>CM048753.1:48292546-49492546 GCA_026315105.1 Locusta migratoria | reverse complement strand
ATGGTTAAGTTTATGATGAAACTGTGGGTTCTTACAAAGGCTTATTACTGGTAAATTGCCTTCATAAAGTACAACAGCTGTTCGACTGCCAGAAAGATTATAGTAAAAGTTACTAAGCCAACAAGCTTCACTAGTAACCATACTTAAGGCTACAAATTCTGATTCTGTTGATGACAGGGACACTGTAGGTTGCTTCTTAGATGCCCATGAAACACTACAACCCAAAACTTTAAACAGATAACCACTTGTGGACTTGCTGTCTACTGTTACCAGCCCAATCAGAGTCAACATAACCAATTATGCTGTCTGAACACTTTTTATCCCTAACATATAACAGACTAAGTTGTAGGGTACCTTTTAATGTAACACAAGACATGTTTTAAAGCACTCCATAAATCTTGACTTGCACATGATTGGTATCTGCTTAGAATACTTAATGCTACACAAATATCTGGTCTTGAACATAACATGGCATACATCAGTGACCCTACTAATCTTCTACATCTTTTCTCAATGCTTTCATTTTCAGATCTTTCTCTTTCTGTGATCAAAATTTTCCTCAATAGGAGTTGAAACAGAATTATGCTCAACATATCAAAAACTTTTAATATTTTTTTTTTTTTTTTTTCGAGATAGGTACTTTGAGAGATAGTAACAGTTCCCTCCCTTAAATTTTGAACAATATTCATTCTCAAGTAGTTTCTAATCATACCTAAATCCTTCATTTTAAAGTGAGCACTTAATAACAACTTTAAATTGTCAATTTCATTTTGAGAAGTTGAAGCTATGAGCAGATCATCAATATAAACAAGTAGATATGTTTTACTACTGTTATGCCTTTATATATAAACAATACTCAAAATCACTTCTCACAAATCCTAAACCAGTTATAACTGTGTGGAATTTAATGTTACAGTTTTTTGGTGAATCCTTCAAACCATACAGAGCCTTTTTTAGTTTGCAAACTTTACCCTTCATTTTGATGAAGGACCCAACAGGCCAAGTGACACAGTAATCTCCAACTATCTCTCCATATAGGAAAGCACTACAAACATCCAGTTGATAGATGGGTAAGATGTTATTATTACAAAAAAACCAGAAAACATCAGACTGCAGTTAACTTTGCTACTGGGCTGTAAATTCCTGAATAAGTCAATGTGTGTTGGAAACTAGCTACAAGGTGAGCTTTATAAGAGATATTGTTACCTTTTTCATCTCTTTTACGTCTAAAAACCCACTTTGTGTCAATAATGTTACAATCATTGGGCTTACATACATAATCCTGTGTATTATTTTCTTCAATGGCTTGCTGCTCTCTTGCTATGGCTTCTTTCCGTTTTCAGTATCACTAGTAGACATTGCTTCATCATAGGTGCTGGAGTCGTCGTCATTCACAGTTGTCAACAGTCCCAACTCATAATCTTCTAAGTAATTTGGATGTTGAATATTTGTTCTGGGTCTCAGATTGTATGACTTAACATTCTCAACATCAACATTTTCAAATGAATCTTCTCCACATTGTCTGTCTTTGTAGTTTTCTTATTCTTCTCCAAGCTGAATACTATCTTCTCCTTCAAGCTGAGTCCTCGTTTCTACTTTTTTCTGCCCCTCGGATTCTGATGTTTGATCTGTATTTTCTTCGTCACAACAGATAGTATCGGACTCCACTACAGGGACATCAGTTTCCTTCTTCCGTTCAGATACTGCTGGTGGCAAGAACATCATATCTCGATGTGGAAGGTATAAATATTCTGGTACCCCTTCACATCATCATCATAACCCATAAATAAACCTATATTGTTTTTGGGGTCTAGTTTGTCTCTCTTTGGGTACAAGTACAGACACACACATCCCAAATATTTTCAAGTCTTTCAAAGGTAATTCTCTGTCATACAAGGCTTCAAAAGGAGTTTTCCCTCTGGCAGGACTTGGACCAGTTTGATTTAGTACTTAAGCCACTGTGTTAACTGCTTCAGCCCAGAAATACTTGGGCATACCTGAAATAATTGAATGAGCAGCTTCAACGAGGGTGCGCATTTCTCTCTCAGCTCGTCTATTTTGCTGTGGTGTGTACAAAGTGCTCCTTTGATGGGTTATTCCGTTTTCATTCAAATATATATGTGAATCAGCATTCATAAACTCTAGTCCATTATCACTCCTTAGAACTTTAATTTTTCGACCAGTTTCTCTCTCAGATTTTGCAATAAAAGAATGTACGCACTTCCTTGTAGATGATCTTTTGTATTGAGAGGTCTTTGTTTTTATGAGCATTTGTGTGCCCCACTCGTGTTGTCGACTTCATGCATTTCGCTAGTGTTATGCGCCGCCAGTGCTGGGGTGTGTTTTGAAACTTGACGAAGCACAATATGCTGAGCACCTTTCTGTGGAGACATGGTTACAAGGGAAGTAGCAACGTTTTCTTTTATTATATTTTTATTGTCTCAGGTTTTAAGATTCTTATATAGTTTATCTGATGATGAGGGCTTAACCCTTGAAACGCGTCATAATTTCGTGTTTTTACACGATTTCTGTGGTTGAGCCTACTTGACAAAATAATTTTGCAATGAAGTTTTTTGCGTTTACATTCATTCTTTTGTTTCACGAAGAATACTTCGCGAAAACCTGAATAGTCATCTTTCAAAAGCAAGAAATATCTCGCTCCTCCAAGCGAACATGTCTCCATTGGTCCACAAACGTCTGCATGAAGTAATTAAAGTGGGGCCTGGCTCTTGACATACTGACGGGGAAGGGTAAGCGATGTTGTTTACCTGCCAAACACTCTTCACAAGTGACAAAGCCATCAATGAAGGCCACTCCTTTATGAGACAAAAACTCTTTCATATGCTTAATACTTTGATGGCACAATTTTTTTTATGCCAAACACCAAATTTTTCAACACTTTTTGACAAATTAACAAAATTAAAGTTTATTAACTTGCTCACACCATCAGTACCAACAGTTGAAAAGTCACTAATTCCTTTACTGTCAACAGTTGCCTCCATTTTACCTGCATACGTCAAAGTAACCATTGACAGTTCTGTGTTCCATTCAAGGAAAACAACATACATTTTGAAACTTCCTGGCAGATTAAAATTGTGTGCCGGAACCGGGACTCGAACCTGGGAAGTTTCATATCAGCGCACACTCCACTGCAGAGTGAAAGTTTCATTCTGGAAACATCCCTTAGGCTGTGGCTAAGCCATGTCTCCACCATATCCTTTCTTCCAGGAGTGCTAGTCTTGCGTGTTTGCAAGAGAGCTTCTGTGAAGTTTGGAAAGTAGGAGGCGAGGTACTGGCGGAAGTAAAGTTGTGAGGCGGCATCGTGAGTCGTGTCGGGGTAGCTCAGTCGGTAGAGCGCTTGCCCGCGAAAGGCAAAGGTCCCAGGTTCGAGTCCCGGTTCCGGCACACAATTTTAATCTGCCAGGAAGTTTCATATCAGCGCACACTCCGCTGCAGAGTGAAAGTTTCATTCTGGAAACATACATTTTATTAACATGTATGGACAGTGCATGAATTTCGCCTTTACTGTTCAAAAACTCACATTGCTCATTGTTCGAAACTAAATGCATACCTTTGTCTAAAACAGTTCCTACCGAAAACAAATTGAATTTTAGTTCAGGCACAAAAAGCACTCCACTAAGTACCATTTTGATAAACTTAACGCTGTTTCATGCATACAGTTCCACAGCACCGCGCCCTATCATGTCAAGCAACTTACCATCACCCACAGTAACTTTCACTGGGCTTCCCACTTTGCTCAGTTCTTTGAACAGTTCTCTCTTATTGCACATATGCTCACTAGCACCTGTATCCATAAACCAATAATCTTCTTGGTCAGTTTCTTCAATTGTGCACATAAAGGCATTTATGTCTCGAGTATTTTTGCCTTCCTGGGACTTTAGCAGTCTGCAATCCGCCTTTAAATGACCCCTTTTCTTACAATAATTGCAGCTTCTCATTTCTCTCTTCACTTTGCTTTTACAGTCCTTTGTAAAATCACCCTCTTTACAACAAGCGTAACGAGTAATTTTTTGCTACCTGCCAATACTCGGCAAAGCTACCGCCGGCTGAACAGCCCGATTATTTCTCTCTTCCTCAATTAGCAGTCTTGAAGTTAACTCGTTAAGTGTCTGTTTCTCAAAGGGAATGGACTCCCATGCCGAACGAAAATGTTTTACTCTCCCAGCCAATGACATCAACACCTTGGTAATTATCATTTTCTCAGAAAGTGGTTCATGTGCTTATTTCAATTTCGTGTTGATTGCTTCTAACTTCGACATAACTGTAGCCACTGAGTCATCACTAAATTAGAGTGAATAAAACTTTTGCTGAAGTAGATGAATACTCACTGCGGACTCCTTCTCATACGCAGTTTCCAGTTTAGCCCACATACCAGCTGATGAAGTACAGGATAATAGGTGAGTGAGCGGCGCTACCTCCACGTCACAATAAGTTCCTGCGCCTTAGCATTCTTTTCCAGCCATGCCTTTTCTTCAGCTACTTTCTCTGTCAGAGACTTAATTGAAACACCTGTTACAATATCTAAAAAAAACCTTTCCCTCTTAATATCACTTCCATCTGGAATTTCCACACAGCCCAATTGTCCCCTCCAGATAACTTCAAGCATGTATTTGTATACTGTTCCATCGCGTCGCATGAAAACAAACATCACTTGTGCCAAAATCGTGTTACACACGAAAACTCTGCCACTGCTCACAAAAACAGACTTATGCATCTGGGCCCATAACCTGTTAGCAAATGCAGCAAAAGAAGCTCGAAATAAGTCTGATTTTGCAGAGTTTATTACAAAAATAAATTAAGATACACTCCATGGTGGATGATAAAGTGCACAGATGCTACACAAGAACCAAAAAACACCTCAGAAGGTAACATGAGAAAAGATCATAATTAGTGTCTTCGCTTTGAAAAAAAAAAAAACATTAACAAGTACTAAAGATGTAATAAATGGAAACCTTATGTGTGATGTGGTAGTTTTGCATGAACCTAATTGTTTGTGTCGTCATATCTCATGAACTACATATATTTACCTTTCTTATCTTACTGCATCTCGTTCTTCCCTTTCTGCCCATTGGTTTCTACCTTACTATCTATCCATATAAGTTTAGTTTCCATGCAGCTCAATACTTAAGACATATGTCCTTGACTGGGTGTTCTACAATAATATAATTTTCCAATTTGTGGAGAGTAAAGTAGGAAACTATCTGTGATGAATAAATAGTGGATGAACGAAGTCTAATAAATAACGTGTCGTGTGATGGGAAAGTATTTTTGACTTACTGTTAACCACCTCATATGTCCTGAACCGTGTGTCGTAGGTAGTTTTTAACCACACAGTGATTGTTCTCTGATAGTAAGCAATATGTGTACCAAGTTTAGTTGAAATTGGTCCATTGTTTTAGGAGGAGATGTGGGGAAAAATAGCATATGATGTAGCAGTTATTTGGAAATTTCATTGTTTATAAAGGCATATCTCCTGAAATATGTCGTACTATGATGTAAATTTAAAGTACGTTCTGTGGTATATGGGCCTAATGTCTACGAAATGTGTCGTGAATGGCATTAGTAGTAAAAATATAATAATGGAAAGTCCAGGTTGGAATTAATAATATAGTAAGGACAGTTTACAACTCACCGCAAAGATGTGGCAACGAGCTGCGACAGGCACATACAAAAGACACACACATACAACACTTTCAGCTATCAGCCATGGCCTCCTTCAGAAAATAGAACACTCGCACAATCACACATGCACACAACACAGTCATACAACTTCCACGCAGCTCGTCACCACGTCTTTGTGGTGAGTTGCATTAGTAGTAAAGACGTAATAAATCAAAATCGTATGTGTGATAATGCAGTTTTTCCTGAACCAAATTATTTATTACTTCATATCTCATGAACCATGTGTCGAACTGTGATATAGTATCGAAGGAACATTCAATGGCATGTATGTGTACTGTCTGTGAATTGTCTCATATATACAGTTAACAGTGTAGAAGTAATAACTTGTACGTCATGCCACATACCGTTGATATACTTCATGAACTTTGGAAAAGTAGTAAGCGAGAAACGTTTTTCCTTCATTTTGTTGGGGTTATCAGCAAGAAAAAGTTTCGTAATGATTTTAAATTATGTTGAAAGTTTATTGCAAGTTGCTAAGTGCTCTCATTGTCAAATAGTTGACAAATAAAATCGTGCTACCACACACCGCAAGATGGGGAAGTTGTCATTGTTTATGACGTGATACGGTATGAACTAGGTATTGTAAGTGGTTTTTGCAATCATAGCAAATGATTCCTGATCTTAAAGACTGTTTGTATCAAATTTGGTTGAAATCGGTCTATTTGTTTAGGAGCAGATGTAGAATAATATCACATAATGGGGTCATTTTTCATGACTGTCATTGTTTATGACATCATATCTCCTTACGTATGTGCCATAGGTGGTTCTTACCCCAACACCAGTTGTTGCCTGATCGTAAGGAACATGTGTACCAAAGGTATTAAACATAAGAAGAGGCAATGAACTAAAATTTGTGCTATGGCCAGGATTCGAACCCGGGACTTTCTATTTACTAGGTAGGTGCTTTAGACCGCTCAGCTAACACAGCATTGCAGCCAAAACGACTACACGGACTGTCTTAAAGCATGTCTGTCTCCACAGCACAAATTTTAATTCATTGCCTCTTCTTGTGTTTAATCCCTTTGCTATAACGAGACAATGTTGTCTCAAGGAAATGTATTGTTGTTGATATTTATGTCACCTCGGGCTGAGGATCAAGGCAAGATTGTTCCCATTCGTGTTCTTTGCTAGGATGTTATTCCAATATAGGAGAGCCCTGAAAATTTAATACGCATTTCACAGGTAACACTGAGGCAGAATTAAAGTATGTGGTGTGGAGGGAGACATGCTTTAAGACAGTACGTGTAGTTGCTTTGGCCACAACGCTGTGTTAGCTGAGTGGTCTAAAGCACCTACCTAGTAAGTAGGAGGCCTCGGGTTCGAATCCCAGCCACAGAACAAATTTAAAATTCATTGCCTTTCTTTGTGTTTAATACCTTTGGTATAACAAGACAATATTGTCCCAAGGAACTGTATTATGGTTTACATTCATGTGTACCAAGTTTGGTTGAAGTTGGTCCAGTAATTTAGGAGGAGATGTGGAACATACGTGTGACCTTACACACATACAACCTATAACATCTATAGATAACTGTATGCTTTGAGTATCCTACAGATTTTTAAGTTCCAGTGAAGATTGAAAGAAGCAGGGAAAACGGTGCTGTGCTGAAACTATGTTTAGTACACACATTCTTCTTTCACAACAAGAATTGGGGGTTGGGGGGGGGGGCAGGGGGTGATAAATTTAGCAGAAGCATAGTTGTACATCATTTGGGTGAACACTGTATACCAGTTGTACTTGGAAGTTGTAAAAGTTTTGCCCTGTAGTACAATGACTACATCATCATTGTTGTAGTCATTGTCTGTTACACAACATACGTCAGAAATTTCTTTTCTTCCCAATTCTGTTGCAGTACCTCCTCATTCGTTAAGTGATCTACCCGCCTAATCTTCAGCATCTGTCTACAACATCACATTTCAAATGCTACTATCTGCTATCTGATTTTCCTATCATGAAAGTTTCACTCCTGCACAATGTTACACTCCCAACAAATACTTTCAGAAGAGACTTCCTAGCATTTAAATTACTTTTGGATGTCAATAAATTTCTCTTCCTGAGAAATGCATTTCTTCCTGTAGCCATTCTGAATCATCTTTACTTTGGCCATCTGAAATTATTTTGCTACACACACACACACACACACACACACACACACACACACACACACGGAACAGTTTCTTCAAATGTGGCTCTCCCAACAAGATCAGCAGATGGAATAATACCAGAGGCATTCTTCTGATGCAGATATAGCAGTGCATTGTCAAATTTGTCTGGCAGTACCATATCTCTCATCTAATCTTCATCTAGTTCTTCCCTTTTTAGAATACTGCCTTAAAGTTCATTTCCCTTGTATAGCCTCTCGATATATTCCTTCCATCTTTCCTTTCTTTGCTGAGCACTTGTTTTCCATCTGAGCTCTTGATGATTTCATCTACTAAAATTGTAGCAGTCTCAAATTATTGTTTTGAAAAAGGGATTGTAGTATCAATTACATGAATTGAGTTTAGATTTCTTTGTTGAAAGTAATGATTTTCCGTGTATCAGTTTTAATTTAGGGGAGGAGAGTGAATTGTGGGAAAGATTAGTGACATTTTCACTTTAAACATGTGCAAGGTGTCCAGTATATACTGTTGAAGCTAATAAAGTTGAAATGGAACTTGGCATTTTAGTTGCATTCTTAATGAAACTTGCATTGTACTAAATTTGACAAACAAAGGCATAATTTTGTAAGTGTCCCACTGCAGCTTGTGTTTGTTAATGAAGTGACTGTCATGTATTTGCAAAAGGCAGTTAAGTGTCTGTAAAGAACAGTTTTATTTAGAAGTGGTTAATTGTCTATTGTGAATTGAAATAACTGAGCATTGTAGGAAACTTACACAGTTATTTATGGGTGAAAATCGGGTAGGTAATTTTAGATTGTATGTACTTTTACTGTAACTCTGTTAGAATGTCACAATTGGTATTACATTTGCGATAAATGTCTAGCTGAGCAGAGGTGTTACAGAAGTATTTAGCTTAGACATATGTTTGTGTGCCAGTTTTGTCATGACAAACTAAAAAATTATACATGATAGCTGTACAAAATTTCACTTTCAATTAGTAATACTCTAAGTGAAGAAAGCTATAATTTCTGTCATATTTATAACTTAAAATTTTTGAATGGAGTAATTTAGAGGAAGCTAACTTTTAGGTATCAGTAAATTTTGTGTGAAAGCTTGAAAAAAATATGCTAGCAAACACATCTTCATGGTACCAAACGTGTTAAGAAGTTTTGTTCGTTTCCTTGGTATATAAGTGTACCAGCTTCCTTTAACACTGACAAAGTTTGACTAACTATAAACTGAATACTTTAGTGTTCTGGTTGACCTGTGCTTGCTGTACTCCTATACAAGATAACATGACATGCTGATGTTAAGTCTTCTGACTTACGTAGTCAGTCAGACCGTTGAATATTTCTGCTGAAACTCAGTAAAGGCATTTCCGGCAGTCTTCCGCCACTGGTCGTAGGGGCAGATGTATAAAAACACGTGGGTGTGCTTGAAAGAGGCTGAGAGATTTGACTGACAAAAATAGTGTAGTTGTCAAAATTCTCGAATAAACATAGTTACAGCAGTGTATTGGGGCTTATATTGTTCTTTGTTTTCCTACACTAGTTTACAAGACACTTTATGGCCCCGGAACACAGAGATTTATTTGAAGAATTTATCTGGACAAAAGCCAGCAAACAGTTTATGGTGGTGTAAAAAAATAAGTGGCGGTGAGGGGGAAGTGACAGTGTGATTTATTAACCTTAGAAAATTTATCCGTACAAAGTCTTAGGAAATGGAGTTTCTTCTCTTTTTCTTCTTGTGTGGTTCTCGAAAGCTGTAAATGTCTGCCAGACAGCTACCACAGTAATAAAAGAAGCCATAAAAACACTACTTAGCATCTTCGAAATTGATAAGAAATAGCGACTAATAACAACTGGCTTCTATGGTGGCTGTAGTGACATTACTCTTCAGTGGGTGAAAAGCATGCTGAGCAGTATAAAATTAATGTGCCTGTATGTGATTTTGCAGTACGTCTTTTATTTTTGGAACAGAAAATTGTCCATTAAAGCACACATTAAAGTATTGTGAGGGAGTGCATGTATTACAAGAACAATGGAATGCTGCTTTGATAGACCAGAATGTTACTTCGATAAAGTCTTCCTTGAACTTAGAGGTTTGATTTGTTTTCATGCCATACTATTGCTTAAGTTTTTGTATTTACATTATCTATACTTTCTTAAATTGTACTATTCAAGGTATGTGCAATTTTTTGCCACCATAGATTGATATACACTTACTGAGTCCGTAACTTTTCCTTCATCAGTTTGAATTGAGTGAGGTTTAATTACTAAAAATGAAGATGCAGTCAGTTTAAAGGCAGAATTTTGTTAAAGCATGATGCAATTGTAGGTAAATTTTTTTTCTCACATGACATGTTCATAATTGTTTTATTAGATTTATTTCTATCTATCCAAACTGTTTTGATCAACAGCCATTGTAACTTTAATTCTTAAAATAGATTTTATATAAATACATTGACAGAGTTCACTACAATAATGTTATGACATGAATACTAAACAGAAAGTCATGGCACTTCTATTGATGTATAGAAATTCTGTTGATATAAAATAGTATTTAAAGAATTGTGTAACACAAAAGGCACTATTATGGCACAAGTAGTTGTTGCAAATATGGTAAAACTATGCCCATGCAGTGTTTGTGAAAGTTTGTAGGGAAGTCTCATTGTGAATATTATCAATCATTAAAGTTTTGCTACAAATTTTCAATAGGTTTGCTACCTGAAAGCAGTATAAAAAGGTGACTTAGTGTGCTGCATTAGTATCCATCAAACACTGCAGATTGTTTTTGATTCAATTGCCACGACTGTTGAATGCTTTACAGTATCTTCTGCATACAACCACAAACTTCCTCGGACTTGCTAGAGGCTGTATCCACACAGGAAAGAGGAAGTAACTTTGCCACATTATCACCTCTATTATCACCGTGCTAGCACATTCTCGAGTGAACTCAGACTGAAGCAGGTTCATTGAGGAGTAAGGTTTGGCAGTGCTCGAAGTGTACAATTACGTTTAATAGTGTGAAGCAAGGCTTTACATGCACGAACAGTGTGATTTATAGTTGATAGATTTCTACATTGCTCTGCTGCAAATTTTTATTTCCATCTTCATCTGAGAATACGAATTCTTCAACACGTGTATTTGGCTACAGCGAATGTTTACAGTGTTTCCATATGGGTCTTGTTCAGTCAGCATTAATGACTTCGTTATTATTAATAAATGTATATTTTGTATAAAAGAGACAATGAAACCATTGGAACTGAAAGTAAACTAAAGTTAACATGTTCTGAATAGCCTGTCCTGTTTGTGTAGTGTGTTCTGTTGTCTAGTTAGTGGCTTCTGAACCTACAGTAGAGGTTGAAACAAAAGATTTTTGTGTATGTGCTTGTTGAAGAGGGGCTGGTCTTGCAATTGCATTAAAAGTTTTCTGTGAAACATAATGGTCGAAAAGCTGAAGGTGTGGTTGAACTTCAGTTAAATGTTGAAAGGACATCACATAATGTAGTAGATTTTGGTCACCCCTGGCAGTAGTAGTTTACAATTTAACCTGTGGTGCTGCAAGAACCAAATTATCTAGAATCTTTAACGGCTTAACAGGCAGCTTGCTTTCTTGTCGAATGGATTCTGGACCAGATTCTCTGGAATTATACTACGATAAAATATACCAGGAGCTCAGAGGTTTGTCATTTTGCTATTAATAATTCAATTCTACTGTGTGTGTGTGTGTGTGTGTGTGGGGGGGGGGATGTTATCAGCAACTGGAGTTTATCCTTCAGGTGCCACCCTGCTTCTGTCTTATGGTACTGCCTCTTTCCTTAAAGACAAACTTCGTTTGGCAACCTGATTCAGCTTTTTGGTAGTGAAGTTACCTTCCTCAACTGTGTTCTATAGGAGAGGATGATCCAGTTAACAGCTACAGTTGTTTTGACTACTACATTTGTTGACAGTATTTGGTCATAAAGGTTTCTATTTTTAATGCTGTATAATGAAAAGTTATGCCAGCAATAAAAAAAGTACGCAGAAAAACCATTATGAAATAATGATCTTTGACAACTCATGAAATTGTTAAAAATTATTTTATTTGCTTTTCTCAAACAAAAACCATACTATCGGAGCATGTTTATTTATAGCAACCATTCAAAGCAAACGCTAAAAAAAGCAGAGAGAGCACTATCCACAGAACCGACACCAAAGTATTCAATAAACACACATTACAGGAGCGTAACACAAGGTAAAGTCTTTGTTTCTCTTTTCACATCAACACTTTCTCCAAAAGAAAAGTAGGGAACAGTCATGAAAAGATACAAAATGTCAGCTTTGACGAGTGACATCATGTACAAAGATAAGATACGGGAGTAATAACATTTGAACATCTGGCATCTATCAAAAAATATATCTAGTATTAATATACCAAAGGTAATACTATAAACGACTCTACAGATATATAATTATTAGCTAGTTTAAGAAATGTGTGTAATAAATGAAACACGTCATATCTATTACATTATTTTATTTTTAATTATTGGAAAAAACACTGACTAATAATTAAAAAATTTCTAATGAAAGAACAGTATACATTTTTTTTAGAGATGATACACTTAAAAGCCTGGCATCTGAAACAAAAACAAGAAAGAAGTTACAGCATTACGTACAAGAAATATACTACTATTATTATTATTATATTAACAAATACTACTACAAATGTGTATGATTTCGTTAAAAGCTGCATGTACAATAATATTTGCATAAAAACGTAGCATAACAATATATTTTTCTGTTCATACATTGCTATTTCAAAAGGTACCTGTATCATATTCTTGACTTGAGCAGAGGGAGGTCAGGTCAAGTCTAGTTTACGAATTTTTAAATGTTACCAAATGTCGCTATTTCGTGAGATAACTGTATCACATTCTTTACTGGATCGGAGGTTATTTATGACAAACTTGTCCACACTTAACCACAGACGAATCAAGATATCAATTGTCTTTCTTTAATTACATCAATGGTCATATGCAAATAATTCCAAATCTTTGATACGACAAATTTAATATAATCTTCTTATATATACATAAACATCTCTAATGACAACATTGGTCAAAGCCAATGGGTTGTATCATAAACTTGACCTGAAAAGTCGAAGTGAGTTCAAGTGGACTTAATCTTCTGCACTCCAATTTTTTTCACGCAGCATGTCAAAGTGAACCTTCTCCAAAGGCTTGGTTACTATGTCAACTAGCTGGTTGGTTCCACCAATGTGCTCAAAGTCGAGGTCCCCTTCCAAAAACCTTTCCCCGACATAGAAGTGACAAACCTCTATATGTTTAGACCTTTGATGATGTGTTGGATTTTTAGAGTGTATCACTGCACTTGCATTATCTTCATGGTGTAGGTGGTTTCATTTGTTTGCTGTTAATTTGTACAACAACCTTCTCAGCCAGATCAGCTCTTTTGCTACTTCACTTGCTGACACTATTTCTGCTTCTGTAGCAGATGTTGACACTGTTTTCTGTAGGCGTCTGGTCCAAGATATAGCCCCTTGAGTGAGAATTGCAACACCTGTTGTTGATCTTCTTCTCACCAACATAATCAGCATCACTGTAGACTACTAAACCTTCTTTTCCATTGTAGACAGTTCCATAATCCACTGTACGTACATTATATACAACTTCGGGTTTAAATTTTACATCATTACTTGTAAGAATCTTTTTCTGAGATGGAATTGTCATTAACATATCCAACCAAATGTCCAAATATAGCTTTACTATCAAATTTCGAACGTAAGTTCTTGTTCACATGCACATAACACTCTTTTCCAAAGATTCTAAGGTGAATTAAATTGCCTACAGGTTGTTCATGCCATAGTTCATAAGGAAATTTGTTTTCAATAGATTATTTTCCAATCTGATTCAAAAGATAGCATGCTTCTGTGAACAGTTCTTTTGGCAATTAGCTAGAGTTAAACATAAAACATGCACATTCCACAATAGTGTGATTCTTTCTGCAACACCGTTCAGCTGTGGTGTATAGGGTGGAGTAACATAATGATCTATACCTCTAGTTGCCAATAGTTCTGCAACATACTTGTTATCAAACTCTTTTTCCTCCCTCACAGCTGAAGTGCTTGACAGTATGACCTGTCCGCCTTAGCTTCATTCAAAAATGGTTCCTGTATGGCACTGAATTCACTCTTATGTTTCAAAAAGAAAATTCTACAATACTTGCTCTAATCATCTTCGAAACACACATAGTATCTTGCATTTCCTAAAGACTCAACTAACATGGGTCGATTTAAATCAGTATAGATTTGTTCACCAGTAACTGTTGGTAGATTCACTCTGCTCCTGAATGGCAATCAATGCATTTTTCACAGAGCACACCCATCACAAAAATCGTCTTTGCACCCATCCACATTGATGTCCATTTGCTTCAGGATATTCTTCACATGTTGGTTGTTCTGATGACCAAACCTCTCAGGATATACCTGCAGTATATCTGTTGATGTTACTAAGTTTACTTGTACAGACTTTTGGTCCGACAACATGCTTGTCAAGCGCATATAGACCACGACTGTCATATTCAGGTGTAATAGTTTCTCCTGTACTTTTGTTTTCAATTTTGACGCTTTTGCTGTCAAATCTTGTGCAAAAACCTCTTGTAGAGTAAACAAATCAACATTTGCTTCAGGAACATGAAGTTCATCTCAGCATTTTTCCAGGCTTTGTTCAAATGTACTTGTATTTTCACATCCTTTCCATTTTGCCAGCATACTTGCACCCCGTTTTCCAAGTGAGATTCTTTCAGGAACAATGAACTTGGTAAATGATACAAAATACTGTTATATGGCAGTGACATGATTTGTAGCACCACTATCACAGTACTAACTGTTGTCTTCTGCATGATTGTATGTGAGGCTCTCACGGTATGTAACATAAATGCACTATTTTTCTCTCAGCTTTTCTTCGCAGAATGTTGGTTGTTAACTCACTCTTGTGTCTTTTTCACCAGACATTCTGCTGCCCAATGACCTAACTATCCACATTTATGACATGGATATTTCTTTCTTATATATTTAATATTTTTCTTTGACTTTTCACTTTTGCTACTTTCACTTTGACTAGTTCTGTTGCACACAGTGATACTAGAAAGAACAGTAGCCAATCCCACTTTTCCTATGTCACGTAATTAAATTGTGCACAGCTTCAATTAGCAAGTTTACAGTTTGATTTTCTGATGGAATAGGGTCCCACAAATCTTTAAAATTATTGTATTGTTTGCCTAATGTGGTTAAGGTCCGACCATGCAGAATTCGTTCACATGAAATATTTTCTTCATGCTTCTTCAATTCATCAGTTAGATTGACAAAAAGCTTCTGCAACTTAGCGACGTGTGCTTGTATTTTCCTTGTCATGAAGTTTAGCACGAAAGAAGTTGTCTATCAACATAACAATGGAAGGTCCAGAAAGAAATGTTAATAATGTTATGTAGATAGAAAACAACTCGGCATAAAGACGTATGTTGAGCCGCGGACAGACGCAAAAAAGACACGCACACACAATACTAAATTTTCGGCTGCGACCTTCCTCAGGAGGAGATCACTCGTCTACACAATCACTCGGGCACTAAGAGGATGAGTGCTCTCTTTCTAAGGAAGGCTGCGGCCAAAAATTTAGAATTTTGTGTGTGTGTGTGTGTGTGTGTGTGTGTGTGTGTGTGTGTTTGTTTTTTGAATTTCCTGTTTACTCATTGAAAACCGAGGTTTTAAATATTGTTGCACATTGCTTCCTCACTGCGCTTTCGCCTTAAAAATGGCAGGGTGGTCTTCTGCTGAAATATCGGCCAGCGTCTTTTTTCTCTTTTTTCTTCTTTTATCATGAAAGTAGGTATTTTCACGATTTTTAAAAATGAGGTACATTCTGGTTCTAACATGAAATTTTACATAATAAAAAATTAAAATTTTTGATAAAATACTTGCGTAATTCATAACTGGGAAGAACACGAAAGAATGTTAGTCATAAAAAAGTTT
Organism: Locusta migratoria; assembly: GCA_026315105.1. NCBI lineage: Eukaryota > Metazoa > Arthropoda > Insecta > Orthoptera > Acrididae > Locusta > Locusta migratoria. The sequence continues at coordinate 49,476,712 of CM048753.1, read as the reverse complement.
TTTGAAGTTGTTATTCACCAGGAGAAATTAAGGTATCACAGTTGATCTTACTGGGTGCACAAAATTCTAGTCGAAGATACATTACTAATTTACTACAAATCATACAAACAATGTGTTATGACGGAACTTCGGAGCGCCGTTGCCTTGAACAGAAAATTTTAATAATACAAAAATTGTTTGGTTTAGACGATACTAGTAATTTTATTACAACAAATAATATTTATGAAGACTGGTTTTCAGAAGACTCTGTTACTTTCAAATGTTTGTAAATCTAAGATACTTAACTAGGTTCGTCATCAATCCCCAGTCTTAGAAACTGAAAGTAAGATGCTAAGGACAACACAAACACCTATGCCCGAGGTAGGACTCGAACCTCTTGACGGCGAGCATCTGTGCGCTCCACTGCAAGACGTCTTAGAACGCTCAGCCACTCCACCGCGGCTGTTACTTTGACGTTCTTTGAAATGACATATCCATAAGACCCAGGTTACACACACAACCCACCAAGTATGAGGGCCATCCAGAAAGTGGTACCCGTTTGTGCAATAAAGACACAGGAGTAAATATTAACACCTGTAAACATTTTTATTGAAAAGAGCATACATTATACTACTTCCCTCATAATCTCAGAGCAAATTTAGGCATTTGTCATAATGTGTGAAGAGTTTTTGCATCCCAGCATCATTGTTCTCCGCCGCCAGCATATTGAGATACGTACTCACATGTATATTTGTCCGTCGGTGGCTCAGCGTACGTCTTTACAGTGAGTTGTTCTTTTCTATCAACATATTTAGTCGCTGGGTGCTGCTTCTCTCAAATTTCGCGCATAATTTTTCCCAAATTTCACGGCCATTAGTACATGTCAAAACAAGTTCAACAACTGATTTTCCTAGTACACCTGCTAAAAGACTTGCTGCTTTGGCATTATCTTTTAACCACTGTTCAGTTGCCGCTGTTTGTTCTGAGGTGATAGTTCCACTTATAACACGAAATTTTTTTTTCATCCTTTCACAATGTCTTAAGCACGTATGTGCGCATTAGCATTGAAATGTGCCACTTCCATTTCGTTCAGTCTTCAGGTACTTTCAGTTTGTCAACTAGTATTTTATAATCACCAACACCGACACCTGCAGTCATTTTTGTCAGTTGCAAATACGATCAATAAATTTGCGTTCAACGTGCTAACAATTAAAGAAACAAAAACCATATTAACTGAGCAGGTTCGTTTATAGCAACCGCTAAAAAAATCACAATGGTGGGGGGGGGGGGGGGGGCGGCAGAGAGAGCACCAGTCGTAGGACACCAAAGTATTAAATAAATACACATTACAGGAGCGTAAAACACGGTAAACACTTCGCTTTTCTTTTCACATCAACAGAACCGATGGTACGCAGTGATACTTGATTTGGAAAAAGTCAAAATTAGAAAAAATAAATTCTTGAGAAGAATGTTCCCAATAAACTAAAAAGAAGATAGAGATGTCTATAAAACTAATTGAATCACCACTGATATTAAGCTTCATGTTTAGATGCAAATGTAAACAAACTATGAAATAACATGTTAAGTGTAGAAATGCATAGTCTCGCGGCGATAAATTTGGATGAAAAGTTCTCAGGTTTACAACGCGTCAAGTGGTAAAAATCACATGAGCATTCGGTCAAGCACTCCTTGCCCATTGTCAAGTGTTAAGACTGCCTGGTGGCTGCTGGTGCGGCCTTGTATACGCTAGCTACCTGCCATGACACCACTGGTGTCCATGCCATCTCCATATATGGTAATGTTTTGGCTCGGTGGCCAGTGTGCTCGCTTCAGCTTCGTGATCGCCAGGTTTCACGCCATGTTGAGCTACAGGCCGCAGTGTCTATTGAGAGTGTCATCACTGATTCTAATTTAAATTGCTTGCTTAATTACGAAATTCCAGAAACCATTGGTGCAAGCCACGACCAAGGTATCATCAAACTTGATTCGGTGGCAGTTTTCTAATGCATGTTCTGCTAAAGCTGACTTCTCTGGGTAGCGTAGACTGTAACACCTCTCGTGTTCCTTCTTGTGTTGTTCTATGTTTCACACAATTTGTATGATGTAATACTGACCACACACACACATGGTATCCTATAGACTCTTAGTGTTCTGAGACCTGCTGCATTTTTAACTGGCTTCAGTAGTTGACAAATTTTTGCTGGAGGTTTGAAAACCAATTTGATTTTATGTCTCTTAGGCAGGCGGTTTATCTTGCCTGACACACAGCCACAGACTGGCGAGAAAGCAAGCTACTTTTCATGTTTCTCATCCGTTTTCTTACTGTGATTTTTATCTGAAATCACATCATTTATTGCGTGGTATTTTTGTGAAATGCTGTTAGAAAACTGGCATTTACTGGTGAAAGAAGATTGAGTTTACTGCTGTCAACTTGCCTTTTATGCAAGGACTGTGAAGACAAGGTATAATAAATGATTCCCATTTTTCCCTTAGTATGGTTGAGTGGAACAGGAAGTGGAGTGATTAACAGGGGTGCATAGGACTATCAACCACACACAGTAAGGGGGCTTGTGGATTTAGTGACTGAGTATCGGTCTCCAGCTTTTTTATATTGTTTTCATGTTTTGTAATTGTTATTGGATCATGTACATTAATTATTGTTTGGTAAGGCTACCATTGGAATACTTGTTCACTTTAAAAGGTATAACAGCTGTTGTACTGATAAGTTTCCTTGCCAAGTGAATAAATTTGAGTTCTTTATTGCAGACGAGCGAGAGAGTGTACAAAAGAAGACCTTTCAAAAATGGGTAAACTCGCATCTAGTACGGGTATCGTGTCGCATCAGCGACTTGTATGTCGACTTGAGAGATGGCAAAATGCTGCTGAAGCTTCTGGAAGTTCTATCAGGCGAGCGCCTTGTAAGTTTGAACAGAATAATGTAACAGAATTATTATGTTGATGTGATTGATTTTGTATGTGGGTGAAAATTGTTACAGGCAGTGTTCTGTTAAGACTTCAGTTAGCCCACATAATAAGACTATATCCAGCCTGTTAAAAGAAATATTTATAATTACTTTAATACAGTCAGTTTCTTTGCACCTCCAGTGGGCGCACCACAGCTATGCACTGCAAATTTTAGTTTACAGAGCGTCCACTAGCTGGTGCTAATGGATGGCTAGAATTGATCTAGATTCCGTGGAAGCTGGACTGCTAACCCCCCCCCCCCCCCCCCCCCCCCCCCCGATTAATGAACTCAGTAAACCAAAATTTGCTGTGCGTATGCTGCGATGTCCACTGAAAGGTTAATTTTCGGAGGTAAATCTTTACTTCCGTAATGTTTACTAGTATGTAGTAGCAATTATTTTGAGGTTATGAGCTCATTACATTGCTTACAGTAAGGTACAGCATTTGTCAAATTTCCAAGGCCCTAAAAGGGATTTAATTTTTTGATCCTGATGGTAAGATAGAGGGAGGGAGAAATAAAACCATAAAGTAACGGGCACATAGAAAGACTCCAGTACTTAATCAAAGTAATTTTTTTAGTGGCAGTACACACATACATAAAAACAGATGTGTTCCTTTGAATTTGAACTCTGAGTAACAGGTGTATCCAAATCTGCTGTTATTTACTGCCTAGGAGGGAAAAGTTACATTAATGAAAAATAATTCTATTTTTTCTACTTAGTACTCTGACAGTGCTTCATTTTTGCCTCAAAATGGTAAATATTGGTCAGACAATGTTATTTTCCGGGTTTATGTATTCAGGTAAATATTGCTTTCCTTGTAAAGCAAATATGTTCAGAATTAGAGATATGAAATAATAGGTAAATATGATAAATCGCAAAACTATGCACACATTGGATTATTTTTAGCTGCAGTTTGTATGTGTAATTTGAGAATCAACTAATTGTGTGTTACAGTTTCCAGCTATTTTAACATTTGTGTATTTCAAAAAGAAAGACTGTGTACTCACTTTTGTGTGCCCTTCCACCAGCCTCGGCCAACCAAAGGGAAGATGCGCATCCACTGCCTGGAGAATGTGGACAAGGCCCTCCAGTTCCTCCGGGACCAGCGTGTCCACCTGGAGAACATGGGCTCTCACGACATCGTCGACGGAAACCCCAGGCTCAGTTTGGGCCTCATATGGACTATCATCCTCAGATTTCAGGTCTCTCTCTCTCTCTCTCTCTCTCTCTCTCTCTCTCTCTCTCTCTCTCTCTCTCTGAAACTGAAACTGAACACCACTTTAAAAAAATCTTTGCTTCTTAAATTTAAGATGACTCATTCGTTTTAGAATATGAGACATGGGGATATCAGCAGTTTCGTAATACTGAAGTATGGTGAAATAAGTCAAATAATTGAAATAATGGTATGAATTACGGTGGTTTAATTTATCACTTAAGGAGAGAGAAAATAATTCACTTCTTGTCATGTTGTGATTTCTTGCATAATAATGTGGTTTACTTACTTTGTAAGGTATCTTTTTGTGAGAAAAAATATTACTATTATGTTTCACTTGAATTTTTTTAGAATGGTTAGTGGCAGTTGCCTTGTACTTCTTGAAGGTAAAGGACTATGGAGGGGGGGGGGGGAGATAATTATGTTTTTGGTTATTGTAGATCATTTTAGAATGTAAATACAAGTTAAAAGTTGCTTAATAACAAGTGTAATGATTTACTTCTTTGTTTTACCCAGCTGTCCAATTATACATGTTAATTTTGTACTACTATTATCACGTAAAACACGTCAGTTATAAAATATGTGTGTGTTACTGTTATAGTGCTTAGCTTTGTGTTTGATGTGTAACTGTGTATTGTGTTGTCTCAGTAACTGAATGAAAATATTTGCTGCAGATACAAGACATCACAATTGAAGAGACTGACAACCAAGAAACAAAGTCGGCCAAGGATGCACTTCTATTGTGGTGCCAGATGAAGACTGCAGGATATCACAATGTCAATGTGAGGAATTTCACGACGTCGTGGCGTGACGGTCTGGCATTTAATGCCATTATCCACAAACATTGTCCAGATCTGATACAGTTTGAAAAACTGTCAAAGTCCAATGCGATGTATAATCTCAACAATGCCTTTAATGTTGCAGAAGAAAAGCTTGGTCTCACCAAGTTGTTGGATGCTGAGGGTAAGAAACATTAGTTGACATTTTGTTTATATTTATACGCTGTGGAGGATATCCTAACAATGTGTTAATAATGGGACTACTTAATAGTGTGTTCAAATGTGATTACATGTAAATATAGTTGTAAGAAAGAGATCACGTAAAACAGTTTTTTAACAATGTCATGAGGATAGGTTTTGACTCGTCACAATGATGACGTGCCTGGCACTTGAACATCAATGTGGGGGAGTTGCAACCTATCCTTATTACATTGTTGAATTACTTTTAATATAGGCAGAGAAAATATCCTAATTTCTCCAAAATGCAATTAAATTTAAAGAGATTAATTATTTCAGTAAGTTGTGGATGGTAGGTAGCAGAGCAAAACTGCATATACTGATAGTTGCCGGCTTGTACTGCAGCATTTTGGTCTTTTTATTTATTTATTGTAATACCAGATGATGAGTTATGAAATGTTTGTATTTGCAGATGTGTTTGTGGAGCAGCCAGACGAGAAGTCTATCATCACGTATGTTGTGACTTACTATCACTACTTCAGCAAGCTGAAGCAGGAAACGGTGCAGGGCAAGCGAATTGGCAAAGTGGTCGGTATTGCCATGGAGAATGACAGGTCAGCACAAGAGTACGAGTCACTGACATCGGATTTGCTGCGGTGGATCGAAGCAACGATAGAGTCCCTCGGAGATCGCAACTTTGCCAACTCATTGGCTGGTGTGCAGCAGCAGCTGGCACAGTTCAACACTTACCGAACTGTGGAGAAGCCACCTAAGTGAGTGCAGAGTTACTTGTAGTTGTCTGTGTAAAATCTTTGTGCTTCATACAACTTCCCTGACACAGAGTTTCCTATTCGATTTATTTCTCGCACTATTGTCATATCAAATTACTATACATAAAAATACATTTATTAATTATTTCTCCATTTCACAATATTTGTGACTTGGCACACTAACGTCCTTCATCAGTTACTTAATACTTGGGCCCCCTATTCTCTTGTTCAAAATGAAAATTAAAATACTGTTAAAATATGACAGAATCAAATCTTGTTTAAATATCACCTGTGTTTAATATATTATAAACTATAAAATATGATTTAAATTTAATTTGCCTGTGATCCAACAAATGGTAGTAATAGAAATGTCAATATTAAGAATTTTGCAACACTACAGTGCCTCAAAAATGAAGTTGAAAACATTGATCTCATTTTAATACAACTGTTAGCTGACTGTTTGGTAAAATTTAACTTCCTGTCCCGGTGGCCTTGTGTGATTGTTTTGGGAACAACACGATACAATATCTTTGCCGCGATGCTAATATTTCGTAAATACTCTGAATTAAATAAATAATGGCATACCTGCTATATGGTTGACAGGTTCTTTTGCATACCCTTGTCTGCTCAGTAAAAGAAATTGCCCTTGCTAAACAAAGATTTAATGATCAGACATTTGAGTTGTCACATGTCTAGGGTTCCCATATTGTTTTTAATAAAATTCAGGACTTTTAAAAATAATTCCCAAAAAATTCAGGACAAATGAATAAAATTCATGACATTATAGGATTTTCATTCATTTTTACTTAATAATTATATATTTCAATGTAATCTACCATACTATTAGTTGCAGGTTGTTATAATATAGCGTACACAATTTTATGCAGATATTAACACAATTTTCATATATTTTTCATATAAGTTGAAGTTGGTTTGCTTTAGTATTATTCGTTGAGCAGTGTAGAAAATTGTAATAGACAATAAATGAACACAATTAAAAGTTTATATTTTCACATAAAGTTGTGTACTACTGATGGCAGGTTATTAATAGATCATACAGAACTTAAATTCAAATATAAACACAAAGTCCACACATTTCTTTAAAGTTGATGATAGAGGTTCAGAGGTAAATGAGTAGTAATTTTAAGTAGTGTAATTGCTTTAAAACTTAAATTTTTTAAGTGTTCCAGATTACAAAAGGATATAACATTGACATAAGCAGAGTAATGATATATTTTCACAAAACATACCATACTATTTATGGCAGTTCAAAAGCATTGTAGCAATTACAAATTAAATATAAACACAAGCTTTACACATTTTTTGTTGAAGTTGACGGAACAGGCTCAGATGTGTTGGAGTGGTAATTTCTAGTGCTGTGCCACTGTTTTAGGAGTTTATCTTCCTTGGGTATCAAATTGTAGAAACACGCACAACGAAGGTTAGCAAAAGTTGTTTTTATCATTGTTAGTGCTTTCACTGTTTCTAACTTTAATCTGTTTCTTTCATCTGTCCACATACCATTTATTATTGAAAACACTCGATAATTTTAAAGAAAGCTTACTCTCGCAATTGTGCAGCCGAAATCGATATATATCGAATGACGATTATGTCGATATTGGTACTCTACTTATTAAGTTTGGAGAATATATGTAATTTATGTCTTCTAATTAAGAAAGTGCATATGCAACTGCTAGAGTACTTAAAGACAAATAGTTCTATCATTAATAAAGTAACTCCTTTTTTATTAGTAGATTTCCAGTAATAAAGCATATTTATAGTTTATGATAAATTAGAAACTACCCATATCTACACATCCCGCGCGTGAATAGCCACCTAAGCAACATTTAATTAAAACTAAAATATAATTAACTAGTCACTACTACAAGCACTAAAAATACCAAACTTTGATTGTGCAATGAACAACTTGTAGTTTGTAAACATCAAGTATGTGCCGCTGTTTCTGGCTGAAGTTCTTTGGCTTCAGTCGGCCGAACATTTTTTCTTGCACCTATTGACTCGTACACTGTTTCTACAGTTGCAGGAAAAATCGATGGCAGTACAATATAACGAACTGTAAGAACAATAAAATAAGATTTTTCTTGTGAATGTAGCATTGTACTAACAGCATACCAAAAAGTAAGGCCAACAAAGGGATGTATTATGACACACATTTTAGTACAGAAAAAAAAAAAAACACCACCACTCTGGGACATTTGGCTGTCCCCAGAGCAGTCTCGGGGACACTGGCACATTATACTAAAATCTGGGTCTGTCCCGGAACAATTGGGACGGATGGGAACCCTACACATGACTGGCTAATGCCAACGTCATGTGATTGTTCGAATTCTGAATCCAGCTTAGTGCATCTAATTAGGTTCATATTTCCTAAGTGAGGGGTAACATGGCTGTTGGAGCTCTTTAATTAAATTAAAAATTAGTAGTAACACTGGTGCACAATCAGACAATTGCTAATGTAAACAAGGTAAGCTTGTTATTAATTTCAACTTCTCTTCACAAACAGGCAGTTAAAGGTGAACTGGAAGGGAACATTTTGTGTCTGTTAGAATGCTTAGTTTTTAATAGGATGAGATTCATTAAACAAAGAAGAATTAATGGAGTGATGTGTGACATTTTGCTATGCGAACCTGTCTCATAGTGTGGCAGTCGCACTAAAGGCATAAACGTTGGTTACGGGACAAATAAAGTTAGGTATTTTTGGTTTATATTAATCCAGATAGTTTTATTATTTCCCACTACTCTGGTAAATGTAGTTTGTTATATTAATGTGAAAAAACACTCAAGATTAAATGAAAGCTAGTTAAGGTGACTTTCCCTTGTAATTATTGACAGGTAAAGATATGTAGTTATTTTTAATCTAACAGTGTGTGATACTGTTATTTTTGTGAGTGTAATTTCTCTTCTTTAGATTCGTGGAAAAAGGAAATCTGGAGGTGTTGCTTTTCACACTGCAATCTCGAATGCGAGCCAACAATCAGAAGCCGTACACGCCTCGTGAAGGGCGCATGATCTCGGACATAAACAAGGCGTGGGAGCGGCTGGAGAAGGCGGAGCACGAGCGGGAGCTCGCCCTCCGGGAGGAGCTCATCCGCCAGGAGAAGCTGGAGCAGCTCGCGGCCAGGTGAGTCCAGGTGTAGGGGAAAGAGTATAGTCAGAAAAGTGTCCAGTTATGTTCTTCAAGTCAGAGATTTCTTTGCAACATTTGCAAAATTTTGCCCTATCCAGACAGAATTCTAGCTGAGACAATAAAATGTGGAGGAAACCCATTGCAGAGATGTTTATTCCATCTCGTACAAGTATTCTTGAAAACTGAGAACATTACAACAGAATGTGGAGTATCATTAATAGTCTCTATACACAAAGGATGAGACAAGGAAGATTTCAGAAAGGAGATGTCCTTTGAGGTGTTTTGAGATTTTGCTCCACCCCCTGAATACCATGAGAGATTTTTCAAAATGCCTATTTTATGGTAAATACTTTAATCTGTACTTGTTTCTGTTGTTTAAAAATACACAATAGGTTTTTTTTAAGCAAGTTACGACTAGTTTTTAACACTGAAAAATCAAACAGTAAACGAAAGAGTTGTTATTGTGTGTAATTCAGGGGACATAACTGTTTTCAGAGTGATTGTGTGAATGTGTGTGTTTCTTTTTCCAATGAAGACCATGGCTGAAAATTAAGTTGTGTGAATGTGATTGTCTATTTTATGTGCCTGTCTGCGGCTCACTGATATTTTTTTATGATCCGTTGCTTCTTTGTAGTTAGACTATTCTATATCTGTTATTCTTGTGTTGAGAGCTTCATATTGTGGCTCAGTTGTATGTAATATAAAGAATCTTACGTTCAGTTCAGCCTGCATTAAAGTGTGTTCTACAGAAACCAGGGGTTGTCTAAAGTTCACCGAAAGTTCTGTGAAATGAATGTCCCCATTTTTCCATCATTCAAGAAGGTTCTGTTGGAATCATTAAAAATGAACTTCCCTTTTCAATTATTATTGAAACATCTGTCATTTCTCTTTAATAAAAAAGTCTTCTTATGTTCATTGGAAACGGGAAGCAGTTTTGCAAATGGCTAACTCAACAGTGAATGAATGAAACACAAGGCGTGTTGGCAGCAGACCATGCAGCTGGTAGTGTGCCTGCAGCCACTGTAGGCAATAGCACTTTGTCATCTATTGTCATATATGTGAATAGACATTTTTACAAAGGTCAACTGGCCTTAGTGTAACAATTAAACATATTTACTACCCATGGTATAAAGATTGTGTTTAAGGTGAAGATAAGAATTTTGGGCAAATTTTTGCACTCTAATCAGTATGATCACTTGCTACAGACAAGACTTTTTCAGAGAGGAAAAAGTTACAAATTACAAGCAAGTTTAATATCAAAATTACTCATGGGTATGGGGTGGGGGGATTAAAAACCATTTGCTCAACATTTAACGATGCTGGCAGAAAAATTAAGAAGTTTGATTGAGCTGACATCTACCTCCCCTCCCCCCCCCCCCCCCAAAGAAGTCAGCAATTAAATGCCAATGGTGGTTCTCATTCAGTTTAAAAGATGAGTTTCTTCAACTGTTGCTGTTTCTAGCAGAAAGAGAGGGGGGGGGGGGGTATGAGTAAAATCAATGGCGCAATAATTGTAATATTGTATAATGAAACTGGTGATGTGAAGTGATTATTTTTGGAAATATGTTTTGTAAGCTTCTTTCTAAAGTTTAGCTGGTAATGTTAAAACACATTTTTATGTTAACAGATTCAACCGCAAGGCGAGTATGCGAGAGACGTGGCTGTCGGAGAACCAGCGCCTCGTGTCGCAGGACAACTTCGGGTTCGACTTGGCTGCTGTGGAGGCGGCTGCGAAGAAACACGAGGCTATCGAGACGGACATCTTTGCGTACGAAGAGCGTGTACAGGCTGTCGTGGCTGTATCTCAGGAGCTAGAGGCTGAGAACTACCATGATATTGACCGTATTAATGCCAGGTATTCAAATGTGAAATGTTATAAGTGTTTTGGTTTGACAAAAATATGGATTGTGGTGGTCTACACCTGAATGTATGCTGCACAGTACAAATTTTAACAATTAAAAATCTGAGGCATTGGGACACAAGATTGCATTGGGAACATACTTTGGTTATTTTGTGGAAGGTAATGCATCTACTCCATTCCAACTTTCTTAAAGTAGTTGTGGGAAGAAAACCAACAATAAGATATGAACAGAGTACAGTAAAAATTAGCTCAATTAAAGTGATGGTACAATTTCCTTCACCACTTTTTCAGCTAACAGTACCTAATGCCGATACATTTGTTTCTTAGAACTGTTAAATTTTATCTTCTTCAATCAGTATGGGAACTAGGAACCATTTGGTTAATAGATACTTCCTTCCCATAACATTTTTCTTATTATGTAACAAAATTAAGTTGATATTTTAAACATGACTGCTTCTTGGCAACGATTACAGGGTAGCAAATTAATAATCAGCCAACCAGTTGCAATAGAGTAAGCATGAATGACTCCAAATGTGCTGACGTATCTTTTGGCCTAAATAACATTCCCTAGATCTTTGCTATGTTGAATTACTGTAATATGGAAGTACAGTATAATATGTATTTCTGAAAAAAACTGTTAGTATCTGTTGAAACTGCGGTCAAGTTTATTGAACTACTATCATTGCAACTGGTTGGCTGATTATTAATTTGCCTAAGTTAGGCAGGAAACTGCACTTATTACAAAAATTGGAAAGACCTAGTACTAAATTTCCTGGTCCTGCAACCTTCAGACAAGTTTTTGTTACCACATTGACTGCCTTCAGATTCCTGGTTCTTTTCACCCTGAAGTATTTTGCATATACAGCTACTATAACTTCCTATGTGGATTGTCTGAGCAATATATCCATTAATTGACAACCAACCATAGAGAATTTTCCAGTATGTTTGGCTTGGATGCCCTATAAACAAGCGATTTTTGTATTTTCTAGATTTTTGTATTTCTGTATTAATGTTTGTTAGAAATTTGGGATATTAAACATTTCATTTCAAGCAATGAGAATTTTGACAACTGCACTAAATAGTTTCTTCAGACATAATGTATGTGTCCTTTCGTTTTTAGCTATATTGTCAGTGCATTAGCTTTGAAATAACATTTGTGCCCTGTACTTTCCCTATGATATGTTCAGAACCTACAACTTTTTATCATAGTTTTTATTAAATAGAGAACAATGTAGTGTTAACAATGACCTATCTGCTGTGACTGGGTTTTTGATTCACTGAAAGCTAATAACTGCTGCCTGAAATATTGGAGGCAAATTTTTTGCATTTATTTCTTTTTAATGTTGTCCTGATTCTGGAAATAGCATTAAAGGACACAGCAATTGCTGACTGTTTGAAATCTTTGTCTAACAGGAAAGACAATGTCCTCCGCCTGTGGAATTACTTGCTGGAGCTCCTCAGAGCCCGCCGCCTGCGACTGGAACTCTCTCTGCAGCTGCAGCAGAACTTCCAGGAGATGCTCTACATACTGGACTCGATGGAAGAACTCAAGGTAGGTAGTCTGGAGAATAATTGAGCAGTTTAGATAAATTTTCATTTAATTTTCTAGAACACAAAAGTTAAAAAAATCTTTTTTGATACAATTAAATGAAAAAATATGTAATAAGAAACTAAAACGCACTAATATTCAAAAATGTTTCTGCTGCTCTGTGCTTGGCAGACAGAAAGGCTTGAATTTCTTTAATGGCAGTTTGCAAAGAAAGTATCCATTAAACTCAAACTTCAATTAAGTATCAGTACAAATATTTTTCTGCGTAACTAGTAAACAGAATGAGGGTCATGAACATGCTAGCTTTGAGAGCTGCTTGTTTCATCTGACAAAAGAGAGGTAAGAGTACAATGAAACAAGTGTTAACCAGGAAAACACACAACTTACCAAATTGAGAAGAAAATTGGTAAATGCCATCTGTTGCTGCTTCTTACTTTAGTCAAAGTTCCCATATTATATATTCTGCCTTCCTGTTAGAGTCTTCATTTACTTTGCTAATTCTCATTTGCCCCAACCATTAAATTTCTCCTCCCAGTTGGATCTCATGATTATGAAAACTGGCAGTGTTTTGTGATAGGTCCAGCAGAAGAAACTGTTGATATTTACTAAACAAGTAATTCATTATTGTCTAATTAATTACATCTAATTTATACTCACACACACACACACACACACACACACACACACACACACAAACACCAAAACAACATTTTATAGAACAAGAGATTTAAAACTGTTATTACCAAGCAGTCAGTACATTATATATTTACAAGTTGGTAAACTGTATTGATTTTTTGAAGTTTCAAATGTGCTTGTACCTAGGTGTCCTGGCATGCACTGTGGGTACAGAACTCCTATGGACTGTAATAATGCAATTTTGTAAAGATATGTCTATGGGCTTTCTGTTGTAATAAGTACTAATGAAGCACAAAAATTTCAAAATATTAGCCACGAACTTACAAAGTATTAGAAACAAAGTTCCCGAATTTGCCGCTCTGCATGGAAATTACCTTACTTGCGCGAATATAGGCCGCGTGCGAATATAGGCCGCACCTAAACTTTTGACATGAAATTATAGGGGGGGAAAGAAATATATAGGCCGCAGGTTTTTTAATTTTTTTGTATAATCGAACTTTTTCGTAATCAGAAACACTATGTTAACGAAATAATGTTGTCTTTCCAATTAACTCAAACATGCAAAACTGCAAGTCAATGAATAAGAAAGCTAGGCTTGGAAGGATACATAAGTAATAAAATGCAGTATGTTGTTCTCGTGTGACAAATGTCTGTCTAGGTGTGTTTGCGTTCGGATATATATATATATATGTGGTGTGTGTGTGTGTGTGTGTGTGTGTGTGTGTGTGTGTGTGTGTGTGTGTGTGTGTGTGTTTGTTTACCTTATTCTTATTCTTCCCCCCCCCCCCCCCCCCCCCTCATTCTATTTGGGAGTGGAATAGGAAAGGAAATGCCTAGTAGTGGTACAGTGTACCCTCCGCCACGCATCTTACGGTGGATTGTGGAGTATGTATGTAGATGTACTGGATCATAATCTCTAGTCATTTAATATTACTATTTGTAAAATTTGGCAATATTAGTGACAGAATGAATGTTTTTTTTTTTTTTTTTCTTAGAAAAAGAATTCAGAAACCATCCATGCATTTCCCTTCAAAGCTTGTGATAATAAAATATCTTTCATAGTTCAAACAGAAAATAATAAAGAATTTATTTTTTCTTAAATTAAGGTGTTTTAGATTGGCTGATTTTGAGAAGCTAAGAAGTGAATGATAATCTAAAGTGCAGGTTCAATTTCTAATCTGACAACAATCCTAGAATACCGATTACCAGATTCTGAGGAAATTTTAACAGATTTCTAGAAAATTAGTGAACACGCTTATGAAGGACCCGGTGTTGTATTTAGTTAGCAAATTTCTAAAAAATTTTCAGCTTATTCATACCGCTTACATAGTTCATGGGAACTAGTGCTATTTTCTGAGCCAGAAATAATACAGATGTTTGTACTTTGGTACTCATTTTACAGCTGCGCCTACTGTCAGATGACTACGGAAAGCACCTGATGGGTGTGGAGGACCTGCTGCAGAAGCACTCGCTGGTGGAGGCAGACATCAACGTGCTGGGCGAGAGAGTGAAGGCGGTGGTGCAGCAGTCGCAGCGCTTCCTCGACCAGGAAGCTGCCGAGGGCTACCGGCCGTGCGACCCCGCCATCATCGTCGAGAGGGTGCAGCAGCTGGAGGTGAGTGGCCCTGGCACGAGGCCGGCCGACAGTTTTCCCTCTAACGGAAGTTTCCACATTTGATTGTGCATCACACTCCCCTTGTACCATCTTCAGTTACATAAAAAGAAACCTTCTGGGACATTCTATAAGTGATCGGTGTGACATGCAATGTTGTTGTGAGAGCTGACACTTTTTGAACAGGGTGTCCTACATATGGGATATTTTATTTCAGCAGTGGTGCAAAATTTCAGCTTAAAGTTCAATTGTGTCCAGGGTGTATTGTGAATGATTCAATGCATATGTCACAGTACACAGAAAACAAACTGCCAATTGTTACCCTCAACAACCTTGACTGCGACATCTGAGATTGGTCATCACTGAATAGCTCAATTCAATACGGGACATACTAGACATATCCCCCAGAGGGCGATGCAGGATAATGGGTTCCACGAGGTACGGTAGTAGGTACAGCACACGAGTGTGTCTGTCAATATAGTGTCATCAGGCATGACGGCTTACAATATTTGCTGCCTAGTGAGGCTGTCTGTAAGCAGCTAGAGGCTATGTTGGCTATAGTCGACAGTCTTCGGGCTGCTGCCCTGAGCTGCTGTGTCACCCAGGCACCGAGGTGACTGCTGGGCTACCTCAGGTGGCACGCCGTGAGGTGGGTTGTGGAATACGGATGTAGGTGTAGGATGGACATTGGAACAGTGGCGGAACATTAAGTGGTCAGTTGAATCGTGAATTCGACTGCACTTTGCTGATGGCAGGCTCCTGTGTGGCACAGACATTAATTGGGTCTCTCCTGCCAAGGTGTGGACCGAGGCAATGGCGTCTGTCGTGTTTTTTATTTTGACTGGTATGTTGTATGTCAAGTTGCCAGGAACCGTCTCCACCCATTTTGGCCTTCCAAAACCGTGGGAGTTCTTCAGTGTTTCACGATAATGTCACACAACATCTATTCCACCCCACTCTGATTTGGTTCCCGGTTTGTGCAGAAGACTAAGATGACTACCCTCAGATCCCAGATTTGAACTCGTTGAGCTTACCTCGGATTTCATGGAACACAGGCTCCTTGCCACGGATCCTGTAGCCACTAACACATTAAAATTGGCTGCTGCTGTGCAAACAATTGGGTGTTACCGATGCCCAGAAGAGTGCCAGAGATTTGTAGAATCACTTCCACACAGGCTGACGGCCAGAGGAGGCCCTAGAAGAAATTGTACCACTGGACCACTGTTTAGTGCAGCTACACTGTCACCATCTAGTGGCGTTAGCAGACAAGTGCGGCGTTTTGCGTGGTAATGAGGCACACCACTGTTTTGTTTGTGATTGCTTCTTATTCTAAGCATGGTTTTGTGTGATTCTGAGTGTTTGAGGTCAAAAGTGTCCCTTATCAGTAGTATAAATCACACTGTGTGTGGTGTGCATGTAATTATGTATTTTTATGTGGCCAATCAGTCACTATATACCATTAATGGAAGGGAGCAGAAATTTGACAACTAGCACCTCTCAGTTATGCAGTGACTTTGCTTGTCATTCAGAATTGTGTTCAACACACAGCACAAAACTTAAGCTTACTGCAGCACAGTCACAAAGTACAGGTCCCTGAAATGCAAAAGGTATGTGCGGAAGGAAACTTAAAGTTTTCAGCTAGTGTTAAGAAATGTGCAGTGCCAATTCATACAGTCTGATTCACTGGCAGTGTGTTGATCAAAACTGCGCAATAAAATTGTTTCCGTATCTAACAAAGCAATTATTACTATGAATATCTGCAGATAACCTACAAATAAATTTGGCAGCACATGATTTCATCTGCATATTACTACTGTGGATGTTGGCAGCCATTCAGATGTCTAAATGTAGAGATTAGAAGATGCTGTAAAATGGCTTGTATTAAATATTAGGGTATATTAAGGTATCCAAGGTTGTATTAATCAATCACTTGCATAAAAGATAATATTATTCAGGTTGGTGGGTGGCAGTTACCTATATTTTAAGGTTTGCCTTTATTTATATATTTTAATTCTGGAACAGTTCTGATACAGATAAATTTTAAGATCATGTAATAAAATTATTTTGCATTTTGCACAAATTTCACGAGGTTAAATCAGGATCATGTTTCTTAATAGCTTCTGTACTGAAGCAAAACCTGTAAATATGTAAATGTCTGCATATTTGAAACAAGGAGAGGTCACTCTGACAACTTGTGTAGTGATGCTAGCTGTGAGAAAAATGTTCATCAATCTTGTCAACACAGTTATTTAACCTTCTAAAGTTGCATACGGAAATGGATTTCTCAGGAGGGTGTGGGTGTGGGCCAAGTGTGGTGTAGCAAATGCCAAGAAACTGCTAGCGCATCCGACCATGCACAGATTGTCTGCATAACACCTTTTTTTTTCTTTTTCTTTTTTTGTTGTTAGAAAGGTGGCAAATACTTTCTTTTTAGGTAGTAAGGGCACTGATGTCATCTCTGGAGTGATTCATGTTAAAAAAAAAAGTCGGACTATTATGTTACATTAACAGTGCAAAATCATTATATCTTTGCAGTTTAATCTGCGAAAGCAAGACGTCTTGCATGTCTTTGAAAAGGTTACTCAAGCTTGCTGCTCAAAACATGTTGAGCTTGTGTTGAGGAATTTTCAGTTGGTGCAAATTGTACCCTTATTTCCCATTCTGAAGAATTTGTTGACACAAGTAACTGGAGCTCTACATCAGTAATTATTTTCTTATTCACAGGATGCGTATGCCGAGCTGGTCAAGTTGGCCGTGGAGCGGAGAGCGCGCCTGGAGGAGAGCCGCAAGCTGTGGCAGTTTTACTGGGACATGGCCGACGAGGAGAACTGGATCAAGGAGAAGGAGCAGATCGTCTCGACTGGGGACATTGGTCACGATCTCACCACCATCAACTTGCTGCTGTCCAAGCACAAGGTAAGGAAATTGTGACTGGCAGTTGAGCACTGACATAATGTGAAAATGTGACACACATGCCCAGTTGTATGGCTTGGAAATGGGCACCGATCACCCTACTTTAGACTCTGACCATCACCAAAATGTGAAGATGGTGTCCTACGACAGGTGTGAGTCTTCACATTCCTAGTAGATAAGTAAAGGATGGAATAATAATTGGCTATGGGCTCAATTAGAAACAAACATTTCAATTACAGGTCCACAACTACAGTAAAGTTGTATGGGGTGATTGACTGGGAAATCCATACACGCAGGTCCAGCTACCTAATTGGAAAGGTTTTATGCAGCCATCAAAGTTGCAGCTGCATCAAAGGATGCTTAACCTTGATGATCTGATTGGCATCAGTGTATCCACCTCGGCTTGGTAGTTTACGCAGTTATAGTAACAAATCAGCCCACACAATTAAATAGGGTAGAAAAATCACTGAAATATGTGGCAGAAGTACCTGGATGCGAGAGCATTATTACGGGCATGGTAATGGACACTTAGCAAAAAGGAAAACCCCTACATGTAAGTAATCACAGAACACAAAGTGAAGAAAAAACAGGTAATTAAGGGTGATCGAGAAAGATAATTATGGGATGTGGCAAGTTACCTCGGCAATGATGGGGTTGTCTGTGGTCTAGGAGTGAGTTGGAATGGTAATACCAGGTGAACTGATCGTTGCAGCTATTGAACACTGGTGTTTTTCCAACTAACTAACTATGTTATCCATTCTTTCAGTGCTTGTAGCAATTGGGTAAATGGTCTTAAAAATGACATATATCTGCCAAGCTTGTTTGATCTGGTGACTGAACCAGACTTAGGAAAGTGTCTTGACAGCAGATAATGTTTTTCTCTGGTCAATAACGGAGAGTTCTTATACTGATAATTTTGTGTCTATTACTGTGCTGGGGACGACAAAAATGAGGAAAATATGATACAGAAGTGTGTTTGAACTTAAGAGAATTTTCACACCTTGTTTTCTAATTTATAGCTGTTGTGTTCGTGTGTGTGTCTATTTCGTGTTCATATATAAACTATAGTCCTATAATATCCTAGATTTACTAGAATATGTAAATTGAAGATATTGATGAAACTAAGTTATCAAATAATTTTGAATGCACTGTTGAAATATTTGATGCAGAATTGCAAATTTGTTATTGAGAACAGTTGATGACCTAAAACTTGTTTCCAATTTACCAATCGAAGTGGCATAGTGGCTAGTACACTAGCAGTTCAAACACATCTCTGGCTGCCCAGATTTGGGTTTTCTTTGATTTCTAAATCACAACTCCAGGCAAAAGTCGAGCCTGTTCCATTCAAAGGTGGTGACAAGTTCTGTGCTCATCCTTAATAAAAACAATAAAAGTTTGTGCTCCTTCTCTAATGACAAAGCTTAAACAGGACGTTAAACTCTAATCTTCATTGCTTGCTTTTTAAGTCTGGAGAGTTTAGTTGTTATCTACTCTTGTATACAATCTGTAATTAAATTGGAAACAATGAAATCAGGTACAGGGGAACATTAAGTGTACCTCGAATATCTTCAAATGTTTATTTGTGTACTGAAAAAATATTTTGCGACCCATCTGAAACCGACTTAGTGTGTATCGACTATTCTAAGAAGCTTTTTATCCTTCATTGGTGAAATCATTTAACATTGACAGAATGTAAATAATTTAGTAGTAAAAGTAACTACTTGCCAAATAGTAAGAATGTTAATTCAGACTCACTCATTGCCTTAAGCAAGTTAAGAACATCAATCTCTTTCATGTGTACTTACTGTGTGTGCTGTTTACCAATTTTTGGTAAACAGAAATTTCACTATATTGATTAAGTTGGAATCCAGATCATTTATTATAATACAACATTACAATGGTTTATCAAATTTTCCAATTTTTTATTGTAGTAATATTTTATTTATAAACTTGAAATTATTCAGTTAAATGAAGTTGTATCAATAATGTATTAGACAGTTGTTTCACTTTCAGGTTTTTAATGCTTATTTTTTCAGCCTGCAGCAATATTTAGGCTATTGTAACAAAATTCTGTAAGAATTAGCACAATACATAGATATTACAGTCTTATACAGTTGTTAAGTTTCATTAAAAAAATCTGCCAGTGTTTTTAAGTAATATTTTATTATACAGAAAGTCAAAATATAAAAATGATGAACTGCTCATTGTATTAACAGTTGTGTTCTAGTCTAATCTTCATTGGAGCTGTGTGTAAAGTTACACTGGTTTTCTTCATTATATGCTAGTGTTGTTACTGATAAATGATTTCTCATCATAGGCTCTGGAGAACGAGATCAGCAGCCACGAGCCACAGCTCATGTCTGTCGTGGACATCGGCAGAGAGTTGGTCGGCCGCCAACACTTTGGCGCTGCGCGCGTGCAGGAGCGGCTGGATGAGATTCTGGACTCCTGGAACCACTTGCTCGAGCTGTCTGCCTACAGGCGCAAGAGGCTCGAGGAAGCAGTTGACTTCCACCAGGTAAAATGTCGACTCTTATGTTTTGTTTTGTTCTTCTTCTAGTTTAGTGGTCAAGACTATTCTTCTGTGTTGTGTTCGTTAATAGTGACAGAAATCCCAGAGATTGCCTGTTTCTTAGGTGTGTCATATACAGTGAAAAAGTTTGCTTGGACTACTGCTTTTGTCAATTTGTAGCCCATAGTATGTGATGGACTGCAGGTAACTTTGCCAGGTACTGGGGATCCTTTATGCAATGAAAAAAGGATACCTATTTGCTACACATTTTCAATTTTCGATCTTTTAACTGAAAAATGTTAAAAATATTTAAAAATATTTCTGACTTTATTGAATTGGAGAGTGTTGTTAAAGTAATGTTACAACTGAGGTGTTCAACTTTCCACAATCATATGCAGCATGAACTGGAATGTTGCCTTTGTCCTTCAGGTTGGTATTTGCATCTATTGAGGACACTGCAGGATTCATTGAATACTATGTAAGAATAATGGAAACAGATCTGTCACTTGGGGAGTGGCTTCTTCTGCCACTGTTCATAAGCCTGTTCCGCTGCCCAGTTACCTTGATGTCTATGGGCTACTTTTTATTGCTTACACTTTTAATTCCAGATGAATAATCCAGTTTGTGTTAAGTTTTCTGTCACATGTGAAGAAGGAAACAGTCAGAAAAATTAACTTTCATATCACACATGTAACTTCGTGTTACCACTTCCTGGGACAGTGATAGCTCACAATTTTGCCCATCTCCAGTTCTTCGCAGACGCGGATGATGTCGACATTTGGATGTTGGACACCCTGCGGCTCGTTTCGAGTGAAGATGTCGGCCGTGACGAAGCCAATGTGCAGTCGTTGCTGAAGAAGCACAAGGACGTGACGGACGAGCTGAAGAACTACGCGGGGGCCATAGAAGCCCTTCACCAGCAGGCGTCCCAGCTGGGAGAACAGGACCGCCAGGCCCCACAGGTGAACAGAGTGCAAAATAACTGAAAAGTGTCGATTAATCTAACCTGTCAGGCTGTCAACTCCACCTTACGATTGTAACTCACCCACAGGTTGTCGAACGGTTGGCCAGCATCGACCACCGCTACAAAGAACTCTTGGAGTTTGCTAAACTGAGGAAGCAGCGGCTGCTCGACGCACTGTCCCTGTATAAACTCCTCAGCGAGTCTGATGGTGTCGGCCAATGGATAAGTGAGAAGGTGAGTAGTGCAGGTCAAAGCACAACAAAATATATTAAATTTGAATTTCATCCTGAGAAGTAAAAATTATAAGCTGTTCCGATGTCACGTTACGGAAAGTGCATTTACTAAAAGTAGCCTCTCATGCAATGAAAACTTGTGCATGTTGTTATGTATGATGATGCCCTTGGTGCAACAACTGAAGTGGTGTTTGCAAGTCGTAATACTAGAGTTTTGGAAAGTACAATAAAAAATGGGTGCTTGGCAAATGTCTTTGGACTTCACTCCTTGTTGCTGACACACAAGTACTAAACTTTGGAAGAAATATGGGAGAATATCAGTTAGGCAATAACCTAACCCTATCCTAAATGTTTCAATCATAGTTAGGTTATATTTCATTGTAACAACTCAGGTGGGGAATGTTATTGTTTTGTACCAAATTGTTAATATTTCAGTTTTCACTTCAGTGACCATTTTATTGACATACTGTTTAAAACTGCAGTTGTGTGATGTGTAAATCTTGACAATTATTTTTTGTACCTCCAGGACCGCATGCTCCAGACCATGGTTCCAGTAAAGGATATAGAGGATGTGGAGATCATGAAGCACCGCTACGATGGCTTCGAGAAAGAGATGAATGCCAACGCCTCCCGTGTTGCAGTTGTCAACCAACTGGCTCGTCAGCTGCTGCATGTGGAGCACCCCAACAGCGAGCAGATAGTCGCTCGCCAGAACCAGGTAATGTTCAGTATTACATAAATCACACTTGTTATCCATATGATGGTAAGTCTATCATATGGAATGATGGTTTAAAAATTGATTGGAAAAAACCCCTAAAAATTGGGACGAAAGGACATAAATATTTCCTTATAATGTATTAGGAACAAATTTGATAAATTGTTACAGCTTTACTAAAGGTGCTGCTCTACTCATGAGAGTACTAACTTCAAGCTGATAACAAACCCTTTATGAAGTTAACAAGGTTTTCAAACATTACTCATCTTTTAACATGCATGATTTACTGTGTGTCAATGTGAATACAAAAGTTTCTCTCACTGCCCAACAATAATCCTTTAGTTGACAAGTCTAGATAGGTTACATCTAGTCTATCAGATGCTCCTTTAGTAATGGCTGATCTTGGCTGTGTGCCACACTGTATTATACGGTATCATGTTTAAAAACTAGTTTTGGAGCTTCCATATAGTCTATCTATTGTTTCGGGTTTTAGGCTTTCCGTGTAAGGTTCCATCATACAGGTTGTGGCATTCTAAAAATAAGTAGCAGCTATGGAAATAAGTTCACCTAGCTACACTTAATAAAACCTCAAACTGCAAAACTAGGTGTTGAACACTAGCTGGAAAATTCTCATAAATTAAATAGCTATAAATCCAATATAATTTTGTGTATTGTAGTTTAATCTCCCAAGTTATGTAATACTCGGGCTATACTAAGATGACAACTATTCAAAGAAAGTTAAAGGATCTACAATGATTTTTAAAGAAATACATCAATGTTGAGACTTTGCTGGTGTAATTAATACCAGTAATAGTTTTGGGCATCTGCTGTATTGTCAACTTCTTTGCACATTATTGCAATAACTGATACAATATTCTAATATGTGTACACTAAGTCTAGACAGCAGTCAGCCTATTGTTGTTGCTCATGTCATTTCTCAATGACAGTTGCTGGAAATATTGGAAGATTTAAATTCTCAATCAGTTGCAAATGGGTCTTTCAACATCTTTTGTTCATCATCACGTCTCATAATGTATATTTTGGAAATAAGTCGTAGAAATTTATCACAGTTGTTGTAGTATAAAAGCGTTTTAAAATACTTTGTATTATCATCTTTCTGCTGCAATACACTCCATTGGAAAAACGAAGGAAAATTTACAGGAAAAAAAGTGTGTGTAAAGGTAGTTTCAAGATAAGCGAGTTAGTACAAATAATGAAGAACGGTAGCAATTCACTGTAAAGATTGCTGAGCGGCTGACAGGACTACAGAAAAGACAATCCCAGTTGCACAACTTTACTTCATTAAGGCTGAGGCCAAAAATTTAATTTGCTAACTGTCCTAATTGACTTTCCACCCTGGACTTACCGTTGTTCGGTGTAATATAAACATTGTTGAGGAGATAATGCATGTCATTTCTGTGAACAGTAACATAAATTTGTATAAACTGAATGTGTACGTTTGTTCACAGTTGAACCACGAATGGGCACAGCTGCGCGAGAAAGCGGAGGCCAAGAAAGAGGAACTGAACTCGGCACACGGAGTGCAGACATACCACATAGAGTGTCGGGAGACCATGTCTTGGATAGAGGACAAGAAGCGCATCCTCCAGTCCACGGACAGCCTGGAGATGGATCTCACTGGCATTATGACACTGCAGGTAAAGTTCTCTGGACTTCAGTTAAAGCTCTCTCTTGAACAATAAAGAAAATAAATATTTCTCCCCTCCCCCCCCCCCCTCTCTCTCTCTCTCTCTCTCTCTCTCTCTCTCTCTCTCTCTCTCTCTCTCTCTCTCTCTCTCTCTCTCTCTCTCACACACACACACACACACACACACACACACACACACACACACACACACACTCCCCCACTCGCCCCCTCTCTTTCTCAGCATTTTTGCTCATAATTTCATTATTTGTTTATTCGTTGTGGGATAGAATACAATACAAAACACAAGTGTGACTTGTTTATTAAATTGACTATCTTAGAGTTTACAATCAAGAAAAAGTTAAATTAAAATGGTGCTATAGAAATAGGTGTTGTGTATTTGCCAGAAAAATTAGCAAATGCAGCAAATCCACAAAAACAAAAAAACCCTACTTACTTTGTGCTTCTCAGTCTTCTTTCAGAGGTTTTGTAATCAGTTTATGACCTTAGCAGGGAGGGTTGACAGACAACTCGAAAAAGTTCAGAGGAGGGCAGCAAGTTCAGGATGTGTGGAGACAGACCACCAGTAAGTCTAGTGGTAATAGAAGGGTCTTGGGGGTGGGGGGCGGGGTTGTTAATTGAGGCAAGATCTCACAAAATTTCAAACTATTATTCTGGGAATAGCAAACAGAGAGATGAGCATCTCAACAAAAAGAGTAATAGTAGTTTCTTGGAAAGAGATTTGTCCTCTTCCTCACATTGTTAAAACATTTAACAATAGATTTATTGTCCGAAAGTGATACTTAGCACCCTGTATCGAGCATTTTGCAATTGCCCTTTCAAAAAATGCTGGTGGCTGGATCCAGACAAGTTCTCACGATTGTGTATGATAAGCACTTAGTGCCAGTAGCTACTGACATTAGCTTTTAATATTGTGCACTATTACACTGACATTGTTGTTCCCTGATATCACCCTGTGATTAATGTGTACATATTTCAAATCACACACTCACTCACTCCCAGACACAAACAACACACTGAATACACCATTATCTTATAGGTAAAACTCGGTTGATAAGTTTGGAAAATATAGTTTCCTTTTAGAAATCAACAAACTGGTGAATGTTTTAAAAGATAAGACAAGTTCACAAAAGGTTTTAACAATTTATTAGATAAGGTGACCTGTTTCAATCTCCACTGAGATCCTCAGACCTAGTAGTCTTGCTGTTGAATCTCGAGGCAATGTCTAGGAATCAACAGTGAGACGACTCGATCCGAGGAGCTATGAATTGGCCATAGAAATAGAGCATATTCTCTGCATGTTGTGCCACAGGGTACTCAACCTTGTTTTTGGCCACAGTTTGGCAGTAGCCATTCGTCCTAATGGACAGCTGGTTAGTGGCCAAGGTAATGCAAAGAGCTACACAGTGTTGGCAGTGCAGTTGCTAAATTACTTTCACAGCCTCTGATTGGGCAGGATAAGCCTGTGACAGAACTAGAATAGGAAGTGCTAGGTGGGCAGGTTGGACAAGTCTTGCTGCAGGGCTTTCCACAAAGGGGCTGGGGTTTGGGGTGGCATATGGATGTTATGGTTTGTGTGATTTGAAGATTAGTAAATGCTAATGTTCATCTGAAGTACATATTCCTCATTTGTGTGTGTTGCATTACAGCGTCGGCTGTCTGGTATGGAGCGCGATCTGGCTGCTATTCAGGCGAAGTTGGACTCACTGCAGCAGGAGGCAGAGACAATCGGAGCCGAGCACCCGGAGGAGAGGGAGCTGATCCAGGAGAGGATCGACCAGATCAAGCTCGTCTGGGAGCAGCTGACGCAGATGGTGAGTCTCGGTATTGTTGTTTCAGCAGTGAGAACATTTCATAGGAGTGGTTTGTGTACCAGTCTCGAGCCAAAAGTCTCACCACTGTGGGTTCACAGCTCTGCAGGCAGGCACATTATTTCCCTACTTCACAAAATATTCTCTTCATAGTGCTGCCCACACTGTAATTAAACTATCCATATATGACTATTATTACCAATGGTGAAGGTTGTTGTCGAATTGAAGACCAGTACGAACATTATACAGTTATGCTAGGTGTGGTCCTGTTTAGGAAGTAGGTTGCTATAGTTTCCAAATTTTAACAGTCTTGCACAGTCAGATTTGTTTAATTGTCTTTATTTTTTGTTTTTTGAGAAACCCGCAGTTTGCTGTTCAACCAAATTTAACTTGAAATTTTTGCATTATCTGGATTACACATACAACAGAATTGGTTGTGTGTTCTAAATTATTTTATGGTCAAATTTTTATTCTTAATAACAGGAATATTTTATCCTTGTATATAGATGCAGGGGAAATCTCGCTCTTACCATGGTGTCAAAATGCTTTTTTAGGAGTTATTGTTGTCCAGTGAAGTGATGTAGCAGAAAAGACTTGGTTTTCCCAAAAATACAGAATTTTACTAAATCATCCTTGGAAAATTATTTGTTTGTATTAAAAAATTGAAAGAGAAAATATATTGCTTAAATTGTAACTAACGAATTGTCATTGTTTATCAGGTGAGTGAAGAGGAAGGTGGCAGGTAAACAGGAATGAGAAAATCAAATGTTCCTTGCAGTATCGTAATCTGTCTTTAGATATTTTTGTCATATTTTCATATAAAGTTCTCATTGTCATGGATGAGTGTGGCAGTTTCTGACTGGATTCTTGCCAAAAACAGCTGAAGGAGCGCGATGCGAAGCTGGAAGAGGCAGGCGACCTGCACCGCTTCCTGCGCGACCTGGACCACTTCCAGGCGTGGCTGACAAAGACACAGACAGACGTGGCGTCGGAGGACACGCCGGCGTCGCTGGCCGAGGCGGAGCAACTGCTCAGCCAGCACCAGACCATCCGCGAGGAGATCGACAACTACCGCGACGACTACGCCAAGATGATGGAGTATGGGGAGCGCATCACTGCCGTAAGTGTTTGCTGTTGTAGCTGTTATAAATTCAGTACATTTAGCTGGTTTCAACTGCACACTGTACCAGGAACACTGTTATTGCATTTTTATTCTAAAATGTAAAAAAAAAAAAAAAAAAAAAAAAAAAAAAATTTCCCCTTGCCGTCGAATGCGATGATATAGGACAATCTTGAGGTTAATTTACTGTAACTGGAGTGTATACTACTTTAGATTTCCTTTTTGCTAAAGAACTGGTGAGTTATATGTACAACAAATGAAATATCCTGAAACTGTAAAGTCTGTGTGCCTATATTTGCCTGAAACACCGTGTCTGAAATCATGTCATGGATTCGGATGATTTTGGTCACTTCAAAAATTCAAACGGTAACTTTTTTTTTTTTTAAGTATATGAGGCCTTTTTACATTTGATTTTAATCATCTTTAAAGCAGTTTAATGCTCTTGGTGATGACCATTATTATAAGTAATAAGAAAAAATACATTGTAACTGTTGCTATATTTGCACAGGCCACTGAGAAGTGCTTTTTTGTGGTGCTTCCCACTGGTGAATCATATGTTTTTATTTGGATGCCTTCACACTTGCATTGCACGGTGGCACTCTGTGGCTAACTCTCAAATCCCCTGTTTGTGAGGTCAAGGAAATAGAATCCCCTATCACAGATTCCTTGCCCATTGATATTCGTCACCCATTGTTTCAAGAGAGCTTTTTCTTTTCCTAGTATCTCGTCTGGCAATGCTTGGAATGTTCTCTCTCAAAGGGAAGTATTTGGGAGCAATTCTATTGGTAATTTAAATTTTTTCTCAATTGACTTTATTTAGCATATATTTTTTGCACGCAAAACTTGGTATTATGGTCGGCAAAAGGCAAAGGTCCCAGGTTCGAGTCCAGCTTCTGGCACACAATTTTAATCTGCCAAGAAGTTTCATTACTTATGTGATTTGGTTAAACTGAAGTGATAGATACCAAAGTTTCTACTTTCGCGTGTATCGAGGCTATTCGTGTGCACTAAGCATATTTGGGAATGGAGAGGTAAATAACAGGAAATATTATAACCAGTGGATGTACAGATACAGACTGAGGTTCACCTGCTTAGCCATGGTGTTAGTTTTCTTTCTTACTTATATTGTAAAGCAAGATGACTGTGTGTTAGTGATTAATTATATTTCATTAGTTAATGTCATTATCTTGTTTGGATCAATGTTGAGGTGTCAGAACTGTGATGTCCAGTCTGTGATTTCCTAACCACTCCTCTGCTAAACTGCCTTTATCTCTGTGCCTGCCCTCAACATTTAATGTAACTGTGTCTCACATTATACGCGAGATCTGAGCAGTGCGATGCGGCCTACAGGAGCCCTCGACGCAGGACGACCCGCAGTACATGTTCCTGCGGGAGCGGTTGAAGGCGCTTCGCGATGGCTGGGAGGAGCTGCACCAGATGTGGGAGAACCGGCAGCAGCTGCTGTCGCAGTCGCTGAACCTGCAGATGTTCAACCGCGACGCCAAGCAGGCCGAGGTGCTGCTAGCCCAGCAGGAGCACGTGCTAAGCAAGGATGAGGCGCCGGTGAGTGCCGTGTTGAGACTTCTTTTAGTGTGCGATATGGCTTCACGTAAGACTTTGCGTTGCTAACTGTCTACATTTTATTTTGGAAGACCAGAAAGTAGTGCACAATAATTTTATGACAAAAAATTTTAACGGCTAACAAACACAAATGAACTTCAATCTTTTACCTACTTTTTACATGGACACAAAGGCTCTCGTCACATTTCTTCCATCACGATATCAGTATCGGTAAGCCCTGTGTGACGTTATCGAGTAGTAGCTCGTCGCCTCTCGAAGTTGTCATAGATCGGAGCTCTCGGTAACATTTGTCTGAAATTTCGTGGGGCAAAACTAGTCTACTCCAAATAATATAGGCGACATACAGAATTGCAGTTCATTGACACTTTAGTGAATTATTAGTGCCCAGTTGTCCCCGTTTATGGCCAACATACAAGTCTCATTAATTAAAAGTACTATTACCCAGTACACACATTCCACTCGTCAATAATGCACATTTACACAGTTTGTATGTGGAATACTAAAGTCCGAGGTGTACATTTTAGTGTGGCACGATTATGAAGAGTTAATTTGTAATAACTGTAGATAATCTTTCCACATGCCTAACATTGAAAAACTTTCACATAATTGTTCAAAATCGGAATTGAGTGACGTGGATTGTGCCTCAGATAAATCGCAAAACAAGACTCGAAACAATACTCCTAACTGGTGTGGATTGTGCTTCAGATAAAAGATGAAACCAGGCTCATTTACATGGCGTGAAAGTATCCTATTTATATTGTCCAAACAATGACACTGACAATTGTCTATAGTTAATAATGTAAATTAAACTCATTACAATAAGTAAACAATTGCATAAAACTGTTTATAGTAAAAGGTAGCATAAATAATACTGAGTAAATTGATATACAAATCTCAGTTAAATTAATATTGCCTCCCTTTCAAATATATTTAAATAGGTTTTCAAACAATTACTTCCGAATAAATGGTAATTGTACAGTAACTAATGAGAGCAAAACTTTCCTAACATTTAGGAACATAATAAAACCTACTTTAAGACTATGAGAAAAGAATTTAGTTTTATCAGAGATACTAATTAGCCTAATATATGACCTATAACACGATTCTTGCATGAACTAATTAATATTTGCTAATTAAACAAACTTCTGCGACAAATAATAGAAAATAACTTCAGCTAGTCATGTTGAAAAACAAAAGTTTTGGAAAAGAACATAAGATTAATTACATTTGTACCTATTATCATGCAACACTCATATCGGGAGGTTCAGTAATGCAAGCAGATGGGAATAAATCACAACATGTTTCGTTACACCTGTTTGTAGAAGTACATTTGGTTGGAGTATACCTGCTTGTGGGCTGCCGATTTCACTTCTGCGCCTGTTGTAAAGTGTTGTCTGGTCAGGAATTTCTTTGGAAGACCAAACTTGTGAATGTTTGATGGTATAAGCTATGGATTGTATGGTGGGTAGTGGACCACATCCCACTCAAACATTAGCAGTAACATGGGGGCAAATATTAACTTCTTATGAATGTTATTGTACACCACACCATAGGAAGCATTTAATTGCTATGATGAGGCTCACAGTCATACACTTCAGTTATTCAAAATCGTGGTGTCAGTGGCTCCGACGTTCTGTGAGGTTGCAGCTGCTCCTTATGGTGAACTGCTAAGGTTCACATAGCCCCTTTGGAAGAATGCACACCACCTGGAGTCCATATAGTGATCCCCATATATGCTTAACATATCCCCATAAATTTCAGTGAGTTTCTTTCTATGGATCTACAACTATTAAACTACCCTTTGCGGTCTTCAAAAATTGAAACATTAACATGCACACCATACTTGTTTCATGGTTCAGGCTTCTTTCGCTAGAGCTGTGCATGAAACCAAAATACCCTGTGTAGTGAAAACATCAACCTATATCGTTATGAAATGTCAACATTCTAGCTCCAATAGAATGAAAAATAACATTATTGTGCATTACTGCCTGATCCTCAGTCACATTTGACTTATAAATAGTTTAATCAACACTTTTTGTGGTTTTAATTTTTTTTCTCAGTTCGGTTAACCCATTGGGAATATTGGCTCTGTTCTCATTGCATAAAAGTTTTCTATTTTCCACATTATTTTCAATCTCTTCATCATACAGATCTTTCCACAGTTCTTAGAAAACGGAGACATAACCATTCATCACAATCTCTTAAATGCTGATAATTTAGCCATCTGCGAATGGAAATAAAATTGGTTTATTCATAAAGTAGCTTTTCTTTCCTTGCATAACAACTTGTAAACCTAACCCTCAATACTTTAATGTTCCTACTGGGTCTATGTGATTTCCTTTGTTTGTAATCTTATAAGAAGTCAGTGATACCATGTACTTCTTTGTAAAAATACAGTTTTTGAAAAGTATTTCAAACCCTCATAAGTAAATATTTTTAAGTAAAAAATGAAGGAAACATACTTCAGAAATAATTCAACGTCATTGCCAGAAATCCTGTTACAACAACTTTGTGCATCACTTGATCAAAAGATCAAAGAAATGCTCTGTAGTCCCATGATGTTATTCTTGTTGTTGTTGCTGCATCTTATAGGGTCAGTTGACACACTAGACAGCAATGGTGCCATGTGGAAACAGAGGGCTTGTGTTGATATTGCAGAACCACTGAAAAACTGTAGTGGGTCCTAATGTACCCATTGGGCTGGGAAGGGTTAAGAATATACGTGTCATTTTGTGGAGCACTTGTTACACCTTCTTGTGTACTAGTCATCTTCATTCTTTCCTGGTCACTTGGAACTTCATGTAAGGTTAGAGGTTCATGATAAAAGCTAGCTAAGTATGGGCCTGATGCTATGAAACTGTGTAAAACAAAGTTAAGACTCCATCCAAATATCTCGAACTCTGCTCGGGAGTCTGTGTACTGGTAAATGTTGGTATGTCTGTATACCCTAAGACTGATCTAAGTGTGACTGTAGACAAGCTGTCGACTTGCTTAGTGATTTTATGTAGGACCAGAATTTTCTAGGGTTCTTGGCAATATATCTTGCCAATCCAGGATAGTGTATGTTACACATGCCACTCATTGGCCTTTATGTACAATTTTCTACAAATTTTCTCTATTGAAATTTTAGCCTCCATCCCTTTGAAATCGAAACACTTTCGATATTTGCTCAAGTCTAATGTTATGGTATTTTGAATTTAATAATGTTGTATTGTGCTTTTATTTATGTGCAATATATCCATTTTCTTGTTTTTTTTCTGCTATGTTCACACATATTGTTAACTTTAATTACACACCTTTCAGACACATATGCCTAAGAATAGACTGCTACTGCATTGATTGGACTGCAAAAGGTAAACTGCTTTTCTTAGTGACCGACATGTGATATGGAAGACAAAATATTTTGAATCAGTTAGTGCTTTTTCTTTGATGGTTCAGAGCTCATTTACACACAGTATTTCTCTGAGTCTATGACAAGTATGATATGTTAAAGTCGGAACAAGAACTTTGTGCCAGTATAAATTAACACCTATAGCACTTTTGGTCTTATGTACACTAGCTTCTACATTATTAAGTACAAACACAACCTTGCCCATCTACCATCTAGTAATTAAATGTTTTTCACAGACCAACTTGGAGCAGGCCGAAAACTTGATCAAGCGGCATGAAGCATTCCTTACCACCATGGAAGCAAATGATGACAAGATCAACAATGTAGTCCAGTTTGCCAGCCGCCTGTGTGATGAAGGCCACTATGCAGGTGAGATAAATTTGTGTCCAGTTCCTGGCAAAAATTTGATTACTAGATTTAAAATTGTGGCAAACAACTTTGATAATACAGCATCTGTTGGAAAATGTGGAAGAATGTAAACTGAAAACAGAAGGAAATGATGTTCACTTCAACTGACATTACCACTGAAGATTCATTTTAACTAAAATGATCAGTGTGAAATATTCTGTAGATATGCTCAGTAGAAATAGAGTACAAAGTATTGATTTTTTTTTACTGTGCCGTTTCAAAGGAATTCCTAATGTTCACCAGGGAAATTACGAAAAATGTCAATCTTGTTTGGCAGATTGTTGTTTGAATTGCACCCATCCTCAATGGGAGTACTTCGTTGTTGTAAGAAAAATGACTGGGGCTAAGAGAATAATTCAAATTGACCATAGTAGAGGGGTGGAGATATAATGTATGAAAAGGCTAGGTTGATTGATATGAGCAGTTTAAAATTTGTTGCTTTAACCTTCTTTATACAATATATGGGTCAAAATGACCCAAAAGCAATAACAGTTAACATTTAGAGTAAATAATCATTCGAAAAATTAAGCTTCATTGTTTTGTGAAATGTTGAAAATGTCATATAGGACCTAAAATACGAGTTATTGATAAAGAAAATGTCATAGTATTTCACATTGGTGACTAAGGGTTAGTACAGTCATTCCAGTTGCTCATTAGTTTGGTTGGTGCCAGAATATATAAAAGTTTTTACATATGTTGGTGATCTAAAACTTACTGGAATACAGTAGTGGTACATAAAATAAGGCAAAGACAACTGCACATCTTAAATGGATAAATGTTTGGAGTCCAGAATACAGCATTATCGCTAGGTTTGGAGCATTCAGCTTTTCTCGTGGCATGGAATTACACACCCACCCAAATGTACACTCAGTTTGCTACATTATTGATCATAGGTAAGGGGTAACATGTTTTGTATTACCATTGGCCAAATGATCTCTTGTATATTTTTCAAAAGAACTGACACACAATAGCTATCCTACAGGTTCAAAATTTAAATACTACACACTTCCTCGAGCCCAGACAAATGTAGCAAATTGGTTAATTCTTATGCATTGTGTGTGTTCTGTGATGGGTTTTAAATGATTAAATTAAAAAGGTTCCTAAGAATCTCACCCCCCCCCCCCTCAAAAATGGCTACCAAAAATACCAGTTCTGGGGATTTGTTTATTGCAAATTGAGATTTTTAACATCGTCCTAACATTTTATTTGACATCAGTATGTGTTGCCAACATCCACAGGTTCCAGCTTATTGTACTTCAGTGTGTAACATTTGCTCATACTATAAGTTTTGAGGCATAAATGTAATTCCTAAACACATGCGGGATACATGGCAAGTGACCTGGAGTCACCAAACTACTATGCTTTTGTTACCTTTTCTTCATTTCTTTTTCTTTTGACTGAAAAACTTTGATTTTTTTTCCTCTTGTGTAATGGGCAGTTTGTGCTTTAACAGGCTGCCATGACCTACATATTATCAGTGGTGCGAATGCTGGCATAAGGACCTTAACAAAAGGGTCATATGAAATTCTTTGTTCTCGCAAACTCAACACCACATTTCTTAGTGCACTGAAGATGTAGCTTATAAAGGTTGTACATTTTGTGTAAAGAAGTGTAAAGTAAACGTGCATTGGATGGGAGACAACATCTTGTTAACCTAATATTATGCATACTTAATTGTTGTTTATCTGTGATAAAATAAGTAACAGTGTCGAAGTACGTACATAAACCATCACACCTGTACAACATAATTTGTTTTGTAGAAGTAGCTTAAGTGCGCCTCGGTTGCACAGTGGTAGAATGCCAGACTACAGATCCAAAGGTCGCGGGTTCGATCCCCGCCAGGTCCTAGGATTTTTATCTGTCACTTTACACTTCTTTCACCTCTGGCAGTATTGCTCATGTGAAAAATACCGAGTAGCACCGTGGTTCGGAACCCACGTTAAACTGTAGGTCCCCCTATAACTGTCTGGGTAAGTCAGTTCGAAGGTCGGAGGAAGGCAACGGCATACCATCTCCAAACAGGACCATGCCTAGTAAAGCACTGTGGTGTTCAAACCAATCTTCGGATTGTTGACTGCTTTACCTTTTTTAAGTAGCTTAACATGATAGGAAAGCGAGAACAACACTATTGGTTGAAAAGTGTTAAGTCAGTGAATTAAAAATAAGTTTCTATTTAAAATACTTTGGGGGAAATTGGCAGAACAGTTGACTCCACTTATTTTGCCAGCTTAACCAACAATTATGGTATCTAACATACTCAACCATTTTTATGCTGAAAGAGAGTAGCACAGTGACAGTCTGGCAGAGAGAGAGAGAGAGAGAGAGAGAGAGAGAGAGAGAGAGAGAGAGAGAGAGCGCAATGGGAACAAGAGGAGGGGGGGGGGTGTAAGAGAGACATGAAGACCACACATAAGCTCCTCACCACACATGACTAACGAATTTCGATACTAAAAAAAAATTGTCCACCCTCCTCCAACCCCTATATTGCATATTAAAAAATTTCTGGTCTAGGGGTGAAAATCGTGAGCAAACCATCCTCAAGGACATTTCTGAGAAGAAAACAATGGTGGTTGAAGAGGAAGAAAGAAGACTGTAATA
Organism: Locusta migratoria; assembly: GCA_026315105.1. Taxonomy (NCBI): domain Eukaryota; kingdom Metazoa; phylum Arthropoda; class Insecta; order Orthoptera; family Acrididae; genus Locusta; species Locusta migratoria. The sequence goes on along the minus strand of CM048753.1, from coordinate 49,442,110 downwards.
GAGAATTGAAGAATGTGAGTGAGAGAGAAAAAGAATGGGATTGAGACAGTGTCAGTGAGATACAGACAGTGAAAATGACTGAGGAGGAGTCAGTGAAGAAAGAGTAAGAGGAATGAAGGAAGAAACTGGAATACATGCTGATGGGAGGAAAAGGAGGCACCGGGAAAGGGAGGTGCCAAGTATGGAAACTTCACTACCATGAGAGACTGTCTTAATAGAGTAGAAATATGTTTGTGTGTCAAAATATTTGGCGAGGAAGGCATAGTGAGGATGGAGTCAGCTGGTTAGACATGTCTTGTGGAAGTATTTCGAACATAATAGTATTTCTCCTTTTTTGGCTCTGACAGTAACATTTTTCAGCTGGTTATTTTGATATTTCTCGACTTTGTTGATCTACTGTAAAATAAAATTGCCTCACTGTTACCTAGAAAATGTCATAAAATAACTTGGTTCTAAAATGAGTGTTAAACAGTAGTCTGGAAATGCAGAGGTCCAAGGAGTTTGAAACAGTAGAACTATTTGTGTGGATGTGGAACCTGTGACTGTAACTTAAAATGGGTTTCAGAAATTACTGCAACCCGTCGTGTCTCTCTCTCTCTCTCTCTCTCTCTCTCTCTCCCCGGTGGAGATATTTATTGACCATAATCGGTTTCGTGCTGCCTAGCTGCTCATTATCAGTTGGTACATACATTTCAGTGCAATTTAAGTTTCTTTGTGAGGATTGCTGTGTATCTGTGACACTACATGCAGTACGTTAAAATGTTATTAGTTCATCTTCAAGTTGTTACTTATTATTAGAAGGTTCATTATAAGTATATACTGTGTGTGTGTGTGTGTGTGTGTGTGTGTGTGTGTGTGTGTTATATATATATGAACCTTCTAACAGTAGTACCAACTTAAAGATGAACTTAAAAATATTCAGTGTAACATACCTCATGTAGTATTTACTTGTTCTCATTTTTATGTCCTGTCATACATATACAGCAATCCTCACAAAGAAACTTAATTGCATTGAAATGTATGTACCATCTGATGACGAGTTGCTAGGCAGTTTCAAACCAGTTATTGTCAATAAATAACTCCATCAAATAATAATAATAATAATAATAATAATAATAATAATAATAATAATAATAATTAATATTATTATTAATAATTATTATTATAGGTGACTGGTTTCAGTAATTTCTGAACTCTAGAAAACTATTTGTGAAGTTTGGCTTTGTTAATATACTTTTACTTTTTCCAGCTGACAAAGTTAGCAAGAAGGCAGACAGCATCAACGAACGGCGTCATGCGAACCGCAACAAAGCTCTGGAGCAGATGGAGAAACTGAAGGACCAGCTGCAGCTTCACCAGTTCCTACAGGTTACAAAACTCACATTCTCTAGTGCCTTTCCTCTCATTAACAGCATTTTTCAGAAATTCTGAGAAGGGAATTCTTGTTATCCATTGAGAACTTATTTTCAAATAAAAAGAAAAGTTTGACCTTGTTATAACTTAGATTCTGTGAATAAGGCAGGTTTGCGTCCGTTTTGGTTTTCCTATTTCACCTTCATAATTAAAAGAGCATCCATCTGTGTTGCATTTTTGTTAATATGTAAGATGTAGAGCAGCTGTGGTTTAGAATCCTAGGGAATTTTTTATTCTGGGACTGGCCCTCCCAGGTGCATTGTGCAATGAAGAGGGCAGAAGACAGTTCTGCTAAGTTGAGGACTGTGCAAATGCCCCAGTCCTCAATTTACCACAATAGCTCCCTCTCTGTTCTTACACTTGTCTCTCAATTTGCCCATATCAATCTTTCTTTTCATCACTGCCAAATGTTTGAGCAATGGACAGAGAGCTTAATTTAATGGAAAAAGATTACTAACACAGAAGAGGTGTAAATTATGATCACGATAACAATAAGGATGGCTGTGGCGGCTGCTGCTGCTGATGCTGCTACTACTACTACTACTACTACTACTACTACTACATCTCTTATTTGAATCTTGTTTTAGGAACCAATGACCAACCTTGTTTTATTTGCAATTATGCCTCTGAGGTATGGAAGGGATTGGCTGACAGCAATTCTTGTAATATTTAAAACCTTACAATCAGAACTATTTGCATACAATCTAGTTTTGTAGAAGACAAAACAGAAGAGGGGGGAGACCATCTTTTATATGTACATATGTATTGGCTGCAGGCTAGTAATAAAAATAAAACAAAATTAGTTCTGCTTGAAGACTGATAACTTTTGCACAAAGATCCTCTTGCTGAGCACAACAATGAATGGAAGTTAAATTTGGCATGTTATGCTGTTTACACAGCAGATAAAAAAACCATTTTATTTTATGACACGTTGGTGGCATCCCAACTGTGGTTATGGAAAACATTTTCTCATGGGAGACATATTCTTTCATCTGCAACTTGGACCACTTTCCACACCAGTGGGAGTGTTCTCCTCTGAAATTGTATCCGTTTGGTCATCTTCCATGCCACGAAAAAAATTCATAACTGAACCATGTCACTAATATACCTTGATGCATAAAGGGCGATGAAGTATGCTAAATGGTTTTCAGTTTTGGCTTACCGTTGTTCATGTAAATTCCTGACCGTGTCACAAATTTGCCAAGATATTATTGAACGGGAAGGCAGTATTCGGATGTATGCAGAAACTAATGTGGGTTTCATTGTGTCTGCTAGAGCCACCAAGATATTCTTTATGAATAGTCCTTCAACCAACAGCTGTTGATGCAGAGTAGCACTATAACTAGCTCTAAGAGTCCTACTTCAGCAACTTTCATCACTCTAAATTTTAGAAAAATGATTTAAGTTAAAAGTAGTCTCTCTTGCAAATTGTAATTATTTTATTTTCCTATTTACACATTCTGCACTATTAGTGCATCATCAGTCTGCACTTGGGGGCTGCATCATATGTACCAGGAATGAACATCTGAAGATTCCTAAGAGAGGACTGTTTTGGAGCTAAGAGAAGAATGCCCACTTCTATATACTGACACCACCATTAGCTGAGAAGAGAGATGGGCTTTAGAAAATGGTTTGAGGGCTAAAACCATTTTAGCTGATACTCAGCAGGTGTTGCCATTGATGTAATGGATGAAATCAGATTTGGTGTGCTCACTGATGCTCTACATCAGCACCAGGCAAATATGAACAAATCAGTCAATTGCTGACTTGTTTCTAGTTGTTGCAAGTAATATTTATTGTAGTCAAACAATTTTATAACAGGCTTATTGTGGCAATTTTATTGAAATATTTTTGTCTAAATCTTAGCAGTACAATGTTAGGTCTACCAACTGAAATAATTTGAAAATTGGGCAAAACACTCAAATTATTAAGTGTTAGCTGTTCAAATTTATACCAAAATTATTTCCATAACCCTCGGATGACAAGTTACAGGAGGAAAAGATATGTGTAACAGGTTTTTCATTGAACATTTAGTTCTTTATTACATTATAAATTGCTAAGGTGGCTACATTTCATTACAAATATTTTGTTTCAGGACTGCGAGGAACTGGGAGAATGGGTGCAGGAGAAGACAGTTACAGCTCTGGATGACACTTACCGCAGTGCCAAGACAGTGCACAGCAAGTGGACGAGGCACCAGGCCTTCGAAGCAGAAATTGCCTCTAACAAGGACCGCCTCTTCAGAATACAAGAGGCTAGTATAAAATACAATTCTTATCAGTATCTGCAGCACTGTGGTCTAATAACACACATACATTTGCATTGAAGTAATGGTACTGTGTTGCACTGACAGAAGTTTTCTTAATCAAGACTTTGCGTATTACGTGAGATGAAAGATCAGAATATAAAATATTAAAATCAATTAAGTCTGTACTCTTTAATTTAAAGCAAATTGAACAAAATTGAAGTACTCCTCTTCTCTTCATGCAGTTGGCATTTATTGCTGTATGCTTCTTTTTCTTGTAATGTTTATTTTTTATTTTATTTTGATTGTCAGTCGGCACAATGCGAACCAATAGGTAGGCACTTCATCAGGATATTTAAAAATAGCTCTCTTGAATTATTCTTTAAATACAGCTTGGAATACAATAATGTGCACTGATCTGCTACCTATATCTGCCACATTTCAGTGCTCTCGCTTTCTGGGATTATGAACTTTCTTCCTTTGTTGATGACTTGTGACCATCTGGTCTCTTATGTTGGTGGCAGGGTGATGTGTTTTTCTCAGGCACAAATAAACTTTTACAGTATCATGCATTTCTTACAGTGTCATAAGGTAGAAGTAATAAAGATATATAAAATTAACTTGCAGGAAAGATGGAATACTTATTTGTAGGCAAAATCTCAGTTTTATGTAACAAAAATTGTGCATCTGTGATAATACTTACTTTCAGGAAAAATAGCTTTTGGCGTGAGGTTTTTTTAGAGGAGAAAAAAAATTAATTTTGTGTTTTGCAAACATTTATTATATTCAAAAACTGTCATAATGTTAACAGAGCGATGTCAATTAATGCACGATACTTTCAGAGCCAATATTTTCTTATGATGACACATGCATCACAGAAATAAAAAGGGTTAACCCCCATACCTAACCACAGTTCCACATCACACAGTTAGCAATTATTTATGTCAATTGCTTTTGGCTGTTGGTGAATATTTCCATCACCTTTCCCTTCACCATTGTAACACCATTTTTGGATGAATAAAAGTAGAGATCGAGTATAGGGTTGCAATGATTTGAGTTTTATATTCCTACAGTGTCCTTAATAAAATGCCTTCATTTTAATGCAGGCAGCAGCTGAGCTTATGAAGGAGAAACCGGAACTCGCAGAACTCGTCGAGCCTAAAGTCCAGGAGCTCGGAAACCAGTTCGACAAACTGGAGGAGACGACTAGAGAGAAGGGCGAACGCCTCTTCGACGCTAACAGGGAAGTCCTCTTGCACCAGACGTGTGATGATATCGACACCTGGATGGATGAGCTTGAGAAACAGATTGAAGGTCCAGACACTGGCTCTGACCTGGCATCTGTCAATATCCTCATGCAGAAGCAGCAGGTAAGGATTTTTTAATAACCATATATACACACTGAGATTTAAGTTAAAACTTAAGATTAATCATTAGAATATGTATTTGATAGGGTTGAGGAATCCTTGTGAGAATAGTCAAAGTGATAAGTTTCTGGTATGACCATTTATCAGTTACAGGCAGATTCTCTACACGTGAAGCTCTAAGGATTAGCTAGTCTTTATAATTTTTGTCGATGGTGTAAGGATTTGTTAAACTGGCCATAAGAAATATTTGGAATTTTTGAAAATACAGAATTATCAAAGAATTTGGAATTCTTAACAGTAGTAATGGCATGTATTTCACAACCAATGTTCTTATTACTACATTACTCTTAAACACAGCATTATTATGCTTGGGTGGTTTTCAGCAAACTAGACTGAAGTGCATTAAAAATGTTTTGGGAAGAGAAAATTATATTAAGAATATTGTGGAATACTTTACTCGTCTAGGGAATGATGTTCAGTCCTGGGGTGTTGGTGACCAAACAATGATGTGAGTAAAAGCATTTCTGCCTCTCAGCCAAGGCATTTGTTATGAAATAAACTGACAAAATGTTCATAATCAACTGTGAATGTAACAACATTTAACTTGATAGTGGTGTTGATTATGAACAATGACTAAATAATGACCCAAATCTGGAACTGAACTGAGATGTAACTTACAATATACTAATGAACTACCTTATACTAAAGACAGCACAAACATCCATGCCTGAGGGGGTATTCAAACTCCCGACAGGGAACGGCCTAGCGCATGGCAGCTGAAATTTGTTTGATGCTATCACTTATACAATGTTTCTTAGCTGCATATAATAATTTTAATGTTCTTTTAGCTGAACTGACATTTTATACGCCGGCCACGGTGGCCGAGGAGACTGAGGCGCTTCAGTCACGGTCTGCACGGCCACTACGGTCGGGGGTTCGAATCCTCCCTCGGGCATGAATATTTGTTGTGCCATCCTAGTTCGTAAGTAGTTCATAAGCAGTTTGTAAGTTTAGGGACCGATGACTCCGTAGTTAAGTCCCATAAGCTTTACAAACATTTGAACATTTTATACATCTAAAAGAGCCACAGCATGACAAAAAAAAATATTAAGTACCAATCACCAGCATCGTAGTATTTTCAATTTTTAATACACATGAACTGAGATTTATGATAGTTATGGCTAAACAAAATATATTATTCTTTTAAAAAAATCTTAATTGCCTATACAGAATTATAAATTATGGCCAACACTATAAACTATGAACATTAAAACCAGTTAGATTACAGGTGACAAGTAATTATTCTTAGAAATTGTGAAATATTGGCATTTTGTTAGGGTAAGATTAGAATGTGGAAAGAAGTGATTACAATTGATGAAACATCTTTTTGGTCATTTGCATTGCAGATGATAGAGACCCAGATGGCTGTGAAGGCGAAACAAGTGTCTGATCTGGAAACCCAGGCAGAGAAGCTTCAAAAGACTGCCCCAGAGAAGATGGGCGACATAGTTGCCAAGAAGATGCAGGTGGAGAAGAGGTTCGCCCAGCTGAAGCAGCCTCTGCTGGAAAGGCAGAGGCAGCTGGAGAAGAAGAAGGAGGCCTTCCAGGTGTGTCTGCATTACACAACTGACTTAAAACTCGATACTGGGGCTTTTTCTTTCTATTTGGCATTTGATTAATCAGTTTAGTGACCTTGTTACATTCTTCGGCTACACAGGTCTACTAATATAAGCTATTTGTTAATACGTATTGTTAATTATTTCTTCCCTGCTCTATGTGGTACTACAACTTAATTCTGTAATTTTATGCTATAGCTTAGTGGGTTCTTTTTTTAAATAGATTCTCAGAAGTTGATACTTCTAATATCATGAGTGATCACTTTAAAATATAAAATCATTATACTGTGTCATCTTTCAGGGTTTAAAGAATCCTGTCAACTCTCTTCTTATATATTAATTAAAGTCTTCAAATCATTTCATAGCAAGTTTCAAAATTCCCAAAATTGTATTCAGTGCTGTATTAAACAGAGACCGATATAAGTTTGGACTCAATAGTTACTAGGCAATCCCTTTTTACCAATATTGGTAAATGGCTTACAAAGAAGGAAACCAAGTGTGACATGTTCTTTGAATGTTACCGTATTTACTCAAATCTGAGCTGCATGTCAAAAATAAGAGTTGAATTTCAAGGGGGGGGGGGGAGGAGGGAAAGTTATAGGCTGTATATCGAAACTGAACCACATATTCTAAAATCATGACTTATTTGCAACTACCAACACATACAAAAAACCTCAAGTCTTGTTGCTTTGTTGGTATTGATGTAAAGAAATTAATTTTTTGCTACTAATTTTATTTGAAATGCTGCTACATTGTTCCATGGCTGAAACTCTGAAAAACTGTGCTCATTTTCTACCATGTTTTCTACATTAAAATTTTTATTAGCACTGAATTTCGGCACCAGTAGGCCTGTTTATCTTTTGAGTCTGCAAAGCATGCCTAGCACTGCTTAGGTACGATGGCAAGAGTTAGTTATGGTGGTTCCTAGTGCCATTTTTCAGAACTTCCATTTGCTTTGCACTCGATTCTAAGATGCAGGCAGGTTTTTTTTATCCCGAAAAGGGGAGGAGGGTTGTGTTTGTGTGTAGGGAAGTGTGGTTTAGATTCAAGTAACTACAGTTTTATGTGTTTTCAGTTGGAATTTATAGGTCAGGTTTGTTGCGACAGAGCTGCTGCTGCTGCTGCTGCTGCTTCCAATTGTAGTTTCAGTAGCAATTATTAGAGTTCTGGGTGACTTTTAAGACTAAGGTATTCTGGGAAGTTAGCAGTTATCCTTGAACTCTTTAAACTTTTATCATAGTATGCCTCATTTCTCGTTCTCTTTATTATTTTGGATGGATTTGTGCATCATGAAATGGACCTTCATCGTAATTCTTCCTGCATAGTAATCATTAATTATAATTTAAATGAAAAAATGATCATGTAGTATTTAATTATTTAATTTCTTTCTATCGCAGTTCCGGCGAGATGTGGAGGATGAGAAATTGTGGATAGCAGAAAAAATGCCTCAGGCGACATCAACAGACTATGGAAATAGCCTCTTCAATGTGCATATGCTTAAGAAGAAGAACCAGGTATGGAAGAATTTATCAGTATTAATAGTAATACATCTTGCCCAGTTATAGAATTGTCAGTCATCATAGAATTGTGGTAAAATGTTATGTAAAAAGAAGTTTTATACATCTTAAGACACATTGTTACGTCAAGAGTTTTTCTTTCTTTCAGTCGTTGCGTACGGAAGTTGAGAACCACGAACCACGTATCAACCTGGTTTGTAGCAATGGGCAAAAGCTCATTGACGAGGGACACGAGGATGCAGAGGAATTTGCAGGCCGCATCAAAGAGCTCCAGGAGAAGTGGCAAGCTCTCAAGGATGCCATGGAGAACCGGCGAAAGCACCTGCTGCAGTCGGAGAAAGCCCAACAGGTGAGCCTTTTATACTCCAAAGCACAGTGGCAATTCCAAATAAAGTGCTAGAATTACTGTGTAATTACTTTGGAGATAGGTTAGGATCTGTCAAAAGTATGGGGGAGAGATAGATTCATGCAGTCTAAGATCTGTGGATCTATCTACTGGAATCACAGCTCAGAGAATCCTACCATTCTCGGCTGTGGAGAAAAGCAGCATCTTTCTTGTCTTGTACCCAATTTTATTCATTCTGTATGAAGTGTTGTGAGCTATATTGCAGTCTGGGAGTTTGAAAGTAGAATTTTTGGCACAAGTAGCTGTTTTTGGGTATACATGACCATTCCAGTTTCCAGGCAGGCTTAGGATTGAAAGGCTGTTTGACAGACAGTTCTGATTTCAGTAGGTTTTTTAAAAATGTGCTGTAACATTGTCTTGTTTTGAAGGCCAGGTGTCCAAACTTTCATATAGATCAGAACAAAACTATAGATTAGTGTCATACTACTTTCAAACAAAGTACTAAATTGGTACTTTTGAACAAAGTACTAACATACCTTCCACCACGTACCATACAAATAATTATGTTCACAATGCTTTTCCTATTGTATTGAAGGTCAAGCATGCAAAATTTTATTATAATCGGATGAATTGTATAAAAGCACATAAAATATGAATATAATCCAAAGTGGCAATGCCCATACAAAATTACAAATTTAGATTTTTTCAGCTGTTCCTTTAGGTTTCCCCCACCTCATCTTTTTTAAAGAATAAACCACCTCTGTATTAAGGCGAACAAAAGAGAAAAAGAATTATTGAAATTGATCAAGCCATTGTTTAATTTTAAACAATTCTATACAAACTGTGTTTCAAATTGTGGCATTATTTGCAGTTGTGTAACATGTCTTCTAAAATGAAACACTTTGGGTCCTAATGCTCACATATTGCCACATTATCATTAGATTTCTGGAGATGGAAAATGTAATATGTAGGAATGAACGTGGATTCTGAATATAAATATTGTCAAATGCATAAGAGCGTACATCAGAGATACAGCCTATCTATTCAATGGTCTTCCTGGAAAACAATGGAATGACTGTGGGTGGGCCCCCTCTCCCTCTATCTTTAATAACACTTAACTGTACCATGGGCTAAATGCTACAAGGGGAGCAGGTTCCTTATTTCCTTCTCACAGTAAAGTATATGTCGAATCGTATTTGTATCTGTGCTCTTAATAATCAGTCACATCTGCTAAACTGCTATCCATAAGTGCCAGGAATTGCTGGCTGAATGAGAGACATAGTGTAGTCGTGTACCCATGCTCAATCTATGCATGTTGGCAGTGGCAGAGACAAGCTAGTAGACGTTGCAAACACATGGCGACAGCAAATATGAAGTTGACTTCGGAGGACTCGCTGGCAACTTTAAGGGAGTATAAGAGAGCTCATTTTTTATATCTAGAGCCCACGAGTATGGAGCACTGTCACACCGGGACTCGTTATTTTTGTGAAACTACAGTGGGAACAAAGAAAGTCATTGAATCACAGAAGTAATAGTGGTGCCTCGATTTCTAGTGTGTGTAACCCACAACACTGGGCCCACACTTGGTCCATTTCTGATCTCAAGCACCTTCATGTTGGCAAACAGATAGTTCCACAGCTCTCAATAGCTTCACAAGATATGATCTAGTGCTTTTCATTTGACACTCTGCAGGAATCTTTCAATTGCTGCTGTGTACATGGTCTGCAACTAGTGTAAGATGCTTCTTGGCCATTGTGGTGCCTCGCATGCACTCCATTGGATCCACGTATGCAAATGTGAATGTTGTCCAGAGCGTAAATGAGCTGCTACCAGCTTGTTTGTGTGTTAAGGAGCTGTTCCCTTGAAAGACCACGTATTTCCTCCCTCCCATTGACACAATAAAAATACCAGGATTAATCAGACCGCGCAACACTCTGACACTGCGCCATCCACTGACAATGTACCCTTTGATGTTCGGACACATTTTCACCGTGGTTTTGCCGCTTGTTGCCATGGCTCTCCTCGGACATCATACAAGCAGTGCAGTTTTTGAAATGCTTGTGCTGTGCCTATGGGGGGCCATCACAATTTTTCTTCAGTTGAACTAAGATGGATCGCAAACCTTCCCCATTGTACACACGGACAGTGTGCTGTCTGGTGCTGTGACCATACGTGTCTCTGACTAGCAGTCATTCTTCGTCAGGTGATGCTTTATCACCTGGTTGAGCTTACATCGACAGTAAGTAGGTTGCCATTTCGTGGTTGATCGATGTCTGTAAAGTTAACACAGACACCTGGAAGCACTGCCAAAACAGTAATATTTAATTGGTGTGAAGAAACTATATAACTCTATTGAACCTTTCATTTTTATCAGGGGTTGCATTTTATGTTAGGTATGTTGACTTGATTCTAGTGTCAAAGAGCTTAAGAGTACTGTGTAATGCCACCAACTGTGGTACTTTGATGTGTGAAACGTTGTTGCAGCTGGTCCTACTCCTGTTTCCGCTTTAGTTCATTCTTTTACTCTTGTTACTGCTTGTGTATATTTGTTAATTTGTTTTAATCCCATGTTATTAGTATATGATTTTGGTTTATATATTCTTTTTATTGGTTGTTTGACAATGTTTGTCTGGTCTTGGAGCTGATTTTGAATTTCACTTGAAGTTGTTGTTTTTGGAATGAATTAAATTCACTTATAGTGAACACTAGTACACAGTTCCGTGGCAGTTTCAAATTGTTTGTTGGAAACAACTGCATGCTTCAGGGTCTTAGGTTTGAGCCAGAGTTCAGCACATAGTTTTTTCCCCCTTCCAGGAGGTTCTACTTTGACTTGCTGAAAATTTTCTGCGCTCCCATATATGGGTTCATCCAAGACTGGACTGTAGATAACTTTTACCCCACCCTCTCCCCCATCCCCTTACCAACAACCCCTTCTACCCCACCCATCCTCTCATTCTAATACCCCACTTTTTCCATCTTTGCTCGCCCCTCCTCCCCTTCAATTAAACAAATAGATTTTCTGTAGGCTTTAAATAGTTTGTATATCACTATTTTGTGCAACTATTTATTTCACTGAAATGTACCACATTTGAGTAATACACTTGTGTAAAGTGGAAAACTTTTGGAATGATCTGTCATTTTCCTTTTGCAGTACTTCTTCGATGCAAGTGAAGCCGAATCCTGGATGAGTGAGCAAGAGCTGTACATGATGGTGGAAGACCGTGGCAAAGATGAGATTTCTGCACAAAATTTGATGAAGAAGCACGAGACCCTGGAGCTCGCAGTTGAAGACTATGCGGAGACCATTCGCCAGCTGGGTGAAACTGCGCGGCAACTCACTGCAGAACAGCATCCGGACAGGTACTATATTTGTTTAGTCACTGATGCAATTGTATTGAATGTAGGGAAATAGAAAGCTGTTTCTAGTGATCTGTGTTCTGATCACCATTGTCACTTCATGAACAAATTGAGAGTATTAATTTACTGTTACTAGATAATCCATTTGCCTTTTTATATTTTTAGTTTTTAATTCACATTATTTATTTCAAAATTATACAATTTGAACTTCAAGCATGATTTTGGCAGTACATTTGTACAAAAAGTGAAGTAGACGTATGTAATTATTTCCATACATTGAAAGGCAGTGGTGAAGGTTGGTGCGGAGCCAACTGTAACAAGGGTGCTTATAATATTGCAGCCAAAATGCTGTTTCTTTAGAGTGTACATCATCACATGCCCTCTGTTGTTGTTGTTGTTGTTGTTGTTGTTGTTGTTGTTGCAAAACTCAATCTCTGACAAGAGTGTAAAATTTATTTACATGACACCTTACTTTCGATTAATGATGTAAATTCTCCTCAGAGATGATAAATTATTTTTCAAAAGAGAGAGGTTGGCTGGCCAGTACTTAACTTTGTGCTGTACCGCCAATAGTACACAAATGAAGAAAAAGGACACGCTTTTGGAACACAGTTCCTTCTTCAGGTGGGAGAGAAGGGAAGAAAAGAGGATGGGATACTATATCTGACTTCCACACTGCCCAAACACCATCCTCATGACCTAGGTCGTGAATTACCTTTCCCTTCCGTTCTCATCCTTTTTTCTTCTCTTCTCTCCCACCTGACGAAGAAACTGTTTTCCGAAAGCTTGTCCTTTTTCGTCCTATTTCTTTTTCTTCATTTTTGTCACTATCAGCAGTACAGCACAAAAAGAAGTCCTGACCAACCAATCTATCTCTTTTGAAAAATAATTGGACACCTTACTTTCAATTGGCTTGGGTAGAGAAGTTTTATGACAATAATGGTACGTTGGATGTTAATTGTGGAGCTCGCAGATCTGTGAACGTACAGAAAAACTTTGTATGTTAGGGAATCGTAGCCCTCGACATTTGGTGTCCCAGCTGTTTCACATTTTAAAGACTAGTCAAAGATATTTGTACTAAATTCTGAAGGAGAACTGATTTTGTACTTAAAAGTGTTGTTCATCAGAAACTCATCCTCAAAGTCAAGGAAGCATAAGGCACTTTCTTCACTGCATTAATTGATTTCTTGTCAATTTGTTCTTGACCAACAAAGACCATTTCTATCATTTTAGAGCAGTGTTTTCAACCTGTGGGTCATGAGCACCAAGGGGTTGCAAAGTCTTGCTCAGGGGGTCGCCCGTCATAGGAGGAAATACTTCACCAAAAAATAACTAGAGGTTCATTAATATAAAAACTTATGCCAAAGTGAAATTTATTTAATTTTAAAATTACAGATTCCTTGTGTAACATTTATTATGAATTGAATAGATTGTTTCCCAATACAGTTTGTTAATGATGATTAAGAGCAAAGTCTGAAAATGTTTTCAGAACTAAGTAAAAGGACACGATATAATAAGTAATTCTGTAAAATTTGGAAAAAAAAAAAAAAAAATCATTTACAAAATTTTATACAGCGTAACCTTTCTTAATGAGCACAATCTCCTTATGAGTCTTGCCTGAAATGTGAAACGTTTAAGTAAATACCTTTTTGTCTGAAATAGTGTAACTCCATCCAACAATTTAAAAGAAAGCTGAAGCAAAATAAAATAAAATTAAAGATAGTTTAGTTACGGTTCGTGATAGGGTCGCCAGAATATTTTTGCTTGGAAGGGGGTCTCGTATTAAAAAAAGGTTGAAAAACATTGTTTTAGAGCTTTGTTAACATACAGAATTTGTAGTATTGATTACCATAGAGCCCTATTGATCTGCACGAAAAACCATTGAATGCTCCCAAAGTGACAGTGGTGTGGGTTAAATTTTTTTTTTAGTATGAAGCTGAAGGGACTAGTACTGTTAATTCAAAATGCTATCTATTGTGTTGGAAATTTTTTTTCCTTCCTTGCTTAGAATGATTTGACATTTACCTGAAAGCCCCCGATTTCCAGCAAGATGATGCAACAGTTCATACTCTGCGAAATAAAATGATCACTGTTTGTGAAATGTTGGCAAATGTTCACTCATTTTGAAGACGTCTGTATACTCAGCCACCTAATCATACTGTTAAAGATAATTTATGACGATTTTTGAAAGGCTCTGTGTTCAGAATATGTATGGTGAACGTGTGACAGCTCAAATGAGCTGCTGTTGATGAAGTTGAGATTGTTGACAGTGCCCTACAGAGGATTGTTTACAACAAACGGGAAAACACTTTTAATAGTGCATAATTAAATGGAGCCCATCTTTCTGACACAATTTTCAAGAGATGAACTCTGCAAACTCTATAAATGCCACATTTTACAGCATCTTGTAAGCTATTTCACTTCATCTTTCCTTTTCTCATTTCATAATCTGTAGACATTTGAAATGTCATACAGCATGAACCGTTCTGTCTTACTGTAAGTATAAAGTGTTCAGTACTGATATGATTACATTTTGAATGCCATTAATCAGTTTCATTCCTAGCCTTACTAAAAATAAGTGCTTTGGCTTATTGTGAAGAGACTGTTTGTGTTGTTGTAGTGACCAGATAATAGTGAAGCAGTCTCAGGTGGACAAGCTGTACGCCGGCCTCAAAGACTTGGCCGGCGAGCGGCGTGCCAAGCTGGAAGAGGCTCTGCAGCTGTTTATGCTGAACCGTGAGGTGGACGACCTCGAGCAGTGGATAGCGGAGAGGGAGGTCGTCGCTGGCAGCCACGAGCTGGGCCAGGATTACGATCATGTCACGGTGAGTCTGCTGCCTGGTGGGTGTGGATTAGAGGTGTAATGGCTTCAGGCGAGTCTCATCATCCATCTACATTATTAAAAACTGCTAGTGTGATTACAAAAGAAATATATGTTTACAAAAGAAATATATGTTTAAAAAAAAAATTATATAGTCAAAGTGGTTCAACGTGTTCTCTCTCTCTCTCTCTCTCTCTCTCTCTCTCTCTCTCTCTCTCTCTCTCTCTGTCCCTTTTTTCTCTTTTTCTTGTGTGTGTGTGTGTGTGTGTGTGTGTGTGTAATGGGATGGGTTCAATGTGTCTTCCTTGAGTTGCACACAAAATGTCAAAGTAATATTCAAAATGTCCCTAAATCTTGTCTGATGTATCAGTGATGGACTGTTCTGTTGCTCTTATTGCTGCCACTGCTGTTGTAGCTGTTGTAATGGTTGTAACATGTATAACAAATATTGAGTCTTTAAAATAAGATCATAAAAAACACAAGGTGATAAACTTGTTGGCGATCTGCACCAGTTGTCTTTGGCATGTACATGGCTCATAGCTGAGCCATTGTCCACATGCTACTGTGCAGAGAAGTGTTGCAAGATGAACTTGTTGCAGTCTTTGAAAATATTATTCAGAACAGAGAGAATGGCTGGTCAGTGCTTATTCAGCTTAGTATCATTGATAGTCAAACAAAAAATACCAAAATAATGACAAAAGTAAGATTAGATGTAAGCTTTTGGAAAATCTTCTCCCTTTCAGGTTGGAGAGATGAGGGAGGAGAAAGGAGAGGCTTACTCACAACCTGGGCCATGAGGAAAAGATGGCATGAAGGGTGATAGACGGAAGTTGGGGGATTGCACGATGAGTACTAATTTTTGGCAATGGCAAACCAAAGAGGATAGATAAAGAAGTAGAGAGAAGTGAACCACATAATACTGAGAGGGCGAGGGGACGTAAAAAAATTAAGAATGGAAATGAGTAATGAATAAGTGAGTTAAGGATTTTGGCTGGGGAGAAGTTAACATAGATTTAGGCCAGGGGAATTGTGGGAAGGTGTTTTGAAGGCAGTTTCCATATCCGCAGTGCTGAAGCACTGGTGCTAAGTGGGAGTATCCAGATGGCAAGTGTGGATTAACACGTGCCAAGGTCCCTGGAGTTGCGTTAGAGGGCATACTCTGCCACAGGATATTGATTGTCTCCCAGGCGAACAATCTGATTGTTACCATTCATGTGTTCAGCCTATTTGTTGGCGGTCACACCAAAGTGAAAGGCTGTGCAGTGAACACCTTTAATTTGGAAAATTACACTTTGTTTTGCATGTAGCCATGCCGTGAATAGTGTAGGTTTTTCCCATGGTGGGGTTGGAGTTGGTGGTTGTGGGAGGATGCATGGGAGAGATTTTACAGCAGGTTCGGTCATAGGGGTAGGAACCATTAGGTAGGGAGGGTATTTTTTGGATGTTGTAAGGTTTGACAATGTTGTGGAGGTTGTGAGAATGGCAAAAGGGTACTTGGGATGGTGTGGGGACGAACAGCTGGGATGGTTCTCATTATGGATTTTAGGGAGTAGGTAGAAGGTGGGGATGCATGGTTCAGGTGGCGAGTAGTTTGGTGGTGGTGGTGGTGGTGGTGGTGGTGGTGGTGGTGGTGGTGGTGGTGGAAGACCTAGGGATTTTAGGATTTCTTGCAATTGAGGCAGAAGTTACAGAGTGCATGTAAGTCGAAATAGAAATATCAGTAATACAACTGATAAAATGCAGGGTCAGAGTGGTGGTGAAAAGTTAGCACTGCCTGGCAGAGTGTACAAGTTCTATAGATGAGTGGTGGTAAGGGGTGTTAGTCCAAGCCATGGGAGGCAGAGGGGGGGGGGGAGGGGATGGGAGTGAAAAAGGGAGAAGCGTGTGCACGTGTGTGTGTGTGTGTGTGTGTGTGTGTGTGTGTGTGTGTGTGTGTGTGTCACCATTTTCTGCATGTGCAACATTCAACAATAAAATTGCACCCATCCATGAGAGCACTTGAAGATTATTAGTAGGTTATGAAAAGATGGAAGATTAGGATTTAATGAACTCTTCTTTGCATGTAGTTTGTTATGTTTTGAGATGAATAGATTATACCATTTTGTTTACTCTTCCATAGAAAGTTGTTCCATCATCATCCTGTTTGTTAATGAGATACTGACATACTGCTATACAGGCCGAGAAAAGGAGACAAATGAGTGTCCTAACTTGGAGAAAGACATATACACGAATGAGTGATTGCTGGTGTCTGGGTTGTCCTAGATGAATATTGAGAAAATGTTAAATATTTTCACCTCCTCCTCCTCTTCCCTCTTTGCTTTTTTTTTTTTTTTTCTTTCCCCTGGAAAAAAGCATCAAAAATAAATCTTGTCTTCCAACTTTGTTCCAGCTGTTGTGGGAACGCTTCAAAGAGTTTGCTCGTGACACGGAAGCGATAGGCAGTGAGAGAGTTTCTGCCGTGAACGGAATTGCCGACCAGCTGATAGGAGCAGGCCACAGCGACTCTGCCACCATCGCGGAGTGGAAGGATGGCCTGAACGAGGCGTGGCAGGATCTGCTGGAGCTCATCGAGACGAGGAAGCAGGTGAGGCATTATCTTCTCAATGGACGTGTCAAGGTGCTTGGCTTCTTCACATTACAAAAATTAAAGTGGTGTTAACAGAAATGTACTGATAAATTAAAAACTTTCCTATTTGATGTTGCACGTCATTATTAAAGTCTGAATTAAGAAACTGCACAAGTATTGTATTTTGGCAGATGAATGATACAACAAAACATTTTCACATGTATGGTAGTGTTTGTAAGTCACGGAGAATATAGCTTTTCCTAAGGATATTTACTATTCCACATTTTGTTAATTTTTTGTTCACTACACTTGCCCACTGCCACATACTGTGACCAAACTCCCATAACAGCAGCCCAAGACCAAGGTCTATATACCTTCAGAACCATTAGTGGTTGGTCACCGAGAAATGTATCTCGGTAGGGACACATTCATGCCTTTTGTATATACACATAGATAAAGGTTACACTTGTAAGTCATTTATTGATGTTCGCTCTGAAAGACACCAGCTGTCGTATTCGACAATGGAATTTAAAAGGTCAGTCTTTAAATAGTGTGTGTCATAGTAACAACATTTTTCAGTCAAAATCGTGTGTATTATTTTTATTTTATTTAACTTGTCCACATTTATTCTCTCTTAACATTATAAAAATATTAGTACGGTAACTGTGAACGTGGCAGTTTGCAAATGAACACTAGCGAAATATTTTAAGTTGTACCATTTATAGTGTGAACTGGTATGTATTGTCATGGAGACTTGCTAAACAAAAGTGTCGTTAACTCTGCCACTAGATGCTGGAAGCTTCGAGAGAACTGCACAAGTTCTTCCACGACTGCAAGGATGTTCTTAGCCGCATTCTGGAGAAACAAAACTCGATGTCGGAAGAGCTGGGCCGCGATGCAGGACAGGTTTCTGCCCTGCAGCGAAAGCACCACACGTTCATGCAGGACCTGCAGACACTTGGTGGCCAGGTAAGGTTCTGCTGTGTAAATCTGGCTTCACAAAATTTCTTGCCGAAATACAAATAATGTTACATTATGTAACTTAATTATGAAGTTCTCTATCATGTTACACCAGCTAATATATATTAATTAGGTTGTACTGTACTGTATTGATTACTGAATAACTCCCACTCCTCCTCCTTCCCGACAAATAAATCTCTCCACTAATTGTTCGTTAATTTAACAAATGTTTGGACTGGTTACAGGTTGAGGCCATCCAGGCATCTTCAGCCAAGTTGCAAACGGCATACGCCGGTGAGCGTGCGCGTGAGATAACGGGTCGAGAGGCGGAGGTGGTGGGGGCGTGGAATGCGCTGCAGGCGCACTGCGAGGACCGCCGCCAGAAGCTGGGAGACACGGGCGACCTGTTCCGCTTCTTCTGCATGGTGCGCACGCTCATCCTCTGGATGGACGATGTCGTGCGCCAGATGAACACATCTGAGAAGCCCAGGTGAGTCTCATTTTACAGCCCTTGTGTTATTAGAGTAGATGTTAACAGTCTAAAGAAAATATTTCTTTGTGTATTGCCTCCTCCTGCTATCTCCCGATCTTCTGGACTTCTTCCTTAGATCTGTGCCTTGGCTTAAGTCCAGTATTCCTGCCTTTGTATTCTGTCCTGCTTCTTACTTACATACATATTTTGCTCATTTTTAGTTCTGGATTTTCTTAAAGATAAAGGTGCTCTTGAGTGGAAAGCGTCTTTGCGTTAACCAAATTTCTTGCATAGAGAGCCTCCACTCATATTACTGTGCAGTGGTGATATGTCTTGGAACTGAGTGATGTTAACTACTATTTTTAGACTATTGTGGGTAGTTGAAATGCTGTTTCTATATTCTGATCTGTGGTCCAACGGCTTGGATTTGTCCACTCTCCTAGATATTTAAACTTTTCTGCTTTTGTCTTCTTTTTCTAGTACTCTGGATAGTGGCTTGATATTTATTGTTAATCTTGGGGCATGGCCATACCATAATTTTCTCGAAGCAGTAGATGACACTTTCGACCCCTCTGTATCTCAGTTGTGGATAAAGCTAGAAGGCGGAATTTTCGGTAACCAATAGTATATACTATAACAGCTGTATTTTCAAATTACTCTATTTTACACGTTATAGTTTATGAAATATTAGCAGTCGAAAATCGCTAATTCTTTCATTCACTGACTCACCGATCAACAAAATTCTAAGGTACTTCTAGCAGAGACACAAATGTCAAATTTTGTATTTAGATAGTGTTTAGCCTGTAATGGAAGGAAAAATTAAAACATCTGTAAGTATTAATTCTGTTCTCGAACACATTTTCATTTGACTGAAATACATATACTGCCATGGGCACTATGAATCTTGTCTTACTAATGGTCTTGTGGTAAAATGATGGCCTCACGTGCAGGAGGTCGCGGGTTCGATTCCTGGTTTTGTGACAGTTTTTTTACTTTTCATTTTAATGTAGCCATCACCTTTCTTGACACTCATTAAGGGAATGAAGAATAACTGGTAAGATATAGCTTGCATTGTTGCAAATGAAAAAGATACCAATGTCACCTACATTCTAGCTTGATTTCAGCTACATATGAGAAAACTATTGCTCGTAATTTCAAAATTGTCACATGGCGCGGTGCGAAAACATTAGACAGGGAGCAAAAAGTTACATGTTGATTTCAAACCACAATGTGGTCGATATAGGAAGAAGCCATTGATCTGGGAGACGTGCAGTCTGTTATCTATGGTCTGTGCCAAGGAGGTTAGAATAAAGGGAGGTGGCATTATCTATCCAGAGCACATACGTCATTTCAAGCCTGTCGGCCATCTTGGTCAGTGCTGGATTGCTATTTCCCTGTTAAAAATATGCATTAAGTTGACCTCTTACTGTTAATGCACTGGACTGAAAGTCACTGTGAAGTATGTACTTTCAAACAATATACTTTCTTGAATAAATAGTAATAAATACTCAGCATGTTATATTTGAAAACTTAATTTTTAACAGCTAATTTGCTATCTTTTAACACATTGTACATAAAGGCAAAACCGTCAAACGGTTAATTTCTGTTTTAAGTGACAATGTTACCTCTACAATACGAACACTTCTCCAAAACTTAGCAATATGGCGGAGGCAGCTTCACTTTTTCAGCCTAAGGGCGTCTTCCTGTATTCTAACCTCCTTGGTCTGTGCCACAGAGTAGGAGCTCTCTGGAGTGAGTATTACGTTCTGTCTTCTCTAGGAGGTGCTGCTTGTGTTCATGTTATCAACATTATGCTGGAACTGTCATATGACATCATTTGCTATATAAATACTTAAAAATTGGAGTACCAATTTTCTAGAATAATTTTATCATGAGGCCAATGAAACTTACATTATTTGAAAAACAGGTTTTTTGTAGATGTGGACAATACAGTATTCATAAGTGTACATAGCCATTAAGAGTGGTACAACGAAGCAGATGTTCTCAAATCTATAGCCCAGATCACGATTAAAATTCTCCAACTGTAATAAAAATTTAACGTCAAAAATTGGAGTACTACCAACTACTTCCCTAGGGATGATCAATATTAGAAAACCATCAATAGTATTGTCAATTTTAACACCAATTCAAAGAAATCATTGTACGATGAACATCGAAAGGAAAACATAGACCTGCGAGAATATCAATGTTTTGGGTGCCAAAACAAGCAATCCTCGGCAGAACCACTGAAACACATTACTAGACTGGCTCTACCGAAGACACTACTTTTGGTCTCGTCACTTTAAACAGTGTATCAATAATTATTTGTGTACGGATATAACAGTTATAATTTTGCCACATTCAGAGTTTTGACATGAAGGCTAAATTTTACTTCTGGCAATGGCGAAATTTTTGCTTTATGAAGGGTGCATACAAAAACCTGTCAACTACAGAGCAGATTCAGAATTAATTACTTAATTTGTGGTTAACACGAGAGACTATGCCCCTTCTTCTACGTGACTGGTTTTCTGAAGTGTCTCATTCGCCAGTCACTGCAAACCTCGGCACACTACGCTTCCAGTAACGTAAGTAAAGTTTTTTTGCCTTAGACGGAGACATAGTATACAAAACAGAAATTACATTTATATTCACGTATCTTGTTTGTGGCTTGGCATCTTAGGCTAATATTTAGAGCCTTAGATAGCATAGATCGCCTCCAAGTATCTCTCAAAAGAGCCCGTGAATGTATAAAAAATGATTAAGATGATAACTCCATGACAGCAGGGCTAGAAGGGAATATAGTTGTTAAAAATGAGCAAAAGTTATGTTAAGACAAAATATTGATGTGATTCTTGGATTGGTCAACAGTTCTATCGGTGTCATACAAGTAGTAAACATTGATCCTGAAAAAACAAAAAACAAAAATTAAATAAATAGACTACTTATTGTGTTTAATAACAAATATCTTCACGAGCTATGTGCAGTCAAAACTAAATTTGAACTTAATAATGAGCGTATGTTCATCGCGAACAGCTTCCAATATGTAGGCCTATACCCAATTATATTACCGTCAAGGTCGTTACAGGTTCTTCATTGTTGTCATGCAGACAAGCATATATGGTGCTTTCCAGGGTAACTAATCTGTCTGCATAAAGTCTTAAAACGTCAACTTCAGTAATATCAAAGTTCAGTAGTTGACAATCTCAGAATACAATTGACTTGCAAGCTTTCACCGCCCAGATCCATAAAAAATTGTTGCATCAAAGCCTGTGAGAAAAGAAAACCCGTTGCTGATGTAGGCCTACAACAAATGATACCAGAGAAGAAAAGGAGGAGGATTATCTTATTATCTTCAGAAAGAAATAGACTTTCCTGAAATACAAGTTATTAATTTGTATCTCAATAAAATGTGGAGAAAGAAGTACGGAACTAATGCAGTGTGCACTATACTGCAAGTTCACTAAATAATTTTGCCAAAATGGGCTTCTTATCCAAAAGCACTACCAGCTGAAGCACACAATGATAACTTTTTTTTATCAAGAAAGAAGATATTTTTATCCTGCAACTCTCATAAGTTTTAATTATACTAATTCTAGGAGCAAGTTATGCAATTATATGTAACCATTTTAATACCAAACAATTGTGTGCATTTTAAAACAAGGCTTATTTTTATGAACCAAAATAATTAATTTTGAATTACTATCTTTTGTTTGAAATAAACTGATCTTTCAATAAATACCAAGGAAGTTATTTCAGTTATACAGGAAAATATACATTATGCACAAGTTCACAAACTAATGCGAAATACAACACTAACTTGCTGATATTTATATAGTGATCCACCACTGTACTGTGATCCACCAGTACTGTACATGATGAAAAGGATTGAATAATAAAAATATAATCGACTTTCCAGACTTACCAAATACTGGTACATCAACCCAAACAAAACCACACTAAACCAAAGAGACAGGAAATAGGTTTTAAGAAAATCTCTGGCTGATGTACAAAAAATTTTTCAGAATAGGACTACCTACAAAAAGATATATCCCATCAAAAACATGTATAAAAATGCAAGTCTTGTGACGAATTCCTTCCACCATAAAAAGTTGTGAAATCTCATGGGAAACCGTCTGTTATTTTAGTTACTGTTCATGGAACCACCTGTTAAACAACTTGTTGGTAGGTAACTAATTAGATAAAAAATTGACAAGTTGTTTAATAGGTGGTTCCATGAACAGTAACTAAAAATAACAGACTATGTTTCCCACGAGATCTCACGACTTTTTATGGTGGAAGGAATTAATCGCGAGACTTGCATTTTGTACATTTTATGTTTTGATGGGATTCAGTTTTCTCAAAGCAGCAAATTACATTTACATGCATGGCGGAGGGTTCATTGAACCTCTTTCATGATATTTCTCTTCCGTTCCATTCTCTAATAGCACACAAGAACATGGAACACCTAAATCTTCCTATGTTCTATGTGATTTCTCTTATTTTATTATGATGGTTATGTCTGCCTTGTAGGTCGGTGCTAGCAAAATATATTCACATTTGGTGGAGAAATTTGGAAAATAAATTTTGCAAATCTTGTCGCAGCTCTTAATGTCTTTCTTGTAATGATTTCCACTCCAATGTGTCCATTTCCTGGACTCTCTCTCCTCTGTATAGCAATAATACAAAATGAGCAGCTGAACCTTCTCTATATCCTCCATCGGTTGCACTTGATGCAAAGTTCTTAACCAAATCCAAGCTGCACCTCAAAAATGGGACTCATAATTCACGGAGGGAGGCTTAGTATCAGAATCCAAGCCCCATACAAAAAAATGGAACTCGAAATTTGATGTGTAGATGTTGCTAACAGCACAGTGAATCATGGGAAGTTTACACAGCTTATCGTGAGTTAGAATGTCATTCTTGAATCATAATAATAATAGTAATAATAATAATAATAATAATAAACCTGTGTTTTTGTTGTACTTTCTGCCTAAGCACAAAATAGAAAATTGTTAAATAATTGTAGGTTCCTGCCTCACCACGTATTTGAAAATCATCATATTCACAACTTGCCAACTACTGCTAGAATCCTGAAGTCCTCATGCATTATTGGTATATATACAAATATATTTGCTTTTGTTACTGTGAATATTTGAAAGGCTCTTACATTTAAAGATGGGCAAAACTGAATTTCTATTTCCTTCATTGGATGTTGAATTAAAATTTGATGGTCATAACTTGGAGGGGGAGGGGCAGAGAGAATATATATATATTGCTGAAGTAACGGCACCAGTAATTATTTTTATCCCTGCGAAGTATGTATAGGTGGTTATGTTCAACAGAAAAAGTTAGTTGTGGCTGTCCCAGATGATATTTTTTTAGGGATTGTTTGCTTCAGACATAATTAAAGCCATAGGGTTTTTTTTTTTTTTTTTTTTTTTTTTTTTTTAATTGCAAAACTGTTTCTTTGGGGGTTGCGGGGGAGGGGGAGGGGGTACAGCTTCGAATCGGTAAATGTGATGTTCCTTCTTCTTGTTTAAATTTCCCTTAGGTCTGCTATAACTTGTTTGTTCCACATGAAATGAGATATATGACGATTTGAAGCCCAGATATTTTTAGCACATGCTTAGATTCATTTGACATCCAGACATCTATAGTATTTTGTCTGTTAAGTATCATTTCATTGTTTATATGTTAATTGCAGTAAACTTCCAAATAAATTAACAGTTAGTGTTAAATTTTTTGTGAAGACATTTTAAGATCTACTTCACAATCCTGTAGACTGTGAGAACTAATTTGCTATTGTAGAATAAAATTTGGGAACAGAAATGGAAAAATGCTCCTATCATAGCTTTACAAAAGGCTTATATATTCTGGCTAGGGTCGAACATGTAAAAGAAGAAAACTAGCCTATCAAATTACGTGGCAGGATCAGAAACATTTATTAAAAAAAAAGATTGTTTTACACAAGCATAAATTTCAATGTGATACATGTCATATAACATGACACTATATGCTATTGATGTTTAAGGTGCATTCACATAACACCTCCAATTTTTTTTCTCTGCCCTGACTACTGATAGAAACATATGGTTTGTTTTAAAATACATCCACTCTTGTTGTGAATGTGTGACAAATGAAAGCACTGTATGGCGCATAGAACTCTGACAGTGCAGACAGTTAGGATTGTTATTGATACTTAAAATGACGCCATTCTCAGTACAAGAACAACATATAACCAACAGTTTTCTTCATTTTTGTGGTGTGCCAGTGATTGAAATTCATCACCAGTTGAGTGCGCAATGTGATGGTGTGTCATGGTTTTGTGCGTAGTGCAAGAGACCACACAGAGACAGCCGCAGACTTACACCGGTCTGTCTGACGATATGATCAAGAGAGTGGGGGAAATTATTTTGGAGGAATGCAAAGAACTGTGGAATACTTTGCCTCCATAGTTAGCTGGCATTTCCATGGCACAAAATCCTGCATAAAGACATGAAAATGCAGAATATTTCCTCC
The DNA here is from genome assembly GCA_026315105.1 of Locusta migratoria. Lineage (NCBI taxonomy): Eukaryota > Metazoa > Arthropoda > Insecta > Orthoptera > Acrididae > Locusta > Locusta migratoria. Next base: position 49,416,911 of record CM048753.1, on the reverse strand, counting down.
AGGCGAGTGCCAAGAATGCTGATGGATGACCAAGAGGTCACACACGTTGCATGGTGTCAGGCAGTGTTGACACACAACATCACGGATGAGACAGTGATACATGGATGTTGTTTTTCAATCCTGAAAAGAAGTGTCAGTCAGCTCAGTGAAAGCACGAAGACTCATCAACACAAAACGAGAGGGGGGGGGGGAGATTTCTGTGTCAGTATTGAAAAAACTGGTGCATCCTACCGAGATGTTTCGCAGAAAACGTTCCTTTCAGCATTGTATGTAAAAGGCTAAAAGTGTGCTCTTTCATCAAGACAACACACATTGGGCAAACACTATATTGAGATGTTTTCTTGCAACAGCTTTGATCTCTCATACTCCTTACTCAGCTGACCTGGCTTCTAGTAATGTGACTTTTTCCAGTGATGAAAGACCGTCTTGGTAACAGATTGACTAGCTGTGCTGCAATTGCATCACCAATGGTGAAAGCAGACTCCTAAAGAAGCGTTCAGTGGCCATGGAATCGTGGCATCACCATTGTGAAAAGTGTCCATATCTGCAGTGATATTACACAAGTGGCAGAAGTTTCACAGTTGGGATGAGATTAGTTTGTGAGGTTGACAGCACTTTGTAGAATGCTTGCATCCCTCCACAGGGATAGGTGCTTTTAATCTTAAGAAAGTGTGAATATGTCGATTTTTCAATGTGATGTTTTTGAAGCTTTCAGGAAGTAAAGAAGCTAATTCTCATATTTGACTTCTTTGACTCTGGCTAGGACGTAGTAATGTTTTATAGGGATGTGATAGGAATATTTTTCCATCTTATGGAAGGCTATTTATGTGCAGCTGTTTCTCTTTTTTGTTGTTGGGGGAGCGGTGTTGGGTTATCTTGTGTATATACAAGAAATCATTTTGTCGTTTTAAGGCACAAATTTGTGTAACTGTCATTCTATATTTAGAGATATGTGTATTGCCTTTGGATAATGTGTGAACACCAGCCTCCAAAATACATCTAAAAGGAAATTTCCTTAAATAGGAATAAATTTTTTTGCTATAGTCTTAATCAGTACCATGTCATTTAGGGATGTGAGTGGTGTGGAGCTTCTGATGAACAACCACCAGAGCCTCAAGGCAGAAATAGACGCTAGGGAAGACAACTTCACTTCGTGCATCTCTCTCGGCAAAGAGCTGCTCGCACGTAACCATTACGCGAGCTCGGAAATCAAGGAAAAGCTGCTGTCGCTGACGAATCAGCACAAGTCTCTGCTCCACAGATGGGAGGAACGATGGCTTAACTTGCAGCTCAGTAAGTAAAATACCATTTCCTGTTATTCTTGGCCAAGTAGTATTTACTGAAAACAAAGCAACTAATTCTTCCTGAAGATCAGTTATAGGTTGTTAATATACACAAGGTAAATACACAAAATGGAAATGAGTTGTAATAAGTATAAAGTTTATGTAAAAAGTAGATGTTTACTTACCAGGCGAAGGAGCACAGGTAGTGACAGCAACACACACACACACACACACACACACACAAGTGCTAGCTTTTGCAACCCAGTTGCTTCTTCATGCAGAAGGGAAGGAGAGGGAAAAGGAAATGACGAGGGTTTTAAGGGAGTGGGTAAGGAGCCATTCCAATCCCGGGAGAGGAAAAACTTATCTTGGGGGGGGGGGGGGAGGGGGGGAAGGTAAACATATACACAAACATCCACACATATACACAAACGCGCGCACACACACCTAGGCAGACATACTGTAGAAAGCAAAGAAGTTGGACAGAGATACCAGTTGAGGCAGAGGCTCTCTCCAGAGAACCGCGGCAAAGATGTTAAAGATGGTGGGCTGGCATTTGAATTTAGCGGAGGTTGAGACCAGGTGGGCAGCCGCGGTGGAGTAGCCGAGCGGTCTAAAGCGTCTCACTGCGGAGCGCGCGGTTGCTCGCTGTGGAGATCAGTCCTCCCTGGGGCATGTCTGTGTGCGTTTGTCCTTAGGTTAGTTTACCTAGGTTTAAGTAGTTTGTAAGCTACGGTCCGATAGATTTACAAACATTTGAACCAGGAGGGCAACAGGAAGAGAGAATATACTGAACGGCAAGTTCCCATCTCCAGAGTTCTGAAGGATTGGTGTGGGTGGGAATATCCAGATAACCCGGACGGTGTAACACAGTGCATGTCTGTGACCGTTCATGCAAATGGACAGTTTGTTGAATGAATGGTGACGGGCAGACAGTGTTTGTTGGTAATGAGGATCACCCTGTGGCTAAACACGCCTTGGTGCACGGCCATCACTTCTTGGCACAGTGTTACACCGTCTGGGTTATCTGGATACTTCCCACCGACACCAATCGTTCAGAACTCCGGAGATGGGAACTAGCCCTTCAGCATATTCTCTCTTCCTGTTGCCCCACCTGGTCTCAACCTCCGCTAAATTCAAATTCCCGTCCACTATCTTTGACATCTTTGCCGCGGTTCTCTGGACAGAGCTTTTACCTCAAGTGGTATCGCTGTCCAACTTCTTTGCTTTCTACAGTATGTCTGCCTAGGTGTCTTTGCGTTTGTGTGTGTGTGTGTGTGTGTGTGTGTGTGTGTGTGTGTGTGTGTGTGTGTGTGTGTATGTATTTGTTTACTTACCTTTCTTCCCCCCCCCCCCCCCCCCCCCCCCCCAAGGTAAGTCTTTCCTCTTCTGGGATTGGAATGGCTCCTTACCCCACTCCCTTAAAACCCTCATCATCTCCTTCCCCCCCCCCCTCCTTCCCTTCTGCCTGAAGAAGCAACTGGGTTGCGAAAGCGTGCGTGCGTGCGTGCGCGCGCGCGCATGTGTCTTTTCTTGTTGCTGTCACTACCTGTGCTCCTTTGCCTGGTAAGTAAACTTCATCTACTTTTTACATATATTTTTCCTGCTAGGAGTTTTTCCTCTATAAAATTCGTATCATAAGTATAAAGTTTTGTTTATATGTATAAACATCCTGAAATGTTACAGTTCTGGAGGTGTACCAGTTTGCCAGGGATGCGGCTGTGGCAGAAGCGTGGCTGATTGCACAGGAACCCTACCTCATGAGTCAGGAACTTGGGGTAAGTCTTCTCATTTTGCAAGAAAGTATATTGGAGTTCATATAAATGTTGAGATTATTAAATTGTAGATGGTGAATACATGGGACAGAAGGGATATTATCAATGTAAGGGGTAGAAAACAGTTTCTGTTTTTGGATGCACAAGCTCCGTTAGATGGCAGGTGATATGAAAAGGTATTGAAAATATGGTCTTTCTCACAGCCTGTAATATAAGAAGGGGAGGGAGGGAAATTTTAAAGTAGTTTCCTTATATTTGGTGAGGGTAAAAAATAACAAACCTGGAGAAAGTGTTTACCTTATTATACTTTTGTTATGGCATTAAAAATTTTACTAAAAAGCACCTTATGGCCTTGCAGGCTATATGATTACGTAATGATACCAGGAGAACATTCTCAACTTTTATTGGAATTATTTCTTACAGCAATTTTGGATATATTTTCAGCAAACACATACATTAATTTATATGCTGTAAACCTATACATTCACCTATCTAAGTCATACCTATTTTTGTAATGGAAGTATTATGAACAATATTTCTTGTTTTTCAGCATACCATTGATGAGGTTGAAAATCTAATAAAGAAACACGAAGCCTTTGAAAAATCTGCAGCAGCCCAAGAAGAACGTTTCAGTGCGCTCGAAAGACTCACAACGGTAAGTGTTGGGTTAAAATTACATGAAAGAATGAAATATTACTGTTGATACCTAGGAAGGGGAAAATCTTGAAAACTTACTAATTGAATCACTCTGGAAAAGTTAATAGGAAGAATTGTAGCATTTTGCAAGGGAAACTGCTGCAGTGCCGTCATTAGCATCCTACAAAGAGAAGTTGAAGGTAACTTTCAAAATCCTTTGGGTAACCTTGTCATGCATGAACTAATTCGTTTTTTAAAGTTGTGGTTATGGGTGTAGCTTGTAATGTGGTTGTCTTCATTAATTGATTCACATTTGCTTTGCACGATAAATTCTTTTTAAAATCTTTGGGCATGGTAATTGATAACTGGAGAGAGAACAGCTTGTTAATTTCTGTCTAACTCTAATAATTTTGATGTGTTCTATGTAAATGGGGATTTAACCTATACTTCCTTTGTTTGTATTTTCTTTCTGTGTCTGCCAGTTTTCAGTCAGTTGAGTGGTCATACTGAAGGGTCACAGAAGACTTAACCTGTGCTAATCTGAAACTGTCTCAAGTCATTTTTGTGGTTGTAATTGTTAATGTGTTAATGCTTTTTTGGGGAGGGGGAATCTAGTAAAATTTGTGTCTGTAATTGTAAAAGTTTTTTATTTGTATTAATGGTTTAGCTTTGATGTAGTGACTGCTTTATCTGTATTTTATAGTATGTTGAGGATAAAAGACTGGCCTGTCTAAGTGGGATGAAAATCAGCTTGCAGTGCGCACACACACACACTTAATCGAGTATGTATGTACTTTGTCACATTGTGACAATAGACTACATTGTCATAGGGCTGCAGCCTGAGTAATGTGAGGTGCTGGATTTGGTGAAGAGGGCGAGGGGGAGGGGAGGGGGTTGAATGTGGGATGTGTGAAGTGGGATGACCCACTTTTTTCCACAGCTTCATGGAAGAATGCTTCTGCCTCCCCCCCCCCCCCCTCAGTAATATATATATCACAAACTAACCCCATAGAAATCAACAGAAATTGTATCAGTGAGTAGAGAATTACAAAGGGGCTAGAAGAAATAATCACCTTAACGTAATTGGTTTTGTCCAGGTTGTTTAAAATGAATTGGCGTGCTGCTTTCCCAATGTTTCTGTCACCAAGGGAATAGAAATAGCATTACTTTTAAAAGTTATCTAGCGAATAATGCAATAAGGCAACTGAAAGTTTTTTGAATTGGGAAGGAACTACTATGGCAGAGTAATTGCTAAATGAAAAGCAAAACCTAAATGGCTTTTACAGCCTTCCCAGCAGAAGTTCAGTCTTTCTGGGTCCCTCAACATGCCAGTTTTGATCATGTTACTATATTTTGTGTGTATGTCAGTAGAACTGTAGTGTAGTGTAGTGTTGTGTGGTAGTTGCTTGCTTTTCTATGATGTTCATTTTCTAACACCCTATAAACTACTTTGGTTGGAACAGAGTGGAATTTGTTTCACTATGAAACTTGATTTTCTTCTCCATTTTAATATAGAAAAGAAGGAAATAGAGACTTTGTGAATTCAAGAGCAGCCGCAAGAATCATACTGTAGATATTCGAGTAATCCGCGCCCTCAAGTAATCCGTGCACCCCAAAAATTTGACGGAAAAAAAGTGGGGGAGGGGCGTATTTATGTAGATGAGGATACGAGAGGCGCACAGGGTTTTCATATCGAGAGCGTGCGAATCTTACCAGCCCCATAAAATTCTGGTATTGAAAAATATTTCATTTGTATTACTGTGAAAACGTGCTCACAGTAACATACACTGAAGTGAACGCTTATAGAATCTAAACAGTTAATAAATAAATGGAGCTGATACTGGTATTACATGTTAATATATCTTTGTCAAAGTCGATATGTCATGTATTTACATCAAAGATATTTGATAGTGTAATAGGGAACTTTGACCACACACATACATGTCTGTGACTTTGACATACAGGTATCTTTCATCAAAGAAATATCATCAAATGTCGTGCCTCACCATATATTTAATTATAAAAGTTGCTTCTCTTCTGTTAGCTGCAATGCAAAATGTAAAAATGTAACCGCTGTCGCTAATTGACGTGTGCATGTGTTTGAACATAGCTGCAATGTCCACTGTAATTATCATTCAACGCCAGGAATAAGAAATTTGCTGTAATCATGTCTTCTCCAGAAATAGACTTTGTCACATGCCGATACCGCTATGGGTAATATGGTGGTACTCAACCGAATAAAACTGAACTTAAGTAGATAACGTATTTCATTACTCAGAATGATAGTATTACAAGCAAATGCAACTAGTCATTCTTACATCAACAATGCAACTGTTTGTACGTGCCAGCCACATTGTCGAAGAAACTGGCGGAAAGAGATGCTATTCCAACACACAGGTTTGTGATGTGAGGAGACCCTTACAGTGAAATTACTGATATATTGTGTCACTGTCATTGTCAAGTAACTTATATGCAGTTTTGATAGTGGCTAAGGCAGTGCACAATAAAATGTTGTTATCCGCTATCTCGAAATATGATGAGTATAAAACCATTTTTAACACCACAATGAAGATTTGTGTGTGTTCTACAAGTTTATTTTTGCTTACTTAACCGGTTTTCGGCTTATTAGGCCATCTTCAGAGTATTTACTGCCGGTTAAGTAAGCAAAAATAAACTTGTAGAACACACACAAAATTGTGTTTTTAATTTATTTGGTTATGTTCTACCAAGAAGCGACTGAACAATCAGTCAAAATGAAGATTTATGTCTAAGAAATATTGCGAATATTTGATAATATTTCTTTGTTAGAGATTTGATCGAAAATATTATTGTGTAATGCCAGGCTAAAGGAATGTGGTATTTTTTTTTTTTTTAAAGCGGAGTAATACCCGCCTAGTTTGTTTTGTTGTTGTAGATGGAGTAATACCAACCTAAATGAGAGTAATTTGCACACCCCAGTTTTTCGTTCATAAATTTGGAAAAAAATATGCGTGGATTACTAGAGTATATACGGTAATATTGAGCAGTGGTCTAACATGGCTGTTAGTATAACAAGTATGCATAGGAAAAAGCAATATGCATTATCGTATTTACTTTTTCTCCCTTCAGTACTGATATGTGAATTGTTCAGCTGTTCATGGTACCAATTAGAAACTACATGAGCTTACCCTATTCATTAGCTTTTCGGGAATTATATTCTCTCCTGGTGAGTAGATAGTCATTGCTTCTTCTGTTTGGACATGATTTTTTATGCTTTATTGTGACTGGTGATAGGTGTTCTCAATATCCTATATTGACACCAGGAAGTGGCAAAAATAGAAGCTTAATATTATGAATCAATAATAGCAGACACATTCAAAACCAGCTCTGCTCCAATAAAATAGGGGTGTATGGGAGTGTTAGAGCTGTGGCATTCAAGGATGCTCTTATTTAGCAGTGATAAGTGATACAGATTCCACTTTGTCGCATTGTGCATGCCGTTTGACTCTCTGCATGTGTTCTTGTGGTTGTCGGTGTAGCTGGAGACCAGAGACGATGTGGACGCCTGCACCGTCCTGCAGCTGCCGCCAGTTTCCTCACTGCCATCCCTCGAATTTCTTGACGACATCCCTCTCCCGCCTCGCACTTCGTGTTCTTGCGAAAAGCCGTGCATCTTGGAAAAGAAAAAGTGTTTCGAGACAAAGGATTCCTGGAAAAATCTCGCTCTTTACTTTGGAGGGTATCAACCTCCAAATCGTAGGCCCAGGATGAGAACAACGTGGCAGAAGTACAAATTAGCTACGAAGAACAGGGACTGCCCGAGGAAGGCGACTGTCCGACTGAACGAAATAGAGCCCCTGGCACCTTACACGACAGAACCCCCTGGCGCGCCACCGTTGCCGTACTCGTCCCCGTCGCCGCTGTCCCCCAACTCCCCGCGGCCGCGCTCCTTCCTGTGGGATGCGGGTTGGCACTCCCCGGGGTCGGGAGAAACCCTGCCTCCCCCATTTGAACCCGAATCTCCCACCATCCCCTACCCTTTGCTCGATACCTACCCTGGGCGGCAGCAGCGGACGGTGTTCCACTTCCCGGAGATGACGTCAGTCTCGTCGATATCTGACCTGGATGAGTGTGTGGTAAGTACTTTGTTCACAGTAGAACTGTTAACTTGTGCTTTTCACAGATGATCTCATATTAGTAATTTATTTTTATTTCATATTTTTGGAAGACTGCCGAAGTATGTTTAGGACTGCCAAGGTAAGTCCCAATCTTTCAGATTAACCTGTTTCCATTGCTTTTGTGAGGACTAAGACAATTATAAGCTACCAAGTGTGTCTATCATACACGAGGGGCGTCCAAATGAAAAGGTATGAAACTGGTTGAAATTTAAATATGGCACTTTAGAATAATGAAGTGTGACATCTATGGACGCAATGCACGCATTGTCGCCCTGAGCAGGCAAGGTGATGCTCGCCCCCCTTTTTTTCCCCTACATATGAGGTCCGATACTGGTCGAATTCCTAGAGCACGGATGGAAAGACTATTAACAGTAATGTGTACTGTGAGACACTACGCAGCCTACGCAAGACCATCAAATGCAAATGGCCTGGGCTTCTTTTGGAGGGTGTGATTCTGGTCCATGATAACGTGCATCCACATGTCTCCAGGGTCACACAAAATGTACTGGCCAAGTTCAAGTGGGAGCAGCATGAGCATATCCACCCTACATCCCTGTAACTTATCTCTGTTTGGGCCGCTAAAATAAATAAATGTATAAATCTCAAAGGGCAGCACTTAGTCATATGATGAACTGAAGGGCAGACAATAGAGAACTGGCTCTTGTCACAGCCACAGAAATTCTGGGAACAACGAAGCCTTCAGCTCGTTAAACAGTGGGATAGTTGTGCTCAGGCCTCTTGTGATTACATTTGAATTCTGACATTAGTTATACTCAAATTGTTGTTTCGTTCCTTTTCATTTGAACACCCATTGTATAACATTGTGGATAAAGTGAACAGTGGAACTACTTAAGCTTATTGATAACCCTTAATGCAGACAGTTTGAGCCAGTACAGTCAGTCTTCATATCTACCATCTTGTTACAGCAGCAGATATGAAGATACGCTATACTGACTGCAGCTGATTGTTAAAAATAAATAAAATAGTGATCTAAACTGTATAATTCAGACTGTTTAAATATACATGTGCTCTTATTTCTCAATTATTTGTAACATAAAAACAGGCCAAACTGTAAACTTCACAAGTTATGAACTTACTAGGAAACTTTATCCAGTTCAATACATTTTTCAAGTGTAAGGATAATCTTCACATTGCTCCAACACCTTAAACTTCGTAGAAGAAACAAATAATTTTTAGCCACTATTGACATTGTAAAAGCATGAGAAGACAGTAACAAACATTCAGTCTGTGATGTAGGCCTGTCATTATCACAGTTTATATATATTTTGTGACAATGCCAGTCATACCTAAAGCTCTGTGGCCTTTGTTTGGTCCCATGGCCATAGTGACATAAGGGGGAATGAACGTGTTGATCAGTTGGCCAAGCAGGCCACCACATCTCGGCCTTTGCAGGTTGGCCTCCAGGACAGGGATCTCAGACGGGAGTTGAACAGCAAGGTCCTAGGGCTTTGGAACACTGAATGGGCTGCCTTGAGTGCACCAAATAAGCTCCGTGCAGTTAAACCCTCCACAGGCACATGGAAGTCCTCCCTGAGGGCCTCTCGTCAGGAATCTGTTACTCTTTGTTGACTGCGTCTTGGGCATACGTGGTTAATACATGACCACCTCCTTCGACGAGAGGACCCACCAAAGTGCCGTTGTGGTACTTTGCTGACAGTTGTCCACATTCTAATGGACTGTTCGCTTTTAACTGCCTTGAGGTACTCTTTTAATCTGCCAACTGCACTTCTGTTAATTTTAGCTGACGGCGCCTTGATGGCTGACTGTGTTTTAGGTTTCATTCACGCAGCTGACTTTTACCATTCTATTTAGTGGTGGGCTCATTTGCCTAATTTCTCGGGCCCCCTACTGTTACAGAACTTTCAATCTGTTGTCTTTTATTTAATTTATCTGGTTCTTAACTGGAGGATTCAATTGTGCAGAGTGGCTGGCTCATCATGTTTTAGCCTCGTGATCAGCCAGCCACACTCTTCTCTTGTAATATTTTTGTTTCGTTAGCTGTTTGGTCAACAATAACTGTTCTTCCGTTTTAAATTGTCATTTTACCATCAACTAACACACTGTCCCCAGTGTATACTTAGCGTAGAATGCTATGTCATAAATGGCTGAGTTTTATGGATGTGAAATCTTAGTTGGAGACGGGGGACTGATAATGCACCAGTTTAGTCCCCTTTAAACGCACAACAACATCATAACTAAAGGAACTTCATTTGCTGTATGGGGACAAATCGGTTTGATTTTGGTTGTAATGAGAAACTATTTGTTGTTAAAGCAGATTCTCCCCCCCCCCCCCCCAGGGTGCCCACAGCTCTTTTGTGGGTACATGTGTGGCGCGCATGGGTCCCCGAGCCATTGCGGCCTTCCTTCCTGTTTACCAGGCCGCTTTTCCTCACCCCGTTTCCCTCCCCTTCCTAATCCTTCTTCCCCCTCCCTACCTTTCTCCAACCCCGTCTCTAGGTGTTGTTGCAATGACGGCCCGGCTATTTCCCCGGTACTGCTGGTTTCACTATTTTGTCTTTGTTTGCTGTTTTCACCGATTTCGGCCCAGTTAGGTCCCCCTCGGGGTTTGACCTCCATCAAAATTTCAGTTTAAGTGTTAGCCTAGCCCCTACGGCGCGGATTCCTGCCCTTTCCTTCCAAATCCCTCCCCTGCTAGGTCACCAGCACGGTAGCCAGTCCGTGTGGTGGGGCTGTTTTGATCCCCCTGAATTGCACAGGGATCACACTGCCGATTCCTGAGCTGTGACCACCTCATGAATGCCAAGGAGTCGATGCTTGTCTTTGCGGGGCATCAGGACTCCCAACAATGGTCATCCTGCCAGGTGGCGTTGCTGTGGCTGGGTGGCGCTCTTGAGGAGAGCCCCTGTTTCGGAGTGTGTGGCATTGTGGTGGACATTCCGCAATGAAGAGGAAACAAACAACTGAAAATCCTGGCTCTATGTCAGGTGTCTCAAAGTGTGGGAAATTTAATTTTAATGCTGCAAGATATGACCCCAAATCGTTTCCTCCCCTAACTCCATCATGGGGGGGGGGGGGGGTGAATGTGGGCCCACGAAGCAGACTGAACCTTACTCACCACGATACTTAGTTGTTACAAGACAGGATGGGGAATCTTTCCAGGAAACTAAGCTTTCCTTCTGCCCTGATTGCTCAACTTCCTTCGCCATTCCTTATTTTAGGAGATTTTAACTTTGTGGAAGCGGCCACTTTCCCCCTCTTCCTTTCGCTTCCCCGCCACCAACGCCTACCCTGCTGGTCCTTCCACAGGGTCGACTGGCCAGCATACACTTCAGCTGCAATGCTAGATACCCCTCTCCCTGCTGACGCGACAATGGCAGTAGACCAGATTATTTCCGTTATCATTTCTGCTGCCGAGTCCACAGTACCATATTCTGCTGCCTTACCCTGGCGAAGACCAGTGCCCTGGTGGTCACCGGAGAGAGCAGCAGCTATTGGCAATCGCCGCAGAGCTCTGCAGCAGTACCGGCGCCACCGCACCGTTGACCACCTGGTTGCCTTTAAGCGTCTTTGGGCCCAGACGCGCCGGCTTATCCGGCAGTGCAAGCAGGCATGCTGGGAAGAATACGTTTCCACAATTGGACCCTTGTCTCTTCTACCATGATCTGGACAAAGATTCGCCGCATATCAGGCTCCCACCCACCAGCTGGGGTTGCGGGTCTCTCTATCCATGGTACTATCCATACCGACCCGACCATCATTACCGAGTATTTTACAGCGCACTTTGCTAGAAATTCAGAATCCACTGCCTACACCCAAGGTTTTCGTACCTTGAAAGAGCGGGCTGAATGTAAGCAGTTGGTATTTCGCACAAACTGCCAGGAGCTGTACAATGCACCATTTACCGAGTGGGAATTTCAAAGTATTCTTGCCATTTGCCCCAATACATCTCCAGGACCAGACCGAATCCACTGGTCAAATGCTAAAACATCTTTCCATAAACTCGCAACGCCTTCTTTTGGATTTCTTCAATCGTCTCTGGATCAAGGGCGCATACCCGTCCCAATGGCAGGAAAGTATCGTAATCCCTCTGTTGAAACCAGGTGCAGATCCATTGCACATTGATAGTTACCGTCCCATAAGTCTCACAAACATTCTTTGTAAGCTTTATGAATGTGTGGTGAGCCGGCGACTTCTGTGGGTTCTCTAGTATTGGAGTCTGCTCGCCCCAAATAAGGTGCCTTCCGGCAGTGTCGCTCTGCCATTGATAACCACCTCTCTCGAGTTGGCGATCCGCACCGCTTTTGCCCGACGTCACCACCTCGTTGCCATCTTTTTCGACCTCCGGAAAGCATATGACACGGCATGGCGTCATCACATCCTTGCCACGCTACATGGATGGGGTCTCCGTGGCTCCCTCCCACTTTTTATTCAGAACTTTTTTACTTTCGCGCCACTTCAGAGTTTGCGTTGGCACCTCCTTCAGTTCCCCCATATCCAAGAGAATGGGGTACCACAAGGGTCCGTCCTAAGTGTGTCCCTCTTCTTGGTGGCCATTAATGGCCTAGTGGTGGCAGTGAGGCCATCAGTTTTTTGCTCTCTCTATGCGGACGACTTTTGCCTGTACTATTCGACCACTAGTAAAAGTGTAGCCTGCCCATGGTTTTCCATTTTCCCCTGCGAAAACTAGGGTGATGCACTTTCGTCGCCAATGGATGGTACATCCACATCCGGAGCTCTACCTCGATGGTGAGCTCCTTCAGGTTGTGGACACACACCGCTTCCTGGGTCTCCTTTTTTCACTCACGTTTGATGTGGCTCCTTCATTTGCACCAGCTTAAGCAACAATGCTCACGACATTTGGGCGTCCTTTGTTGCCTCAGCCATACTGTCTGGGGGGCAGCACGCCCTATCCTCCTCGGGCTGTATAACACTCTGGTGCAGTCTGTCTGGATTATGGGAGCAGGTCTATGGCTCCGCCTCCCCATCTGCACTGAGAGTTCTCAACCCAGTTCACCATCCCGGTATCGGTCTAGCCACTGGAGCCTTTCGTATGAGCCCTGTCATGAGTCTTCTCGCAGAGGCTGGTGTCGCCCCATTGCGATTCCGTCATCAACAACTACTCGTCCAGTATGCTGCCAGAGTGCACTGTACCCCTCAGCATCCCAATAAGAGACTACTTTTCCCAGGGAAGGTCATTCGTTTGCCGCAGAGACGAACCCGGTCAGGACTCCCAATAGCAGCACGGGTCCAATCGCTTCTTTCAACCCTTGACTTCTTCCCTCTTCACCCCCCTTTCCGCTCCACTTCCCATGCTCCTCCCTGGACCATTCCTCGACCGCGGATTTGGTTGGATCTTTCCCGTGAGCCGAAGACCTCCGCCTCTCCTCTGAAACGGTTTTATGCCCTGCTTAGTGAGTTCCGTAACTCCGAGGTCCTTTATACAGACGGTTCTTTGGGGGATTTACCAGTTGGTATGAGTCCTGTGGGTGGTCTTTTAGATCATTATCTATGTTCCACTTGACGTGTCTTTAGACTACAGCTTTTCTTGTGTATGCTATGTGGTTGGCTTTTCCCCTTTTATACTCATGGTTGGTCAACCACATTCATTAGCTTTGTCATATTATCCTATTTTTATCTCCTATCTGTTACTGTGTGTCTGGCGTCTTTTGTATTGTCTCTTGTTGACTCTTTCAATATTTCAATGACAGTGTGTTCTTTTATTCTGCGCTATTTTAAATTTAGCTCAGGCGCATTCATAGACGATTATGTTTTTCTGCATGTCGCCTAGCTATGAAATGGTGGACTGATGGCCATAGTAGTCTAGTTCCCCTAAAACCCCCCATACCAACCAACTAATTAAAGCAGATTTGTGATCAGAAAATTTTAGTTTTCATGTATTGTCAAATGTTTGATGACCTTTACTGTCAAGGTGACAAAGATGTCCCTAATCAGTTCTAGATTTATTTATTATTTCATTTAAATACTTGTTTTTGGCAAGCTCAGTTCCTATTGTCAGTTTCATATAATTACAGTTTATTCCACTTGTACTATTCTTGAATATCATAAAAGCACTTAAACTATGTTCTTGTGACTACATAAAATAATAATGAATTAAAAGGGGTCAGCTTCTTTGAAAGATCACAATTTTGTTTTATTTCTCAAAGGTGTTTCAGCACAGTTGTGATATTTCCAGTGAGTTATTTTGTTTGTTTTGTATGCCTTGTTGCTGTCCAATTAATGCAGCATGCCATCTGTAACATCTCTGTAATGTGAAAAGTAATCACTTTAAATGAGAAGGCAACAATTATAACCCCTTGTTTAGCTCCCAAGTACCAACAAAGTAGAGTTCAGAACACTTGTAATGACGTTGTCTGGCTGTCTTATATTAATAACTTGGTGGCTGATGAAAGTCATAGGTCACCCACTATGTAATAGGAAAAGCAATAGAAGGAAACTCCAGTGAATACACCACACTTGCAGTGAAATGTCATGTCTGAGGACTAAAACAAAAGAGTTCTTGTAAGGAAAGGGGGGGGGGGGGGGTGGCAGTGACTGTTGCCTGTTAATAAACTACTGTTCCTAAGTTCTATTGTTACATGAAAATGGATGAAAAGTCTGCTATAATATACTGAAAGAGTTGACAATATTTTAACTTGGACGGGGGTTACACATCAAAAGGTTGAAAATCGCTGCTTCAAGGTGTAGCTGAAGGTAATGTGATAGTCACACTGAGAATTTGTCCACTTACTCCAGGTGGTTTCAGTTGCACTGTCAAAAACTTTTAAAGCAGGATAGTTGGCTATAACAATTATTTTTTTATATGCAGCTCAGGTATTGAGCAAAAGCAAGTTATGTTGACCAGCTCTTTGGTTGAGCACACAAAATTCCAAAGAGGTTAGTGCGCCTTTATTACAGCTGCAGTTCCAAATAACTCTACACAAAGACTCCCCACCCCACAATGTTAAGAGGAATTGTGTACAAACTGATAATGAGTCACTGGCCGATGTGAAATTGGCTTCAGTAAAATAAAAATTCTACTCTCTGAATAGGCCACTGCTTTTGATCATTTCAGAAAATCTGAATATCAGAATTCAAGCTCTCTGAAGCAAAAGATGCTCTTCTTGCATTTTTGACATTTGTAAAGCTGATGGCAGAACTTGCCTCAAAGTGTTTTGCATATGAGAGTGGTAGATGTAGAGGGTGTTGATACTGAGAATTATAGATGACTAGGAATTGAAGATTACTATGAACTTATCCTTGGTTGGCTAGTGGTATCATCACTGCCCTTAAAAAAGTAAAGAAACAAAAATTGAATCATGGCTGACAGAAATTTTTAATTGCAAAAAACGGAAGAAATCCTTAAGCGTGTAAATCTTCAGTACAAATTGTGAGACATGGGTCCACTGTCGGACATATTAGTTTTTCCAAGGTTTTGTTGACTGCCAGAGTTTTTTTTAAACAAATACATGTGTCTTCCCTTTTAGTTCGAATTGAAAGAACTAAAACGTCGCCAAGAAGAGGAGGAGCGGAAACGTCAGGAGGAACTGGCAGCCAAGCAGACACCTCCACCTAGCTCTCCTGATGAGCAGCCATCTGAAAAGTGAGTGCACAGTATATCATCTCTCTCTCTCTCTCTCTCTCTCTCTCTCTCTCTCTCTCTCTCTCTCTCTCTCTCTCCCCTCTCACAAAGCAGCACTGTAAAAGTGCTGTTCACTGTACTGTTTTGACATTTCTTTGTTTTAGGGTGGATGGAGAAATGTCACCAGAGGCTGAGCAAGTACAGGTGAATGGTGAGGACACAGAGGCCAGAGAAGGTAATTATCTGTGCAGTTCAGACTTTACACTGCATAAGGTGTTTTATGCTATAGTAGTCAGAAAAGCTGATCCCAACAGGCTGAGGGGGACTGCAATATTGTGTAGTTAATTTCACAGCTGTAACTTGTATTGACACTGTATCATTTATATTTTTGCATCCTTTTACAATGTTAAAAACAGCAGTTAAATTGCAGATCACTGCTGTAGTAGCAGAATATGAGTCTGTTGGGAATAGTTTTAGATGAGTTTTTAGCAACAGTGTCTAAGATTTGTTGGCTATTGATAAAATATGACTACACAAATATGTGGGTGTAACCTAAACAATCAGCAAAACAACTGAAATTCCATTATCTCCCAAAATACTTAAACATATTGAGATAAAATATTATTTAAAATTGTTAGTGTCATCGTACCAAGACAGTGACCTTGAAACAGGTATGCTAAGGTGGTCATCCACATAGAAAATTGTTGTAATTATAGTGCTTTTCTTGTAGTGAATTTGAGCTTTTGTCGAATGAGGTGTTCAGTGCCTTGTTTTGGTATATTTGCTGAAGATCGAAGTTCATTCTTCATTAATGTCAGTTTTAACATGATCAGATTTTAGACTGTCTAATATTGTGAGTGCCCTTGAACCAAATTATTCTTTTAAAACCCATGTAGTAGATTTATTAAATTTATCTTTATTGTACTTGAATTTTGCTATGCCATTACCTTCAGTTTCATAGGAGAGAAAAATAAAATAAAACCCAAGAATATTCTATAATCGTCACTAGAGCAGAGTATATACACACAGTAAATTGCATATTGCTGTGTGCATATGAATTTCAGTTGATTTTGTTGTTCCAATGAAGAAACCTTAAGTTTTTGAGTAGTAAAATATTGTGTAAGTCTCATATTTCATTTAATTTTTTAATGATTATTTTGCACCACCTATTATTAATTTTTGTTTTGCTTCTTTATGGGGGGGGGGGGGGGAATATTTTCTTTTTGTTGCATTTCTGCCAGATTTGTTGCACTTCTTTGATTATATCATTGTGTATCTCTTGCTTTTTAATTATTATTTTGTATTCTCTTTGTTTGGCAATACTCTTTAGTCAACCCATTTAAATTTCCATAAATTCAAATGACCATGTCTTATTATATTCATATTGATAGCGTAGTTTAACTGTTTTACGCGAAGCAAGTTATAGCCACTGTTATATCGCATGTAGTGAATACCGAAACAAAATGATTAAATTTGAAACTGAATTGATACAAAATCAGTCTAAGGAGACTGCTGTGATGATGAAAGTGTAGTGCAGTATTCATTCAACATAACTTTAAATACTTCTGGATGTTTTATTCCAAAATTTTTCAACAATTTTTCACATGTGATAACTTAAATTTGAATGTTGTCCCATAAGTAAGGTGCACACAAAATAAAGTGAACAAACCAGGAGAACAAGGGTTAAATAAATTTTGTTTCAAATGAATAATTATGTGTTAGAATAGGTTTTTGAACCTGATGTTAGGTTCTTACATAATATCTATGTCAGTTTAAAACTTACTTTGCTAAATAAGGTTTTCAACACAATTCGTCTGTAGATCGAAGTAATTTACACTATGCACTTAACATCTTTCAGCTTCAGGTTACTTGAAATTTCTCATCTTGTTTTTAAAAAAGTCCCAATATGGGTACAATGTGTTACATGTAACACGTTATTTTGATAAATATTTTGTGAGAGGCTTGTTACTGTATACAAAATAATGCCCATCACTCAACATTGTGTTCCGTATGTGTTAGTACAAACAGTAAGATGATGATATAGTTGACAGCTTCTCCACAAGTAGTTGTGCATCACTCTGGATGTGTCTGTAGTCTGTATTCTTGGGTGTGCACCATATTAAAAGTTTAGCCACAGATAACTTTAATCTGTTTCAGATCTATATATTGGTCTATAGTAACACATTTCATTGCTTTCCTTTTTTGGCATAGAATTTATCCATAATTAACCTTGAACTAAAGATCGTTCTGTTACACTACATACTCTCAGAAGTGTTCGATCGTTCTTGAAGAGAAACAGTTTTGCAGGCATCGCAAGTAACAAGAATTTAAGAGCAATTTTGTGAACCATGTTTATAAGGTTAGTGAATGCTGTAGTCTTCGAAAGTTAAAGGAGAGTGAAATGGGAAGTGCGTGAGTTTTTGGAAGTGCTAGACTGTAGTGTGTTTTGGAGCAAGTTAGGCTACAACTGAAACTGCCAATAAACTCCAAGAAACCACTAACAAGTTATGCTCAAGTATGTTGTTGGCTACAGAACCTATGTATTTTATCAATTATAATATATGTTAATCTGGACAGGATTGTGGTACAGTTTCACATCCAGCCTTTGAAAACTACAAACAACTTACTCCCGTACCTAACCTCATCTCTCTACAAAAACATGAGTGTCTAAAATCTCTATGATGATGAGGATGTATGTTGTGAAACACCTGTTGTACTTCTTTGTTGAGAAGCAACTGCAGTTCTGCTCATTAAAAGTGGACAAATAATTCTCTCTCTCTCTCTCTCTCTCTCTCTCTCTCTCTATTTCCTTAGCAATTCTTTAGTATTATACTCTGTCCCCAACCAGCTTGGCAATGCATAAGTAATTCCTTTTCTAATTGTGTAGTTTCAGCATATCCTGACTAGGTAAAAGGATTCCTTGCTCAATGCGATTTGAGAGTCTTTAATCTCCTCCACCCCAACCATCTTACTGTGGCCAGTTGGTTTATATTTCTTCTGTCTTTCTCCCAATGTCATGCACATTGGTAGTATTTCATGTGTGTGTATATCAATGACACCTTACTTATGGGTCTACACTCAGTCGCTTTTAAACGGTGCTTATTGTCATATCAGTATGTTGTGTCATACAAGGTCCTGCGTAAATTCTTTGGGGGGGGGGGTCAAGATTGCACAAAAATTGTTAGGTATTTGTACCATGTAATTAAAATTTTTATTATATTGTGCATTTAACTTGCTTCAGCCTGTGTTTAAAGAGTATGAAGTACTGACACTTTAGTAACAGTTTGTTTGCTCCCATGCTTGTAAGTCATACCCCCCTCCCCTCCCGCACCTACACACACACAGTTTCATACACCCACAACACATCCTGCACCTCTGCAACTGCATATTCCATGTCAACTAAAATTCAGATCTGTATCTTCACAATTAACACTGCTTTTACAGTTGCTGCTGTTCTAATAGTTACTGCATATAGTTGTTGACATAAAAAACGACAGCTTTGGAAGTGGTTAGAACACTTTGATACTCTGTTACACATCAAACTTGATTCCTGTAGTACTTTTGTCTTAAGAGTCTAACTGTACATATTACATTACTTGCATGCACAAACACGAACACACACACACACACACACACACACACACACACACACACACACACACACACACACACACATTCACGTGTTAGTGACATATACCTTGAAACTAAATATGTTGTAGCCTTCGACTAAGGCAGTGACCCAGATCTCCAGACATTTCCACGTTTTATCACTCTTTTATGTCAAGTGCACAATGTCCATAACTATAGTAATCATTTGAGAAATTGATTGAAATAACCCTTGTTATTACATTGTTGACATTACCAAAGCATTATAATTGAATTTGCTTGGTTGGCAGTTATTTGCCTGAATCTGAAGCAGACACAGGGTTTTTACCTCTGCGTGCTTTGATTACTCTCTCCAGAACACACATTTAGGTATTATTTCATTAAAAATGTAATTTAATTTGTTATATTCATTAGAAACCACTAAATGTATGACACGACATTTATAATGGATCATGTTTGTGAAGGATAGTTTTAAAAAAATAATGGGTAAATTGTGAAGGGTTATTTAAAGCTAGGGACCATTGGTACTGTAATATTTTGCCATGTTATATGTGAGAATTTGGTTGACTGCCTGACAAAGACAATGGTACACCCAGATGCAGTGTTTGGAAGTGAATGTAATTATTTGTGGTATAATGCCATGTGAATTTATTGAATTGGTTACAATATGGGATGAAACAGACAATGCCATTGGCAATTAAGGAGGGACTTTGACACCAGGCCCTCAGGGTGTCGCAACATCTCTGTCTGCAAAGCACGCCACTATTCAGTTAGGAATGGTGCCAAACAGCCTTTGCATCCTTCCTTGGAGCAAGTTTGTCCATTTCTTACAGCTGTCAATTACAGAAGAGTCCTAAGAGTGTGATCCCAACTTTTGTTTAGCACACTTCTCGGATTTCTCTTCTGTGTGATGGACATCCTCTTTGAAGTTTAGACTGTGGTGCATTCGTGGAGCATAATGATTGACTGTCCTAGTTGCGAATGTTACCAGTTTGTTGTTGCCACTTTTGTAGTCATAGAGAAAAGGTATGTAATGTAAAAAATATGACAGTGAATGATGATGAGAAACCTTTTCTAGGGTTCAGTGTGTACAGTGAAGAGGGAGAGTGGAAAGTGAGTTGTTTACATGCTCGATTTACATCCAAAAGGTGCATTACTGGACATGGGTACCTCATCAAAAGTGTACCAAGTATCCCCACAACCCCTAGAATTCTTTAATAGAAAAACTATGAATTGTTCTGTGTAAATAGCTGACTCAAATTGTTTCACTTATACTGTTTGTATGAGGTTTTATAGACTGGGTGTGTGTAAATTTAGAAAATAGACTGTACACTGCTAATGGCAATGTTTTTGTCAGTTTCAAATCCAGTTATAAAAGAGTGATACTTTCTGGAGTGAAGGGTCGGCCTTGTGCATAATGGTGCATGTGATGACTGTGCGGTGTTTTTTGTGTTTGTCCTCACACCTCCCACTACGTCCCACCTCGCTCACGCCTCACTCGTTCACTCTGCCCGCCCCCTCACCCCGTCTGCCCGCCCACGACCTCACACCCCACGCCCCGCGTCACGTGCCACGCCCACGCTCGCGCCCACTTGTTCCGACCGGCAGCTACTCGCAAACCGTCCACCAAGGCTGCCAGCCAACCTGTGGAGAGGCCAGTGGTTCGTGAAGGTGAGTTTCACTGTCTGCTTATCCTCATTCTGTGATCACCGTAGCGTGTCACTTGTTCACCTAGACTCGAAGAATTTTGAACCAACTTGCTGCAAATGTTGTGGAACTTTTGAGGGTTGTTCAATAAAGCTGAGGCTGGAGCTGCAAATAGCTTCTGTAAAAGTAAAAAGTGTTTCTTTCTCCAGTGTAGTTGCCATTAAAACTTGTTTGACATTGTTACTTTAGCTCTCGTAATGATCTGCCAAGTGTCGATTTCAACATTCGGAGTATCTATGCATCAATTTTTTAGATTTCTTTCTGCTAATTCAAGAAAGGATGGTGACTTAGAACATCACAGGTGCTACATTGTCTGAGATGTCTATAAAGTGTAGTATTCAGAGTACTAAATATCTGTATTTATCTCCTCCATAGAGAATGTGACATACCTTTGACATTTCTACAGCTGCTGCTTAGTCTGCAAGTCAAAGAAGCAACAAAGGAAATAAAAGATAGAAATGGAATTAAAATTGATGATAGATTCAGCTGGCATTGTTAAAATCTGTTAAAGTAAGGGAGAAATGCAGATTCTAGTGGGTGGAATAACATTGTGTTGTGCGCAGAATGTGTGTTGAGGTTTAACTAAAGCATGGTAAGAGTATTACAAAAGTTAAATATAGTTAAGGATTCTAGATGCCTCAACAGTTGAGACTCTACTTCTGGTGGATGACAATTGTCTAGAAAAATGTTGCATCTGATGGCAGCCTAGGAATTGCCTAGTGTAAGTAGTAGACTGATCACATTTCCAGTACTTATGAGAAAAGCCTGTGTTTATTGAACAAGCCTCACAGTACCATCACAAATGCTACGATTCACTGACTTACAATCAGTTTGGGATTACAACAATGTTAAAAAGTTGTTATTAATTGTAGGTAACTGCAATCTCTGTACATTTAATATCCTGCTCTTGAATAGTAGCTACAATCAGGTTTAATTAATTCTCACACAGATGCAAACATTGGCAGAGCCATTAGTTGTAGATCTAAATGTTGGAAATGGTCATTTTGAAATTGTCTAAAATTTTCATTTGTACTATGGTCTCTGATGAGATCTTTAATATCTACTGGAAAACTTTGGTAATACGAACAGATTGTGAACATAATAGCACAAAAAATTTAACTGACAAAGAATAACATCTTGTTGAATGTTTGCTTGTAATTGTGTGTAAAATCAGTGCTGTTTGTCATTTTAACACTCTGAAGAAAACAAGTGTCTTTTCTGGCTGAAACGAAGAGAACACATTAATTTTGAATTTAAGGATATGTAGGTATTATATTATTGCAATGACATACTGTTTAGTGCTTGGAGAGCTGAAGAAGAAAGGTTCAGAAAACCAAGAAAGCTGAAAACAATGTTAAATGATTGATTTCCTCACAGAGCAAAGACAACCTAAGACTGCAAATTCTCAAATGTAAATATTTGTTAGGTTAGATTAGGGTTAAGGACAAGGGTAACTAGTTCCTGGGGTAATGTTTGGTAGAAGTGGGCTGAGAGCATCACAAGTGTGAGCACTTCTTATTTCATCACCAGCTATTCTGTATTATGCAAGACACCATATATAATGAGCCCACAAGCTATAGTCACTTTATTTTTAAATTTATTTACTCACGATTTCTAGTTTCAGCAAACTTTACCACCATTAGAAAATGCCACATATCTTACATCAAGTGGTTCACATGAACATTAACTGTTCATTAAATGGCATTAAGTTGGTTACTAAAATGAGACACCAACATTTATTGTAATGGTAATCCTTGAATGATCATCTTGGAATCCTTGAATGATCATCTTGGCTGTATAATTTTAGATGTTAGAATATTACATAGTCAAGAAGCTATGCAGTAGAATCGGTAAAACTAAAGAAACAAATATTCATTAAACGGCTTTCTTAGTAACCAGAAAAACAATTGTTTGGTTCAGTTAAAATTAGTCTTAGCCAGCCAACCTGTAATAATCATCCCCCACTGTTAATATTTTGTCACAAATGTTGGGCCTGTTGTGTTGCAATCCTTCAACGAGTATTTGAGTCTTACTTTAGTAAGTAATTTATTAGAGATATTTAAATAATAGTTAATATATATGTGAAACAATTTCTGAAAACTTAAGGCATTTGATAATGGCAGAGTTAAATGAAACTAGTAATGCGAGTAAATAAATTGATGAATGAAGTGACTATGAGTTTTGATAAGTGTGTGTATATATGTGTGTGTGTGTGTGTGTGTGTGTGTGTGTGTGTGTGTGTGTGTGCACGTCTCTTTCTTGTATAATGAAAGATCAGTTGCACTCTTCAACAGACATTGTTAAATTATAAAACCAGCTGTTCTATTTACAATTCTCTCTCCTCTTCTCTGCAAACATATCTGAATATTCACACAACTTCTCTCTGTACTCTCCTGTGTGCATTCTGCTACGTACCGTTTCACCCGATCTCGATTGTTAAACAGTGATGTATGCATCAAGACTTGCTGTTTGATTTGATGACATGAAGTACAAATAGATAAGAGATTTGAAGAAGAAGGGGGGGGGGGGGAAACGCAAATGCTTCAATCATATCATTTCAGAAAGACTACAAAGTTCTGTGATTAGGGTTTTAGTAATGTTTTGTTAATTGCTCTTTAAATCATATTGTTTCTTCCCAGAAGTATTCACTTATGAACAGTGTCTGCATTTTGACCTGCTCTGTGCTTAGCATTGCAAGGAGCTGCTTTTTAATGATCCATGAGTCCAAAATTAACAGTAATCATTTTCAAATAAATATAACTGTAAGCTTGCATTTTTTGCTTCTAAAAAATATGCCAGAGCAGTAGTAAAATTATGCACTATAGTAATTATTCACTGCTGTTGCCAGTAGGAACTGAAATTACTGATTTTGTGTAGGTCGAAAATGCACAATTTTTAAACTTTGGAAACTTGGCGCCATGTGCTCAGATTGACCGCGAGATTACCCTGTTGCAGTTTATCTGTTGATCGGCTACCGTATGGTTGTCGGTTTACACAAAGAAACATCCCTCACTCCATCACTTCCTCAATGTGATACACACGTGTAGATATATAATCTAATTGCTGAAACAATCTTTGAGATTGCAGTTATCATACTTTATAAATAATGAGTGTTATAACTTTACATTCGTATGTTTATGTTATAAGTCAGATTATAGCAAGAAAGCGTTCAGTTTTCTCTTTGCACAATCAAAGAAGTAGACTTTTCAGAATGGGAACATTAACATTGGGATATTGGATAAATCACCTGTTTGAGTAATCGAACAGGATTAATTAATCAGTTGACTGTGGCCAGCACTACTTCGTGTAAGTTGGTTCGGTAAATTGTACAGCATGTTATTTTGGCAGATGCACGTGTTTGCATGAGTAAAATTACTAGTTCTTTTCTCCCTTCAGGCATCTGTTGTAGGGTTTCATGAACTCGTGAAATTTAATTGATGAACTATGCATTGTCTAGACTTTCTCACACTGATGCAACCTGTGTTAAATGCTATGATACTTCTCTACCATTAAGTGACAAAATGTTGACTCTGCGACAGGAACATAAAAAAGACACACGCATACAACACTTTCAGATATCGGACATGGCCTTCTTCAGAAAATAGAAGATTTACGCCAGCACACAGGCACACAGCACAGTCTCACAACTGTCACCTCCGGCTGCTGCACATAGAATCCAAAGCCGGAGGGGACAGTTGTGTGACTGTGTTGTGTGCGCCTGTGTGATTGGGTGAATGTTCTATTTTCTGAAGAAGGCCATGGCCGATAGCTGAAAGTGTTGTATGTGTCTTTTTATGTTCCTGTCGCAGCTCATTGCCATGTCTTTGCAGTGACTTGTAAACTGTCCATATTACTATATTGTTAATTCCAACCTGAACTTTATATTATTATAAATGTTGATTCTTCTAGAATACACTGCCACCTCAGTTGTAGACAATGATTGTTATGGTATATACCTTTTCTTATCACATTCTTATGTTTATTTCATTCTCCATGCAGCATTATGAAAAAACTTCTTCCAAGATATGTATATTCATTTCAAGAGTATAGTCTCATCATAAAGTACTATATAGTTTTGAAGTTGACTCTACTGAAAATGAACATGAATAAATAGTTTGAAACTGTTGTATGGAGAAGCTGACACTGTTAATAGAACAACGCTTCAAAAAAGCAACTATTCATGATTAAAATTTTGAAGAAGTGCAATAATTAATACTGTGGCAGAAATGCAATAAATTGTTTTTAATTACACGAAAATGGTATTGTATGTTTTGGTATGTATTTAATATAAAATTTAAATTTTATGAACACAGCTCTGAATATTTTGTAGTTATATCCTTGTCAAAGTTGTTCATTGTTGTTGTTGTGTATGTTGTTAGGTTTTCTCATAAATGTTTTGTTTAAATGTTGTGTTTAATAGCTGTAAATGTGTTATTTACAATGAAACCTTTCTATTAACTTGCATACAATGTACTTCTGAACTGGCAGTCTTTGCACTCGTTTCATGGCTTAATTTCAGCAGACACGGCCTGTTCTGGGTGTGGTGTTTTCATCCTTCTTTCTTCTAGGCAGCAGAATGGCACTGCTAGTGGAGTTTTTAAACTATGGTGGCACACAGGAATCACACGATTTAACACTGCGACTCACAAACTGCTTAGATGCAGGCGAAGGTGCTGGCCCCTGGGAGCCAGGATATCGCCACTAAAATGACTGAATTAAACTTACTTTCCATCACTTCAAGCATAAAATATAGCTTGTTAAACATGCTACATTTAACCTCCTAACATACATGACCTAATTTATACAAAAAATAAAAGCCTACTGCTTCTCCTGCTGTTTAAATATGTACTTTGTCTCGTGTCTAACTAGTTAGTATATTGCAACTTCTGGTGGAGTGTTGACGGCATTGTGTTTACAGGGAAGGATTTGGCGTAAATGATTTCAGGCTGTTCATGTTGTGGTGATAGCGTTTCTGAATGTCCTTTACGGAGCACATAATTGAACACCTGGTAATGGATCACAATCTTTCACTGTTGTGCTTGTTGTATCGTGTATGTAAATCTGATAGAGTAGTGGCAACAATGAGATTGGGAGCATGTTGATAATCCTTTCAGGTGTAAAATTTACCGCTGTGAGGGAATAGTACATCTAAAGAAAAAGCCTTAAGATTTTCCTGATGATTGGAATATGTACACAATTTAAGGCAGAAGAATTATTTTATGGATGTGGCAGTTTACAAGTGGCATCCATGCTTTTCGGAAAGTAGAGTTGTTCTAGCTTGAAATATCACAGGATAATAGTGTACATTTCATTTAAATGAGCGCTATGTCAAAAAGTGCTTTCCCAAACCCATTGGCCACCTCTCACATAATGTTTTTACTGTCGACTTGAAATGTTTGACAATGTGACTGGCGCAGGGCTGTTGGAAGAAGGGAACTTCACTGCTGTGTGCACATACATTAACGTTACTGGTGCAGGTGTAATAGTAAACTAATGTCCATTTGACTTGAATGTTGTAACGAAATGACAGGTAAGTTGTCTTGTTTTTTTATATTATCCTTTTGATGCAGTGCACGGTTTTGTTTCCTGTAGTTCAACCCTTGGTGCAGGTAAGCTTATAGTGCTGTTGGTTACCACAATAATATTCCTCTCTCTGTCAGAATAATCTGTATCTGTTACTGAATGTTCCACTGAGCCCATGGAGAGGAGAATCTAAAACATGGAAAAAGTCAAGTATGTAAATTTTAAGTGCAATACAATGAAATGACTTTGCATACTAAATGTGACTCCTTCAACTTTTATATCATCAACCACAAAAAAATAAAAAAATAAAAAATCCATGGAATATTAATTTTCAATGTGTATATCGAGATTCTCTTTATTAGAATCAGCTGCCCAACAAAAATGATTTTTGATTCAGTCACTCTGCCAAGTGGTCTGAAGGTATTTAATGAGCAGATGAATGCTGAATTGGGAAACTGCGGGTTTTGAAATTAAAGAACCTTTTTTTATTGGCAACTGCTTCTACTGTAATGCATTGTTGAAGTGAAACTCTTAAAGAATTAATGTAGCATGCTATTTATAATTAATACTGTTGATGTAGTGCATTAATAATGTACAAGGTCAACTCATTCCTTTCATTACATTGGATGAGATGGATGCAATGTGCAGTCCCAAGTGACTGGTAAAAAAGTGCAATCAACTTGAACGGTAAAAGAAGAGGTCTTGGAAATTACAGACCATCATTCTTAACTTCAGTTTGCTGCAGACTGAACATATCGAGAATATTAATATATAAATATCCCTGAGAGAGTAAAGGTACTTTCCACATAACTGGAAGGATTTAGAAAGCATGCACTGCACACTTCTCTCATGAGAAATGTAAATGATAAACAGGCAGAGTCCATATGCCTAAAATTCTGAAAAGCATGTGGCACGTGCACCTCTGCAGACTGTTAGTAAATGGCTGAGCATATGGAATATGTTCTCATATATGCAAGTCGCTGAAAGACACAGTCCTTGACAAATTCATCAGTTGAGGTGGTTATCAGATGAGCACCAAGCAAGCCCGATAGAATTACTCTTCTCCATAGACACAAATTGTGTTTTGGATAGCGTGAACAGGAATCTGCAACTATTTGATTACACTGTAGTATAGAGTGGAAGGATACAGATTAACTGGGTCATAATTTCTGTCTTGTCTGATGAATGTTTGTTTGCTGCTCTAAATATGAAAATAATGAAAGTTAATGCACATGCAGGAAGTAAAATCCTCTAATGGTGTTCTACAGTATTATTGGTGTGTTACTTCGCAGAGTCACTTTGACTAAATAACCAGGTACAACTCTGCAATGGAACAAGTATGTAACAGGGGTAGCAGAGAAGGCAAAAGGTGGAGTTTGGCTTGTTGCAAGAATTTTACCACAGTTTCTCTATGTAAAGGAGGCTACATACAGAGCACAAGGTACGAACCATTCAGAGATTATTGGTGAGCTCCAGCAGGTCAGATAGTGAGGCCTCATAGCAGTTCTGGGGCGCACTGCTGGTTTTGTTACTGGCAGGTTCGATCAGCATGAGAGTTCTAAAGAGCTGCTATGTTAATACTGGAAGTAAGGAGACTTCATATATATATATATATATATATATATATATATATAAAAAATAGATGAAGAACACTTACCAGGCGAAGGGGCACAGGCAGTAATAGTAACAAATAAACACACAGACACACACACACTCAAAAATGCTAGCTTTCGCAGCCTAGCTGCTTCATCAGGCAGAAGGGAAGGAGAGGGAAAAGGAAATGATGAGGGATTTAAGGAAGGGGGTAAGGAGCCATTCCAATCCCGGGACAGGAAAGACTTACCTTGGGGGGAAAAATGGAAGGTAAATAAATGCACATACACCCACACATTTACACAGACACAAGTACACTTAGGCAGACACACTGTAGAACTGTAGAAAGCAAAGAAGTTAGAAGTTAGACAGAGATGCCACTTGAGGCAGAGGCTCTGTCCAGAGAACCAAGGCAAAGATGTTAAGATGGTGGGTGGGAATTCGAATTTTGCCTTGGTTCTCTGGACAGAGCCTCTGCCTCAAGTGGCATCTCTGTCTAACTTCTAACTTCTTTGCTTTCTACAGTTCTACAGTATGTCTGCCTAAGTGTACTTGTGTCTGTGTAAATGTGTGGGTGTATGTGCATTTATTTACCTTCCATTTTTCCCCCCAAGGTAAGTCTTTCCTGTCCCGGGATTGGAATGGCTCCTTACCCCCTTCCTTAAATCCCTCATCATTTCCTTTTCCCTCTCCTTCCCTTCTGCCTGATGAAGCAGCTAGGCTGCGAAAGCTAGCATTTTTGAGTGTGTGTGTGTCTGTGTGTTTATTTGTTACTATTACTGCCTGTGCCCCTTCGCCTGGTAAGTGTTCTTCATCTATTTTTTACGTATATTTTTTTCCTGTTAGGAATTTTTCCTCTATAATATATATATATATATATATATATATATATATATATATATATATATATATATATATATATATATATATATAAAACGATTATTAAGACGAAAAATTCCTAGCAGGAAAAATAAAATATAAAAAATAGACGAAGATTACTCACCAGGCGAAGGAGCACAGGTGTGACAGCATCACAAATAAATAAATGAATACACACACACACACACACACAATCGCAAGCTTTCGCAACCCAGTTGCGTCTTCAGGCAGTAGGGAAGGAGAGGGAAAAGGAAATGATGAGGGTTTTAAGGAAGGGGGTAAGGAGCCATTCCAATCCCGGGAGAGGAAAGACTTACCTTGGGGGAAAAAAAGGAGGGTAAACAAATGCACACATGCCCACACATTCACACAGACACAAGTACACCTAGGCAGACATACTGTAGAAAGCCTTTCTACAGTATGTCTGCCTAGGTGTACTTGTGTCTGTGTGAATGTGTGGGCATGTGTGCATTTGTTTACCCTCCTTTTTTTCCCCCAAGGTAAGTCTTTCCTCTCCCGGGATTGGAATGGCTCCTTACCCCCTTCCTTAAAACCCTCATCATTTCCTTTTCCCTCTCCTTCCCTACTGCCTGAAGACGCAACTGGGTTGCGAAAGCTTGCGATTGTGTGTGTGTGTGTGTGTGTATTCATTTATTTATTTGTGATGCTGTCACACCTGTGCTCCTTCGCCTGGTGAGTAATCTTCGTCTATTTTTTATATATATATATATATATATATATAATTTATTTATGTATTGGAGGGGAACAACAACACTGAGAAAAATATGGAAGTGTAAATGCAGCTGGTTGCAGAATGATTTGCTGATGCCAATGTACATTTTGTGTAAGAATTGTTGAGATGAGAGAAATGGGCATCATGAGGAGGCACAGAGACCAGTCTTTTTACCCCCTTGCTGCACTTGCAAGTGAAACCGTATAATAGTGACACTTAGTGATTGAAGGTACTTTCTACTCTGCAGCTATATGGTAGCTTGCTATGTAGGTGGCACCACAACTCACTTAGATTTGTCCTATGATTTGAATATGTTAGTTGTAAGTTGTAAACTGAAGAGTTCATTGCCTGCATTTTATTGGTAAAAGTTCTTCTTGACCACATAAGTAGTCACCTGTGTTTGCCTAAAGCCGTACACATAGTCTGTCATTTCATTGTATTGCAGTTAAAGAAAATGTATGTCCTTGATTACTTTCCATACACTGAAACCCCTCAACAAGGAATCCTTGGAATGTGATTAATGTGTGTGATTAAATTCTGTTCAGTGTACCTCCTTTCTCAATATCTCCTTTTCTTCTTTGCTTCATTTACTTGTTAGGCTTTATTTTTGGCATTGTGTAGTGTTTGCAGTATATCTCACAAGTGCTATGTTTTTTGCTACTGAGGAGAAAGTGGAAAAATTGCTTGGTTGTAATAGTGAAGTCTATTTGGATTTTGCTTGCCTCTGCATGTTGCTGTTTCAAATACAATGAACAATTGTTGCTTTGCATGTCGTAGGAGTTACTGCTTTTACAACACACTGTGTGTGTGTGTTGTTTGTACAGATTATGAATAGCCGATAGTGGTGAGAAAATGCACACTTATTGCATATGCACATGTAATGTAATGAAGAAATTATTTTGGAATTCATCCAGCTGTTATCAAGCTCGTGATCAATGTATAGCTTTACCAAGAAGGGAACTTATCTCCAATATTTATTATACGTCTAAAGACCGATGAGAAATTGTACGGTGACACTCTCTCAGAAGTGCAAGAAAATGGAGAAATAATAAGGTGAAAGAAAGCACATAGATTGGAAGAACAGATGAAATGCTCAAAGAGAAATTATCGGTGTGCAAGAAATTAGAAAAAATTGGTTTCTCTTGCGTATACATTTGAGTAGTGTCATTAGACGGCAGTTCGATAACAGCTGGATGGTGTAGCTGGTAGCTCCTGCATGGTGCATGACTCTGCCTCCTCCCCTGGAGCAGTGCATGAAGTGGACTCGGGAATGGGAGCGGGTGCGGGCTACTCGGAGTCGGACCGGCCTCCCACTCCTGTACCGGACCCGGCAGTGCCCACGGCTCCGGTGCTCTCGCCCTCACCACCTCCGGCATCTCCAGTGCGAGCCACACCTCCGGCAAGTAAGTCGGCTTTTCGTCTGGCTCGTTGTGTGCGTCTGGTTGGTTGTCACCTTAAAGCAAAGTTTTACAGCTGTGCCTTTAAATCTGTGGAAAGTTCTGGGGCTACTTATGTCAATATAGTAACTGCCATTATGAGTCTTCTTTATTTGTTGTAGAGTAGAACCCAAAAAACAAGAGGGATATAATATTTTAGTGGACGTTGCGTATAGAATTGACGAGAAAATTACTGCACCAATTAGATTTGTTTGCAGGTTTGCCACAAGTTCTGCAAAATCAGGAAATTTGGAACACACAGAAGTGTCGGAGGGTTAAAAGTTATGTCCCTCTCCCAAAGGAAAAGGAAGGGGGGGGGGGAGACCTTATGAAGAATCAAATTATAACATTACTGCCTTGAAATGCACATTATTATTTACAGGTAAAATGTTAGAAATAATTGTTGTTTGCACATTACCCTTTATGTTCTCATGAAATATTTATGATTAGACTTTGCTGCAAATAGTAACATAAAAATCTTAATTTCTGCTGCAGGATATCTGAAAGATTATTTTGAAATAGAATACTAGCATTTGGCAGAAAAGTACTTACTCACTATTACATGTAAAGAGTGCACGATGGTAAAGCAGTGTTATTAGTCTTTCCACTGAACTGTGTTGCTGAAGATTAGCAAGAGTAAGTACAAAATATCCCTGTAGTTTCAGATGCCAGAATTGTGTATGAGGTGTATTAGCATTCCAGTCTGAACAAAGAGTGGCATGCATTCTAATTTCACGACAAAAGGTTTGTGTGAGTTGATTAGACTTTGAAAGGAAATTGGGATAAAAGTTTCGAATTGTAAAGTAAGCAATTCACTCAAAATTGCTAAGTGTAATTTGTAAAGGTTGAATCAGTAGTCACACTCTCTCAGTAATGGTGTCAAAATCAGAACTATTTAAATTATAGTTGGTGAAATACTGAATGACGTTGACATGGAAGGTATAAAAAAAGTAGTAAATATTCTTAAAATCAATGAAAAATTATTTTAATGGTAGACTCATATCTACTCACATTAAATAGGGAATACTTCAGAAGTCTTCAGGCAGTATGATACCTTCTACATAAAAATAAAACTTCCTCTTCAGGTAATAAATCCTGTCAATGAGACAGCACCTTTCTGTTCATTTAAAATCAATAAACTTGGCGTGCAGTAGTAGATTGCCAAACTATGAATCCAAAGATCGTGGGTAGATTCCTGCCGTGTTCTAGGATTTTTGCCTGTCACTTTCCATTTCTTTCACCTCTGGCAATGTTTCAGATGCGAAAAATACCGAGTAGTACTTTCCCAATGTCATACCACCTCCAAATCGAACCACACCTAGTAAAGCACTATTTTATTCAAACCAATCTTCGGATTGTTGACATATTACAATTACAAGGTGTTCACAAGTATAGAAATTGGGGATGGGCCGAACTTCAGTTGGATGGCACATGATTATAAATTTTTTCCCCCAACATAATAAACAACTCTCTTATTGAAATCCTTGTGCAAGAATCCTAAAACCTTGTGTATTTTTGGTATGTACGTGAAGAAATTTATTTTTGTTGCTATGAATATTTGAAAGGCTGCTACATTTGAAGTTCAGCAATATGAAAGTGCTATTTCCTTCGTTGGATGGTGAATTAAAATTCAATAGTCGAAAATAAAAAGGAAATTAGATTCGTCTTCCCTTATTTATTTATTATTTTTATTTTAATACTGGAAAGTCCAGGTTGGAATTAATAATATAGTGAGGACAGTTTACAACTCACCAACCGCAAAGACGTGAGTTGTAAACTGTCCTCACTATATTATTATTTTTATTTTATTTTTACGAATGCAAAAGTTTTAGTACCAGTATTTATATTTGCGCCTACAAAGCAAGCCTGTGTAGCACTGCATATAGTAGACAGGAAAATTACTTTTTGTGGCTCCTGGCGCCACAATAGCCACCGAACTGTGTAATTTTCGTTGTGAATAAATTCATAGTGAGATCGTTTTGTTTTATGCAAAGAAAACTGCAACATTCATTCAAATATTTGTAATTCTATGGGGCCAAACTACCCCTAGTCTTCCAAACTACTTAAACCAAGTTTAATTAACCTAAGGAAAACTCACACATCCATGCCCGAGGGAGGATTTGAACCTCCGACATGGGAGGCCGCGCAATCCGTAATGTGGTGCGTCAGACCGCTCGGCTACTCCTGCGTGGCGCAACATTCTTAACGGAAGGTTTCCATATAGAAATTTGGATTCGGTAGTATTCGGCTGTTATGCATCGAATCCGAAGCCAGTGGGCTAGATTCTGCAAATAATGGATTTGGCCGAACCATTAGGACACAGCCCTGATAGAAATTCTTAAAGTTTTGTTATCAACTCACCTGTTTACTTACTTGTACCACAAAGTTGATTGGGGATGATTGATAAAATTGAATACTTATAAAATAGCAATTTCTCATTTAGGCACTTAGATCCTTCCTAATTCATAGTCTTTAATTGTGAATGGCAATTGGGAAATTGTCAAGGAATTTCTCTTTGGTGACACTTGTGACAACCCTGGTGTGTATTGTGTATCTTGAAGTTTTCCCGGTGTATTGATTGAGCCATCATATTTTGGGCTTGCAGCCGGATCATGCTGATGTTTTTGACACACTAATTTGGCTGACAAATATGCAGCCATCTTCAGGTGAGTACGAGACTCAAGATTACTGGTGCGCATCATTCAGTATATGCCGAATAGTGGTGCAGCGGCGCCTTCGCAGTGAGGCTGGATGTTAGCGTGACCCCTAGCAAATTTGGCGCGCTCCAGTAATGGTAATGATGTATTTACATTCACACCATCTGTCGGAATGTACCTTTGTGCATCTAAAGCACAGCAGTCAAAAGAAATCTGTTTTTGTTGGAAGTCACCGCAGATGTAGACCTATGTATCTGTGAAGCTATTAAATAAATTACTGGGTTCCTTGCTTTATCCATTTTAAATCCACCATTCCGATTAATCATGTCTTCTGCAACCGTACTTCAACATACTCCGCAACAATTGAATCTCAAAATGATCTTATCATTGCCAAAATTTTTGGTGTTATGAGGACGACAAATTTATAGTTTGGTCCCATGGAAAAAAGCTTATAGGATTCTTCTGCCATTTCTGGTGTCCTTGTCACTCGAAGAACCAGATGGGTCTCTGGGTCACTTAGTCTACGGGAAACCCACACACAAAGATCTATATTAGCAAGTGACAAGCTGCACAAACCACAGGTGTGCTACGTACTCTGGTGCACCAGGCACATGTGATATCTGATAAGGACAGCCTTCCTAAAGAAATAGAACATATCCAATCATTCTTCAGAGGAGATGGATATTCTACATGCCAAACCCACACAGCTGTAACGAGGAAGAAATGTTTAAAAAAGTGGACGATAATGAGGTAATCAGGTCCAGAGCATTCCTTCCGTATGTGGAAGAATTCTAAAGAAGCATTGTGTAAGAATGACATTCTGACCACCTGCGAAGATCTCGGTTTTGCTTGGCTCTGGCTTGGGTCTGAGGAAGGCGGGAAATTATAGGATCTCTTGTCAGGGCACGGCCAATCCTACATTGGTCAAACTGCTCACACAGTACAGGAAAGATCATGGAGCATGAACGCCACACTCTTCTACTGCAGTCCAACAGGACACTCCATGGATTATTCTACAACAAAATTTGTGGCCATGACAAGATTGTTTTGGGATTCAATTATTGAGAAGTCTGTAGAAATAAGGTTGACAGAAGACCTGATTAATTGGCATGGCGAGTTTCAAATGAAGAAAGCATGGGACCCTGAAATTTCTGTAATTGCGTCATAGAGAGATAGGTCTACATCTCGTGCATCTTCTGACAAAAACTGATTTCTTTCGACCACTGTGCTTTAGATGCCCCAGGGGCTTGCCGAAGGTGGAAGATGTGATAACACAGCTATGTAAAATCCATCCCCGTTCTCTTCTGTAGGTTTGTATTGCAACAAAGTGCATATGGCCAATTCAGATCCATCTCTATACCTGGTCTACAAGGGTAGTTAAATAAGTATCTTCATTAGATATGAATGACAACACTCAGTCTTATAACTTACCTTATTTTTTGATGCAACCCCTTTGAAGTCAAATGCACTTAAATGTTTCTCCAGGTTCAAGAATCCTTCTCTGTAGTATTTTTCTTCAGGACTCTCAAAATAGTCATTGATTATCTGGGTGTTTCTTAATTGCTCACAAATTTTCGTCCACCAGGGCAGGTTTTTAATTTTGGGTACAAACAAAAGTCTAAGAGCAAAATCGAATGAATAGGGGATCTCGAAGCAGTTGAAACTGAAGTTGTCAGTTTTTGTTGAGTGAAATAGCTTGAATGCGCTGGTGTGTTATCATATGGAACAACACTTTTTTCCTTCCCATTCCAGGACATATATCTATGATAGCTGTCTAGAGTTTAGAAGGGATGTGTAGCATTCCACAGTGATTGTTTTTTTCATTTTCAAGTAGTCGTATAAGAAAAGTATCTTTAGCGTTCCAAAAGACTGATGCCATCACTTTTCCTGCTGATGGATCATATTTTGCCTTTATTTGGAGCCTGTTCTACTCATGTTGTGTATAGTTTTGACTGTTGCTTTATTTCCAGAGTATAATGGGAAAACACAAGTTTTGTCCAATCTATTGAATTAACACTAAATTTCGAACTTTTATCTAAAGCATAGTTCAAATCACATATATCTTCCTACTCTTCAGAAAAGCAATATTGCTTCAATGGAATTTCACAGCTGTAGAACAGTTACAAACTACTAATTTGTAACATTAGGGGTGGCACTCACCAGAAAAAGATTGATCGCTGGAACACATGTGCATGTAAAATGTCCTGAAGTGCACGTAAGACATCTGTGCTTGCATTTTCAACTTACATAGAGTACCACAATTATTTGAGCTATGATTGCCAAACAATTATTTTGCATGCTTTGCCAGGTTGTGGCTTTGGTAATGTGTGAATGAACAAGAAATCAGTATCTCTTGCAATGTGGAATTGGCCTAGTAGTCTTCAGCTATGACGTTGCTATCTGGTAACATTAGCACCTCTAGTCACAATAGCAACGAGTCGGCATTCGGAGATATGTTACCACCTGTTGACATTTGGCCGAACAGAGTACACATCTCTACAATTCAATTTTCAAAATTTCAGTTGCATTTTTTCGTAACTTGAAACCCAATGTATTCAGATCACAAAAATTCTTTTCCAAGGAATGATATTTTTTAAACCCTTTTCTTTTTCCCAAAGTGAATTTTTTGTCATTATGGTCAGAAAGACCAAAGTCGGCTACAATCTTACATTAGTTTCAGTTGCACTTTTAATATTGGTGTGAAATTTGTCATTACTTTAACATGAGCCAAACAACAATAATGATCCTTGAAATATTATCTTGTTTGAAATATAATTGTCTTTCACTACTTTTTTTCTTTTAATTTATATTAATCCACACAACTTACTATTTGTACTTGGTGCAACTTCTGTCTCATGATCAGTGATTCTCTGATCCACCAACCCAAAGTTTTCCTGTTTCCTTCTTCATAATTCACACACAGAGATCAGCAGTTAAAATCACACTTCTTTGTTTTACAGTCTTGTAAATTTCTCCTTCAACCAAGTAGTTGAAAATGTGTATATCCTTATCACTAATAATATAACTGCTGTAGAAATTTTCTTAATTTGAATCATTTTTTATTATTACAGAAATGGTGCAGGGTTATGAATCTGAAAGAGAACTGTGTTTGTTGGTTACAATATTACTGTGGTACTTCAAATCCAAATAATAGCACTTGGTTTGTTACAAAGAGCTGATTTCCATTTTAATTCAAATAATCAACTTAAAGAATAACTACCTTCATTACAGGTGCAAATAAATCTTCATAAGTGGTGATATATTGTGTCCCCCCCCCCCAATTCTAGTTAGAAAACTAAGCTGTCTTTCATAAAAAAAGCATGTCTTCCCATTCTTTTTTATATTATAATTTACAAAACACTAGATTAACAAGTCTATTTTGGAGCGTGCTTTGGAATTTAAAAATTGCAAATTGCTTTAATCTTTATTTCTTATCACAAATGACTTAGTGATATTTACACTTTTCCGAACCAAAGCAAGTTTTCTTGACTTAAAATTCCCTCTGATTGTGGAAAAAAGTAGGTTCAATTTGTCACATAACTGCTCAATGATCTGAGGAGTGGTCAGAAATGACACGTGGTTCAGATTCCACATTAAGCTGTAGGTCCCCTTTCTCCTGTTGGATAACTGGGGTAGGCTAGGGACACGAAAGTCGCCGAAGTGGCATCAGATTGAAAGACTTGCACCAGGCCAATGAGCTACACCAAAATACTATTATTATTAATGGAATAAAAGGGGAACAAACGAAGCCAAAAGTATATAAATAGTTGATAGAAGTAGTGTCATGATTTGTGTCACATGGTGATACATCAGTGATAGCATACTCCTTGCTTTTACTCACAAACTTGTGGCAGCAGTAGAATGGGTTTGATGTTATTGATAGAGAAATGCAACAGAACGGTTGCTGTATGATCTGAGATGTATTGTAAGTGTTGTGTAAAGATAAGGAGACAGTAATCTGAGATGCATGGTTAGAGTTGCAGAATGCATCCAGACTCCTCTGATCTGGAAGAATTTAATTTCATTTTTTGGGAGCCCATGAATGTCATTCCTCCCACAAATCCTTTTTTTTTAAACTGTTTGTACAGTTTGACATGTTAAGCTTTTTCTCTTTATATTCGTTATTTGGGAGGGGGCAGGCTAAAGCTTAAATAGAAGATACTTTCCAAACTAAAATATTTGGAAAAAGAACTTTTACAGAAAACTAAAAGATGGAGTAAAAAGTATGGGTAAACAAGTGCTGAGGCTTGTAAGAACTTACTAGTGGGCTACAGTTGTAGAAACGGAATAACTTCCAAATTATTGGCAAAACTGTTGCTGTGAAAGAGAGGCCTTAAGACAAGCATGTACATTGGTAACTTCCTTCTTTGGAGATAGAAGAGTGATTGATTGTCTCACTCAGTTAAGTCTTTGACAAGTAAGCCATTGAAGCAATGCCTTTATATTCCTATTACATAATTTTTTATTATTTATTTCTGGGTATACAGAGAGCTAAAATTGCTTCTATGGTGTCACTGTGGCATGAAATTTTATTATCTGTCATTTATTGTGACAGCTGTGTTGCACCTGTATAAATAAATTATGATATAAAATTTTCTGAGGATTTACATGCTTTTATTTAAAGGAACAAGTTACTGTAAAGAGGTACCATATTGCATTGTGAATAGCATGGTGTTGTAATTTTGGAAGGCACAATTGTATTTTAGTTGGAAGAAGACACTACATGCAGGTAAGTAACCTTCACATGTCGAGAACGTTCACAGAAGAATGTTTGTGCACAATGCTTCGATCAGCACAGTATTCTGTTCTGTCTGGTCAGTCATAACAGACAAACTCTGTGAATGTTCCCAGCAGCTGTTGCATGTACATTGTAGGAATGATTGCTTATTTTATGCTTTCTGCTTGCTTTTGAAAGGCTAGCTTGTCTCTCTTACTTTGTATGCTGTTGCTGCCCCCTCTTCTTTGATTTAGCTCAGATCAGTGCCAGTGTGTTGTGTCGGTGGCATGTTGCATGTGTAGTAGCAGTGGACACTACTGCTGGAAGTGATAAACTCTGGCACTGTTCCTGAGCAGTCAGGAAAGGGTTTTGTGCATGTCTGTGAGTGTCTGCATTTTTATTGTGTGTGTCAGCCAATCTGCACATCTGTCAACAGAGTGGTGAATTTGCTGCTACATTTAATAAGGGGACCAGTATTAGTGTAATTGATTCTGTTCACGTGTTGTAGTTAAGTCTGAAATATCCACATACCAATACAAATTGCGCAATTAGTTTAATAATAAAAGGGTGGAAAACCTCAAAATATTCTATTTTAATACTTAAGCAAAAACCTTTTCTCCTTTTAAAGATAAAAATAAGTCTAGTTCACAAAATTTGACAATTTATTACTACAGGTAACTGGTTTACATCTAAGATTAGATCATCTTCAGACCTCTTGCTGTAGATGTTCAAGCGGTGAGCGTGCGGCGACTGCGTGCTCACTGCTTGAACATCTACAGCTCACACGCTCACCACTTGAACATCTACAGCGAGAGGTCTGAAGATGATCTAATAGTAGATCGAAACCAGTTACCTGTAGTAATAAATTGTCAAATTTTGTGAACTAGACTTATTTTTATCTTTAAATAATCATAAGTTTGCTGTTTTTTTCCAAATAAGGAAACCATGTTTTCCAAACTGGTTACCTTTTCTCCTTTGTTCTTCAAACCATATCCCAGATATGTTGCCATGATTATAC
Organism: Locusta migratoria; assembly: GCA_026315105.1. Classification (NCBI taxonomy): domain Eukaryota; kingdom Metazoa; phylum Arthropoda; class Insecta; order Orthoptera; family Acrididae; genus Locusta; species Locusta migratoria. The sequence goes on along the minus strand of CM048753.1, from coordinate 49,377,630 downwards.
TGTTTCAGCTGCTTGAAGTTGTTAGGGGCATAATATTAAGTTGTACATTGATTTTCTTGAAGTCTGAAAGATGCCACTGTTGTTTGGGAACATGATCGTTGCGTCGTTGTGCAGGGACGTATGTCATCTGCAACCTGCGTACAATATTTGTTGGCTGTCATGGTGTTTTGCAAGAGAATCATTAGAGCCGTGGGTGCCCACATGAATGTTCTCCAGAGCATAACTCTCTCTCTCTCTCTCTCTCTCTCTCTCTCTCTCTCTCTCTCTCTCTCTCTCTCTCTCTCTGAGCAGCAGCAGCTGGACCACTGCACTACATTTTTTAACTCCCGATGGCCAATACTGTGCTTCCTTACACTGGTTTCATCACATTTTTTACGAGCACACTGTGCAGTGCTTGTTCTTCCCTGACTATCAATTTGTGAAGTCTGTACTTGGTCGATTTAATTGTTGCTTTGCATTTGTGCTCCAGTCACATTTCAACAGTTGATCTTGATAGCTTTATGTGGGTTGAAGTGTCCTCGATAGCCTCTGTACAACTCTATTTATATCTAATAACTAGCCACGTTCAGAGTTGATGAGGCTTCCTGACCGATCCAGTCTACTGTCACTGCTTTTCTACTGACAACAGAATACTCCATATATTTCTGGACTGGAAATCTCCTCTATATGAATCAACATGGGTTACAAAAGCTGTGTGTGTGTGTGTGTGTGTGTGTGTGTGTGTGTGTGTGTGTGTAACCCAGCTTGCACTAGGCATTAACAGATCCAGAAAGCCTTATGTACAGGCTCTGATGCTGACAATGTTTTTTAGACTTTTAGAAGGCATTCAGTACAGTTCTGCACACTCTTATATTGAACAAATAAGAGTGTATGGAGTATTTGACCAACTGTGTGATTGAAGAGTTTGTAGGTAGCAGAACAGCAGAACAGAGCAAGTCATTCTCAAGAGAGAAGTCTTGTGGTGTGAAAATTATTTCTGGCTTGCCTCAAAGGAGTGTTATAGGAACTGTTGCGTTTCACAAAATATACGACCTGGTAGTTGGCAATACAAGTCAGTGAGATTTTTAGCAGGGATGCTCTACTACTTCAAATTCGCTCAACACTTTAAAAATTGTAACAAAATGCAAGGTCATATACAATGTATTGATGCGTGGAACAAAAATGACAATTTTGTCTCTCTAAACAAATGCATTGTATTGCAAATACATAGAAAGAGAAATCTTTTAGTAATGCAATTGCTGAGAAATCACTGAAAGCAATGACTTGCTTTAAATATCTGGGAGTAGGCAGAAGTGACTTGTACTGGAATGGCTACATAAGGTTGTGGGTAAGGCAGGAAGCTACAATTCAGTTCATTCAAAGAATCCTCAGAAAGTGTAGTCCATCAACAAAGGAAATAGATTATGAAACTCTCTTTCAGCCATTACTTGATTATTGCTCATAAATGTGGGATCCCTACCAGATAGGAATCTTCTCTATTTCCTTCCATCAACACTAAGGAAAGCAGCTCACTTTAGACAAAAGTACACATCTGTTGATGTTTCCTATAAAGTGTTCACCGATTGTTTCCTTGTGTTCCTATTGAAATGTCCACACTAGCAAAGCAAATGACATGATGTGTGTGCAGCAAAAGTAGACTTGTAAGTAAGAAAGAACTGATAAACAGCTTGTGTGCAGCTCACAAAGTGGCAGTCTGTTAGTTGCTTTTCTGTGGCCCAAGAATGTTCTTTGCGAACGCTCAGAATTTTGTCAAAATCTAATTAGGGATATAACAAAAAAGAAAAGTATTTCATTGTCAGCAGCAATTATTCATAGAGTGAATTTGTTTCTTGCTGATAGTTTTGTAGGTCATTGTTATTACGGTCCTCATTTTCAAGACTGGTTTGATGCAACACTTGGTATTAGTGTCTCTGTATACAACTCCTGCAGTCTATATACATAAGAACCTGCGACCTTTACTCGAGCCTCGGTCTGCCTCTGCTATTTTCATTTTTTTCTATCTAAATTACCTTGAAGCCTACATGTATTATATTAAAACATGCATTCAGAAGGAAAGAAGAGAAAAGGAAGTTGTGTCATTTGAAAATAGAGTATTGCCAACTCTGAACCCTCCTAGAAGGGTGTAATTGCTTTTGTCTTTAACTCTGCACAAGTGTGTTCCTGGATGTAAAAATTACATTCGAGACATCACAGTCATCTTGTAACCATTTCTGGTGACAGCGCAGGTGTGCGATTGGCTGACATACTCGTGTTTGTGCATCTGTAAGCGGTCCCTTACCCGATCCCTGACCCACTCGCAGCTACCCCTCGGCCCCGTCCGACAAAGGAGCCGGTGGCAGTCGCGTCACCGCCGGCGACATCTGCCGGCCCGGGCGCCACGGCCAGCCTGGACAGGAAGAAAGACCGCTCGCGCTCCAAGTCGCCTTTCCGCAGCCTGCGCTCGTGGCGCAGGTCTCCGAAGGCCGGCACATCAGGCGCTCACAGTGACGACGAGGGGACCTTGGAGCGCGCTGCAGCTGGTAAGGTCTTTGGTGGCGGTTGGAATGTGCGAAAGATATGATGGTGGTAAGATACGCACATTCTGTTCGAGGAGGCTGGTACCTTTTTCGTTCCCAAGTCGTCTGATATCCCCAACAAATTTACAGCTCCAAGTTGGAATGAAATGTATTACAGCTCTTAATTTAAACCTTGAAATTTTTGACTAAGAGCTGAGCACACCTTCTCAGTTAAGTGTGTTTGAATTAATAATATAACTAGTACGTGCAGTAAGAATATTTTATACATTGAAACAGTGTATACAGCAGCACAGAAAGGTAACTTCTTGTTATATATTAGTAATACAGTGAGTCGTGTAATGCCTTGCACACACTTCTGTCTGTGTTAGACTTCAATTTAATTTTCAGTTTTTACGATTGTTTATCAAGGATAACCAGCAGAAATAGTATAGGACCTCTCAAGTTTTTTCAGAGCAGATGAGTAACAATGTGTGCGATTTTGGCTGTTCCCTTTTTCTGAGCAATATTTTGACAATCAGTCCAGTTGTCTGTCAGGTGCCACAAGTTGTACTTACTCTGTTCCTGGACACTTGTTCAGGCAGTTCATGGCAGCGAGTGTGTTACAACAGTTCACAGCACCCAAAGGACGTGACCAGTTGTTCAGTAATAATAAAGAAAGGAAAAAAAAAGGGGGGGGGGGATGAAATGACAGAAAATACGCATTTGTGGAATACAAAGAGACTCGCCATCAAATCTGTCAGACTAAGTACTTTATAATTACTGTTCTATTATCACTTCCCCCCCCCCCTTCTGTCTATTCTATTCATCTTTATAGAAAAACAACCATATGACACCATTAGATGTAAGTGTACATTATATAATATTTTTACTGTAGTCTCGCACAGGCCTTTGTTGAAGTAAACCATTACTAGCAATGTGTAGCTTGCTATGTAATTTCATTACTTAAAAATGAATTTGTAGAACCTCTTGAATTATTAATTGGAGCTGAGAATTGGTGTGAGCTGCTGTCTTTGCATAAGAGCTATAAAGACACTTCTAGTTTACATTCAACAGTAATATTTTTGAAAGATATTCTGCATTGTACACTGTTACAGTTTGAGTAATGGTAGGTACCAAATGTGTGCGTGCGCATTTATTCCAAACTCAGCTTTTTGTTCTGCTTGAAGAAAACAATGCCTGCCTATTTGACAGTAGTGCTAAGTAGCGCAGACTTTCGTACTATTGTTTTACCCATGTGTTCTCCAGCTTGCTGTTTTGTTTTATTATTGTAGCTTATGTGAGTGTCTGATAAATTTGTATTGTTGCCAGCATTTGTGCTACAAGCATCATTCATTCAAATAGTGTGGACTGCTGAGTAAGTATGACCTGCTCATAAACTTATAATGTTTTGCATGGTTTCTGTAGTAATTGTACCAGTGTGAAATGAAGGTAATATTTTCTTTCCTCCCCTCTTTCCAGTCTCTCTCTCTCTCTCTCTCTCTCTCTCTCTCTCTCTCTCTCTCTCTCTTTTTCTTTCTTGGCAACTCTTAAGATACGTCTATGCTCTTTTTCCAGTCTTTAGCAGAGTGCTGTGATAAGCACATACAATTGCAGAGACAGTTCCAGATCAAGAGTCAGCACTGCCTTGACTAGTTAAGAAGAGCAAAAATATTCTTAAGTGCAATGATTATAAAACTGTTACTATGTTTAAATGTTAAATACAGGAAGGAGAATTTAATGACATTCAGCAGGAGAGCAGTATGTAGATAAGGACTTGATCTTCCTCTCCATTCTAGATATCCCAAATAATTAGACATGGAAAGTAATTATGAAAGTTTTTCTTTCTCCTCCTCCTCCTCCTCCTCCTTCTTCTTCTTCTTCTGTTTTTCTCCATCTTCTTCTGTTGGTTCCTTTTGGTTTTTGACATAATGAAGTTATCATCACAGTGTTTGCTTCATTTGGTTAAATGGAGCAAACATTGAGTGCTATCATTAGTGAAGTGTCTGTTATAATTAATCAGTCTAGTACATGAAGGTTGATGACATTCATGCTACTGATATGTTCTTAACAGTGCTCACAAGTGGATCACCTGTCTGTCCCATTTTGTGTGTCTAGAAAATATGGGTCTCTTAACAATATATGCAACATACAGTTTCTCATCCCTCGTAAATATCATTGAGATATTCATTTCTGAACGGTTGAGACCATTACCATATTCAAGTACAGGATGGATGAAATAAAAGTTGGCCCCCAAAACATAGTTCCAGGGCGCAAAGAAACAGAACAGCGGAATGGAAATACAGTAGTGACCAGACTGTAGCAGATGTTGAAAGGGACCGCCATCCACCTCTTGGCGCTTTTGGCCCCAGGCCAACAAATTGGTGGAGATGGATTGAAGCTGGACTGTCGGAATTGCTGCTGCTTTATCCAGAATGTTCTGCCGCAGTACTTGAAGTCTGTGAGGGTTGTTGAGACACACCTTAGACTTGAGGGCTCCCCGCACAGAGTAATCACGCACTGACAGATCTGGTGACTTGATGACCTCTGCTAACATTTTTGTCAAGTGTGAAGATGTCTCTGTTCGTCATTTTGTAATTTGATAAATTCCGCAAACTCTTCCTATATATGTTAGTGTGTTGCATATTAATGAAAATATTGTATCTCTTTATTTATTTTTTTAAGAGTAAAGTTCATGTAAGTTTTCAATTAGGTTCGACTGTTTTTATCATTACCAAATACTGGTGGTGGTGATGGTGGTAATAATAATAATAATAATAATAATAATAATAATAAAACCTGTCTTTCAGACATATGTCAGCATGATCCACAAGACAGTCTGTATTATTTTAGAAAGAAGAATGTTTTTTCTATATGAGAAATATTCTTCACCAGAATATTATACGGCTGAAACTAGTTCTACTGTAATAAGTTATTTATTGCACAAAGGTATGAATGATTTTAGCCTCTTCTTCTTTTTCTTTCTCTTTTTCTTCTTCTTCTTCTCCTCTCCTCATATATAATCTTTCTCTCTTTCCAGGGCTGTATTGCCAAAAATTATTTATCACCCCCACACAATTACACTGAAGTTTCTCAAAGGTTTGGTGAGGACTTTGTTACAGAGATGCTATAACCTAATTTGTCAAGTTTAGGAACATAACTTTGAGATCTCGTCCAGAAAGGATTAGATGAATGAGATGCTCTGCCAGATGGTTGGCAAGAATCAATCTACTGATTGTAGTCCTGGATTTGTTCCTATCACCACCTCTGTCTGTTCCTTTTGTGCAGGCCGGGTTCACCTCGGCCAGTCCTCGAAGCGAGAAGATTGCGTTCGGACGTACTTGCCATGTTTGTATCTTGTAATAGCTAGTTAATGTACTATGATGTTATTAGTTTTTTGTCCTGTGTTAGTTTTAGTGAGGTGCTGCAGTGGCAGTGTTTTTCTGAGAGCACACATCCGGACAGTTGCCTAACTCTTTGCCAGTGTCTTTAATTGCTCCTTGTGGACCACTTTTACAGAGAGGCCCAGCCCAGGCGCAGAGGAGGACCACATGGAGGGCAACCTCGTGAGAAAACATGAGTGGGAAAATACCACAAAGAAAGCGTCAAACAGGTAGGTTTCTGGAGCTTTGGAGTCCACAGTGGATTATTTAAAACACTGCTCTACAGTCATTAAATTAAATATCATTTTAAACTGAAATGAAACAGAATTACTGGTCACTGTGTACCTTTCCACAGAAAAATTGGGAGTATTGCCGATTTACATTTTAAGGTAGAAAAACCAATTCCTGCTTTGTGTGTGTGTGTGTGTGTGTGTGTGTGTGTGTGTGTGTGTGTGTGTGTGTGTTGCAGCAGCTCATTGGTGTGCCGGCTGGCACTGACTACACAACATGAAGCACTGAAATTAGCCAACAGAGGGTGCCGTGCCCTCAGACTGCTGCAGCAGTTGGCACGGACAGCTGGAAGTTGGCTACTGTCGTCCATGAAACCGCTCAGCCAGTGAGAATTGTAGCTTCATCGTTGTGTCCTAGGAACGACATGAAATGTTTAGTACTGCTTACACACATACATAAAAAAAATAGGTGTGATACTCTTCCTGCCGGCCGCAGTGGTAGAGTGGTCTGCGGCACGCCTGTTACAGTTTACATGGCCGCTACGGTTGGGCGTTCGAATCCTCCCCTTGGGCATGGAAGTTTGTGCTGTCTTTAGTATAAGGTAGTTCATAAGAAGTTAGTAAATTTAGGGACTCATGACCCCACAGTTAAGTCACTTATGCTTAACAAACCTTTGAACATTTGATACTCTTCCTAGCTTTCAGAACTAATAGTTCCTACCTCAGGGAGAAGATGAAAAGGAATGGAAAACACCAAAACGACACCCTGCATATAGGGGGGATGAGAGTAAGCAGAGAGGAAGGTGACAATGTCAGAGAGTGGTTGAGGGGAGTACATTAATAAGCACATGGCATTGAGTATAGAGGCTGAAGAGATTGCTGAAAAGGGTGAGAATAAGCTGGGATTAATTTACTTGATTGAGAAAGTATGTTTAGAATAGAATAAGACGGAGTGTTTATGTACTGAGATAAATAGTACTATAACAATTTTAAGGAAAATCTAAAAAGAAAGCTCTGTTAATTAATCTGTAAAGATTGCTGAAAATCAGATTAGTCAGTGAAGAAATGAGAGGAAAAATGAACATGTTATCACCAAAGTTAACACAATCAGAGGAAGATGTCAGGCAGACTTAAGTTTATTGGGTGGATTTTGGGCAGCTGTGGTGCATCTGTAAAGGAGACCATAAAGATGAAGTAAGAGGAATTACAACAGCTTCTATGGTGGAGTATAGACAGTCATTAATTTTCACTCATCATTTTTTGAAAATTGAATATGAAAGGAAATGACCAGTGATGGTATGAGGTAATCTTTGCCACGCACCGTATAGTGAATCACGAAGTATATTTGTAGATGTTAAAGTGATATATCAATGTGTAAGAACACACCCAGCACACAAGGTGAGAAGATCAGTGAACAAATAAGTAGATTACTAAGTATTGGAGATGGATAACTAATACAGTAGTTTTGACTACACCCTGCTGATGACAATCCCTTCCCCTTTCCTTCTGAAAGCTAGGAAGTCGCTCACATTACTGTTGTGTGTCTATCGAGAATTTTCCTCGTGTGTAGTTATCTTTTTTGTGTAACTATGAGCACTTACTACTGTTACGAGAATGAAACTCTTTTCTTTCTTAGTTTGTAAATCATTCCTATTCATTTGTGAGAGTTGGCAATTATTTTAATACTTGTCACAATGTAGACAAGATGGGTTGCAGACACAACTACAATATTCTGAAGACAATCCAGGAGGATTAAAACATCTAAGAAAATCATTCATAATTGTTGGCTGATAGTAGAATAATAAATTGTTTGGCAGTCATTGTTAGTTACATTTTGTTACAGCGGAAAAATTTTCTCTTCTTACAAATAATTTAGGGCAGTATTATAATTAATGTCCCAGTTTAGTGTGTGTATGTTACTTTCTAGATGGCTAATTACTGGCTTCGGTGTGTGGCCACTGTGGTTAGCAGTTCCGATAAAACACAGAAGTGGATAATAGCTGGCAGGCACTTCCAGCTGCTGATGCGCTCTGATTGCACTGCTTCAGGCACTTTCCTTTTGCTGTGCTCTCCACCCTCCTGGCAGTGGCAGGAACTGCTTCAGAGAGGAAAGGGGTATGGGTGGGGGAGATTGGAGAGGCACAGGTGGGTAGGTAAGCTGACCCAGCTGTTCTGAGGACCAGGGTACTTGAACCTCACACTCAGTCACTCTTGTTTCCTCGAGGAAATAACTTGCAGTTCAGAAAGCTACATATGTTTCACCTTTAAGTGTGTGTTGCACTTCTGTGAATTGCACATTTTATTGGTATTCTTGGCCTGACATTCTATCTCTTTGTAATTTTGAAGCAAATAGTTCTTGAGCAAATAGTTCTTACAGTATTTTTTCATTGTACTGTTGTGTGGTGGATGAATGAAAATGGTTGAGTAAACTTGCATGATAGTGACAAGGAAGTGTATTGTAGAGATCCAAAAACATAAAATTATTGGCATTTCATGGAGAGTTTTAAGAGTACAATTCATCTTTAGTTGAAAAGGTAAAGAAATCAATAGAGTCCCCTACTGGAGGGGGAGACCATATGTCGCCCATCTTTTTATGTCACCAAACGAAGCTATAATATGTACAGTAAGTGTACCAGTTTTTGGCATCTTCAGAGGATTCACTGAATTTCATTTGTAAATCCTACTTAATACTAAAATATTGGTTTAACTTATTTTGACATACCATGTAAATGCATATGGCTTCATATGGATGCGTGAAGGTCCTTGTAATAACAATCAGTTCAGAATGAAACTTCACTCTGCAGCGGAGTGTGCGCTGATATGAAACTTCCTGGCAGATTAAAATTGTGTGCCGGAACCGGGACTCGAACCTGGGACCTTTGCCTTTCGCGGGCAAGCGCACTACCGACTGTGCTATCCCGACACGACTCATGATGCCGCCTCACAACTTTACTGGCGGAAGTAAAGTTGTGAGGCGGCATCGTGAGTCGTGTCGGGATAGCACAGTCGGTAGTGTGCTTGCCCACGAAAGGCAAAGGTCCCAGGTTCGAGTCCCGGTTCCGGCACACAATTTTAATCTGCCAGGAAGTTTCAACAATCAGTTCAATTTAAAATAATTCCATTTATAAAATGCACCTTTCGTGCTAGTGATTGGTGGTGCAAAATGTGCTGACACCCTTTTATTGGCACTAGTTTGTACTATTCATAGCCAGTGTGATGTACATTTTTATTTTTAGATGATAGAACTGTTCAATTCTACACTTAAAATAATCATTTAATTGCAATGGTGCTGATTACTCTGATAGTGCCATTTAATGGTACACTTACCCTAATTACCAAATTAAATATCAGCCCAGTATGTGGAGGTAAGGTAGGCCAAGGTAGATAAAAATTAAAGAAATAAATCATAACAGAAGAATTGGACTATTCTTTTTGTACATTTTCTAACAACTGTTGTGAAGAATGTCATTTCCTTGTTCTATGGCCCTCAGTCTTTTTCTGTTCTCAATTTAAACAACATATGGCACCTACTCATCCACTTTTTTATGTACAGGTCGTGGGACAAGGTGTATGCAGTCCTCAGAGGTAACCTCCTGATGTTCTACAAGGACCAGAAGACCTACAAGACATCACCAGACAGCTTCTTCAAGGGAGAGAGCCCAGTCGATCTGCGTGGAGGTGCTTGCCAAGTTGCCTCTGATTACACCAAGAGGAAGCACATATTTAGGGTGAAGTGAGTACCACTACCTACTGCATGTAAACCACTGACTGTGACTGCAACATATTCACTATTTACTCTTTATAGATTCTGTAGTAGATAATGGTTACTAAATTATAATCCTACGCACCCCACTCCCTCCCTCCTCCCCTTGTTTCTCCTCTCTCTCTCTCTCTCTCTCTCTCTCTCTCTCTCTCTCTCTCTCTCTCTCTCTCTCTCTTTCCTGTTTTTGGAGGGAATTTTACTCTGGCATATTTGTAAATTGATAAAATTATTGAATGATTCATACCCTTTGTACCAATGTAAAACAAATTATTCCACATTTGCATAATTGTGAATTGCACTCATGATTGTATCTATCCCATGGGTTTGTAGAGCGCAGGATTTCACTTATTCATAGAAAAATGGGATACAACGCAGCTTTAATAACATGATGATTATTTTACATCTAGAAAAACCACTCAATCTATGATTATGAAACTGATTAAAATACGAAATTGAACTTGAATTCGAAGATCAAATTTTAGACTAAAGCTGTGGGGAAAAGAGGAGGTTAGCACATAGTAGTGTCCTGCCCATGCATTTTCATTAAGACACCAGTCTTCTTAAGTTTTGAAGTTTATCCCTTCTTGCTTGGAACCAGCTAGTCCGCTTCCAGTAAGGGTAAATTCTTGAAATGTGGGGTAACACTTCGGAATTCTGAAGAAGTTGCAGTTCAGTGAATATGTACACTTAATAAATTTCTATCGAGTAACGTCATAGCGGCGAATTTTCCATTTTTCATTACGTATTTCCATACATTTATTAATACACATCTGTCTGGGCTTGACATTTCTTGAGAAGTAAAATAACTTAATAATTACACCAAAAAAAAAATCCCGCACAATAATGTTCAAAGTACAGAAATTCAAAACAAAGAATATTTTTCTTCCTGTTTCCCATTCTTCTTGGGACAGAGTTTCTCTATGATTTCTCTGCATGCGCAGCTACTTGCTTGTGCATCTGCCCAGAACCTGCACAGAGTTCCCTGTGCAATTTCTGGTCTCAGGTTGTTTAATATCCCCAAAAAGTAAACTACTGTATATTTCCACAGATAAGATGATGGCAGAATCATCAAGGCCCCAAAATCCGAGGTTGTCTTATACGATGGTGAATTCTGGCTCATGGGGGCATCATGCAGCTCATACGGGACACAGTCTACAGCCACATCATCCCTCTAAACATCCAGCTTCAAGCAGTGGCTGTTAGCTTTACGCTTCCTGGTTTTCCCTTCTCACTGTGCACTGTCTACACACTCTCTTCTTCAACCATCACCAGGACTGATCTTTCACACCTTACAGATCAGCTTTCTCCTCCATTTCTGCTTGTCGGTGATTTTAATGCCCACCATCCCCTTCGGGGCTCTCCTCGCCCCTGCCAGAGTGGCTCTCTTTTAGTTGACATTTTTAACCATCTAAACCTCATCTGCCTCAATAGTGGTGAACCTACATTCCCTTCAGATTCCACCTTTACAATTTTCCATTTGAACCTTTCCATCTGAACTACTAAACTTGCCAGTCGGCTTGAGTGGTCTGTCCTTTCGGATACACAGAACAGCAATCCTCCAGACTTTACATACTTAGGGCATCTGGGGGTCGTCTGCCTATTTTTATTCAAGAATTTTTTAAAAACTATGTTTTAAGGTGCATGTGGTTTCGACCTTTTCGAACAATTTTATACAGGTGAACGGTGTACCACAAGGCTCAGTGCTAAGTGTCACTCTTTGCAATAGCCATCAACCCTGTTATGGACTGTCTTCCACCAGGTATTTCGGCTTCCCTTTCGTAGATGACTTTGCCATCTACTGCAGCTCTCACAGGATGTGTCTCCTCAAGCAAATTCTTCAGCGGTGTCTACATCATCTCTACTTTTGGAGCACTAACAACAGTTTCAGATTTTCGGCAGACAAAACAGTCTGCATGAACTTTTGTTGGTGAATGGAGTTTCTTCCCCCCTCTCTTCACCTAGGTCCCACTGTCCTTCCTTTCGCTGACACAGTGAAATTCCTAGGACTTCTGTTCGACAGGAAACTTTGTTGGTCCTCCCATGTTTCTTACTTAGCAATTCGCTGTTCGCACTCACTCAATGTCCTCAAAGTATTAAGCGGCACTTCCTGGGAGCAGATCAAACTGCTCTCCTCTACTTGTACCATCCTCTAGTCCGCTCATAACTGGACTACAGATGTATAGTATACTCATCTGCACGATAATCTATTTTACATTGCTTTAACATGAACCACCATAAAGGACTCCGTCTGGCTACAGGAGCCTTCTATACTAGTCCAGTAGTGTGTCTTTACACTGAAACTGCCGAACTGCTGCTGTCCTACTGGAGAGATGTCCTCCTCAGTCGTTACAGGAGCTATGCGCAGCCACGTAACCTGTGCTTCCTTTTTTGACGCATCTCTTGACAGTCAATTCGCAGTTCGTCCATCTTATCTCCTACCTACCGGAGTCTGCTTCCGTTTGCTGCTCCAGCAGCTTGGCTTTACGCTCAGTCACGTTCTCTGTGGGACAGTGTTATTCACCACCATGGCTTCACCTCGAGGTCCAGGTAAACTTTGATCTCCATTCACTCCTCAAAAACACTACCCCTGATCTAGTTCACTGCAATGGGTTTCTTGCTTCTGCATACAGTTTGGGGATAGAATCTTCATCTACACCAATGGCTCAAAGCTAACCGTGGAGCTGGTTGCGCCTTTGTCCTTGGTGGCAATTCTTCCCGACCAGTGTTCAATCTTTACTGCGAAGCTGTTTGCTATTTATCAGGCCATCCAGTACATCAAGCAACTCTCTCCCCCTAATAGTGTCATCTGCTCGGACTTCCTGCGTGCTCTTCAGAGCCTCGGTGAGATATACTCAGTCCACCCCGTAATACAGTGTATTCAGGAATGCCTCTACTCACTTAATGTCAGTGGATTGTTGTGGCTTTCCTGTGGGTTTCTGGTCATGTCGGAATATCAGGGAATGAGTGTGCTGATACTGCTGCCAAGGAAGCAGCTTCCCTACCCTGGCTATCTGCCTGTTCCATTCCCCCAGGTGACCTTCAGGTGGAAGTCTCACGGCGTGTGGTATCGCTCTGGCATGCACAGTGGTCCTCCCTCCACAGGAACAAACTCTGGGATATTAAGACTTCCCCTACTGCTCGGTTGACTTCCTCTCTGCCCTCCCACCTCGAAGAGGTCATTCTCGTCCGGCTGTGCTTAGGACACTGCCATTACAGCCACTGTCACTTACTGTGCGGTGACCCCGTCCCTCTTTGTGGTCACTGTTTGCAAACCCTGACTGTCCACCACTTTCTGGCGCAATGTTGACGTTTTAACTGTCTCTGTCAATGTTTGTTTTTTCCATCGGACTTGTCCGACATTTTATCTGATGAAAAACGCTTAGCTGGCCGTGTCTTACTTTTTATCTGTCATACAAATATGGCGAGGGAAATTTAACTCCTCCCACCCCCCTCCCCCTGCCCTCGTACTATAGCTGTTTTCTTTGCCATGAGGAAATCGGACCCAGGGAGTTATCGTTTCCTAAGCGCTCGTGTTTTAAAATTGATTGGTTTTAGTGTGTCCTTTTCGTTTGCTCTTTTTAGCGCAGGTTAATGATACAGGTTGAGTTGGGAACCTATGACCACAATAGTTTTGTGCCCTAAAATAAAGACAAAACAAAAAAACAAAACAAAAAATCCTCAATTATTGGCCAAGTGAATTCGGGCAATCGAAAAATAGTTAAAGTTCACCTAGCCTTGGATTCGAAGTGTGGCAGCCGGAGGTGATGGTTGTAAGACAGTGTTGTGGGCCTATGTGATTGCGTGAATGTTCTATTTTCTGTAGAAGGCCGTGGCTGATAGCTGAAAGTGTTGTATGTGTGTGTCTTTTGTATATATCTGTCACAGCTCGTCGCCATGTCTTTGCGGTGAGTTGTATCAGTCCTTATTACTAAATTGTTAATAGCCTTAGTTTCACAAGTACAATAACTTGGAGGTCATCTTATAGGCCAGATAGGTGCTTGAACTATAACATTTTGATGAAAATTTGTACCTCGTATTATCTGAATGTCGTCTTGTCTGTGGAAATATACGGTATCTGATTATCTTGAGTCAAGCTTAAGGAATGTAGTGAACCATGTTACACTACAACATAAGTGGTTAGAGTGGTTGCAAGGTCAAAGTTGATAAAGTAGATTTCCTAGAGAGGATTTAAACTGTTATGTAAATGGCAGTTGTAGCATTGGATATATGAAGTAAAATCATAAAGAATCTTAAGAAATATTTAAAATATTATGAATGCTGAGCAGTAGATAGACAGGACAGAAGAATCTTCAAATGAGCTTTCACCAAAGCCTTTGTAAGAAAAGGAAAACACACACACACACACACACACACACACACACACACACACACACACAGAGAGAGAGAGAGAGAGAGAGAGAGAGAGAGAGAGAGAGAGAGAGAGAGAGAGAGAGAGAGACCTGTAAAGAAACAGAAAATTGTAATGTTGTGTTGCAAATAAGGATTGGGATAATGGTTAATATTCTTCTTCTTTTGCACACAGGCTGTCAAACGGTGCAGAATACCTCTTCCAGGCACGTGATGATGATGATATGAACACGTGGGTGTCTCGCCTGTCTCAGCAGTGTGAACGTGATGCGTCTGCTGGCCCGTCACGCTCCCAGACACTGCCTGCCTCTGGTGACCGCAAGGATGAGCCCAAGCGGCGTAGCTTCTTCACACTAAAGAAAAAGTAAATACTGTTTAGTTTTTAGGGGTGTATCTCTCTGTACCACTTTAGTGATGGCATTTAACAAGTCGGGTGTGGAAGCATGAACCTTTTGTACTGCTGAATTATTTACTGTATCTAAAATGGCTGACTGTCAATGTGGATTTATGCATGCTCTTACCTCATGCAAAGTGTGCTTTAATATTTTTCTCATACATTGTCACTCAAAGGAAAGTAATTTTTTTTATGATGAATAACATTTCTAATGTACCTGGCAGTTTGAATGTTTTCCTCTCAACAGTTTGGTTTTGAAATACCCACTTAGGAGAAACATTGGAAGGAGCAGCATCAAATTAAGATGTCACTTCTGAAAATGGGATATTGTTGCCAATGTTGCCATTCATGTTCCCAGTTTTCTAGGGTGCCGTAGGGGATCTTGGATGCAAATGCAATTGTGTGTGGTGTTTCCTCTATTTCTGAAGAATGTTTGACTTATGGTTCTCCTCATTACAGTGTGAATTGTAATGTGATTAGACGAATCAAAGAATAGAAACATACTAAAATATTACACACATCCAATTGATTTGAGATAACTGGATATTCCATAATTGATCTGATTGAGTAAAGCTTTGGTAAACGAGATTAGTGAGACCTACTGTAAGAATGTGCAACAAAAATACTTGCTTTACACATTGCTTTCAGTTGGAACCAAAGCAGCAGTGACTGGGTGATTTTTCCTTTTTGTGATTAATGTTATATTCAGTATTTTCTTTGTATCTTATACAAACACTGCTATATAACTCGATTTCATATTTAGTAGAGAATTACACTTTTAGTCCTAAAGTGTAATGAATCATAAAAGAATGGTTGAAGGTAAATAATACTGTGCTGCTGTTTTTAATTAAATTGCAAGCACTTTTTTACTGCTGGTGATGATTAAATCTGTTTCCAGAGAGAATGTGGTTGCCAGAAGTGTCAGGGTTTCAAAACTTGGTAGAAAAAATTGGACAGGGCAATAGTCTAGTAAAACGAGTAAAATAAATGAACAGATAAATAAAAACACAATGTAAGTTGCCTAATTACATACTGGAAAGGGAGATTCTAAGATTCCCGTATATTACCATTATTTTTTATGTGGTGATGAGTGCAAAATGTTAAGAGAATGGGTAATAGCAGCTCTAACACTGCCAGTGAGGATAAAACATTCATATTTTGTGTCTTCAGTGCTAAGCAACTCTGGTATCGTTCTGGTTCATATTTTGTAAAAAATGTTTTTAGATTTTGTCGGTAGGTTAATGTAAAAGTGACTTCACACAGCCCAGAAAAACTTGCTTGTATGTACACGTCAAGGGGTGTTCATGGGCTTGTCAGATTGTTTGATATAATTATGAGGAAACTACAGAAGATATTAATGCTTTGGTTATAGTCTTCTGCTTTGTATATGCAAGCTGGAAGTTTAGACTGTGATGTCAATTATTTTTGTTAAGGTTGTAAGTGCAAAGGTAAGAAATAAGAACTTATTATGAATGAATGGAATTAGTATGTCATAACTTACAAAGACATTGACAGCAGTAATTCTTTATCAAACAGACATGGTGATTACAATGGATGAATGTGAGCAGACTTGCTTATCTGTGGTTCGTGGATCAAATGTGTAGCTTCAGATTACTTCTAATTAAAAGAAGTGCACATTTTTATATTTAAAAATTATTTATTGCTGTAAACTTAAATTTTGCTATTAATATTACTGTCAAAACATAGTGTCACTTATTTTAAATATGATGTTCAAATGCAGCCTGTATAAATAGTTGATACCCTGATGAATCAGGGAGGTATCTAGTGTCTATTATACCTGTGAATAAAGAACAATAATATATTCATTGGATATTTGATCAACACTTTGTGAAACCTCTCTAGAAGGGGGGTAATATTATCTCTGAACTGATAAATGCAGAAGGGCAAATCTTTCTCTGTCCTGTTCAGGGAAAGTGGGAGGAACCATTACTTTCTCATAGTGAGAGAAATTTGCCTTATTAGTCCATTTCCTAGAGAACATTAGCATAATTGACAGCAGTACTAATTTTCTGGTAACAGTTCAGTATTTTTGTCATGAAAACTGCTTGCCTTGTATACTTCATGTATTGTGTACCTGTACTGTTTTGCTCTTAAGAGTTTTGTAAATAGAACAGTGGGGCCATGCAAAACTTGAAATTTCACCATTGTTCTTGATGATTATTATTAAAAATTTGAAAATGTATTGAGTTGAATAAAATATATTGGCTAAAATTTATTGTTAGCTGTTGGAAAACTGAAGTTTTGATTTTGGATTGTATTGGTCTAATGGGCGGCTTTACAGCTTATGGGTTTTAGTTCATACCATATTGAGAGATGTTTTTTAAAAAAAAGCGAAGTGTTTGTTAATGAAACTTGCAAAAGGAGAAGGAATGTAATCATGACATTCTTTGCATCTTGGTTGCCATTTGTTACTATTGTCCTTTTTAAACTACTTGGCTGTGAATCGTGTTTACGTAGCATGGAATAGAACATTATTCTTCCATTATTTTAAAAAGATAAGGATAAAGCATTGTCCCTTTAGTTTGCTACAACTATAGCTTGTACTTTTTTTCCTTCAAAGTATTAATTGCTGCAAGAAGTGTCTAGTAGAACAAATTATCATAGGTACTGAAAGCATTGGTAAAAATATGTAAAGGGCTGTAGTAGGTTTATGCCTCTTGGACAACCGAGTGCTTGGTGTCAGTCTGATTTTAGGCCAATAAAAACAGTACTTCAAAAATGTTCCCCATGGAGTGACAGTTAAATTTTCTCTTTCACCAATAACATTACACACAAATGGTGTACTGAAATGATGCCGGCTAATTATGTTATTGGAAAGTGGATATCTCAGCAGAAAACTTGTCCTGATAGATTATTACATTGTAAATATGCAGTGAATCAACAAGCAGTGCTGTTTTTGCTGTAGTTCATTCCTTAAAATTGTTAGGTAATTGTATGTCACGATGGAAATAGTGCCATAAAAGTAATGTGATTGCAGCAGTGCATTTGATAAAAAATTAATTAATAAAAAAGTACTTCCCCCGGCATGCAAACATTTTTCCAGCTGCTCTGCCCTGCACTGCATCTTGGAAGGCATTGATGGACATAAATTTGCATTACTTTCCAGGCACATTTGTACTTCTCGCTTATTTTCTGTTATTTTTCCCTGCCCTGTCTTGCTTAAATTTTCTGTCAAAAAGCCAGCACATTCTAATGAAGGGAAAAAAGTAAAAATGAAGTACACAAGATAAGTGGTTATCTTGTGACTAGTAATTGAGTTTTTAATGAATTGTGTATCAATGAGTGACTGCTTGTTGCTGAATTCACAGCACATTTATGTATGTACTGTCTCATGGGGCTTCACAGGACATTCATACTGAACAAAGCAGTAATTATTAAACAATTTTCTTTTGTGTTTTTCTTTCTCACCATTTCCCCCAATCTCATTCTTATCATTAGAAAGGAACATCAGGCTACAACAGCTTAAGAGTGTGTGTTTTATTTTTACGTAATTCATCATTCAGAATAAATACTAAACTCATGTCCGACCACCTTATCTCTTTTTTGCAGATAAAACCTTCAGAATCCTGTATCTTCGGTGTTTGTTGTTTTCATCCTCCACTCTCCTTTTCATTTTCTTTGTGTATGTGGCTATTTTAAACCTTTATTCCATTTTTTATTTTGGGGCCCATTATATTTTTTGCATTTTTAAAACAACCTTTTTAATTTTATGGAATTGATGTTATTTCTGTGACCCATTGGCACTGCAACTTTTCTCATTCTGAGTGTCAGCAGAGAGTGGTGGTAAACTTTTTCCGAGATGCACTGGTCAGGTATGTGTTGCACGCCGTAAAATCGTCATTGTACCGTCTCCTCTTGTATTTGACCCTGCATGTCCCTTGAATATAAAACACTGAGAGGCCTGTTGAGGATTTTTACTGTTCCAAGGCATAGGATCATAATTGGACTATTATCTCATAGTTCACTGTTGACATAACTTTGTCATTAATTTCTTGGGGGAGGACGTCTAGAAAGTATCTCTCTGTACACTCATTTTTCTGTAAAACCACGTTATCACTTGAACTTGGACTGGTAAGACCCACACAGACTTCTCAAATTGCTATCTGATCATCTTTGTGGTATATTGGTACAGTTTAGTAAACCATTGATTTCTTTTTTAGTTTCTTTCTTGGTACAACCTGTCCTTGTACATTTGCTTCTGCTACAAGTTGACATTCCTTCTATATGCGTCAATTTACTGAAGTCATACATAATATTTTGTGATCTGCAAATTTTTCTTCCAATGCCAATTTCACACTTCATTTCCCCAGCAATATGAAATATTATTTGAAAATATTTAATGTGAATAATTGTATGCCTGCTACATCTGAAGTAATACATAATTCTTTTGACGATTTCGTTATAGTTTTTGTATATTGGTTTCTTTTCAATCACTAAGTATATGATAGCATGGATTTTTAAGTAAAGTCTTGTAATTTTCTGCCGAATTCATCCTCTCACTTTCACACACCTAGTGCAATATGTAAAATTGGGTGGATTTTTCAGCCTGAGCTTTTGTTGTTTGTATTGATGTACCTTCTGCATAATGTCACTATGTACATGAACAACATAAAAATTTGCACTGCATGTTACTGACACCTCTGTAAATGAAAAATAAACTAGTGTCAGCCATAGGAAGAGTGCATTCACTTCTTATTGTTGTAAATTTTTCCAAGATAAGTTAATACAAAACTAGTCTTGAAACCTCCCTTTAGCTTCTTTATATAAAATATACATATGAAATAGACTAGGCAGATAATTTCCTTAATATATATGTATATACCTCTCTTAGTCCTATAAATATGTAACTTGGTGACTGCTTCAGTTTGTGTATTGAATTAGAACCGAGTGCCATATGAGACCGTCACTTTATGTAATTGATACTGTGAGTTTGTAGAACACCCTCCTGTAATGCTATCTGATTTTAGTTAGAGAATAATTAAATGTATTTCTTGTAATAACGTATAATGAGCGTTTTGTACTTTATCGAGTTGTGTAATATGCATATAGCCAGAAGAATGTTCTTATGAAGGTGCACCCTTCCCCTCAATTTACAAATTTATATTTTGCCCCTGAAGAAAGAGGGGTGAAAAGGATCCCATTTAATTTGAAAGATAAATGGATTTGTGGTTTAGCATTTTTTGAAGATAGGCATATTAGAGTTAATATCTTTCAATGTCTGATGATTTTAAGTGAGATAAAAAATTGTGTATCAACAACAGAAATTCCTGGATGGAGCAGTATGTAAAAAATGGAAAGGCAACCAATCACTTATAGTGGATTTATGTGTGGAACAATCACACCCATTGTGAAACACATTTATATTAGTTTTTGAACATTTTACTCTTCCTCTAACAATAGTACTTAAGGGATTAGGCCACTCTAAAGACTGGAAATAAAGGCTTTTGGGGATTTATTGTTAGAAAAACTAAAAAATAAATTGAGAGTACAAAAAGGGCATGTATCATACATATCAGTGGCTGTACAATAATTTTTGTGAAGTATTTAATTCCAAACTGGCAGCTGTGCAGCGTTTTTGCACTACTTCCCATTTTTTCTGGCTCTATGGCTGGGCAAACATCTCCTGTAAGTTTGGATTGATAATAAGCCAATGAATGTCATTCAGTGATATCTAACAGTTATAGAATGATGTATTTGTTATGTTTTAAATATAGTGCTTTTCGGGCACATGGTGCACTTCTAAGTGGAATGTGAAACAGTTGCCTATAAACCCGTAAGGTAATTAATTGTTAATAACATGAGTATGATGCAATAGAAAACAAAAATCCTGTGTTATTCTATAGAGAATCTATTATTGAAGATTTATTCACAACTTCAAGTGAATTGGTTGAAGATTGTCTTGAGGTATTTTCCAGTCAACTTGAAAAATGCTGTTCCAAGATACACACTTTTGAAATGAACAAATGTTCAGTGTCTTTAATCTACGATACATGGTCCATATGATTGGCCTTAAATGATTATCGTCCTATTGTATGTTAAAAGATCCTTCCTTCTTCTTTTTATTTATTTATTTTTAATGTATTTCACTTGGTCAGGTAGTGATCTCTCTGCAAGGTTTATGTCAAACACCAGACACATTTTGCACCTGCTTGGGCAGATTTCCAGTTCCATTGCCTTCATTATGGACAATACTGACTAAAATAAATCATTGTACACACAAACTACAGTATCTGTAGCTAAATATGAAAGCGTTTTACCACTCAAAATGGTTTTTGGGGCAGTGCCCACACAGCAGAGTTGAAGCTTTAGTTACTGCACACGCACACACACACACACACACACACACACACACACACACACACACACACACACAACCTGTGGCCACAGCAAGAATCCATGTGACAAGAGTAGTGCGCATTTCAATGAGTGTAGTTTGGGAGGGGGGGGAGGGGAGTGAGATGGTCGATAGATAGCTAAATGTGTTTCATGTTGCGTGTTACTCTGCCTCATGCATCAGTCCACTTTAGGTGTCAATTGTTCGGATCTTCATTACTAGTATTCATTTATTGAACCAACAAATTTAATATAACAACATACTTTGTCTTGTCTGTGATAATTGCTTCTTTCCGTTCTTGTCCCCAGCCCCACAACCGTTTTCCCTGTCTCTCCTCTTTCCTGGTATAGGCTTATTAATTCAGAAATGAAAAGTATTGTAGAAACCAAGGGAAATGTGAATGGAACAGTGTATATTCCTTACTGCCACCTCCTTACCCTCAGTTAATTAGATAGGTGGGAAAGAAACCACTGCATGTGCTTTCTAATAGCTGAGGTTTCCATAGTCCTGCAGTCAACCTTTTTTCATATCTTGCGACATCTGTATTTTTCATTTTTAGCACTTGAACTGAATTTGTTCAGTGCATTTTTGCTGGCTTAGAGGTTCATCATACACAGATAAAGACTGGTAACAGTTATTGCTAACAACTTAAGCTTGAATTCTAGCCTGACAAGGTCGAAATACACGTGGACACGCATATAGCCTTGTTCAAAGATTCTATACATAGTTTGTGTTAAAAATACCTAGAACTACTTCTGCCTCAGCAGATGTATTGCATTAAGTATCCCCATTGATCTTGCACCCATTATGAACATTTGACTTTTCAAAAATAATTAACATTTTCATAAAGTTTTTGGCCACAACTTACACCATAAAAAAGTGCATTTCCCTTCTCTCTCTCTCTCTCTCTCTCTCTCTCTCTCTCTCTCTCTCTCTCTCTCTCTCTCTCTCTCTCTCTCTCTCTCTCCCCCCCCCCTCTCCCCCCCCCCCCCCCACCCAGTACAGTATAAAATATGACTACAGTAAAACCACACTTTTACCATCTTGGATTTTTTGTTTTCCCACCATTTACACAATTTTATGTTGGTCTCGTTAAATTTCCCTTCACAACAATGTCAATTGGTCCTCCTTTTTGCAATAACATATTTTTACATTTTTCCTCACATTATATGCTTTTCGAAACCATGTTCGTAGATGATAAATTATGTAATTAACATAAATCGACACTGGTAAGGCTATCGCCTTCAAGTATAATGTTTAAAAACATTACACAGTCAAGTTTCTTCACACTTCACGTTTATTTAAACATATATTTCGCAATTCATTGTTTCCGGTACACTTAAAGTTGACTCGTGACACAGTGGCTGTGAGAGCATCCCATCAGTCACTGGAGAGCATCCCATCAGTCACTGTGTCGAGTGTTAGCTTAGCCTAGTTACTTGACTGGTGGTTTTTCATGCTTTGCATGACATGTTTTGAGAATTCATTCTTATTGCAAAGTTCAAATATAGGGTTTACAAAAAAATCTAGAAACACATTCAAATATTTACTGCACAAGAACCAAACATTGTACAGATATCGTACATATTTCATTTTGAAGAGAAACCCCGAAAGTTTTTATTTCATGTATACTGCCGAGCATTGTTTGGTAATTTTCCGATAGTCAGTGCTAGTCACAAACCTGACAGAGTTCAGGGGCTGTACTATCCATGAAACCATGAAGTTGTCCCTGTCAACAGGAACACTCGTGGCACAGTGGTGTACTGGGAAACACACTCAAGAGGCTGCAACATGTCCAAGTAGGAATATCCAGTGACAGCGCTCTTGGCAAAGAAGAAGAGGCTGTATAATTTTCAACATAAGGCACAAAAACATTCATCTTTGGGAATGACGCCAAATTCAAGGCATTTGTGTGGATGCTTTGTACCACAGGTTCAACAATTATGCTTGTTCACTTTCCCATTAGTGTGGAAAGTGGCTTTGTCACTAACAATTAAATGATCAACAATGCCATCCCCATCCTTGTCAATGTTTGCAACTGTGTATGTAACTCAAATTGCTTATCCTGTTATCATTGAGGTTCTGCACTAGCTCCAATTTGAATGGTTTCATTGACAGCTTCCGATGTAAGACATTCCGCAGAGTCATTGGAGCCATTTCAAGTTCCTGGGATGCAAGACTGACTTCTTTGGACTCCTTATGAAGGTCTCTGTAACGCGCTCCACATGCTCTTGACTCACACTGGGACGTCCATTTCTCTTTTCCGGGCGCAAGAAACGTGTCACGAGTTTGTTGAGCCAGTGCTAAATGGCCATCCTTATTAATGGCTTCTTACTGTAGTTGGTTCTAAACATCAGTTGAACAACTGTAGCACATTTGTTTTTTTCGATCTTCAGCACACAGAAAGTGCAGTCCTCACCTGAGCTCTCGACGTTTGCAACTAGTGCCAACAATCGGCAAATTACCAAACTATGCTGTGGTGGTATACATGAAAAAGAAGTTTGAAGAGTTTTTCTTCAAAATAAGACATTATATATATATATATATATATATATATATATATATATATATATATATATCCTTGTGCAATAAATAATTAAAGTGTTCCCAGACTTTGTCTATCCTGTATTTATGCAGGTAATTTTTGTGACGTTTCATAAACTGTAAGAATGATGGTTTGTTTGTGTGTGTTTCTGTGCTCGTTGAAGGTGGCACAGTATCTTATAACCTCAAAAAAGACAATTACAGTGTGAGATGTCAACGCTGTTAAGATGCAACAAAAATACTTGATTATATATTTTTCCAATTGAGAATGTGAATAAATTCTTGAATATTGCCATCAGAAACACCGGAAAAAAATAAATAAATAGAAATAAAAAATGTGTAACTTGTGCAATGTTTCATTAGATAAAAAATAAATGCCAGTTAAAGGCTTGCTGACGATATCAATTATCTTGAATGAAATTACATCAAAATTGTACCCCCTATAAAGTTACCAGTTCCAGTTCTGCCTGGCATTAGTGTCAGATAACTTTTATTACATAATAAATAAACTTCCAGGCAAATATTTTTGATGCCTATTATGTACTCATATCATACATATACGATGAAAATGCAAGGGCAAAATTTACTGCTTAAATGTTATTTTCTGAATTTTGTTTTCCCGCATTTTACATCATTTTATTTGAAGTCTCTTAAAAAGTGTAAAAATAGGCTTCTACTGTGCTTCGTTTCTAAAATGAAAAGCATTGTCACGAACATGTTGAAGAATAATAGTAACAGCAGTTACAATAGTCTGAATTAAAGTATCACAATCGACCCAGATGGCAAAAAGGTTTTTATCCCGCAGTAGTGGTCAAAGGATTAAGCCCTTTTGTTAAAATGATGCGCTTATTTGAATCGTGTTTTAACCCAGATATATGATTGAACTGTGACCAGTTATCTGGTCCGTCCATTTCACTAATATGCCAATGGCTGGCCACTACTTAACTCGGTACCACGGATAGAGGATGAAAATGCATCCTTTAGGCACAAGTGAGGAAGAATGAGAAAAGTAAAAGGGAAGGTGGATTGTCTTACTCACGATCTAGGTCATGATTGGAGTGAAGTGTGATGACTGGAGGTCAAAGGTACTGCATGATTAGTACTGTACCAGGCCAACTGCAAACCAGAGGAGATAGATTAAGACGTGGTTCACATCAGAAAGATTGACAGATCCCCTCGTAACTTCATTTATTGTCTTTGGTTTGCAGGTGGCCTGTGACAATACTGTATTTTGAACTCCATGCAATATTTGACCGCCACTCAACACTGTTGACTTTACTCGTAGCCTAAGTAGTGAGTAGCCTTTTTCTCATGTGCCTAGAGAATTGATAGCAGAACTTAACTATGTGTAATTTCATCCTTTTCTGCATCGCTATTGGTGGTAGTGGACTGAGATTTTTCACTTTGTAGTAGAGTTTATTTCACGTTAATGGACTTAAAGTATGCAGTGATAGCAGTCACCACATAATGCCACAATTTACTCATTGATTCAGCCGAGTAAAGACGTGATGGGGACAACAGCTGAAGTAAACCAAACAAGCCCATGTCTCCAACTAGTGTTTCTCCAGCATGTTATTGGATATCTGGCTGTCACTGAACAGCAATGTGAACCTAAGTGAAATATTATTTGGTCACTCTGTTTACAAGCGCACACATGCACATGCGTGTGCGCATATGCACGCACATTAATTTTTGTCTCGATAGTAGAAATTCCCCTTATTGTGGTTCCCCTTCTTTTGCTAATTACGAGTCTCTTCTTAGTGCTGTATGCTAACAGCCATTAATATTATCTACATCCTAATGTCCTTTGAAATTTTCCCTAATGTTTGGGAAACACAGACCATAGTTGGTTAAATACAGTAATTGTAGATGACTGCTGAGAAAGGAGACTGAGAGAAGACTGTTGGTGTCGCGTGCTCCTCAGTTTAATGAAAATAACTCCTCGTTCTAAAATTTGTACTGAGCAATTAACTAACTTGAATGTCAAATGAGAACTAGAGACAACTTGAAAGAGAACCTTATGCTTAATCCATGATAAAGTGGAGCATTATGCATAGGCAGCCTTAATGTTTACAGAAAGGAAATAGTTGCACTGAAGTGATTGTTTCATCTATTTATTTAGATTTACCCATCATAGTTGGATAACATAGTTCTAAATGGACTTCTCATACATCATAAATGCATGTTAAGTAAGATACATTAGTTTGCATAACTCCTCTCAATTTATTTTTAGACCTTTATTTGTTTACATTTACAATAACCTGAACATTTTCATTCTTCAAACATTTTCATTTCTGAATACCAGGTCATTGTAACTTTATTTCTTAATAGAAAGCTTTATCCAGAGATTTTAGCCTCATTGGAGGTTAACTGTTTAAACCACATAGTTATAAAAGTGTAAAAACAAAACGAAGGTGTAGCTCCTAAAAATGAAAAATGCGATACGGATAACTTGACATTTAATTATGGAAATACTTTTTAGAGAGTATATCAGACATCAAATGTGTAACTACTAGCTTTTTCAGAAAACCATTAATATGTTGGTGACAATTATCCTATTCTTAACATCATTTTTACAATGTGTACTGATATGGGTCACTCTGATGGCTGAATTTAGTGTCAATGGGAAATTTTTCCTAAGGGAATTGGAAATTGTTCATCTCCATTAATACCAAGGAAGAAATGTATGACTTCATTCTATAATTTAAATTTGTGTGTACAGTGTTCAATATATAGATTTAGATATGAATCTGAAATATATTAATGCTTGCACTTCTCTAAATACTGTTCCCACACATGTAATTGTAACTTCAGTAGTGCTTATTAGTTGTTTGCTTATAATATTTGTGTAGTTGCTTTCTCGTTGATACCTATTTAATATTTTATGAAAATATTATATTTCATTTCTGATGGCAAATCTTTAACCGTGTTCCAGTTAAGTGCAGTGTGAGAAGAAAGAATCCGAAGGTTCATCAGGGAGACACTGCGAGTTGCGCACACTGATTCCATAAAGTGGAACAGTGGAGTGCTGTGTTCATTATGCTTTATCAGTCCACTCGCAAAAGCATGCAGTTGGAGAATGTCTGCAAGGGAACGTGTAAGCGTGTTGCCTTACGGGAGCCCATCACTTGCTTAAAATGGAACATTCACCACTTTATGTATTTTTGAATCATACTTTCATGGTAATATTTGGCTGTCATGTTCATAAAGTTATAAGGAAAAGTGTTACAGAGAACTTTTTAAAATTAGAGTTTTTAGAGCAAACTCTACTCAGAGTATTGTGAACTGCAGGATTAGCTGCCAACTGCCATTTCATTCTCAGATTATGCTTCGGCTCAAGTCTGTTTACCAAATTTTGTACTGCAGTGAACTTTACTGGTGGAAATGTGCTGGACAGCTTGGTTTAGGTTGCAGTTTATTTTTTAGTGAACATGACTATGGGTGAGCCAGGTATACATTCACAGCATTAATTTTCATATTGTAAAATATCTTTGCTTTATTTTTTATGATTTCTTAGGCTTACAGTTTAATGTTGGTCATTAAATTCATCTTAAAACAAAAGTATATTGTGTATATATATAAATATAAAGAAAGAATTTTTATATATGCTTTTATGTGGTAAAGTTTATACTGAAATCTGTGACTGCTTATGGAGACATACTACAGCTGTATCTTTATTTTTAATATATATAAAAAAAAATCTTATTTTAATTGAACCTCTGGAGGACACATGCAACTGATTGTATATATTTATCATAGAGCCATTGTTCACATAAATTCATTTTTGACATAAATGTTAAAGTTCTTACAAAATTATAGATGCTTATAAAAATTACCTGTCTACAAAAACAGTTTTTGCATTTAAATGTTAACAGTGAATAGAAATAATTTTAATTTCTTTATGATGATGTTAATAAAAATACTGTAATGTACCTTATTGGACATCAAAGCTAATGCATATATTTTTAAACTGCCCAACCTTATGGAAAATGCTAAATTGATTGTGGAATGAGCAGTCCAAACATTGTTTCCTTTTCTCAATTAATGTTAGCCTCTTTACTATAATCCTTCCAGTTGCAAGTTATCAAAGTGGGATTCAATGTCTACAGTGCCTTCTCTCATTCCTCCCTCCATATCCATTTTAGGTTGCCGTTGTTGAAATAACGGTCAGTAGCGTGTGTGTGTACTGCTAGGTGGTGGTACATTGGTGGGCTTTGTGCAAGTGCAGCGAAGTGCTAATGTTAAAATGCAGGAAGTGTTACAGGAGAAGCCAGAAACATGATGACTCCACGTTTTAGGAGATTGACATTGATGCACATCTATCAAATACTTGTTTCTTCCTCTCATTCAACAATTTTTGTCACAATTACAAAGTGTAAGAAATATTTCAAGTTAGTTACTGTATACCAAGTAATCTTGTAAAACTTAGTTAGTGATCAAAGATGGTACACAACAATGTTGTCAGAGATTTCTTATCAGACTTGCACAATGAGGGAATTGAAGAACGTGAAATAAAGCAGTAAGACAAATTGTTGTTGGTGTGCTCCAGATAGAAGTGTGTTGTGATTTGTACACTTGCACAAGAGAGCCTGAAGTATCTGTCATCTCTTTGTCTGTGGACACTGAAATATGTGAAAGTATTACACAATAATTGAGTTTCATTGGAAGAGGAGGAGGACAAGGAGAGAGAAGTGTATAGTAGATCATCAGGGGCTGTGCTGTGTTATTAACTGATGGAATAATGCATTCTTAGCAGTATTAGTGCTTTTGTGGGACTGGGTGTGACATTAGCATTGGGTGCTGGTTATAGGGGTGTGTGGAACAGGTAATGGCTTAGTGTCAGATACAGTGGAGAATCACAGTTAGTTGTCAACAGTACAGTGGATATGACATTCCTTGCTTAATCTATTGTGATCAGTTGCCATGTAACTGTCTAAGTTTAAATTGGGAAGTTTGTGTGTTGAGGTTTATCCGTTACAGGAAAAGTCATCTTGGAGGAAACTTTTGTTTGTTTGTACCAGTATATAGCTTTGTTAGAAAGAATGAATGAAGTATGTGGCTAGTTCAGAATAAATTTTCCAATATTACTTCATTAGTCTGAAATGATCAGAAACATGCTAAAATTCTTTTTCAGGATTATGCACAATGGTAGGAGCATTTTTTTTTTACACCTAAATGTAACATCTGGATTGACAAGATTCGTAATGACTTTGAACTCTATTCTGAATGATGTTTACACTTGAGAACATGGTAATCACTGCATTTCTTGCTTTTAATCCAGCCAGAAGAAGAAAACGTTCAACACGTAGTAAAGCAGCGTGTATGGTTTGAAGGATGCTGTAGCTTCTTTTTCGAACTTTTCCCTACATCTTTATGTACGTGTCTATAACACAACAGAACTGAACATCTAGACACTGCACTCTCTCTCGCTCACTCATACTGTCGGCAGATAAAAGTGTGTCTTTCCTCAGTTTCCAGGTGGCTTTTACTGGTTTCCCCTTGAGCCACAGTTTCCATCCTCGAAGTAGACTTTTGGTGCAAATATGGAAGTTTGTATTTAAGGAAACTAGAAAACCACACTTAATTGATAACAACAATAAAAAGTTATATATATGTATTGTTGGAAGAATGTTATATTCTGCTTCAAGTAATATATATATATTGATATGTATAAATGAATAAATGCCACATTTTCTACACTGGTGTGTTGTTATTTATTGTTATCATTGTTATTTTCATATTATTATTAGGAAAGTAATGTAATTAAAGAGAGAAGGGGTTCATTTTACAAGTTAAAATGCAGATTGTTGTTGTTGTTGTTGTTGTAGTTCTATAATTGCAGATCTAAAGAGGGCTGAGAGCAGTAAATTGTTTTTAAATTTGATTTTATTGAACTATAAACGATTTTTGACCAGAATGAAGACAGAAAAATTGTTTACATGATGCTTTCTGGAGGGGTTGCCAACCACTAGAAGTTTGTGATTACTGTATTTACCCTAGTCTAAGTTACAACTCGAATCTAAGTTGCACCCGAAAAATGAGAATCAAAATTGAACGGTGGGGGGGAAGGAGGAGAGATTGTAGGCTACACTTTGAGAACAAAGTTGTTTCATTCTAACATGAAATGCAAATGTGGTAGAATAGATGAAAATATAGCTGCAGTAGTCAGGTTCGAGTAATAAACTTAGCAGTAAGGCTTAAGAATGGTTATTTTGGTAAAAATACTTGGTAACGGCAGAATGTTAACAAATCTGTTTTTCCATTATGTTCAGCTTCATCATGAACTCAAAAATCATTAAATCATCATCGAAAAACACAGTATATTTCTTGCAAGCAGATGTGTGAAATTGTCAGTTGTTTTATTCTAAGAATGCGGTAGGGACAGATAACATATTCTGAAGAAAAATATGAGGGAGTAGATGTTCGTTATGCACAAAGAAAAATTTGCTGCAGCACAACACACTTCCAAACAGTGTTAATATAGTAGAACCCTATTTTTGCGGTTTTCAAGGGACTTAAAAAGTGTCAAATGCAGGAAATAATGTTTTAAATGGTAAAATATGCTTACTGGATCCCCTTTGCATTTTCGTAGTTTGTGATATATGTAATAATAGCCGGGAAGTTTATTCATTATGTAATAAAGGTTATCCAAATTTTGTACTACTTAAAGTACCCAGCAGAACTGGAACTAGTAAGTTTATAGGAAGTAGAAATTTTTGACGTAACTTCATTCATCCTAATCAACTTTCTCAGCAAGCCTTTAACCAGCATTCATTATTTACATAGTAAAACCGCACAAGTTTCGTACTTTTGTAATTTTAGATGTTTTGCATGACGATATTAGAAAATTTATTTGCGTATTTTTACGACATTTGCACACTGTCAACATCTCACACAATAATTGCATTTTTGAGGTTAGAATTTACAATGCCCTCTTCAATGTACAGAAAACCACACACAAGCAAACCATCAGTTTCACCGTTTATAAAACGCCATGAAAATATTTGCATTTTACAATAAGAATAAATTCTCGAAACACATCATGCAAAGCACGAAAAACTACCAGTTTTGTAAACAAAGTTAATCTGAAAACCGGCGTGGTGGCTGATGGGACAGGCCGCGTCGTGAGTCAACTAGGTGCATATTGCAAACAACCAAACGCGTAATACACATCTGAATAAAAGCAAAGTGTCAAGAAACTTGATTGCGTAATGTTTATAAACACAATACTTGAAGGCAAAAGACATGCCACGTCAATGATGTCATTTTTTTCTTCATAAACATGGTTTCATAAAGTGTAAATATAAGTGCACAGGAAAAGTGCAAATATGTTAACGCAAAAACGAGGGCAAATTAATATTGTGAACATAGGAAATTTGACAGGATCGAAAAAAAATGGTGTAAATGGCGGGAAAATGTAAAATCCGGGGTTTTATTGTATCTAATAATTGATGTTTCAAATGATTAATATTTTATATTTAAATCGTGTGGATCACTTTGTCTCCATAATGACAAGGAATGAAGACAGTCTCAAATATGCACCTAACTGTGAAATTGTTTTAGTTTCAGCACTTTTCCTGAAACCTCGCCCTCTGCCTCCACCATTGGTTATACGAACTATGTTGAAACACGTGCATATTTGAGATACACAACAGATTTTAAAGTTGTTTTTACTAGGTTCCTACATAAACACATAATGTGACATATTCATAGCTACCAACTTATTCTGAATCCTAAAACGTTGTGAATTATAAGTATTTATGTAAAGAAGTTTATTTTCATTGCTAAAAATATTTGAAAGGCTGCTACATTGAAAGACAAGCAATACCAGGTTTCTTTATCATATGTTGCACAATGTCTTAAAACTAATTGGTTGAAACTCTCAGAAAAAAGACTACCACCACTACTACTACTACTACTAGTTTTTTTTTTTCTTTAAATTAAATTTTTTTAGTGTGGATCTTTTGGGGCCTGTATTTATCTTTAGAATTCACAAAGCTTGCGTAGTTTCTCTTATATTAGACAGCAAAAGGTAGTTGTAATGGCTCCTAGTGCCATTATTTTCAGAACTTCCACTTGCTCACAACTGATTTAACCGTTTGAAATTTATATTGCCATTTTGGTATAATGTAGTGCAACATTTATGAACACAAAGCAAGCAGCATCACGTCCCACTACAAAATTCAAGGCTGTGCCCTCAGCAGGCAAGGTGATGCTCACCGTCTTTTTCGATGTCGGAGGTCTGATATTCATTGAATTCCTCAAGCACAGAAAAAACCATTAATAGTGATGTGTATTGACACACATTCTATAGCCTATGCAAGCCTATCGAGAGCAATTTTCCTGGGCGTCTCATGGTGGAAATGATTCTGCTCTATGATGATGCGTGTCAACACATTTCCTGGGTCACACATAGTATACTGGCCAATTTCAAGTGGGAGCAGTTTGAGCATCTGCTCTACAGCGCGAGCATGTCACCCTGTGAGTTCCACGTGTTTGGGCCACTAAAAAAACATCTCGGAAGGGAAACACTTCAACTTGCATGACAAACCGAAGGACACAGTAGAGGACTGACTCTTGTTCACAGCCACAAGAATCCTAGGAACAGGAAAGCCTTCAGTTAAACAGTGGGATAGTTATGCTGAGGCCTTTGGTGATTACTTTTGAATAAAGACTTCAGTTATACCCAGTGTTGTTTTGTACCTTGTAGTGTAACGAGTTGCACTACACCCCTATGAAGATCGCCAAATATATTTATTAGGGACTTCTGGTAGCCTGATATTTCTTTTTTGATTTTTCTTTACCCTACAGGTAATCTGTCGGGAAACCCACTTGCTGCTACCGCCATGGAAGACAGTGCTTCAAAATTTTATATGTAAAAAAAAAAAAAAATAGATGAAGTCTACTTACCAGGCGAAGGAGCACAGGCAGTGATAGTAACAAATAAAACACACACACACACACACACACACACACACACACAC
The DNA here is from genome assembly GCA_026315105.1 of Locusta migratoria. NCBI lineage: Eukaryota > Metazoa > Arthropoda > Insecta > Orthoptera > Acrididae > Locusta > Locusta migratoria. Next base: position 49,345,117 of record CM048753.1, on the reverse strand, counting down.
ACAGACACAGACACTAGCTTTCGCAGCCTAGCTGCTTCGTCAGGCAGAAGGGAAGGAGAAGAGGGAAAAGGAAATGAGGAGGATTTTAAGGGAGTGGGTAAGGAGTCATTCCAATCCCGGGACAGGAAAGACTTACCTTGGCGGGGGGGGGGGGGGGAGGAGGGTAAACAAATACACACACACACCAGCACATTTACACAGATGCAAGTACACTTAGGCCGTGGCCTGAGTGCAGCGGGGCGTAAAGCGGAGCGAGAAGCGGGGCGCACAGCGGGCAACACAAACCCATGTGACGCTATGGAGGTGTCCTGGCAACGGGCGTTTCGGGCGGCGGTTGCAGCGGGCGGCAGCAGCGGAGAGCGGAGCGTGCGCGGCCACCGCAAACATGTTTGTGTTTCTCGAGCGGGCGGCGAGCGTGCTGCGGGCGGAGAGACATGTCCTTTGAGAAAATTATCTCTGCTGTGCAAGAAAGGCCAGAAATTTGGCAATCTAGTTACACTCAGTATAAAAGTAGGTCAGTTGGGAAGAAAATATGGAGTTAAATAGCAACGAAGCTGAATACTGATGTTAAGTAACAGAACAAGAAGACTGATGGACAGTCGCGACCCATGACTCACTCATTACCTACCAGGAAAAGAAAGAGAAACGCAAATGCTTTGCGAGAGGACATGCTGATGTTAGAAAAGCAGAAATTATTACTAATGCAGAAGAGACGATCTGAAGCAAAATTATTTGCTTTCGATGCGTATTCTGCCTGTGATGAAGTTGCCTGACCTACAGAAACTCCGTTTTCGGGGAAAGTTCAATGATTGGTTGTTTGAAGCCATGACTGAAAATAAGACTGGTTTTCCGTATCCCCCAGGACAATATCAAAATGTACTAAATACCTGTTGTTAAATAACTCACATTAGGCTACCTGTTATGGTCGCCTTTAAATTATGAGGGGTCAAATGTAATTTTTCAAGTAATATAATGCTAACTTCAGATATTTGTAAACCTTATGGGACTTAATTGCGGGGTAATCAGTCCCTAAACTTAAAAACTTCTTATGAAGTACCTTATACTAAAGACATTACAAACATCCATGCCCGTGGGGGATTCGAACCCCCGATGGGGAACGGCCTCGGACATCGTAGCATAGCACCTCAATTTGCTTGCTCATTCCGCCGCCGCCAGGATCTGATCGTAAACTTTCATACAGTGTACTGAACACTTTAAACAAATCTCTCTGTTTCACTAGAAAAATTAGACATTTCTTTACACTGAATAAATTGACTTTAAAAAAAGTATTTTCTTCCATTAAGAAATCTGTCAACACTGCATCCGACTCCATTGTTTGACCTCTGCCGAACGCAAAACGCTGTGTTGTCAGCTGGCTGTGCCTGCCGCGTCAGCTGGGTTGTGACGTCATGAGCGTCCAGCCCGCTCCGCGCCACGCTGCACTCAGGCCGTGTGTTGCCCGCTGTACTCCCCACTTCACGCTCCTCTTTACGCCCCGCTGCACTCGGGCCACGGCCTTAGGCAGACATACTGTAGAAAGCCTATATATATATATATGTGTGTGTGTGTGTGTGTGTGTGTGTGTGTGTGTGTGTGTGTGTGTGTGTGTGTGTGTGTGTGTGTGTGAGTAAGAAAGACTATTCTGTTTTGTTTCTGTGGATATCGTTGTTGTAAAAGGAGAAGAGTTAAGTTATAAGTGTGCTGTTGTAAAGGGAGGAGCAATAAACAGCTAATGTGTTTTAAAGATTTCATCTGGTTAAATTTCATTTAGCAGTAAATGCTTGGTTTTTGTCTCTCTTCTTCTCACACTGAAAACAGTGTTCAGACTCAAGAATACCAAAATATTGCGTGACAAATTTTCTGACTGAAAGAGGTACAGATTAGCTGGACTTCTTGGCAAGGTAAAACATGTCATAGGGAAGAATTACTATGATATAAATGGATATTTCAGTTGTAGACAATACTAGACAAGGAGCCCAATGTAGTGATTGGCAAATAAGCCATATAACATGCACGGTCATGCACACACACACACAGGCCTGTTTTTGTTTGCGAGTTACACTACAACCTTTCCATTTGACCTCTCCTCGTAATAGGCAGTTAGTTGAATCCTGAAAATGGGGGGGAAGTGCTCTTAAATTTGGGTAAATACAGTAAGGAGTCACTAATTGTGTGTGTGTGTGGGGGGGGGGGGGGGAGGGGGGTAGAAGTGTCAGCATGGCTAGGTGAGAAGTGGTGTACTTGGAGGGAGTATCATAAATAACTGTGTATTGAAGCAGCTGTTGGGGTTTGGAGTTGTGTGTTGGGGTGTGCTAACAACTGGATGGCAGAGTATTTGGTCTATACTGTTGGTTACTTGTGCCCACATATGATGTATTCTGCAGTACAGTAATTGCAGCATAGCTGAGACATAACTTGGCTGCTTTCACAAGTGGCACAGCCTTTCACTGAATAGAATTAGAGGAAGAGGCTGCATGAGAGAGGTCATATATCCTGGCAGGTGGTATGTGGCTGGGTTGTGAATATGTATACCTGTTACTAGACCAAGAGCTCTATTTTGTCAGTCAGTGCCCCACCAATCAGTCGACTGTATTTGTTTTGTAAAAATAGTCTTGATCACAGAGGTAAAATTTTATTTTATCGGTTTCGACTTAATATAGGTCATCTTCTGCCAGAAGAATAACACGTTTAAGCGTGCGCACACACACACATACTTAAACATAAGCAAACACTTTACTATATGCTACATACTTTGAACACTTAGAGATACAACAGGGCATTAGGTTTGGTAATAACAGTACACCAATATTTTTTTTTTTTTTTTTTTTTTTTTTTTTTTTTTTTTTTTTTTTTTTTTTTTTGGGGGGGGGGGTGCTTTGGGGTTGGGTTGTAACAGCAACACATTAATATTGTTTTTTGGAGAATGAAGAATGAAAGTACACCGATAATGTTTCTTCCCCTCTAAGATGTCAGGAAGAACAGAGATATTTAATAAGGGACGTTACCCCCTTAAGAAGTTACTTAGACAGCTGGGTTATATTTGCTCACGAGGTCAGGGTAAAAAGGAGATAAATAATTGATGAGTGCACATTTGTAAGATTATATAGAAAAAGGAAAAAAATCAATGGAAATATTTGGGACGTAAAGGGATTAGAAGGAGAAAGGGGATAAAATTAATAAAAGGCTATCCCCATAGTGAGCATTAAGGTAAGGAGAGTATGTTGGTTTACGTAAGGGTATGCAGACCCATAGAAGAGGCTGCAACTCTTGGTCAGGAACCTTCAGGGAGGGGGTGGCTATCAACGTAAGGTTGATACTACCTGGTGTGTAGTTAAGACTGAACTTGCTGCCATCTCAATCATTTTTAATGTGTTTGCTAGTTGAATGGTTATAGAATAATTTCGACCTTTAGGCCCCCCCTACTCCTATGTCTCTTACGTGAAGTTCCCAATTAGATGTTTTATTTTTATTCTCGAGAGAGTTTTGGGATATTTGTGAAATCTCAGATTTAGTACTAGATTCTACATTTTCTATTTTCTTTTGATTTAATTTAACTGTTCATCTGTAAAAATCATTATTATGTTATAGGTAACTCAAACGTAAAGAAATACTGTATGTGTAAAACCCTGGTCCAATGTAAGAGAGGGCCTGATGGCCCTAATCTGATCAGGCTAAATAAACAAATAAATAAATAAATAATTGTAAACCAGAACCTATTTTTTGAAATTATTGGAAGTATTTTTTAAATTTGTATCATCATTTTCTTGGAATTGGGCAAGAATCTCTTGTTTAAGAAGATTCTTGTCCAATTTGATTTGTTCTTTTGCTGCTATATTAGAAATTGCTGCAACTTCATCCTATGAAATGATTGTTTCATTTTATTGATATCAGCTCTAATCAATTTGTAGCTTTCCTGACATTCTTCGACATGTTTATTAAGTTTTGTCTTTAAAGTGCTAACATCATTTGAAACTGTGTTTAAATTACTATTAATTTTCACTAGTTCTGTAGAAAGTTTTTCCTGTTCTAAACAAAGATCATTCCTGACTCTTCTTGAATTCGTCTATAAATTGTGTGAACCACTGGGGAGCATTCTTGACGCCTTCAGCAATCAAATTCGCCATATGATAGGCATTCAGTACACACACAAATCACTTTCACTATAATAGATAAGGTATGCTCACCACATGAACAGTGACCTGCTACACAGCTCCAGTACTGAGAACGGCTGCCAGTTCCACGGCAACCTGGAAAGCACTGGCCCACAACGTGTAGTCTCGATGTAGCGTAGTGCAACTAAAGTAACTAATGTCTTTACTCTCGTCTGCATTCTTCTTATGGACGATTATCAGTTTTGCTGTCAAATATTTGTTGATTCCTGTAGAAAGACTGTTGCTATTAGCAACACTCCAGAAATTTTTTTTTTTTTTGTCTTCTTGAAAGTTCGTATTTCTAAATATTGAAATCTATTTTTGCAGCTATCAATATTGTTTTTCCTCCTTTTCTCTTCATGTCATGTCTCAGTCGACATATTATGTAGTGTGACCATGTATTTTAGCCTTTGCTAAAAACCACATAATTGTTTTATTTTGATGTATATTGATTTCTTCTTGTAGGTTCTGTATAAAATTGTATGAATTTGACTCCTTTTTAATGGATAAAAAACAAATAAACATTCAACTTTAAGTATTCTTGTCCAAGATCTTTCTTGTTTCTATATGATTTCATATTCGTGAGAGTAAATATAGTCTCTGGATCCTGTTCTTGTCAAGTGGGAAGAATCTGTATAAACAGATTTCTTGGAACAGCAATTGTCTTTCCGTATTTCTAAAGCCACAAATAAATAAAATTTAGTCTTGTGCTTAATCGGAAACATTTGTATAACAATGTTATCCTACAATCTATACTATGTTCAAACTGGTAAAATAAAAAAATCAAGACTGTTGTTACAATACTAATATCATCACGGAAAATTGCTGGTTTTCTCATGGGACAATGTTATCCAAATTAATCAGTCCACTGTAGTTGACTAGTTCCCCTTCTTTTATTGTGCATATTGTCGCATCCAGAAATTTCCATTATGATTGAAACTACTGCAGGAAGCTAGAGATAAGGTGATTATTATTATTATTAATGTACACAGAAATTGCTATATGACTTGAAGTGTTGTTTCTAGCAAAAATAAAATGACAGCAAATGGAAAAATAGTTCCTGTAGTGCTGTATGGAAAATACATAAAAGCACCATAAGGAGGAGAAGAAAAATATTAAAGCTGTTTCAACTAGTGTGACATATAGATGGCTAAGGTAAGAAGTAACTAAGTGTATGAAATGATACAACAGTGTATCTCTACTAAGAATGTTATTGTGGCAAGTCTTCAATGGAAAACATATGGGGGGGGGGGGGGATCATAGGCTTCTACACTTCACCAAAGCTTTAATGTGTTGAAGACCCCACAAAGTATGTGTCCAATATATAAGAATAATAATTATTATTCTTACAAGTGGAACACTAACTTGACCCTAAGAAAGTGATATCCATAGATTTCTTTAGGGACATGACGTCAGAACTGTGAAATAGAAAACAGGTTGAAGAAAGCAGGAATTGGAAGTGAATTTCGAAAGCTGTGTTTTATCTTCAGCATTACTGAATTGAGACAAGTAGAAAGAAGAAGAAAGTAAGTCCCATAGTTTAGCAGAGGTATTACTAGCTTTAGAAGCTGAAACCAAAAGTAGGGCATTAACTCAATTTTTTTCAACTGTTAGTGTAAAGTGCGTTAATAGTAGCTTTGTTTAAATTTAGACAGTATGAAGTTTGGCCCTTGTTCATGGCAAGGAGAAAACTTTAAAGATATTAACTACAAGCCTCGCAATAACTTTATATTATGGCAAGATATAAATGAAACTGGACGTTACTAGTTCATGGTAGCAATGAAACAGATTTTCTCTTCTAGCAAGTTGTTGTTGTTATTATTGCAGAATGACTTCTGTTGCTGCTAGAAAATTAGACATTAGATGTCTAATGTACTGTCAGGACCACTTACTTGGCCACTCATACATTGCCCGTGGTTCATGAACTAGGACATGACTACAGGAACCCACACCATGCTCCAGACTGAACGCTGAAAGGCATAATCAGTCTCTAGTGATGATAATGATGATGATGTCTAATGTAACTAAACTCAAAATACCACTGCAGTTCTGCACATTATGCTGTATGCTGCCTGTGATACATCTTTATATTGTGAAAAAACTTAGCAGTTTGTCGACTGTTTCATAATATATGAATTCAATAATGTATGCTGATGGAAAGTGTATGTGTGTGGGGAGGGGGGGGAGGAGAGGAATCAACAAGACAATGCACAGTATAAGTAACATGCTAGGAACAACTGGAATGCAAATAATGGAGGACAGATAACAACTCACTGTAAAGATGTTTGCTGAGCCACGGACAGGCACGTATAACAGAGAATCACATTCACATAACCTAAATTTTCAGCCAGGCCTTCATCAGAAAAGGAAACGCATTCACACTATCACTCGGACAACTATACTCACATGACCACCATCTCCAGCTGTTCGAGTGCAACCAGCATCTTGACAGTGACTGAGGAGGGGGATGGAAAGTTCACGTTGCATGGTGGATTGTAAATGTTCTGAGAGGCAGAAATGTGAGATGCAGCATTGAATGCTGTGAAGAGAAGGGGGCAGGAGAGAATAAAAGAAAGGTGTAGAGGCGTGTGGGGAGGGAAGGTTATTTTGAGATAAGAATTATAAGAAAAACATAAAAACTAAAGAATAGAGAGATCAACATGTTGGCTGCTTAGCGATGGATGTTTTACCTCCAGGTCGGGCATGGCGACCGGGGCTAAACTGATATACACTCACTATTCCATGATCGTCTTTCAGGTCATGTTGACCCACAGTATATGTTTCACGTTTCTGTGTCTGTATTGGACACATGCAAACCAATGCTATACTGCACCGAACAGAAGGGGGCTGGTGGCCGTCGCTGCCAGCCACATGGCATCGGGGGGTATGGCATTGCAGTGGCTGATGGCGGCCAAATGGCAGTTGACGTGTTAAGGGGAGATTGTATGGGGCGACACACAGTTGGAAGGAACACTTGAATTGGAGGGAGGACCAAGATATGAACAGACTTGAAATAGAGCAACAAATGTTTTGTGGCTAATGTGATAGACAAAACTTATAGTCGCTAAAGAGACTATATTAATATTCATAATAATATGGCATACTATGTAGCAGACCCTGATGAGCACAAGTTATTAAATAATAATAATAATAATAATAGCTATTAGCACTGAAGGGGACCGATTTGATACTATGAAAATGCACCCAAAACCGGAAGAGACGTTGCCACCTCGACCGAGTGAGGTGGTGCAGTGGTAACGCACTGGACTGAGCATTTGAAAGTTCGGCAGCTCAAATCCCATTTCGGCCGTCCCACTTAAGGCTTCCTGTGATTTCCCTAAATTGTTCCAGGCAAATGCCAGGCAGGATATTTCCTTTCAAAGGCCATGGCTGATTTCCTTCCCCATCCTTGACAAAAGCTATCCAAGCATGTGCTCTGTCTCTGAAGACCGTCTACATACATAAAACTGGTTCCACTCTATACTGGTGGCTCGTACAGAAACAGGTTATGAGTTTATCCCACAAGGCGAACACCAAGTTCGGTACAAACGAATTCCGATGGGTTGCAGGTATGTTTTGCAGGAACTCCTCCAGACCACCGAGCTAAAAGGATTTGTTCCAATGCGCATTGGTTTCTACGAAAATCGATATCAAAGTCCAGTGCGTAACAGCTATACCTGTACTCAGTCACCATCGGTACGTGAGTCAGTGTGGTGTAATTAGCAAGGTTCTGGACTGTCAAACAGATGACCCGAGTTCAGATTGTGCACAGAATTTTACTTTTCGTTCAGACACTTGCCTGATGATTAATTGTGTATAATTGTATTCCTTTTTCCACTTTATCAGTTCTTATAGCACAGATAAAGTCATGTCAGGTAATTACAGTTACATGAAGTTCTTGTACGCTACAAATGATTAGCCGCCTGGCCACAGCATAATTATCCACTGCGATGTGTCAAGTGGGCATACACTGCATTCGATGGTATAACAACATGCGGCCGGGGACTGCAAAAGCAGCTAGCAAATGCTGCACAAATGTCATAGGTAATAACTACAGGCAGTTTACTTATTTAGAAATATCTTTCAGTCACCGTGAAAGTATGCTTTGAAATAAAACTAAATACAATGATCGTCACACAATACATAACATATTGAGCAATTAACATAAGTTATTATTATGACCAATTACTCAAGCATTAACATAAGATTGGCTATGAAAACATATAATTATGCAAAATCAGTTGTTGGACAACTGTTTTGATCTTAATTTTCGTGGAAATCAAGGCGCATTGTGACAAATCCTTTTAGCTTGGTGGTCTATTCTCACATGAACTACTTGTGACCCATCAAAATTCGTTTGTACCATACTTGGTGTTCCCCTTGTCAGTTGCAAAATTTTCTTTATTTCAATGACTTGATTTCACTCTTTTGAGGCATCATCAGATAATGTAAATTTAGGCATTCTATCTGTCCACTCTGTGCTGTGCATAATATGACGTGTTTGAATTCACCTTATGCCTAATTAAAAAAAAAAAGTATGATGATAGTTTTCCTTTCTAAATGGTTTATTTTGCAATGACAGAGAGCTCACAATATATCGTTTACATTATCCGATGATACCTCAGAAGGGCAAAACGTGTCGTTGAAATAAAGAAAATTTTGGAGATATCTACATATGTAATCTGCAATCCACGGAAATGTGTGTGTCGGAGGGTACCTAGTGCCACTACTAGTTACTTGCTTTCCTGTTCCACACCCAAATAGAATGAGGGAAAAACAAATACTTGTATGCATTGTATGAGCCCAAATCTCTCTGATCTTATCTTTGTGGTCTTTACGGGCAATGTAGGTTGGCGGCAGTAGAATCTTTCTACAGTCCACTTCAAATTTCAGCCCTCTAAATTTCTTAAACAGCGTTTGTCGGGAAGAACACCACCTTCTCTCCAGCAACTCCCATTTGAGTGCCTGAACCATTTCAGTAACACACACACACACACACACACACATTAATTGAACCTACCAGTAACAAACCTAGCAGCCCACCTCTGAATTACTTCTATCTCTTTCCTTAAACTGATCTCATGCGGGTCCGAAACACCTGAGCAATACCCGAGACATGGTCGCGTAAGTGGTTTATATGTGGTCTCCTTTACAGGCAAAATAATCGCATCTTCCCAAAATTCTCCCAATAAACTCAAGTCACCCATCTGCCTTCACCACAACTGTCCTTATTTTGTGTCCCTGCCTCGTCGCCGCTTTTGTGTCCCGTTTCCGTCGTAGGTGTCGGTGGCCGAGTGGAAAGAGACCGACACAGGAATAAAGATAGCACGCTGGTGCAGGTACGGAGGGGAGCAGCCAGAAACTAGAAACACTAGAGTAAATTAGAACGAGATATATATTGAACAGAATTTATACAATACTTAACTTTTACATAGATCAGTACTGCAGATACAGAGTTGAGCTAGAGGCCTGCCTAGTACTGCTTCCTAGTGCCTATACGATAGCCAAGTCTTCACTGGTGCCTATCTGATTACGAAGCTCCTAACTGGTTGCTATCTATGTCCCAAGTGAACGATGTCGTTCAGTGGTGGCCACGAGCGGAGTTCCAGCAGAGGGCACTCGTGGCTGTCATCGTAAGAACGCCGCGCCATGCGTGCATGGCGTCGCGCGGCGAAAGTAGGTGGCGTGCACTTTGGACTTGAGCGACACCACACCCCTCCCCCCCAAACCGCCGCGCCGTCGTGGCGTAGGGCTGAGGGCCACGGTGACGGCACTGGGAGGAGGGCCTGGGCGGGGGCGTTACTGGTGGGACGGGCGTCTTAGCTGAGGCTGGGATCGAGATGCCGCCGCGCCCCGGCATCCGCCTTGCGATCCTCCATGAAACCCGCCAAAACCTGAGGAAGGGCGCACACCCCCGCCCAGAGGGAGCAGGTCACCTTCTTCTGAGGTGCGTGGCCCAAGCTAGGGGGGCCCGCACGGTCCCAGAGTCCCTCTCGGTGACGCTGTCATCAGCACGCACTGAATGGTGCCCGGCATCCATCATGTCTTGTTGCCAGCGAACACCCTGTACAGCACCGGCGTGGAAACCTGAAAACGCGTAGCGCCATACGAACCGACTCGGTGTGTGGGAGGCTGCAGCAGGTGAAGGAGAGTGCGGTGACGGCGGCCGAGTAGCAGCTCGGCAGGAGACGGGCTGTCACGTGGCATGCACCGAGACTTGAATGTTCGAACGAAACGTTCTGCTTCACCATTGGACTGAGGGTGAAAAGCTGCGGTGGTGAAATGCTGAATGCCATTCACACGACAAAACTGTTGAAATTCCGCATTAACAAACTGAGTTCCATTGTCACTGACGATAGTTTCAGGCAAACCTTCGATGCAAAAAACTGATGTTAAGGCACTGATTGTACTAGAAGCCGTCGTTGAGTTCATGGCAATCACGAAAGGAAACTTGCTGAAAGCGTCTACAACAATTAACCAGCGCGTATTCCAGAAAGGTCCGGCAAAGTCAATATGTAAACGTTGCCATGGTCCCTTGGGGCGTGGCCAGTCTGAGAAACGTTGCGGAGGAGCCGCCTGATGCTCCGCAGAAACTGTACACTGTGACGTCATGTGCTCTATCTGAGCGTTCATACCAACCCAGGAACAATGACGTCTGGCCAGTTGCTTTGTCCTAACAATACCCCAATGTCCTTGATGCAGGAGACGTAACACTTCTCGTTGCAGGGAACGAGGAACAATCACTCTTGTTTGATCGTTGTCTGTATGTAACAACAGAACACCCTGACTTAAAGACAATGCATGACGTTGTGCAAGATAACGTCGAACCAGAGGCCGTTCAATGTCTTTGGCTCTGGCAGGCCACCCTGAGCGAACAAAACGTGCTACCACACTTAAGTCTGCATCCGCAGCTGTTTCCTGTGCAACCCGACGAGAGTTTAAAGGAAAGTCTGCAACAGAAGAAGCATCTCTGGAGTCTATCTGACAACATGCCATTTCTGAAGAATCAAACGACACATCCTGGCCAACCGGAAGTCGGGAAAGTGTGTCCGCGTTGGCTTGTTTAGTGGTAGGTCGGTACAAAATCTCATACTGATAATTAGACAATATCAAGGACCATCTCTGAAGCTTTTGTGCCGTTCGTGGCGGAATTGGCTTTGTGGGTGAGAACAACGATGTGAGAGGCTTGTGGTCTGTCAACAAATAGAATTTTCTGCCATAGAGATAATGATGAAACTTTGTGACACCGTAAATGATTGCTAAGGCCTCCTTTTCTATCTGACTGTAATTCTGTTGCGTCGGCGTCAGTAGCTTGGATGCAAAGGCAATAGGACGATCGTGACATCCAGTAAGATGTGACAAAACTGCACCCACACCGTACGACGAGGCATCAGCTGCTAACACTACAGGCTTCTGTGGGTCAAAGGGAATCAAACATGCATCACTGAGTAGTGCAGACTTTAATTTGTCAAAGACAACCTAGCAATCTTTGGACCATACAAAAGGAACATTCTTCCTACATAAGCGATGCAGTGGAGCTGCAATCTGAGAGGCATTGGGAATAAATCTGAAATAATAGTTAAGCTTTCCCATTACTGCTTGCAATTCATGCACATTCTTAGGAGGAGGCAAGTCTTTGATTTCTCTAAGATGTGACTGTAAGGGATGAATTCCTTGGGCATTAATCACATGGCCTAGATACTCTATTTCAGTGTGAAAAAACGAACACTTTGCTTTATTGCAACGTAGACCTGCTGCCGTCAAAACTTTGAAAAGGCACTCCAGGTTTGCTAAATGCTCTTCAACTGTATGTCCGGATACCACAATATCATCTAAGTAGTTTGAGCAACACGGTACAGAAACGGTCAGCTGTTCCAAAAAGCGCTGAAAAATAGGGGGGCGCAAGAACTGTCAAAGGGTAGGCGTTGAAATTGAAAAAGGCCCATGTGAGTATTAATGACGAAAAACTTTTTTGACTCGTCATCAAGCGGAATCTATAAGTATGCCTCTGCTAAATCAATCTTAGAAAAGAAGCGAGACTGTCCTAATTTGTCCATCAGTTCCTCAGGTCTGGGCAGGGGATAAGTGTTCACAATTGTTTGAATGTTCACTGTTGATTTAAAGTCCGCACAGAGACAAAGTTTTCCTGACGGCTTGGGTATAATTACTATAGGCGAGGCCCACTGACTCACAGAAACAGGAGAAATCACACCACTATCTTGCCAATGTTTAAGTTCATCGGCAACTGTATCACGCATTGCGATAGGCACTGGTCTAGCTTTACGAAATTTTGGAACTGCAGATTCTTTTAAAGTTACATGTGCCACGAAGTCTTTAGCACAACCTAGCTCCGGTGAAAACAAGTCACTGTATTTTTCACACAATGCATTTATTTTATCCTGAGGCACTACTGACGAAATCTGAAGCACATACCTTTGAATAGATAAGCCAAACAAGTCAAACGCATCTAGTCCAAAAATGTTCTGCGTAGATTTGGCCTGAAGAACTACAAAAGCAACTGTTTTTATTACACCTTGAAAAGAGGCAGGCAGGCTACACGTTCCTAGCACGGGAACATTTTGACCTGTATATGCTGTTAACACTTGTTGACACGGTGACAATTTTGGCGAACCCAAAAGTTCATAAGTATCTTTGTTTATTAATGTAACAGCGGAACCAGTATTGAGTTGAAATTGCACAGTCTTATTTTCTATGGAGAGATTTACAAAAAGTTTGTGCTTCTGGCGCACGACAGGTGCGCGAATGTGGGCAACGTCTCCTACGGTTTGTTGGCTGCACTTGCGCATGCACGGGCTGCGTGCGGTAGGAAGCGGCGCAGAATCGGCACATAGATTAATATCACCATCATTAGATGGCACTACCGCCGGATCGGCGTCCGCGCAATGCGAGGCTACTGCACTAAAATTACTTTGCGAAGCTACATCAAGTCTACTGTCATTAGCTACACAGTACTGGGCACTTTTACAATAAGAAGTTGCAGAAGGCACTAGGTTCACTACAGGATTGCACTGTACATTGTCACTTTGCTTGTCCCGAACCCTTTTCCGTTGCACAGATGTACGCGCTCGTCGCCGCTTGCGGCGTGGCTCAATACATAGTTTTGCAATAGGTGCAGAAGAATTTCCTTGCAATTGAGAACCAAGTAAAGCACTGTTCAATTCCACAGCATCTATGACATTGACTGTATGCACTGCTCTCGCACTTTGCGAAGCATTGTTCTGAAAGGCACCGTTCTTGCAATTTCTATTTTGCATACACACTGTTTGTACGTGTCCTGATTTGCCACATTGATAACAGGTTGCGTTGCGATTAGGGCATAGTGCACGCTTATGGCGAGATACACACTGAGGGCAAGACTTACGAACATTTTTCTGAAATGAACGTTGGCGCCCGTTATTCAAATTACTGTTCATAACACGACGAGGCAACCTTTGTGTCGCACTTTTACACTGGCTACTGTTCACTGTCTGTTCAGCACGGCCTGTACTATTGTAAGAATCACTAGTGCTACACTGAGAACTATGGCTAGGAAAGCGTCCGTTACAGCGCACTGAATTAACACTGTGGCTTTGCATTTCTACATCTGCTAAGTCAAAAGTATCATGCGCTTCTATAAGCTGCAGTACACTGTCTAATGAGGGGTCAGACTGTTTCAGAATTGCTGCTCGAATTCTGGGGTCCTGAATGTTCTGCGTGATTGCATCTCTCAACATAACGTCACTATATGAAAGTCCACAAGAGCAAGTAAATTTACATTGGCGGGTTAAGCCCTTCAACTCAGTGATCCACTCTTGGTGTGACTGCTCAGGTAATTTTTTAAGTCTGAAAAATCGGTACCGCACAGCGGCTACGAGAACTTTTCTCTCATAATGAGCATTTAGTGCCTCTACTATTTGTTCAAAGTCTACATCACGAGGAGATGCGTCGGGGAAAAGTTTTTTCAGTAACACGAAGGTGTTGGTGCCCACCACAGATAATAACAGATGCTTCACTTTCTGACCTGTAATTTGATGAGCCACGACGAGTTATGGAAACTGTGCGAAGTAGTCACTCCATTCTTCCTCACGTTCGTTGTACTGGCGAAATGTAGGAAGTGGTGCAGCGGCAGGTGTGTGCTGCTGATGTGATGGCTGTTGTTGTTGGTGAGCAGCCTGTGCCGTGAACTGCGACGCCGCCCGCAGGAGTTGAGTGATTTGCGCCATCTGTAACTGAATAATTTTCATTAAGTTTGGATTCGGGGTAGTGACCATGCTGATCGATTAGGCGCCGCGCATACAAGTAACTTATAACAAAACACAAATGCAATATAAAAGGAGGGCTCGCTCTGCAACAAAAAAGTCCACAAAACACGTAACTTATGACGTTCCCCCAAAAATCTTAGAATAACGGTGGGTGGGCGGGAGCAATTTCTGCGTGCTCCGATTGCTGCTGTCTGGCTGCTGCAAGTGGACTGGTCTAAGGTTCTATCACTCCTCGTCGCCACTGTTGTGTCCCTGCCTCGTCACCGCTTTTGTGTCCCGTTTCTGTCGTAGGTGTCGGTGGCCGAGTGGAAAGAGACTGACACAGGAATAAAGATAGCACGCTGGTGCAGGTACGGAGGGGAGCAGCCAGAAACTAGAAACACTAGAGTAAATTAGAATGAGATATATATTGAACAGAATTTATACAATACTTAACTTTTACATAGATCAGTACTGCAGATACAGAGTTGAGCTAGAGGCCGGCCTAGTACTGCTTCCTAGTGCCTATACGATAGCCAAGTCTTCACTGGTGCCTATCTGATTATGAAGGTCCTAACTGGTTGCTATCTCAGTCCCAAGTGAACGATGTCGTTCAGTGGTGGCCACGAGCGGAGTTCCAGCAGAGGGCGCTCGTGGCTGTCGTCGTAAGAACGCCGCGCCGTGCGTGCATGGCGGCGCGCGGCGAAAGTAGGTGGCGCGCACTTTGGACTTGTGTGACACCACACCTTATATGCGTGTTCCATTTCATATCACTTTGCAGCGTTACACCTAGATATATAATTAACACGACTGTCAAGCAGCACACTACTAATGCTGTATTCAAACATTTTGGGAATGTTTCTCCTACTCATCTGTATCACCATCATTTTTCTACATTTAGAGATAACTGCCACTCCTCATCCCATCTAGAAATTTGGTCCAAGTCAACCCGCATCCCACTACAGTCGTTCAATGACATCATCTTCCTGTACACTACAGCATCATCAGCAAACAGCAGCAGATTACAGCTCACTTTGTCTGTCAGATCATTTATATAGATAGAAAATAATAATGGTCCTACCACAGTTCACTGGGGCAGTCCTGACAATACTGTAGCCTATGTTAAACACTTGCCATCGAGAACAACAAACTGGGTTCTATTAGTTAAGTAGTCTTGGAGCCACTCACATATTTGGGTTCCTGTTCCATATGTTCGTTAGCAGTCTGCGGTGCAGAATCACGTCTAATGTATTTTGAAAATCAAGAAATATGCAGTCTACCTGTTGCCCTTCATCAATAGCCACAAGATGTCATGAGAGAAAAGGGGAAGCTGGATTTCACACAATCAGTGCTTCCTGAAGCCATGCTGATGTTCGGACAGAAGCTTTTTCGCCTCAAGGAAATTTGCTACATTAGAACTGAGATTATGTTCAAGAATTCTACAACAAACTGAAGTTAATTGTGTTGGTCTGCAATTTTGTGGGTATGTTCTTTTGCCTTTCTTATACATGGGAGTCACCTGCACATTATTCCAGTCACTTGGAACTCTGCAGTGGATCAAAGATATACGATAAATGCACGCTAAGAAAGGAGCTGATGCCGCAGAGTACTCTTATCTTATTGGTACCCCAGATGGACCTGGCGAGTAGTTAGTTTCACTCTCTCAGCTGTTTCTCTACCCTGGCTATGCCTCTTACTATGTCCTCCATTTGGGAGAAATGCCCCATCCCCATGCGTGAATGATGTCAATGGGGTGTTAGACTCTTTTAATCCCACGTTCTTACAATGGTAACTCCCATCGCATTCCGATGAGATTTTATGGTAAGATGACACAGCAGGTAGCTAATGGAAAACTGAACATAGATCAAGCCCATAAACAGGAAGAAGTTATATGTCACTGTGAAATAAAATAGGAAAGTAGAAACAGTTAATGGTCAATGTGCTAGATATGCAACATCAAGCTTAGGGCTAGAGCCATGACATCGTGGTTCTGTGGTGATGCACTGAGATGTTGGAGGTCTGTGTTAAAACATCCTTTAATCTATGTATTCTTACTTTTTGTTTTTCACCACGTGTTCAACTGTCCATTCAGTCATTGACACCTCCATTCTTTTTGTAACCTTAGAAATTGTTATATTACATGTAAGGCACATTGTAAGTATATGTTACCATTGCAAGTAAATGTGATGATAATGAGAGCAGATGAGACCTCTCGCAGAAATGAAAACAATAATTAATAAATGTAATCAACTTCTCTCTCCAAAATTCCAGCACGTGTTCTGATTAGCTAGCAAATATGCAGAATTCGATGTTGTACATAACAAAAACTTCCAAAATGTTAAAACACATTGTTTTATTTATCATCAAGACCTAATGTTAAGTGACATTTTATGTATCTTTTATTGTTTGACATAGATACCGTGACAGAAAATGTACCAATGTAAACAGCTTGTTTAATTTTACTTTTCTGATGATGATTAATAACCGAAACCAGTAAAGTTGTAAATACAATAAATAGCTGATGGTTTACAATTTGCATTTTTTAAAGTTAACTCTGCACAAGGAAAAGTGTGTGATTGAGAAAGTGTTGTGGTCATCTGTTGCACTTGTAAGACAAACTGTTATGTTTACATCTTTTCTTTGGGAGGTATTACATTGACATACATACACACACACAAATATGAAAGGAGGCATACCTTACTCACCAGTGGTACAAGTTAAGTGCACAGTTAAGCAATTCTTATCCTATGACAAACATACTGTCACGTATGTCATGTATCGTCACACATGTTTTGCAGTGTAGGATTCGGCTGTCGATTTTTGATTTGACTTGATTTGATTTTCTCAGGGAAGCCAAAACAGTCTTAGTCCAACCTGCCACTGCCCACACCGAAACTAAGTTTATTGTGTGGTATCACTCCCTGTATATCTAGTAAAGTCAACCAATGCCCTTGAACAGTGCAAGGAGTCCCTTTACCAGTTCTTCATTAGACACAATTTCTTTGGGTCTGGTTGTCCCAAATGTTCTGTGCCTTTTACTCTCTAATGCAATGAATTCGAAGATTAGATGTGATGCAGTTTCATCACTGTCATCACAGATCTTACATTTAGGGTTCTCTTCTGTTATTCCCATTGTATGTAGGTGTTTTTTAAAATTCCCATGGCCTGTCAGCAATCCAACCATGAGTCTAATCTCTCTCCTGTTCAGGCTCAGGATTGCAGAGCTTCTTTAAAACATGGCTTTGGCATCATTACCTCGCCATGTTTTTGTTGATAGACTTTGGTCCAATGTTCTATGTGCTGTCTTCTGAGCCAGTTACGTAGTTCCAATTTGATCATTGCCTTGCTGATTGTCAGGACAGGTTCCGGTCCAATAAATGGAGTCTCTGCTCCCATCCTGTCTAATCTGTCGGCATGTTCGTTGCCACTGATCCCCGAGTGGCCAGGGACCCACAATAGGTTTACTCTATTGCTTTCCCCTAGCTCCACCAGAACCCTGTGACATTCTGCTACAATTTCAGACCTTGTTGTAGGAGCTGCCAGTGATCTCAGGGCTGTCTGATTAGATATAGACGCTATGGTCTTTGTAGCACCTACGCAAATTCTCCTCCACACACACCCTGATGGCAGTGATTTCGGGCTGGAATACTAAGGCCAGTTTCCCTAGAGAGATGATGCCCTCCAGTCTTGGCTGCACCCCGTATACCCCGGCCCTAACGCCTTGGTCTGATTTTGACCCATCAGTGAACCAGACAATATCCCCTTACGGTGTCGAAACTATTTTCTCCCACTGCTCCCTACTTCAAATTGTTATATTCAAAGGCTTGTTGAAGCAGTATGGAGTTATAATATAGTCGGCTGGCATTTCCCCGACCTTTCCTATATTTACCTCACTCACTATTTTAGTGTGTGATTCTGGATATCCCAAAGAGTTCCAGTTTTTGCCAGTTTTGAGTCTGTATGCACCAGCCGCTGCCTCCATCTTGACCCAAGGTGTAATGGGGGCATATCCAACATGGTTTCCATCCCAGCAGTTGGTGTGTTGCTAATTCCGCCTGTTATGGCTAAGCAGGCTAATCTCTGCACCTTACCAAGCTCCTTAGCAGCAACCTGCTGTTCTACCTTCTTCCACCACACGACCGCCCCATAGGTGATCCTGGGTCTAATCACCATGGTGCATATCCAGTGCATACCCTTGGGGCTCAGGCCCCAATTCAGCTGTCATCTCATTATCAAATGTTTGGGGCTTCCATTCAAAAGCCACTACCTTTCGACTGCTAATAGAACACTTTTGTTGTATAGACTTTACGCCACAACATTGAAATTGAATATGATGAACAGATGTGTCAAAGACTAGACAGACAATTAATCATTTCTGAAAAACAAAAATATAAAAATGTCCAACATGATGGAGTGTTGAACACGGATCTCCAGCCCTGTAGTTCAACACAATGACAACATAACAGAGACGATGCGGCTTTCAGTGCTTCCTCCGTATTGCACATCGTGCCCTCAAACAGCTGAATGAATATATTTTCTTTTCTTTTGACTCTTCCTTATAACTTCGTCCTGTTTTCGTGCTCACTCTGTGTTTAGTTTTTTATGGGCTACCGCTGCACCAACTTGCCACTAAGTGGAGAGGGGTGTGGTGCAAGGTTCCCTTTATAGCAGGCGGGCTATATAGGTTCATGTGTGTGGTCTGGGCCACACGTGGTGCATTGGAAATTGTGCCTCATCCAACTGTGTCACACACTGCCATTTCATCTACATACTCCACAATCCACCTCAAAACACATAGCAGAGGATACCTTGCACCACCGCTACCCATTTCCTGTTCTGTTCCAGTTCTAAACAGAACAAGGGAAGAAATAATGCCTCTTTATGAGCCCTAATTTCTCTTGCCATATCACTTTGGTCTTTACAAGAAATGCAAGTTTGCACCAGTAATATCATTCTGCAGTCAGCTTTACATCAACAGAGCTTATCATAAAGAATGTCACCTTCCCTACAGCAATTCCCATTTGAGTTCCTGAAGCATCTACGAAACATTCAAATGTTGATTGAACTTACTTGTAACAAACCTAGCAGCCCACCTCTGAATTGCTTTGATGTCTTCTATTGCTCCAGTGTTCATCTAGCTGTTGTGACTGATGGCATGTTAGCAGTGGCTCCAATACCCCATGGAACCCACCATGTTATGGTTTGACTCCTGGGAGGTGTGTCTGCATGTCCTGTGTTGAACGTAGCAGCAATTTTTTGCAATTCGAAAGAAAGCAAGTACAGGCAAATGTGAAAATTACAGAACTATCAGCTTAATAAGTCATGGTTTCAAAATACTAACACAAATTTTTACAGATGAATGGGAAAACTGGTGGAATTTGACCTTGGGGAAGATCAGGTTTGGATTTAGGAGAAATGTAGGAACATGCAAGGCAATACTCACATTACGACCTCTCTTAGAAGACAGATTAAGGAAAGGAAACCCTACATTTTCAGTATTTGTATATCTGGAGAAAGCTTTTGACAATGTTGACTCAAATACACTCTCAAATTCTGAAGGTAGCAGGAGTAAAATATAGGGAGTCGAGAGCTATATTCATATTGCAAAAAAAAAAAAAAAAAAAAAAAAAAAAAAAAAAAAAAAAAAAAAAAAAAACAGATGGCAATTACTAGAGTTGAATGGCATGAAAGGGACTTGGTGTTTGGAAAGGGAGTAAGATAGGATTGCTGCCTTTCCCTAACGTTGTTCAATATGTACACTCTTTGACAAAAAACCCGGCCGCCGGCCGGCCGCCGCTGAGCCTAAGTCTGAGCCGATCGCTACATGGGACAATAAAAGTGGCCGCGCTGATTCGCTCTAAGTCCAACTATCTGCACAATCTGGCAACACTGCAGACTGCGGGAGTTCACACATCACTTCTTCTGTGCAGTAAGAAGACAACTCGGTCAGCTCCCTCCGTGGTCTTGCAGTAAAGTGCGCGACTTGCATGTTCGGTATTAGCCATCGAAACCGACTGTTGACAAAAATTTTTAATTCACGTCACTCGTTCATGCTCATGCCCCATGTGTAAGGGAAGCGTATTTCATTTTTTGGTACACTGGTAATAACATTTCGCCCCAATAACATCGCCGCCTATGGCCGCAGCACTTGGCAGCGCTCTCCGCGGCCCACTCGCCGGCAGCAGCGGTGGCGGCGCTACACAGCGCTGCCTCGCCCTCTGCCCACAGCGCCTGCTGCCGCTCATCGCCCTGGATGTGTTAAACGCGTTACTCTTGAGTGGTGATCCACAAACAACGTTGAGATTCGTATTTCACACAGGATATCACGAAGCAGACCACCTATTTTGAATGATGAGCATATAATACATTAGAGGCAAAAAATTGTCATTGTCCAATCCAATGGCACTCTACGATGGTTAACACTTATTTGTGATTTAAGTCTCGATCCTTTTCCTTTCAGAAAAGCCTTTCATGTAATTTGTTATTGTCATCAGTTCATATGTTTTCATCAAGACACAACATGTAACTTACTAAAATGTTTTAGTGTCGTTGTTTCACTCCGTACGGTAAATGAATGAGCTAAATTATGTGAATACGTTTCAGTGCACGTTCTAAAGCAATACAGGCACACTGCAAGGTTCGTGTCTTCATGTCTCATTTCTACAGGAGATATTTCACATCAATGGAGATGAATTCGAATTTCTTCGAAGGCGTTTGTATGGTGAAGCAAAGAAGACATCTAATACCATTTCCATAATTTGAAGTCGACCTTTCTGAAAGACTTATTGTATAAAATTTTTCTTATGATTCCGTTAAAGAGTTTCTTCTTGCAATCTGCAGTGTATAAAGTAAAATAAAATGAAATTAAATTCCATCCCCAAACGCACTTTCTCCAATCAGGATTAGAACTGCCG
The DNA here is from genome assembly GCA_026315105.1 of Locusta migratoria. Lineage (NCBI taxonomy): Eukaryota > Metazoa > Arthropoda > Insecta > Orthoptera > Acrididae > Locusta > Locusta migratoria. The sequence goes on along the minus strand of CM048753.1, from coordinate 49,323,811 downwards.
ACTCACACTAGGGCTGCATGACAAGACACAAGCAGAACCACACAGCCAACCACACACTGTGGCATCGTGCCCTCAGTCTCTCACATATTCTATGCTGAGCCTCTAACGCATCGCGAAAGTCACCTACACAAATAACTACATTCCTTGAGTGCAAAAGTTAAATGTCTGTCTCTCATTTCACGACGGCATTACAAATCATTAGTCATGAAACTAGAAAAGGAATGTCAAGTGAACTTAGTGAGACAATTCAGTACCACTTGAGGAAGTAACTTCACTGTCACAGTGTTGCCAAATATCAGCAACGATGTTGCCAGTTCTTAGCTGTACTAGGAAGACCTGTGAAGCGATAAGCGACGCGAAATCGCGCTAGTCTCATGCGGGCGTCTAGAGGGGAGTCGCGCATTTCGGTTAATATGCGGCGCTGTCTCCTGATAGATTCCGTCGTCACATTTACGATGCAGATATTAAATTCGTCCAATTAGGCCGAAACTATCGTTTACATCTTTTGAAGCTTTACTGCATTATGATATATTTTCAGCAAATGACTAGAGAAAAAAATACTAATATTGTGATTGCAACATACGGCAAAGCAAAGACTGAGATACGTAAACATGCATCACGATTACAGTTTTATCCCCCCCCCTCCCAAAAAAAGACTAAAACAATTGCTTTGATACATTTCGACAAAAGCTAATTTTTCTATGAAAAGTTACTGGAAATCAATGATGCCCCATCCGTCTCGAAAAACTTGAAAGGGACTGCGTTTCAAAATGCAACCTTACGACTGTACAAGTAATATTTCATTTCTTCTACGTGTTGGTTTGCTTGAAAGCCAGAAGAAACATAGTTAACTGATTATTTGTGCAACACAGTAATTATTGTACTTATGTATTCAGAATACTGGATATTTAAAATTACGGTCATGAACACAGAAACTAAACTGTATATGTGGGCAACGTGCAATTCTGATGTTTTTCCTCTGCAAACATACACATATAATCTATAGACTACTAAGCAGCTTATTGATTTCCTTGTGTTACAGCTTTGATGGGCCAACAAATGATGATGAGAATCCGAACCCATGTGTCTGATGGATTTTTCGAACGTTGCAACCTATGACTTGCACGTGTTGTTGCTTAGTATCTGTCGTCACGATGTTAAATCAACAGAAATTGTTAAAAACATTTTACCTACTTTCTCCTATTGTCCCATTTTTCGTCAAACCACACATTATTTCTGGTCTCTTGGCCACATGGGAAACAAAGCTTTTGCAACTGAATTAATGATAATAATGATGGTAATAATGATAGTAATCAATGATATTTACGGCATTACAGCAGAATGATAAAGATTACAATAACAATAGAAAATGACGATTTCTTGGTTGACACAATGCAATGAGTTATGGTATTTCGTTGCTGAATGCCATTTATGATATTTTTCAGAGGAGAAAAATAGACCTGAAGCCACACACATCACTAGTACAACGATACCCCACTAATCAACTAGGCTTGCTGTAGATGAGAAAACGAGAACGGCGCCACCGAGCTAAAATGAGATTACTCGTTCAGTTAGCTGACATTTTTTGGCAGTTAATACAGACAGTCCCGACATAAAACACAAAATTATTTGCAATTTAAGGAGTGGTAGACCTTTCTGCGGTCGAAAATTTAATTCAGGATAACAGTCATTTAAATGAAATGACTAATCTCATATCCTCATGAATATTGGAAAATACCTCGAATTCTGGAACTAAGGGAACGATCAGAGTTTCCTAGCATCGTAAGCAATACTGCGAAGCTATAGGAAGAATTTATTGGCCATCCCACAATATCCTCATTCCTACAAACAGCTTGCTTCAACTGGCTTTCATCCATGCTGCGCTACCAACGCCCATTATAAATAATGCTTCAGTCCGAAAGCAGACAACGTCATTGAAAATGCTGATGAATAGATGACTTACGTTCGTCAACTTCCGGGGAGAGTTTCTTTCAACGAAACGGAGAAAGTGTGAAATGACTACTTTATCCAAAGTTCCTACGGACTTTTGTCCCAAATTGGACGTATATACGTTCAGTCTTGTCATACGCGGCTCACATTCCAGGAATATCACCAAAATGAGCATCTGGCGGCTACCGTCCTAGAGCAGCTATTACGCAAGTTTTTACCGATAATCATAAAATTGACAAGACGGCTTTTGCTGCAGAATATAGTGACTTCTATTACATCCGCATAATCTTTCCCAATAAGAAACTGTTTTCTTCGTATAGTGATGCCCCTGTTTAGGTGCATCATAATGTTAGTGTTTAATGTTGCTTCAAAAGTACTTTTTGTCTTAAATATTTTTATATTTGCAGGTGATTCAAAGTAATTGTAATAATTAGTTTCCCTTCAAATTACTCCATTCATTCGATCTGTTATTTGTAAAGTAATTGCAACCACCAAAAGTGAAATTGTCCTATAAACCAAACCTTTCGGTTATCTTAGGTCATTCCTATATGGGCAGAACACTTTCATCTGAAATATCTCCACGAAAGGCAGAGAAGCGGACGGTTCTCTGTCATAGTAGAGTTAGGCTCGCTTAGCTAGTCCTCTGTGCAGAAGACATGTAATTATATGTTGAAGAAAGAAGTCATATCTAAGAAACTTGCATATTAATTTTATTTTTCTGGTGTATTTACATTCTTTCAGTTTATATTCGCCTTTACTTCTCACAAAATAATGAGATATATTTTTCTCTGCTAGTAGCTACCTTTGGTCGTTTCCGACCGCATTACATTTTCCGTTGTCTCTAGACGGATAATACTTTGCCTCTGCCGATCCCAGATTTCACGTCGAAAGAAAACACGTGCTCCACATAATTCATTTCGCAGTAGGCGGTCGTATTTCCACCGTTGGTATATTTACTTGTACGAATATTGTTCGTAACCATAAACAGTTTGCTCTTGCTGTTCATCTCCTTAATATTGTTAAACACATATTTTCCCTATAATTCTCCTCGTGAAGTGTTTGAACTGCTGTGCTTTATTATTGTTAGTACCATTAGTTTTTATTTCAAGTTGATCTCTGAATTTGTATTTTGTATTACCGTTATATTTGTTTGTTCAATATGTTTCACAATATTGAAGATCAACAAGTTATCATATCCATTAATATAAGCGACTTAGAGCTAATGTATAACGTTCATTTTAGTCTTGTTTCATCCGTAAAAGTTTCTATGAAAATCTGGAGCACTTCTTAAACACTCTTAATTTCAAAACCATACGTAGGCAGAGGACATTAAAGGATTGCTCATTTATTAACTTCATTCATAATGATAATTTGGATCAAATTTATTTACAAATTTTGTACTCAGTCCATTTAATTTTTATGATAGCGGTAAAATTACAGCTTTGCGCAACCTAGGGCATCTGTTCAAAATCAATGAATAAGAGATACATCAATACTTTTATTTACTATCTTTTAACAAGCAACAGTGCAATTGCTTTCCCTAATATTGTTCTAAACCATGGCACAATTCATCGATCAATTTTAATCGTTGTAACACGTGATTATTAGGTTGCTTTATTGTCTACTGTGTTTTTGTTACAAATTTTACAATTGATTTTATACTAACGATAGGCCAGACACTTAATTAACGTAACTCAGAACCGCGTGATAATGCAATATTTACTCGCATTCGTTTTTGCTACGGAGCGAGTTGGTGCATTGGTAACACACTGGACTCATATTCGGCTGCATGGCGCTTCGCTCTAATGGCCCCCTTGTCGAGGGGATGTTAAATCGTAACCTTCCTTCTTTCTTTCGTGTCTCGTGTGCAATAGAGCTTACTTTGTTCATGTTTCAGTTTGTTGGTACAAATTTTGCAGTTCATTTCAAACCAACTGCCCTCTGAACAAGAGACCTTGAACTTTCACCTTAACTTAGAACTGGATGACACTGCTTCATTAACGCCATTTCTTAATTGGTGTGTGGTGGAGGGCAATTTTTATACAACTGCTGTTTCCGCCTGTTTCTCTTCCAGTCGTGAATGGTTCGCCGTTAAAACTATTTCTGGTAAGACTTAGTGTGAGTTCATATCGCCCTATCTTTTACCTTCGCGATCTTTTCGTGACTAATACAGAAGAGAGGTCAGGTGAAATAGAAATAAAACAAATGTATCGAATGCCTCTGTTGTATTCTCATAAAAACGGTTGAAACTGAATGAAAAATTTCACACATACAAAATTTTAAAAGTGTAAAATAATCATTCAGATGGAAAATGCATAGAAACGTTGTTTTAAAATAGACTAAGACGTATAAAGTAACTTTTGTTCTCTCGATAATTGCTACCGCGTTAAGGATAGTTCTAATAAATTTTCGAATTTTTAATAGCTATGTCAGACATCATAGTAACACTGGAACATAAAGTGTTCTTGCATCATGAGTAATGCTAACAGTAGCGTTTAGTGGCCACCAACGTGAAGGGTAATTTATTTCATTAACGTTCTGAAGTCGATAAGAGGTATGACGCGGTGGCGGCAGCCACGATCGTTTCGGTAAATGCGGCACAACGAGCGAGCGAAGGCGCGCGCGTCTGGAAACGGAGAAGGCGGAGCGCGCCTGCTGGAGGGATAGTTTTCGTTCTGAACAGAGGAAACCATCAAAAGGAGCCTAACATATATTCGGTAGACCTCTTGGAACTTACGCGTTTTGACTTTAACGTAAGAAATAAATGAAATTCACGAATTGCATTGAACATTGCAATGTATAGTAAATTAATGTCGTCCGCTATCTGCGACGACACCGATCGAATGATAATCTATCGACGTGAGATACCTGGCACCTAAAAGTCGCCATTAAGTTTGTACTTTGAAACCTATCACCGCGCTGTAATGACCACGTTTCAATTAAAACTATGTTTAAATCGCATCCGGCCATGAGACTACGTAATATTTTATGAAATCAACGAGGCAGGCAACAAAGACAGGTCCGGAATCCATTGAGCACCTCATCAAGGAACGTGCTCAAAAAATTCAAATGGAACGCTATTTATCGTAGCAAGATGTTCTGTCAATAACAGGTCGCTTGTAATTTCCATATTGGCCTGTGGACATTTTATTTTATTGGGAAGCAAACTCGAAGGAAACTGGACAAATTTGGGTATTTAGGAAGACTTTTCTGCGACAAATTGTGAGTCTTACTGTTAGTTAATGGAGTACAGTAAACATAACGATAAGTCCTGTATATGAATCAACCATAAACCGAGAAATAAAACTGGTAATACGCTCAGGAGGGATTCATTGATTTTTTTTTTATTAAGGTCCAGGTCCAAGACCGTTTTCACGTTTTTAAATGCCCATCTTCAGGTGTTAATTTTTTTCATATGAAAATTCATTAAAGAGACACAAGGTTCTAATTGCTTTCATCTGTCATGGGAATAAAATTTCATTAATTAGGCTCAGATATATGGAACGAGTCCAACAGAAATCATCACTGTCATTCAGAATAAAAACCAAGGACATTAAAATGTGGGACAAATAGTCGCGTAATTTTGATTACTGTATTTTCAATTAAACCAGTAGATGTGACGAAGTGAAGGAGTACAAACCAAAGAAAACTGTCCAAAGAATCGGGGAAACCGATAGATGATGGATTTGTATTTTGCTCATCTTTGCATCAAGTATTATGGCAAGGTAATACGAAAATGCGCAACCACCCAGATTCTCTGCTTTGTTACAGCTTCATGAGGACTAAATTCATTTAGGTAATATTCCTTGAATGTGAGACGCGTTTGACAAGACTCAACGTAGATACAGTCCATGTTCGCACAACAGTGCCTAGTATCATTGGAGAAAATGATGGTTCACATTACTTTTTCGTTTTGTTACAAAAAGCTCTCACTGAAAGTTGATGAGGGTAAGTTATCAATTCATCATTATTTCTTCTCAATTCATGGCTAAAACCCAGTTGAGGCCAGATACTAGTATGACTGAGAATATTGTGGGCTGTCGCTTTCAAGATGCGAAGTGTTTGATACCTTACTGTTTAGTGACGGATGATGCAACGTTCATTTCCAGTAACTCATAAAAAATTGATTTTGTAGATATCTAACAAAGTAATTGTTTTAGTCTTTTTTTTTGGGGGGGGGGGGGAGGGGGATGAAACTGAAATCGTGATGGAAGTTTATGTATCTCAGACTTTGACCTGCCGTATGTTGCAAGCATAATATCAGTATTTTTTTCTCTAGTCATTTGCTGAAATGTCATAATGCAGTAAAGCTTCAAAAGATGTAAACGATAGTTTCGGCCTAATTGGACGAATTTAATATCTGCATCGTAAATGTGACGACGGAATCTATCAGGAGACAGCGCCGCATATTAACCGAAATGCGCGACTCCCCTCTAGACGCCCGCATGAGACTAGCGCGATTTCGCGTCGCTTATCGCTTCACAGGTCTTCCTAGTACAGCTAAGAACTGGCAACATCGTTGCTGATATTTGGCAACACTGTGACAGTGAAGTTACTTCCTCAAGTGGTACTGAATTGTCTCACTAAGTTCACTTGACATTCCTTTTCTAGTTTCATGACTAATGATTTGTAATGCCGTCGTGAAATGAGAGACAGACATTTAACTTTTGCACTCAAGGAATGTAGTTATTTGTGTAGGTGACTTTCGCGATGCGTTAGAGGCTCAGCATAGAATATGTGAGAGACTGAGGGCACGATGCCACAGTGTGTGGTTGGCTGTGTGGTTCTGCTTGTGTCTTGTCATGCAGCCCTAGTGTGAGTCGGCAGTTCTAATCCTGATTGGAGAAAGTGCGTTTGGGGATGGAATTTAATTTCATTTTATTTTACTTTATACACTGCAGATTGCAAGAAGAAACTCTTTAACGGAATCATAAGAAAAATTTTATACAATAAGTCTTTCAGAAAGGTCGACTTCAAATTATGGAAATGGTATTAGATGTCTTCTTTGCTTCACCATACAAACGCCTTCGAAGAAATTCGAATTCATCTCCATTGATGTGAAATATCTCCTGTAGAAATGAGACATGAAGACACGAACCTTGCAGTGTGCCTGTATTGCTTTAGAACGTGCACTGAAACGTATTCACATAATTTAGCTCATTCATTTACCGTACGGAGTGAAACAACGACACTAAAACATTTTAGTAAGTTACATGTTGTGTCTCGATGAAAACATATGAACTGATGACAATAACAAATTACATGAAAGGCTTTTCTGAAAGGAAAAGGATCGAGACTTAAATCACAAATAAGTGTTAACCATCGTAGAGTGCCATTGGATTGGACAATGACAATTTTTTGCCTCTAATGTATTATATGCTCATCATTCAAAATAGGTGGTCTGCTTCGTGATATCCTGTGTGAAATACGAATCTCAACGTTGTTTGTGGATCACCACTCAAGAGTAACGCGTTTAACACATCCAGGGCGATGAGCGGCAGCAGGCGCTGTGGGCAGAGGGCGAGGCAGCGCTGTGTAGCGCCGCCACCGCTGCTGCCGGCGAGTGGGCCGCGGAGAGCGCTGCCAAGTGCTGCGGCCATAGGCGGCGATGTTATTGGGCCGAAATGTTATTACCAGTGTACCAAAAAATGAAATACGCTTCCCTTACACATGGGGCATGAGCATGAACGAGTGACGTGAATTAAAAATTTTTGTCAACAGTCGGTTTCGATGGCTAATACCGAACATGCAAGACGCGCACTTTACCGCAAGACCATAGAGGGAGCTGACCCAGTTTTCTTCTAACTGCACACAAGAAGTGCTGTATGAACTCCCGCAGTCTGCAGTGTTGCCAGATTGTGCAGATAGCTGGACTTAGAGCGAATCAGCGCGGCCACTTTTATTGTCCCATGTAGCGATCGGCTCGGACTTAGGCTCAGTGGCGGCCGGCCGGCGGCCAGGTTTTTTGTCAAAGAGTGTACATTGAGCAAGCTGTGCATGAAAGCAAGGAGAAATTTGGAGAGGGAATTAAAGTTCAGGGACAAGAAATAAAAACTTTGTCGTTTGCTGATGACATAGTAAGTCTGTCAAACTCAGCAAAGGATATAGATTAGTTTTGTTACTTGGGTAGCAAGATAACTTCTGATGGCCAAAGTAAAGAAGATATAAAATGCAGAATAGCTATGGGAAGAAAAGCGTTCTGACGAGGTGAAATTTGTTGACATTGAATATTATTTTAAATGTTACAAAGTCCTTTCTGAAAGTATTTGTCTGGAGTGTAAAATTGTATGGGAGTGAAATGTGGATGATAAGGAATCCAGACAAAAAGATGACAAAAATTTGAACTGTGGTGCTACAGATGAATGATGATGATTCAATCAATGGGTAGATCACATAACTAATGAGGAGGTGCTCAATGAAGTTGGGGAGAAAAGGAGTTTCTGGCATATCCTGACTAAGAAAAGGGATAGATTGGTTGGACACATTTTGGGACATGAAGGAATTGTCAGCTTAGCATTAGAAGGAAGCGTGTGGGGTAAAAATCGTAGAGGGAGACCGAGGGATGAATATAGTAAGCAGATGCAAAAGGATGTAGGTTGCCGAACATATTGTCGGATGAAGAGTCTTGCACAGGACAGGGGAGCATGGAGAGCTGCATCAAACCAATCTGCGGACTGAAGACCGCAACAACATCAATGTCAGGTTAAAGTGTAAATGTTATTTCTGTATTACAGCAGCATCAGCAAAAAATTTATCTTACTTGGGATCCTGAACTTTATTTTGAGGAGAATACCTAACGCAACAGCTTAGTATATTTTCAACTATTCTGCATCTGCCTTAGAAATGCAAAGCTCTTACTAATAACAGGTATGTGTTATTCGTATGTCCTGGCTCAGAAGTCCAACTTATGGAGTGGTTGTCTTAACACTGAAACTAGGACAGGAGCCAAATATTTGGTTTGGGTTTCAGCTCCATATCATATTTTGGTCAGACTCTAGTTTCTTTAACACCTGCTATGAAAACATTATGTTAACAGATTATGAGGGCAGGAGCACACAAGGGAGGCAGCTCATATGACGGAAAATTAGTGGTGGAAATGGTTGTCTTCATATCTGTCTTGGAAAAATGAACTGGAATTTATTGGCTCTCCCAGATCACTTCTTGTTATTGCTGTACTTCGATAATGATCTTATTTAGTCACCAGCCTTACAATGATACCTCCTGTAGCAATCGAGTCCTCTGTGCTCATGATGTCATCATACTGCTTGTGTGGATAGTTGTCTTGCTGCAAACAAATCCATTTCCATAATCAGTAAGTGATTTGCCTGTACAATCCTGCATAAATGAGCAAACTATATGCTTGCTCTATGTGGTAGTAGTCTTATGGAGCTTCAAAAGTCCTATAAGGTGTTGAAAATGGTTGTCCTGAACCTGTCAGTTTCACATTGGCACAGAATTTTTGGGGTTCCAAGTGACACAAACAGTAATATTGCAGAATGATAGAGCACAGTCTCAACAGGCTGTTGTCACATTCTGTTATGTGCCAACAGACATGTCTTTTTCTTCATGCGATGTAAAACAGTACAACTGACCCACATTCAAAATTTGATGCCTGCAAATATTAACATCATAAGTCCAAAAAGTGCATAATGTAAAACATAGGATTAATTACATATATTTTCTAAAAGATTAGTAAATGACACTTAAATCCCTTAACTTTGTTAGCTTGTTCTGTAAAATTGATTAGTTTTTGAGCTAAAGTGTTAATATTTTGAGCCATCAAAATGTTTCTGAATGAAAAATGCACTCAGTAATCTTTCCTTACATCATTTTCTTCTTTTTATATAGAGTACCCATGTCTTTGTAGGTTTGTGTGTTTTTATTGTTGTTGTTTTGGTGGTTTTGAAGGGACTAAACTATGAGGTTTTCAGTCCCCTGTACCTACCAAAGACAATATAGCCAAGCACAATAAATGTAAAAATAGAACTCAACACCCAGAGGAGAAACATATAAAGAGGTACACAGTGACAACGAACCTGACTCTGTTAACACCAAGGAAGAAAACATGAATGGGAGAGACCAAGTGTTGAACGGAGCTAAAATTGGTATAGCAGAAAACAGTGGCTGGCTGATCACCAACAAATACCAGATGAGCCAGCCATTCTGCTCAGACTAAAAAACCTTTAGCTAAAAACAGGGCAGAAGTCGTAAAAAAGACAACAGATTAAAAGGTTTAGGTGTGGGGGCCTGAGATACCAGACAAATGAACCCACCACTAAATAGAACAATAAAATCCAGCTGTGCAAATAAAACCAAAACACAGTCAGCAATTAAGGCATCACTAGCTAAAATTTAGGCAGGCACAGTAGGTAGGTTAAAAGACTGCCACGAAGCGGCCAAAAGCGGACAGTCCGACCGAATGTGGACCACTGTCAACAAATTGCCACAATGGCAATTCAGTGGGTCCTTTTGACATAAAAGGTGGCCATGTGTCAACCATGTATGGCCAATACGTAATCGACACAAAACAACGAGTCCCTACAGGAAGGTCTGAGGGAGGACTTCCAGGTGGCCATAGATGACTTGATCACCTGGAGCTTGTTGGGCATGCTCAAGCCTTAAAGACCTTGTGGTGCAAACCAAATCGGATATCCTTTTCTGGGATACTAATATCCAGGGGAGGAGCGGTGGTGGCCATCTTGGCCAGCTGATCGACACATTCATTCCCTGGGATGCCAATGTGGCCTGGGATCCAAGTAAAGTCCACTGAACTGCCAGATTTTCTAAGTGAATCGATGGAGCTGCGAGTGGATTGCACCAAGGGATGGGAAGAGAAATACTTGTCAAGGGCTTGTAGGCCACTCAGGGAGTTGCAGCAGATGACATAAGACTTCCTGGGGCATGCTTGCTGGTGATCAAGAGCATGAGATACGGTGACCAGTTCAGCAGTGAAAATACTACAGCCAGGTGGCAGGGACTGTTATTCTGTGTGACTGCTGTGAATGTAAGCATAACTGACTCTGCCACCTACAGGGAACCATCAGTATATAGCACTTCTGCACAAGGGAAAATAGCAAGAAGGGCCAGAAACTTGCGACGGAGCAATAGTGGTGAAACTAATGCCTTTGGATCACAGGACAATTGCAGGTGGAGCTTCAAATGAGGAATGGACCAAGGAGGGGTACAGGATGGGCAGGAGAAAGTGGCAGGGAGAGGTAGGGACTGGCATGAGGAAAGGAATGTAGGAACCCAGATCGCAATCAGATGACCTGATCTGGGTCGACGTGGTGGGGAAGGATGGGTAGCAGTCGGAAACAAAAGCCTGCGGTTTGGATGGTGAGGCTCGGCATGAACTCGAGCAACATAACTGGCAAGCTCACTGTCAGAGGCTAAAAACAGACATTGTGAATGGAGACTCACAAAAGGGACAGATTGACAATGAATAGTTCAATCACAACACAAAAGAAAGATACATAGGTAAAAAACCAAGTCAGGAAAATTTAAAAACTGAACAGCAGAGTATCATGGCTGGCTGATCACAAAGATAATGCAGTAAATTTGGAAACATTATTTCTAATAATGTGAAAATTTTCTGCTAATATTTTGTCAGTTAAAGATACTGAATGTGACCTGATTTCACTATTTGTATATTGATAGATGAGTGTTCATCAGAACTATTGCTTAGCGTAAAAAATAAATAAATAAATAAAATAAAATAAATAAACAAATAAAATAAAAAGTAAACAACAACAACATGCACTCAACAAGTATTCTGCAATCCAAGTAGCTGCTTCCTTAGCTTAGTGCACCCCCGATCTATCAAGAGGATCCCTACAATTCCCCACCTGATAACACAGGTCCAGAAATCTGCAGCCACAACTGTCACAGAGTTGACGAAGCTTTTGGATGAGACCCTCCTCTCAGCTTCAAACTAAAGAACCCCGATCCACTCTGGGAACAATGCTGCAAATTGAAAGCTCTTCTTGCACGCCGCATGAGAGGCCTTCAGTCTTCACCAATTCTGCCAACTGCCCATATCTTCTGAAGATGTCCTCAGAACCCAAGTGACAGGAGTCATTGGTGTGAAAATGAGCAACACCTTGCAGATGACTGCAACCCGTATGCTCAACAGTCCCCGGCAAGACCACCTGCACATTTTGGATGCCCGGCAGACATAGTGAGTGCACAACGGAATTCTTTCCAGTTCTGGACGCTATCTGCCTCAGGGGTTCCATAATGTGCGTTACATTGGAGCTCCCAATCACTAACAAACGCCTTATCCCACACGTCTGCCGGGACCCTGCCGAAGGACCGGTGACCCGATCACTCGCAGAATAAACAGGCGATGGTACACGGCCAGCCTCCACATTAGCCCTCCGAGGCGAGCAACAGGAACGTGCTATCTGCCACTCACCATGTGGCGAGGGCAGATCGACTGCATCCAGAACACTTGAAGGTGCTGTGGCAGCAGAGACTGTGGGTGATCCATGCGATGCCCGAGGTGCCCCATGCGACACTCCAGACTCTCCGCCGCCGCCACACCTTGAGGCAGCAGCCTGAAGACTGCTGACCGTGGCCAAAAGCACATTCAGCTGTTTGCAAACAGCAGCAAACTCCTCGTGCACCTGCACACATGCTATCTGTCCTACCACTACTACTGAAATATGTAAAGCGTGAAAATAAAGCTGCTAATTTCAGTTTGCTGCTACACTAGTGATTTAGTACTAATGGCAGCTGGTAGCTGACTGAGTTGTAATAAGTGGTCCTTAACTGTTCAAAACTCTTAAAACTGAAGCTTTAATGAAATCTGCCAAGTACGTGAGAATAAAACTCTTAAAAACGGAAGCACTAATGGAATTTAAGAAACTGACTGGTAATGAAAATGCACACACATTAAATTATGCTACTTAGAGCTCTGGACGAAGTGACATTGGTGGCAGTTGGCAATAGACTGACTGATAATTGGCTGTGGATTCCTTCCGGGAGGAGCAGAAGGAAGAGTGCCGAGTTGCAGCCGTTTCCTTGATTGTATGGAATTTGTTAGGTCTTCCAATAGTGTGCCAGATGCCACTCAATATTTGAGTGAAGAGTTATTTTTTTGTGCACCCAAAAATCCTCATCTGGGGTCATAAAAGCCAAGTAACGGTTTCTCTAGCCAAATAAACAGTTCATTCCCCAAGATACCCACACGACTTGGGACCTAGAGAAAGATGACTCGGAAGGTGGCAAAGTTATGGCCAGAGAGTTGGGCATAGATAGCAGAGACTGGGGGGGTGTTGAATATAGCATTTGTCTATAACCTGCAAGTTGCTCATGGTATCAATACATGGTGTGGGAAAGAAAGAGGTTATTGTAGGTTGATAATTTCAATATGAGAGGATGTACTGTAAGGATAAATCCCATCTGTGTAGTTCAGCAAAGCTGGTAATGGGTCTCTCTTACAGCACCTCCCCCCTCCCCCCCCAAGCATTCCTAAAGTGTACCTCTTTTCACCCCTCATGCTTTGTAAGGCTCCCCTGTATCCATTCCCACCACCAGTCTCCCTCCCCTCACTGCAAAGCATGACTGAATGCAGTGGCTGGAGATAACAGTTGTGTATCTGAATTGTGCCTGTGTGATCAGGGCATTTTTATGATGAAGGATAACGACAAAAAAGTGATGTTTTGTGTGTACGAGTGTCTTGTTTTTATGTGCCTGCCACAGTTTGATATAAATCTTTGCAGTGCATTGCAATCTATCCTCATTATACTGTTGAATCCCAACTGGACTTTTCATTGTTAAACTGCAACAGAAGTTTGACAACAGAACACAGCATTTGCAAACACTGAAAAACATACCACACACAATGTCATTGCAGCTCACCACAGCAGAAGAAGTAAGTAAAGTAATGTAGGACCTAAAAAGTAGAACTGCAGCAGGTGTATATGTAATACCTCTGTGCTTGCTGAAGGACTGCATTTACAGTATCAAAGACCCTCTAGAGCACATCATAAATGGAACCTTCACCAAGAGTTGCTTTCCAGAGATACTAAAGCATGAAAAAGTTCTACCCATTCATACGAAAGGTGACCCAGAAAGTATAGAAAATTATAGGCCCACCTCATTGCTATCATTATTTTCCAAAGTAATAGAAACTATAAATGAAAAACAGACTCATGTCGTACAACAAAGTACAATCTCCTGTATAAAGAACAGTTTGTCTTCATGTCTGACAAAAGCACAACTTCAGCTACAGCTCAGTTTACAAATGCTGTTATTTAAGCACTGAACAATAGAGAACACACAACAGGAATCTTTCTCAATTTTACTGAAACATTTGATACAGTAGACCACACAATTTTGCTAAATAAACTTGACACACTAGATATAAAAGGGGTGGGCAGAAACTAACTTGTTCTATCTGGTGAGTCACCAACTATTGCCACCAAGAATAACTCCTAAAGTAAGATAGGAGCTGAAAAGTTTGTGGGACAAAACTTGCATGGGACTACTGGGGCCAGAGTATGAGGTTGTCTTCTTTTTGCTAGGTGGGGTCGCTTCAGAGATATGAAGGTCAACTTTTTATTATGGGATGCTATAATTTGATACTTATTTTCTAGTAGTGACTATCAAGACGAATCCAATAGTGTGTAACAGTAAGGTTCTTTGAAAGTCATAAAGGTGGCATGAGTGCCCATTTGCAGAAGATTTTCGAAGTGATGACCACTGACTTTAAGACAGTGCTGTAATTTTCTCATTGTGGATTGAATGGTATTTCAAAGCATATGCTCCGACAATTCTCTCTCGTACATTGTGCAGATAGGAAATATTCGCCAAATATGGTGTATCCATTTAATGTGCCATTGACATCTAAACACCACTTGATGGTTGCATAATAAAATACTAATAGGAACAGTAAGTTTAGTATCGTTGAAGCAAGCAAATGTGAATGATTTATATTTTATTCATTCGAAGACCAAGTCGATATGCTTCTCATTTATGGAGAATGTCAACAAAATTCAATGAGCTAGAGACATACGCTGAAAGATATCCTAAACGTACTCACCCTACACATTGTACATTTAAATATATGTATGATAAATTGAGAAAAACTGGATCTATAATGTATTGGAAACATATATGGCAAAGGAAAGTTACTTAAGAGGAGTCAGACAATGGTACTCTTGCCTTATGTTACTTCATGCTAGATCGCAAGGAAATCTGGCATGAGCCAGAGTAATGTTGTTCGTGTTCTGCATCGCCATAGATAACATTTTTACCATATCAGTCTCCACCAAGAATTAACTGGTATGGATTGTATGTGCCACATAGAATTCTGCCAATGGACTCAACATCACATTCAGAGGGATGACAGTAATTCATTTGATTTTATTTACTGACGAGGCTACATTCAGGAAGCATGGAAATGTTAATTTGCATAACATGCGTTATTGGGCAACTGAAAATCTATTTTGGTTGCAGCAAGTTGCACACCAAAGACCATGGTCAATGAATGTTGTTGTTTGGGATTATTGAGTACAGAATTATCGGCCCCTATTACATTGAAGGAAATCTTAATGGAAGGATGTACACCACACCCTGCAAGAAACATTAGGTCTGTTATTTCCCAAATTGTTGAATTGGACACAGTGGAGATCTGTTGTGGCTGGCACGTTTACTGAACTTCATGACTTCATGCATCTGGATTTTTTTCTTTTGGGGGGTTCCTAAAAGACATTGTTAACAAAGAAGTTCCCAATACACCTGAAGATATGTGAGAGAAAATTGTCAGAGCATGTGCTTTCAGTAAGTGCCAAAGTGATACAAAATAAATACTCAGTCCATGATGATAAGATTGCAGCGCTGCATTGATACCAATGGTTATGACTATGAACATCTTCTGTAAATAGATGTTCCTGCTCCTTTCTGACCTTCGTTGACATTTAAAGACATCACTGTTACTCATTATTGGATTTCTCTCAAGTCACTATCAGAAAAATAAGAACCAAATAATAGAAACCCATAAAGAACCCTTCATATCTCTGAAGCAACTCCACCTAGCAAAAAAATACCAACGTCATATTCTGGCCCTCGTTGTCCCATGCAACATTTGTCCCACAAACTTTTCAGCTCCTGTCATACTTTTGGAGTTATTCTTGGTGGCAATTGTGATTCACCCTGTATGTCAATGATTTTCCAGTGAGTCAGACATAGTGAATCAGTACTGTTTGCTGTCTAGAGTAATATTCTAATCAGATACGAGTCACTAAGTCATTCATGCAAGGTAGAAAGTGGGTAGAATGTAACAAACTAACCCTTAACATAATAAATAAATAGGATCAGTTTTCACACATGAATGTTCATGGCAAGTGAATAGCTTCAGAACATTATGAACTCAGAATAATAAATTCAGTGTGTAACAGCTAATGCAATAGGACAGCATATTTTGTGTACGTTCATTCTCCAATTAACTGTGGTATAACCTTCTGGACACAATAAACAATATTTAAGCTACAAGAAAGGACTGTATAAATCATGACAAAAGTACCACGAAAATGCATTGCACAGAGTTATTCAAATATATGGAATACTCACTTTTTGCAACCAGTGATCTACATAAGGAAAAACTTCCCCACTACCCAATAGATGGACACACAGTGTGTTAGGGAACACAACAACGAGGTCTTAAGTGCTGTTACAAATGCAAGTAGCAATTAGTGTGAAGCAAATTAACAGGGAGTTAACAAAAAAGGGCAACCAAAGGAAAGCTGCTAAACTAATCAAACTGTATGGACAGCTAAACAAACACTAAAAACACACTGTTACACATCTGCAATTTATTTATGGCTGCTAAAGTAGACAGTTGAAAAATTACTTAAAACACAATACCATAATATTGTGGCTGACTGTTCACCGAAATAAAAAAGAATGAACCAGCCATTCTCCAACATGATAGAAACTCCAACCTAAAAGCTTAGGCCAGACTCCAGACAGTTCACAAAAACTTAAAACATTGGTCAGACTTGCCTAGTTATTAGCTAAAACGGAGGGCAAAGTACAATCGGCACAATACAAAATATACTCCATTAAAATGTGGCTTACAGTGATTTGCATGCCACAAGCATCACAAAGGGGTCCTTTTGACAAAATAAAAAACTGTGCATCAGAGGGCAGTGCCCAATGCGAAGGCATGTAAGGGCCACTTCGTACCACCTGTATGTCTGGCAGGAGGTGCGCCATGGTCGGACAGTTGGTTTAGCCAACTGCAGTTTGTTAACTGCCACTGCCAGCCGTGTCTCCTCCCATAACTGAAGAGACCTCTGCCGTAACACAGAAATGATGTCCCGCATGAGAATATCACATTCTGGTTACTGCAGGCAGCCACATCAGCCGCTTCATGACCCTGAATCCCTACAGGCTCCGGTACCCAAAGAAATATCACCATCTTACCCCCCTCATTTGGAGGTAGTACAGTTGCCCATGAATGAACTGTACTAAAGTGTCAAAAGAGTAGATGTTATGTACTAACTGTAGGGCACTAAGAGAGTCGGAGCAGACAATAAATCGTTTACCCTGAACACACTGAATTTGTTCTAGGGCCTCGAGAATGGCATACAGCTCTGCTGAAAAAATCAAATAGCCAATGAGCAGGTGAATCCTCATGTCACGATCGGGAAACACGCAGGAACATCCGTCAGTGTTCACCACTATAAAATTGTGATGACTATCGAAAAGGTTGTACAACTCAGACTGAAATGCAATGTCAGAGGTGCAATCTATTTTAAAATTTGTCAAATGTAAGAGTTTGGGCCTCTGTAATAGCCAAGGCAGAAATCTGCTCCAACCTCAATATGAAACATCAAAATTTTTCACACCCAAACCTAAAAAAATAATCCTTTATGTGAATCCCAAAAGGCTTCATTACTTGTAGCTGATTATGAAAAAGCCGTTCCATGGGAGGCCGATATAGTTTGCAGTTGTACATGGTGTGGACAGTGTGGCATATGCCTGGCACTCCATGAGGAACTGTCACTGTATGTGCAGCGGCGGCTCAGCAGCCTCGGCACAGAGACTTGGTATGGGGCTGGTTCTGAATGTCCCAGTGTCCAGCCAAATCCCTTTATCGTGCACCACATCTAACGTCTTTAAATAAGACTGATACACCATGCAGCTATAATCAATCTGAGAATGCACAAAGGCTCTATAAAACTGTAATAGACGAGTGCTGTCGACCCTCCATGAAATGTAAATAAGACACATGAACACACTTAGTGCTTTGAGGCATTGTAGTTAGGTATAAGGAATGGCAACCATGTAAGGTTACAGTCAAATGTTAGATGCAGGAAATGTACAGTGTCTTTAAAATTAAGAACGGTATTCCTCAGCCGCAATTCAGGTAAGTTAAATACGTAACAAACGGTTAAAAAGAACACACAGACTTCTCGGTTGAAAACAGATAACCAGTCTTTTCAGCCCATGTGCTCAACCGTCTAAAAGTCAGTTGTAACTGACAGGCTGTCATTGCAAGGCTGGAGGATGAACATAAGACAGAAGTCATCCACAAACAGAGAACATTTCACAGGACTTTCCACAATTTAAATCAAATGTTTGTATGGTTTATGGGACTTAACTATGGGGTCATCAGTCCCTTACCTACAAACTACTTATGAACTAGCTTATACTAAAGACGGCACAAACATCCATGCCCGAGGGGGGATTTGAACCCCCAACCACAGCGGCCGTGCAGACCGTGACTAGCATGCCGCAGACCTCTCGGCCACTGCAGCCGGCTTTTAACAATTGATGTGATACTATTAATGGATATGGCAAACAAAGTCACGCTTAAAACACTACCCTGAGGGAAACCATTCTCTTGCATAAAATGATCAGAAAGGGCTTCACTGACTAGAAACCAAAATAATGTAGAAAAGAAAGAACCAAATAAAAATTGGAAGAGAACCACAAAACCCCCATTGGTGGAGCTGCCCGAGCATAAGATGCCTCCAAGTAGTGTAATAGGCCTTCTTGATATAAAAAACTACACCCAGAAGGTAGTGGTGGCATAGGAAAGCCTGTTCTTTAGCTGCGTCCAGGAAGGTCAGGTTATCAAAGGTGTAGCGATATCTCCTGAACCCACACTGAAAACAACTAAGGAGCTGTCTGGATTCTAACATCCAGACAAGGCAGCAGTTGACCATCTGCTCTAAGGTCTTTCTCAAGTAGCTAGTGAGGGCAATACTACAGTAACTACTCAGGCTTATTTGGTCTTGTCCAGGTTTTAAAAGGGGGAATTAAAACTGCCTCTCACCACAAATTTGGAAATTGGCCGGACACCTAGATAACATTAAAAACTGCGAGGAGGACTTCTTTGTTTCCTTCTGTAAGGTGTTATAACATGCTGTAATGAATCCTGTCATGGGCAGGGCGTAAGTTACAAGGTGCCGATAACATGGAATTGAGCTCCCACATGGAAAAGGGGCAGTTGTAGTCTTTGTCATTAGTGGACCTTAAGTCCAAACTGCCCCTCTCACAGCCACTCTGTGGCACTGGAAAACCAGCTGGCAGTGGACATGGCTTGTGATATATGCTGCCATTGGCTGGGCAATGCGTCTTGGGCTCATTTGCTGACTGCCAGTTCCTCCTTTGCCAGAAATCATCCTGATGATCTCCCACACTGATACTTGTCATGGAATAGTTAATGGAATCAAGGAACTCTTGCCATGATCTCTTTTTGCTCTTTCGAATAACTTGTCTACATTTCGTCCTTGCTAGCTGGAAGGCCCTGTGATTCTCTGTAGTCGGCCAACACTTGAACTGGAAAAGCCACTCGTCTGGTTCTAATGGCAGAACGGCATTCGTCATTCCACCAAGGGACAGGCTGTCTTTTCAGTTGTCCTCATGGCTGCGGAATGGATGCATCAGCTGCATGGAGGATCGTTTGGGTGATATGATCCACCATTCAGGAACACTGACATGACATTTGAACACTGCAAGCTGGCTGTAGAGATCCAGTTGAGGTTGTCTGAAAGGCTCTATTCCTTCTGTCTGATGGATCTAGATTAGGAAGTGATCAATTCCATGTAGGCCATCGACCACTTCCCAGTGGATTGTGGGGGCAACGAGCAGGAGAGCAAATTGAAAGGTCGATGGCCGAGAATGACCCTGTTGCAGTGCAGGAATGTGTGCTCTGGCCTGTATTTAATAAGTGTGCACTAGAGGAGATGAGAATCCTCTGAATTGGTCTACCCCTAGGGCAGGTAGTTAGAGAGCTCCAAAGCACATTAAAATCCCCACAGAGGATGACTGGCTGGAGGAGTTCACTGCCTGCTGTGAAATGGATGTTTTCACTAACAGAGTACCGTTGCACAAGTGTTTAATAGATTTCAGTGTTCCCGCAATGCCCTCGAAACCCTTGTTAATATATAATGACAAAACTTTTTCAAATGATCCTTCTATTCTATTCTCTTTTTTTTAAAAAAAAAAAAAAAAAACACCACATTTTGGTTTGAAGAATGTGCTGTGTTATTTTGAACAAAACCAATTTGAGGTACACCTGAGTCAGGAGAATCAGATACCCAAGCCCTCTTTTTTTTGTTGTTTTATAGGGGACTAAACCACAAGGTCATCAGTCCCCTGTTCCTAGCAAAGATGTGTCGTTTGACGAAATGAAAACACAGTGACATTGCAAAGGAAAATCCCCGACGGATGTAGACCAAAAACAAACATTTCACTGAGAGACAAAGGAAACCACAAGAGGATAAAATTACTGTTGCACAAGACGAAAATTTTACAACAGAGTGCCATGGCTGGCTGATCACTAGGATAAAAATGGATTAGAGCCAGCCATGCTGTACGCACTAAAAATCTCTTCTATCAGAAAGAAAGAGACCATCAACAACCTAAAAGTACCGTAGACATATGGACCTGAGAATCAGACTAAAGCATCTTCCATTAAATGGAGCAGTAAAAACCAGATGTACAAATAAAATGTAAAACAGTAGTAGCCAAAGAGACATTGTCACCTAACATTAAAGGTAGTGAATCTGGTAGATTAAAAGACTTTCTCAAAGTGGCTAAAAGCAGACAAACCAACAGAATGTGGACCACAACAGCAATCTGGTAGCTCCTCTCGATGCAAAAGGTTGCCATGTGTTAACCACATATGGCCAATGCGGAGTCGACAGAGTACAACGGAGTCCCTACGAGACGCCCGCATGGAGGGCCTCCACATTGCCGCAGAGGGCTTAACAGCATGGAGCTTATTTGAAACGTTCAATTCAACCCACTCAGCATTCCAAAGTCCCGGTACCTTTCACTTTACACCATTTGAAGATCCCTCTCCTGGAGGCCAATTTCTAGGACGGTTGAGGTGGTAGCCTTCTTCACCAGGTGGTTGACGCATTTGTTTCCAGTTATGCCCATGTGACCTGGGATCCAAACGAAAACCACAGTACAACCAGACTTTTAGATACTGTATATAGTATGACCGTACCAAAGGGTCTTTCAGGAATCACTGGACAAGGGCTTGCAAGCCACTCAGGAAGTCAGTACAGATAACTACAGACTCCCTGGGGCCGGATCTGAGATAGTCAAGGGTTCACCAAATGGCAACAAGTTCTGCTGTAAACACACTACTCCGACAGGGCAATGAATGATGTTCAACATGCTGACCACGGGTATAGGCACACCCAGCACGTCCATCGACTAGGGAACCATCTGTGTATACAAATTCCGCACCACGTAATGGATCAAGAATTGCCTGAAACTGGTGACGGAGAGTTGACGGTGCAACAGAGGTTTTTGAGTCTCAGGACAGGTCCAACCAAAGCTGGAGGCGAGGAATGATCCAGGGAGTATGAGAACGGTAGTGAAAAGTGACAGGGAGAGGAAGGATGCAATGGACAAAAGAAGGGAACGAACATGGCCTGCTATCGGGAGACCCGACCTCGGCCGTTGTCGTTGAGAGGGGAATGCGACAGCTGGGAAGAGGAGTCTGCGATTTGGGTGGTGAGGTAAGGCATGAATACGGGCAACATACGAAGCCATCAGCTGTTGCCATCGGAATTCCACGGGAGAAACCCCAGCTTCAGCAAGAAGGCTCATCACGGGACTCTTACGGAAGGCCCCTGTCACTAAACAGATGCCATTGTGATGGACCGAATCCAAGACCTGCAGTGCAGATGGAGCTACAGAATCATACATCAGGCTGCCGTAATCCAGCCGTGACTGGATAAGTGCCTTATACAGGTGTGGTAGAGTGGGGCGAGCAGCTCCCCAACCAATGTGGCTGAGGCAGCGGAGGATGTTTAAGTGTCGCCAGCATTTTTGTTTCAGCTTGTGAAGATGTGGCACCCGAGTCACCCGGGCATCAAAGAGCAAGCCTATGAAGCAGTGTGTCTCCTCGACACAAAGGTGTTCATCATTCAGGTATAACTCAGGGTCTGGGTGAGCTACCCAACAGCGACAAAAATGCATTATGTGGGTTTTCTGCGACGAAAATTGGAAACTGTGTGCAGAGGCCCAAGACTAGGCCTTTCGGATGGACCCCTGCAGCCGCCGTTCGGTGACGCCAATGCTGCCTGAACTAAAGTACAGGCAAAAGTCGTCAGCAAACAAGGAAGAAGAGACAGATGTTCCTACTGTTGCAGCTAGACCGTTAACAACAACTAAAAATAATGGCACACTGAGAATGGAGCCCTGTGGGACACTGTTCTCTAGAATATGAGAGGAGTTAAGATAGGTGGCAACCCAAACCTGAAAAGAGTGGAGTGAGAGGAAGTTCTGTATTAATGTCAGAAGGGGACCACGCAAGTCCCATTCATAAAGTGTTGAGAGAATATGGCGACACCGGGTTATATCATATGCCTTTCGGAAATAAAAAAAGACTGCGACAAGATTTCTTGGTGGGTCAAAGCTGTATGTACAGCTGACTACATGGACACTAGACTGTAGATAGTAGAACGGCTCTAGCAGAAGCCTCCCTGTTGTGGGGCAGGGAGACCGTGATCCTCAAATATCCACATAAGCTGGTGACTCACCATATGTTCGAGGATCTTGCACAGAACATTGGTGAGGCTGATAGAGTGGTAACTCTCACCCTCCAGGTTTCGTCACTGGAATGAAGGGACTTTCCCACCATTGAGACGGAAAAGATCTTCTGTGCAGAGTCGATTGAAAAGGGTGAGTATTTGGCATTAAAAGTCCGCTGAGAATTGGGTGTGAATACGGTCGGGCCCGGGAGAGGTATCAGGGGATACAGCAAGAGCAGTCTTGAACTCCCGCTCACTAGATGGGGCACTTTACAGTTCCCGTTGACATGTGCGGAAGAACAACTGCCTCAGCTCAACTCGCTCTGAGTGTGCTGAAGTCCGCACTGTATGTTGCAGTCGCAGAGCAACGTGTATAACGCTCTGCAATAAATGTCGGGTCAGTACAGAGAGCACATTGAATTTTGAGTGATGGGATTCCACTTGGTAGGTGGTACCCAAAAAGATGCCATACCTGTGACAACACTTTAGAAGGAGAGGCGCAGGCATCAATGGATACTACATATCGCTCCCAACAGTCCTGTTTACTCTGTTGGATCAGTCGGCGGGCTCGGGCTTGGAGACACTTAAAAGCTATCAGATGTTCCACGGTGGGGTGGTGACAGTGGTGCTGGAGCACCCTCCGACACTCCCAGATAGCTTTTCGATCTCCCTTGTCCACCAAGGCTTAGATTTGCACTGAAGTGAGCCTGTAGTAGTCGGTACAGTTGCCTCAGCGGCGGAAACATTATTCTCAGTTATCCGTTGTACCACAATGTCAATGTCACCCGGTAGCAGAGTAGTAACCACAGCAGTTACGGTGTAACTCTGCCAGTCCGCCCTATGGAGAGACAACTGGGGTAGGTGGTCTGCAGGGTGAAACTGTGGGAGTGACAAAAGGATGGTAAAATGGTCGTTCCCACATAGGTGGTTGTGGGCTAGGGCTAGGGCTACAGAGACAGGTCAAAAGCTGAGGGTGTGCCATGTGCGACGCTGAATTGCGGGGGGGGGGGGGGGGCTCCACTGTTCAGAACACACATGTTGAGCTGTATTAAAAGATTCTCAACGTCTCTGCCACAGCCCGTGATCTCAGTTACACCCCACAAGGTATGATGGGCATTAAAGCCACCCAAAAGGAGAAATGGTTGGGGTAATTGGTTGACCAACGCAGCGAGGTCAGCAGGGGCGACCACAACATCCAGGGGAAGGTAAAGGGAACAAATGGTGAATTCTTGTATTGCCCGGATGCAAACTGCCACTGCCTCCAGAGATTCTTTCTGTTTGGTTTTCTTCTTCTTCTCCTCTCTTCCGAGGGAACCCTTCCTGGGGGGAGGAGCCAGAGGTGGCTGTTGGTTCTCTGGCTCATGGGTGGGGACCGTTGTTCCCTGTGGGTGTGGAGCTATTGGTCCCAAAGTAGTGACTTTGGGGGCAACAGAAGAGGAGGCACCCCAAACACCGAGGGGGCAAGTGTTAACAGTTGGGTCTGAGGGCTGAGCATGATAGATATCACAGGAGATGATGTTAACACGGATGGTGATGCAGCAGTGGCATATGTTGACATCATACTGACAGGGTGGATCTTTTCATACTACTTCTTAACCTCTGAATATGACAGTCTGTCCTGGGGCTTGTTCTCCATTATTTTGCATTACTTTTGGAGAACTGCGCAGGTTGGAAAGCAGGGAGAGTGGTGCTGGCTGCAGTTTACACAGATCGGGGGATGGGTCCATGGGACATCTGGACGAGACACACGTCTGCACTACCAACAGGTGGGGTTGGCATCACAACAGGAAGACATATGGCCAAACCTCCAGCACTTTAAGCAGTGCATAGGGGGAGAAATGTAGGGTTTGATGTTGCACCAGTAGATGATCACGACTTTCTCAAACAATGAATCACCCTGAAAAGCCAAGATGAAGGCACTGGTGGCAACCTTGTTGTCCTTCAGACCCCCATATATGCGCCAAATAAACTGCACTCCTTGCTTCTCCAAGTTGTTCTGGAGTTCTTCATTGGACTGTAGTAAAAGGTCCCTATGAAACATAATGCCCTGGACCATGTTCAGGCTTCTGTGGTTGATGGTAACGGGAATGTCACCCAGCTTGTCACAGGCAAGCAGTGCCCACACCATGGCTGGGGACAACGTCGTTATCAGACCAGACCTGGATCTTATCTTCCACATTCCTTTTACCTACCCAAACTTATAGGTTCTCCGCAAAAAACAAAGGCTTCATTGTCATAAACAATTCGCCATTCATTCAACTGCACACCAGGTATAGGGGCCATATGCCTCACCTTGATGACGAGCCCGACATTCTTCCCATGGAGTAGCCAAAGAAGGAATCGACTGGGGGTCATATGATGCTGCATTAAAGGCAACTCTTCCTTGCTTTGAGATGGCGGTTAAACACCCACCAGTGTTGCTCTGAGATCTTTACATGGTGTTCCCACGAGCAGCTAGGGATATAAAGGTCTACCAGGCAGAGGCCCAGTTGCCTGGGTAAGCCTTATTCAACTGAGGTATGTCAGGTTCCTCAGAGGTTGCTCGCTATTGACTGTTCAACCTCAACAGCCATGCATCTCCTCGGCACATAGCACACCTTCAGATTGAGTTTTTTTTTGTTTTTTGTTTTTAATTAATTTATTTTTATATAAGTTTGTACCATCCTCGCGACCTGGCCAATTGAGCCAAGATCCCCGGCCTCTGAAACGTACAACGTTCCACCATTGCACCGAACGATGGTCGTTTAAGCACACACAGCTTACGGTGTGGCGGACTGTTGGCACGACACAGCCCACAGCTCAGAACCCCGTGTTTGTTAAACCTGTACTCAGCTGGAATGGGTGTTATTTCCCCCCTAGTGGTACACCTGTCCCACTGGGAGGTTTAAATGAATTCTTGCAAAATATTCATCTTGGTCCCACGAGAAGCTAGGGAACTAATTGTCCACCTAAACAGAGCTCCTCATGCCTAGGTAAGCCTGATACAACTAGCGACTGATCTACCACAACACCCATGCATCCCATCAGCACACTGCACACCTTGGAATTGAGATTTTTTTAAACTGAGGTATTTCCTTCCTCGGGACCTGAGTTGTCAAGCTAAGATCCTCATTTCTGAAATAGACAATGTTCCTCCGCCACACAACAAGGTGTTTGCTGAAGTGTGCCCAGAGATTATGGTGTCAGAACTAGTGGCACTTACCAGTCCCCAGCTCGGGGACCCAGGTTCGCCAAGCCCATACCCAGCAAATTAATGCTGATCCCCTGAAGGGCACTACCCAAGGAATAGCTCTACACATGAACATGGAACCAGACCCAGCCACCATTTACATCTTGATAGAAAAAACAATAGTTCAAAATAATGTATTACACAATGGTATAAAACTGTACAACAAACATCCAAAGGGGATCAAAGAGAAAAATGAAATATAAGATTTCAGTAATTCCCTAAAAAAATATCTATTAGGAAAGTGTGTGTAATCTGTCAAGGACCACATGTAAGACATGTAAATGTATATGTATTTGTAGAAAATTATCACTGCAGTATTATGATGCATTACCATATAAATATCTATTAGGAAAGTGTGTGTAATCTGTCAAGGACCACATGTAAGACATGTAAATGTATATGTATTTGTAGAAAATTATCACTGCAGTATTATGATGCATTACCATATGTTCAGTAGTGTAGCAAAATATTATATACGTACAAACATATTCCTTAGCAAACTTATTATAGTATATTACTACTTATATATCTGTATACTCCGATTTACTTAGGAATTACAGGTCTATTGTATACATACTGTATATCTTGGCAACAAAAAAAATGTTCAAATGTTTGTAGATCTATCGGACCAAACAGCGTGGTCATCAGTCCGTAGCTTACAAACTACTTAAACCTAGGTAAACTAACCTAAGGACAAACACACACACCCATGCCCCAGGGAGGACTCGAACCTCCACGGCGAGCAACCGCGCGCTCCGCAGCGAGACGCTTTAGACCGCTCGGCTACTCCACCGCGGCTCTTGGCAACATCCACTCCATCTCTCTGATATACATTCCGTATCTCACTAAATGTTTTAGAGCTTCCTATGTTGATACCTATTTTTTTATTTACCATACTTGATGCCTTTTCTATTCATAACTGCATCACATTTTGAACACATTTTTTTTTATAAAACTTCAACCAATCCATTATTAGGTAAGACCTTTAGAATCTTAATTATTGCCATTTTAATGTAACAGGCAAGTAGTTTTAAATAACCACAACATGAATAGTATTACCATCATATGCCTCAACTGGATGTATTATAAGCTGTCTAATATGTAAAGCTGTCCAAGTAGTGTGCAATCCTGCCCACATACATATTTTTCAAAAAAAAAAAGAAGAAAGAAAGTTCTAAAGGCCTAGGATTACTATTTTCTACACCAAGAGTTTCTATCCACAGTTTTAGAACCCGTCCTCCCTGAAGTGCTCATCAACCATTCATTTTTCTAAAAATTGTCCAAACTAATTTTCCAAAAATATTTGGCTCTCATCAAACATTAACAGAATTTACTCAATTCAGTTTCTACTCTCCAAGATATTATATACACACTGAATGAAAATGAGTTTTTGAGGTGCGAGAAGTGGATGATAAGTGTGTGTGTTCCAGTTAAACAGTCAAAAATAATCTGTTGAAAGCAAACATCCCAAGTTTATGTGGAAGCTATATACTCTTATTTATTGTTTTAACGAATTTTAGCCATCTCTGGAACATGTATAAATATTTTAATTTCTATTTCCCAAAACTAACATTCTATTCTGCTATATCTGATCACTTTGCTGAAGTTTCCATTGCTTCTTTCTGTAGGAAGGTCACATTGAACTTGTTGTATAACAAAATAGACACATTGAAGATCAAAAATAATTTATTAACACTTAAAACATGTTTGTTTTATTAAAAAACACAGAGGTATAACAGATGAGAATGACGATCCAGTTATGAACCCCTGAAACAAAAAGAAAAGGAAAGCGTCACCAATTGTTAAAAGGACAAAACATTTCTCATTCAGAGCATTTTTAAGTAAAGAGAACATTAAAATGAAAATGTTTAACCTCATATAAAGCTGCATTTAGTGTATAGCTCAGATTTACTGTAGATATAACAATTTTTACTCATATTGAGAGGAAATGGTGTCACATACACTACAATACAGCACTTGGCAATCACAAGAAGGTGAGATCTACACTATTCTCTGCCCTGTTTGAAGTAATGTTGAAGTTAGGTGATTAGACCTGTAACACCCATCAAATAGCACACAATTGTGGTCAAGAGAAGTCAATTGGAAGGAAGGATGGACAGCATGATCATTTGAGATGGAGCACGCACTCCGGTTTTATTTTGGGTAAGAAAACTGGCAGTATCCTTACAAAGGAACCATCTTGGCAATTGCCTGGACTGATTTAGCCAAATCACAGAAAACCTAAATCTCATAACATAATAAGGAAAGTTTACAACTCTTTGCAAAGACACGTCGAGCTAGGTCAGGCGCGCGCGCATGTTATTGTTGTGATCTTCAGTCCCGAGACTGATTTGATGTAGCTCTCCGCACTACCCTGTCCCGTGCAAGCCTGTTAATATCAGACTGATCACTGTATTTGTCTCTCGTCTCCCTCTGTGATTTTTTGACCCTCCCTACATTCCTCGAATTCTAAATTGGCAATTTATTAATGTATCAGAATGTATCCCCCCCCCCCCCCAATCAATACCTTCTCCTAGTCAACATATGCCAGAAATTTCTTCTCTCCCAAATCTGTTACACACTTTCTCATTAGTTATGCAGTCTACCCACCTAATCTTCATCAGTTGTCTGTAGCACCACATTTAAAATGTTTCTATCATCTCTCAGCCTCAATTCCTTATAGTACACATTTTACTCCAGGTACAATGCTACACTCAAAACAAATATTTTCAAGACAGGACTTTCTAACATTCAAATTAATTTTGGATATAGACAAATTTCAGTTCTTCAGAAATGCTTTTTCCCATAGCCATTCTGCATTTTATATCTTCTTTACTTTGGCCATCGGAAGTTATTTTGCTATCCAAATAAAGAAACTCATCTCTTAATTTTATTCGCTCATTACCTAATCTAATTCCTTCAGAATCTGCTGATTTTGTTACACTACTTTTAATTACCCCCTCCTTTTTCATTTGCTCTTGTTATCATTACTCTCTGTTCAATTGCTCTTCCAGGCCCTCTGCTGTCTCAGAGAACTATACATCATTGGCAAACTGCCAAGTTTTTCCGAATATAGTTCTCAGGCAAGACATAAGATGTTATTGTATCATAAAATCTCGCACCATTTGTTAATATAACAACATTTTAGTCATCGTGACATGTTTCGAGACCACACTGTCCCATTTTCAAGTGCTAAAAACAAGGAATCACATATAAATACAATGTTTTCAAAAACCAGAAACAATGAACTGAAAATATACCAAAGACACCGACCTATAAATTAAATAACCATTCTGCCAATGAGCAATGTCAAAATCTAAAATGTATGTAAGTTTCGTGCATGTCCATCTATAAAATTTAATTTAGAATACATTAGTGAGGGAACGCAACCACGATGTTGCTCAGTCGTAAGCAGCATGACAACTGCTCTTACATGTCAAAGATATAAGGAACAGAACAGTCACGGCTATCAACGATGTTGTTGTGAAGGTATCAAAGATAGTGTCTAGGTAAGGCGAGGTTTAAATAAACAGTGTAAATTGGAAAAGACATTCCTATGTAATGGTAAACAAACGGATAAGTCATTATTTCAAAAGAGGACATTACTAAAATGGGACCAAAAATGCTGTTTAGAAAATTCTGTCTTTTCTTTCAGCACGGTGTCACAACCCTCCTTCAGAGTTTAAAATATCTCAATTTCCTCAAGCTATGATAACAGTCGTCCTTTGTCCTCAAAATGAACTACTCTCATACTGTCACTGATGTTTCCCAATGAATGTTTTTCTGCCTTTAGGTGCTTCGCCACTGCCGATGTACCATTCTCCCTATTGCTATGCCCTTTAAATCTTACTTTAAAGTTTCTACCTGTTTGTCTAACATACATCATATCACAATCTTGACATTTAATTTCATACACCCCCGCTTCCCCATACGATTCTCTCCTGTGTCAATCTTGTGTGTTTCGTTGACGATGGTATCCGGCTTCAAACCCGAGATGAATATTATCTGTTATTACGCCAGGAAAGTCTACGCAACCACGTGCTCAAACAATGTTTTCCAAAATAAGTGATATTCGAGTTAAAGTGCAATGAATCTCAACATATACTGTATCTTAACTATTGTATTGCTTCTATTTGAAGCTGCATAGAACACTGGAGTTGGCTAACACTCGCGCTTATGAGTTCGGGCATGGGCAATGCTCTGTTCTTGGACTCCAGACTACAAATTCAAAGGTCGCGGGTTCAATCCCCGCCAGGTCCTAGGATTTTTATCTGTCACTTTCCACTTCTTTCACCTCTGGCAGTATTGCTCATGTGAAAAATACCGATTAGCACTGTGGTTTGGAACCCATGTTAAACTGTAGGTCGCCCCATAACTGGCTGGGTCAGTCAGTTCAAAGGTCGGAAGAAGGCAATGACATACCACCTCCAAACAGGACAATGTCTAATAAAGCACTGCGGTGTTCAATCTTCTGATTGTTGACTGCTTTACCCCTTTCTGATTTCCAGAATGTGGTAATTTTCTTGTTGGGTGAGGTGGTGATTTTTTTTTTTTTTTGTTCTTTCTCCTTATGATTTTGTCTATGTCTGGTGTTTGTGTAAGTTTTCCACAAAATTTGAATGGTTTGTACTATAGCTCCCTGCTCTCTGAATATGGTCTCAAATAGTCAACTGGTTTGACCTCTACAGCTTCCATTAGAAGTATAACATTGCTTTTGGTAAATTCCTGGGCATTTTTTTCTTTGGTAAATCTAAGTTTTTCTGTTGTTTTTGATGACATACAAATACACCCATGGAATATCCAATATTAAAAGGGGAGGATGGACATTAAGTCCATCACACCAACAATTCAGTTTAAGAATACCTTCACCTTTGGTTTTCTTTCTCACTTTGTGTTGTTCCTATTCTGCCTCTTTCATAACTGTATGTTTAAGATTGTAAGACTCTGCCCTCGTTATAGTGATACCTGGGTGTTTGCTTTAGATTTTATAGTTCAGCTTTTTATACATTTTTGTGACTTTTTCTACAGTTCTCATTTCTTTTCGGTAGATGTCAGTGTCTAATAGAACTGAGTGTAATCTGTGGAGCACATATTCAAGTGCTGCTCGTTTTACAAAGGGTGTCAGTGCAAGTGACTAGTGAATTAGGCCAACAGTCATCATCGGGCTGGGAAGAAATTACATGTGGTGTCCCACAAGGATCCATCTTAGGGCCATTGCTTTTTCTTGGGTCCATTAATGATCTCTCATCAGTTACACTACCAGAAGCAGAGTTCGTTTTGTTTGCAGATGATACAAGTATTGCAATAAAGAGTAAGTCAAGTATATTGATAGAAAAGTCTGCTAATGATATTTTCATGAACATTAATAAATGGTTTAAAGCCAACTCATTGTCATTAAACTTTGAAAAGACGCACTACATGCAGTTCAGAACATGTAAGAGATTTCCTGGCAGCATATGCATTAAATATGAAGAAGAGCAGATAGAAGAGGTTGACAGAATTAAATTCCTGGGATTACAGCTTGATGATAAATTTAGTTGGGAGGAGCACACCACAGAACTGCAGAAACGACTCAACAAATCTGTATTTTCAATACGAGTGTTATCAGACATAGGAGACATAAAAATAACAAAGCTTGCATACTTTGCTTACTTTCATTCCTTAATGTCGTATGGTATAATATTTTGGGGTAACTCTTCAAGTCAGTCAAAAGTCTTCAGAGTCCAAAAACGTGTAATACGTATTATTTGTGGAGTAAATTCACGGACGTCTTGTAGAAGCCTCTTCAAAGAACTGGGTATATTAACTACTGCCTCTCAGTATTTTATTCCTTAATGAAATTTGTCATAAATAATATATCCCTTTTCCCAACAAACAGCTCAGTTCATACATACAATACTAGAAATAAAAATGATCTACACAAGGATTTAAAAGCACTTACTTTAGTTCAAAAAGGGGTCCACTACTCAGGAACACACATTTTCAATAATTTACCATCAAGTATAAAAAATGTAGCTACAAATAAAGATCAGTTTAAGAGGAACCTAAAAGACTTTTTAGTGGCCAACTCCTTCTACTCCATTAGTGAATTTCTAAATTGTACCAAATGATGCATGCACTCATACTATATTAGTATTATTATATTATCAGAAAAAAAAACAACACCCTTAAAAATTATGTATCTGTATTTATATTATTAGTATTATTTGTTATTCAACTTGTAAATTTTGTTTCTTGACATGTTCCACATCCACGAGGATCCCCTCAATATGGATCTATGGAACAAATAAATAATCTAATCTAATCTAATCTTAGTGAATTACAAATATTTGCTGTCTGGCGTATTACTGTATCTGTAATTGTCAGTTCTCTGTATATTCAGTTTAATACCATTAACAGAATGTAAGGCATGAAAATAGCCTACCAAACCAACAATTCAACTCTGATGTACCTACATTCTGTAAACATTAGATAAAAGGTGTGTAAAAAAAAGAGTATATTAACTGAAATGCTGGAAGATAATACGGTAAACCAAACATTTGACACCATATACAAAGAGCACATACGTATACCGCAAATCAACTTTTTCAGGAAACAGACCAATATAAACAATCACAAGAGAAAAAAACTGCTAAATATAGATCAATAAATTAAACAACACTTTTTAAGTTAATAGGCCAGTTAATAGAACATTAAAAGTAGGCAGATAAACACATCTCATCACATGTCATTCACTTCACCCTCACCTCCTCTTAGAGATGAGCAAAAGCGATCTTTTCAGAGATCGGATCAGAAATAGTCATTCACTGGGATGAACTAGTTCTTTTTCATGGTTCACCGATTAACCAACTGATAAAAAACGTAAAACGACATCACATTCCTTTTTTGTCACTATACTTTTATCTGATTTGGCCATATTGTGAAAGAAGAAAAAAAAGAGTAATAATTTTATTGTAAGTCAGTAGTTTCGAGAATTAAAATTTGTTAGTTACATCTACATTAAAAATGAAACATGTTATAACAGAATTTAAATATTTTTGCAGGTGAAATAATTGGAAAAAGAAAAACATATTTTTTTATATACTTTCATTAAAAAAATACATTATTTTGCAGAATAAAAATACTAGTTCCGTATTTATACAGTGAGTAGTTTAAGAGAATTGAATGAAACGTGATATATCGCGAGAGTTCCGTGCGAAACGTGGTAACTGCCGCAGCAGAAAAGCCGTGCGCAATAAGGCCGTGTCCTACGTGAGCAACAAAAGCGAGCGACAGCGCGCGATATTCAGCGATGCGACACGGCAGCTACAAGCAGCAACATTCGGCAACACGGCCGTGTGTCTTACTTGAGCGCGACAGATTCTCGCTACAAGATGGCCGCTAGAACCCATCCCTTGTTATCTAAAAACTAAAGTCTGGCACTCATAAACAGTAAAATAATGATAGCTCCAGAGTAAGCAATAAAGTTTTATTTAATTTCAAAAATAAGGCGTCAAAAGAGTAATGTCCATTAAATTTACAAAGCGAGGAATGTTCGTGGACTATTTCATTCGTAACTTCAAGTACGAAAAAAAGACTGTGAAAATCTCCAGCCAAATTCTTCGAAAATACGACGACGAGTACTATGTCGTCAATGAGTTTTTCTTTTGTGAGTACAAACCATCAACAATTTATTAAGTTCGTAGAGAGTCTTAGCTAAAGAGATAATTAGATAAATAACTGCGGTCATACTCTTACAGTCGGCGTAGTACAAGGGTAGCTTTCTGGGCTCCTATATTCTAAGTTTTGCAGTTGCTGGTAAGACTTCCGTTCCACATTATATTTTTAGTTCCTGTAACTAAGACCCTTTCACCTGTTATTTGTGCAAAGTTTTATATATTCTCAATACAGAACAATGCGAATTTTTTAAGTGCTTCCCAATATAGTTTAATTGCAAACACACACCTCCTACTGTACCAAACACATTAAATTCGTAACGAAACATTATAGCAAGATAACTTACTCAGAAACGTAATTATAGACATCTCGTTTGACATCCTAGTATTCTCTCTCTCTTCGAAAACAAGTTTGTTGTTACTGTCAAAAGATTTGACACCAGCAGCAAAAATTTCAAATAGACACATTCCCGAAACTGAATGGTTTCAGATATAGAAAACATTAATCCACATTGTTGTTTTCTTTCTTATTCGATTATATCGTCATTGTTTTCAACGTGCCAAAATAATGTAGATGCATAAAAGACGCATAATTTGTTACAGGACACTTGTCTATCAAGTCAGGAAACTGTGTGATATGGGCTTACAAAATTTAAGCAACAGAATGCACATTGCACAAGACTTTGTCACTCTTGCTCCCTTCATCCAAACTACAAGTGTTCGAGAAAAATGGAGTAGGATCTTTTTCGCAGAAATTTTATATAGTTTAATTTTTTTCTGTAACGCGTTTTTGCTACCGACTGCAGATTTCCTGTTATTAAGAAAAAACATGTAACATTAAATAAATACCTTTCATCTCGAGTACTATTCGAAATAGGAATATGACAGTTTCTGTTGCTTCAGATGATCGTTTCTGTAAGTGAGCTGCAAGCTTTATCAGAACACAGGAGTCGAGAGAACAGAGAAATGTTCGGCACCATGCGGTTCGCCAGAGGAGTGGCGGGAATAATGAGCAGCGCGCCACACGGGCGTCTCCGCAAGCGAGCGGAGTTGGGAGAGTGGTGGGGAGAGGTGAACCGTGATCCAGCTAACTCACCAACTCAGTTGGCGGTCGGATCGCCTCGATCGCCGGAGTCGTGCGGAGCAGCAAGTCAGCGGTAGTTGGGAGCCGCGCGCTCACTGAACCGTGCTGCTTGCGCGACTCGCTGATTCTCGACTAACAGCGCGTGAAGGCGCTGCACGTGTTTAGGCGCTCATTTTTTGCGTTTTATACTTCCCCATGGTGTATAGCACATTTATTTTGTAGCTTAGGAAACTTCTGAAGCATGTGGCAAGGGGTTTATGAAACTTCTGAAGAATGTGGCAAGGGGTGCTTATGCAGCGCATTGCTGTCACCAGAGGGACTTTGCGGATCAGATGAACTACCACTTTTTTTTTTGGATTCATCCATCACTCACTCCTTAGAAGGATCTGGCTCTTTGAATCAGTTCAGGAGCAGATTGCCCATCTCTACCTCCTCTCCCTGGTCAGTTCTCATTCACTACCACCATCATCTTCCAGTCGCTTTTCCTATAAGCAGAACCGGCCCTACCTTCATGGGGTCCTCTGCAAAACTTCTGCACGAGGATCTCTCCCATCCTCCCCTCCCTGCCACTTCCAGCAGAGGTTATACAACTTTGTCACGTTCACAAGAATTTTAAGTTTCGTCATTGACATACTACCGATACATCAAATGACTTACTACAGCATGCCTACTGTTATCATAGGAAAATAATTAAACCAAGCAGGTCATCTTGTCTTTAAGACTATTTGGCATCCCTCTGCAAGTGTCTTTCGAAGCAGATATCACCTAAACTTCCCCCTAGATCCAGTGCCGATCTACATTAACCTTCCGATAGGTGTGTCTTCTAGTCAGCCAAGGAGGTACACCCGTATTTTGCATATACCTCTTGATAATGAACCTTAAAAAGACACAAACATCAAACTTTTATCTTAAAAGAAAAGGCTAATATGAAGAGGGTGATTCCTAACTCTCCCACTTTCCAAGGAGAGGATAGGAACCTCATTGCCTCATATCTGACACGTATGTGCACCTGTCGGAATGTTAATGCTGAGAATCTCATAACGCCCGATAGTTCCTACATTGTGTTGTAAAGAAAATTAATTCCAGAAGGCCAATAAATGTATGCAATGAAATTCCCTATTTACCTGTCCACCTCAGGACTGCGTGTTTTGTGTATGTGTGTCATCACCTTCATTAAGGGCCAACTCAATATTTGGTTTCAGTCAGTTTCAGCCAAAATATTGGTTTCGGACGTAGTTCTGGTTTCTGACAGAAATCAGCCAAATCTTCGGCATAGCTGACACTACCTTTCTTCAACTTACTGATGAAGCCAGGTCACATTTTGTATGGATTAAGTCATCAATTACCTAAGTTGATGACGTGCCGTTAACTGCTAGGATTCCCCCCACGTATTCCTGGTTATGCTTATGCACACTCAAGAAAGTTTACTACAGGGAGGGAATCTTGCAAAATGTGGAAAAACTAGTGATTTGTTGTGTATCATAAATTTACTGACATTTTAACTTAATTACACAAGTTTGTTATGGTTTCGTCCAAAACTATAAAAGAAACCAAATATTCGGTTACGGTTACAGCCTCAAATCACGTTTTGGTTGGACTAACTTTCATCATCAAGTTGCCAAAGTGGTATCAATTGAGATAGCAGCCAAATCCCAACTAGGATATACCGGCCAATAATAGCAGTACAATTATTTAATTCCCTATTTCCCCTGACATAGCATGTCGCTACATAATAGCAGACAGGCAGAAGAACTCGCCATGTCAGCTGCCTGGCAGTCATGTGCCGAGCGCCTTGCCGTTTCATTTCACTGTTCACAGCGAGCGGAGCAGAGTGTACTGTGCAGCTCAGCTGAAGCCGGAACAGCCTGTCTTATGGGAAACATCTGATAATGGACAGATGTAATTCTTGATTATTAGTTGCAACAATGATAAGAGTGGACACAGAGAAACAGTGAATCACGTACCTTCCACTTTAAGCATAAGCGATAGTCATGTTTTGACACTAGATATCTACAGCGCATCAGTACAACAACCCCCCCCCATTCCTTCGACTCTGATACAGACATAATTTTCTATATTTGAGAGGTACTCCAGTGGCCATAGTTATCTCATAGTGGGTATATACTTTAATTACATTACATTGAAAGTAGTTTCAGAAACAAAATCACAGATGACAGTATTCAAATTACATTCTAATGTTTTGTGTGGGGCCCTGTGCGACTGTCCACTGTTTGCACATGCCTAAGGACGGCCATGTCTATAAACAGTATTTCACCCACTCACCCCCGTAATTCAGCTAACTTAAGCACTATTCTCAGTAGCTACTACCTTCTACTCATGTTTTTTGTTGAGCATAATATATGGTGTAGTAACTAATTTACACACTCCCAGAGCCAAAATCCATACCTTGATTAGCAATGCTCACACTGCACAAGGAAAACAAATTAACAAATCCTACTCCTGATGATCCAGTTCCCCAAGACATCACTCAAATTGAACCCTGCCTGGAACAGTTCCGTCCTCCGTCACAGCGAGACCCACCCGCTCTCCCTCAAAATCACCCCCTTCAAACCTTCCAGGAATTCCTTACTTCCAACCTTGCCTCTCAGTCCTTCCTGAAAAACCTTAATCCTACTCCCAACATTACCGCAGCTGAAACCGAGCTATCCGTGATCTGAAGGCTGACCATTCCATCGTCATTCTCCCTGCCGACAAGGGATCCACGACTGTGGTACTTGATCGGCGGGAGTATGTGGCTGAGGGACTGCGCCAGCTTTCAGACAATACTACCTACAAAGTCTGTCAAGAAGACCCCATTCCTGATGTCCAGGCAGAGATTCAGGGAATTCTCAGATCCTTAGGCCCCCTACAAAACCTTTCACCCGAGTCCATCAAACTCATGAGCCCACTGACACCTCGCACCCCTACCTTCTACCTACTTCCTAAGATTCACAAACCTAATCATCCAGGCCGGCCAATTGTGGCCGGTTACCAAGCCCCCACAGAACGAATCTCTGCCTACATAGACCAACACCTTCAACCCATCATGTGCAGTCTCCCATCCTTTATCAAAGACACCAACCACTTCCTCGATCGCCTGAAATCCTTACCCAGCCTGTTACCTCCTGAAACCATCCTTGTAACCATTGATGCCACCTCCTTATACACAAATATCCCACATGCCCAGGGCCTCGCTGCGATGGAGTATTTCCTTTCACGCCGACCACCCACTTCCCTACCTAAAACCTCTTTCCTTAATACCCTAACCAGCTTCATCCTAACCCACAACTTCTTCACCTTTGAGGGCCAGACATACCAACAACTAAAGGGAACAGCCATGGGAACCAGGATGGCCCCCTCGTATGCAAACTTATTTATGGGACGCTTAGAGGAAGCCTTCCTGGGAACCCAAGCCTGTCAACCCAAAGTTTGGTACAGATTCATTGACGACATCTTCATGATCTGGACCAACAGTGAAGAAGAACTCCAGAATTTCCTCTCCAACCTCAACTCCTTTGGTCCCATCAAATTCACCTGCTCCTACTCCAAATCCCGTGCCACTTTCCTTGATGTCGACCTCCATCTGTCCGACGGCCAACTTCACACATCCGTCCACATCAAACCTACCAACAAACAACAGTACCTCCATTATGACAGCTGCCATCCATTCCATATCAAACGTTTCCTTCCCTACAGCTTAGGTCTTCGTGGCAAAAGAGTCTGCTCCAGTCCCAAATCCCTGAACCAGTACACCAATAACCTAATAACAGCTTTCACATCCTGCAGGTATCCTCCTGATCTGGTTCAGAAGCAAATTACCAGAGCCACCTCCTCATTCCTCCAAATCCAGAACCTTCCACCGAAGAATCCCAGAAGTGCCCCTTTTGTCACCGGATACTTTCCGGGACTGGAGCGGACTCTGAATGTGGCTCTCCAGCAGGGATACGACTTCCTTAAATCCTGCCCCGAAATGAGATCCATCCTTAATGACATCCTCCCCACTCCTCCGAGAGTGTCTTTCCGCCGCCCACCTAACCTTCGTAACCTCCTAGTCCATCCCTATGAAACCCCCAAACCACCTTCCCTACCCTCTGGCTCCTACCCATGCAACCGCCCCCGTTGTAAAACCTGCCCTATGCACCATTCCACCACCACTTACTCCAGTCCAGTAACCCGGAAGGTGTACACGATCAAGGGTAGAGCCACTTGCGATAGCACCCACGTGATTTACCAACTAACATGCCTGCACTGTGAAGCGTTCTATGTGGGAATGACCAGCAACAAACTGTCCATTCGCATGAACGGTCACAGGCAGACAGTGTTTGTTGGTAATGAGGACCACCCTGTGGCTAAACATGCCTTGGTGCACGGCCAGCACATCTTGGCGCAGTGTTACACCGTCTGGGTTATCTGGATACTTCCCACCGACACCAACCTTTCAGAACTCCGGAGATGGGAACTTGCCCTTCAGCTTATTCTCTCCTCCCGTTGCCCACCTGGTCTCAATCTCCGCTAACTCAAATTCCCGCCCACTATCTTTAGCATCTTTGCCTTGGTTCTGTGGACAGAGCCTCTGCCTCAATTGGTATCTCTGTCCAACTTCTTTGGTTTTTACAAATGTCTGTCTAGGTGTGTTTGCGTTTCGATATGTCTGAGTGTGTGTATATTTGTTTACCTTCCAATCCTGGGATTGGAATGACTCCTTTTCCACCTCCTTAAAACCCATATCCTTCCCTTTTCCTCCCCTTTTTTCCTCTTTTTCCTGAAGAAGCTGCCAGTGGTGGCGAAAGCTTGTATGTGTGTTTGTGTGTGATTTTATTTGTTTCTCTCGACGAGCCGGTCCTTTTGGTAAGTCATCTCTTTTCTATTTTTATTTCTGTAATTACAGTTCTGTTGAGATGATCTATGAAGAGAGGTGAAATGCAATAATACACATGTAGTGTTAGAAAAACTGTGTTTCTTTCAACAACTGCACTTGAATGAAAAAGTAGTGGTTTGCAGAATATGTTTACATACATAAGAAAGAAAACTTTTCAAGTAAATAGGATATTGAATTTATAAAATTATGCTTTTTTAATGTATAAATGAATTATATATCCATATTTTCAAGAACGATCGGTTGCTTACTCACCATAGGGCCATCTAATGAGTCGCAGATATGACACACAATATGACAAAACTCTAACAGCTGCCACCCATTCCACACCAAAAAGTCCCTTCCGTACAGCCTAGCCTCCTGTGGTCATCTTATCTTTAGTGACAAGCAGCCCCTCTCCAAATATGCCAAACACCTCGCTGAGACATTCACTGACCGCAATTACCCTCCAAACATTGTCCAGAAACACATCTGCCAGGGCCTGTCTGTCCAGTCACCCTCCAGCTCCCCCACACCCATCGTCCAGCCAAAAAGGAGCACCCTCATGTGACCCAGTATCACCCAGGACTGGAGCAGTTAAACCAAGTTCTCCGACAGGGTTTCAACTGCCTTTCACCCTGCCCTGAAATGAGAAATATCCTACCAAATAACCCCCCCCCCCCTCCCAT
Organism: Locusta migratoria; assembly: GCA_026315105.1. Lineage (NCBI taxonomy): Eukaryota > Metazoa > Arthropoda > Insecta > Orthoptera > Acrididae > Locusta > Locusta migratoria. The sequence continues at coordinate 49,283,341 of CM048753.1, read as the reverse complement.
ACAGTGGTATTCCGCCGCCTACCAAACCTACTTAATATCCTTCTCCGTCCCTACTCCATCCTTGCTCCCAATCCCTTACCCAAATGGCTCATACCCCCGCAATATACTTAGATGCGAAACCTGTCCTATCTGCCTTCCCACCACCACCTACTCCAGTCCTGTTACTGGAATTTCCTATCCCATAAAAGGCAGGGCAACATGTGAAAGCAGTCATGTTATCTAGAAACTGAGTTGCAACCACTGTGCAGCTTTCTATGTGGGCATGACTAGCACCCAGCTATCTATCCAAATGAATGGCCATCGTCATACTGAGACCAGGAGACAGCTAGCCCATCCTGTTGCAGAGCATGAAACACTGCGTAGTGTGACTCACTTCAATGACTGCTACACAGCCTGTGCCATACAGATCCTCCCCACAAACACCAGCTTTTCTGAATTGAGCAGATGGGAACTCTCCCTACAAGATATATTATGCTCCCGCAATCCCCCTTTGCTAATTCCTGCCTCTATCACCCTTCCCTTCCTCTCCCTGCCAATCTCTAAGTTCCTGGTTGCTCGCGCCTAGGATGCAGGGTAGTGCAGGTCAGCCACAATGGCCACAGATGGTGGTCGTGTCTGTGTGAGTGTATGTATGTGTCTCTGACAAAGGCCTAAAAGGCCGAAAGCTATAATGCTGTCTATTATTTGTGCTTTTCTGCAGCTCATTGGATGTCTCTGTGGTAAGCAACCTATCCTCCACACAAATATTATTGGATCCTTCCTGAAATTTCCATTGTTTGATATCCATATTTTCATAATGACCACACAAATATGAAATGTGTTTGATGTAAAATACTCTTAACTGCAGTGAGACTGCGGGGGGGGGGGGGGGGGGAGCACAGATAAGGCCTGCCTTGAAGATGACAGTGCAAACAAATAACATGTCACTATACAATGACTCTAGATGCTTTTCATTTAAAGTTAGTATCACAAGAGGGGGGGGGGGGGAGTTATGTAAAGCATAAGTGATCGAATTTACATTGGCTTGTGACAGTATACCAAAACTTGTGTACTTACACAATGATGTTATTGATGGGTATGTGAATAAGCTTTACAAAGAAGCCAATGAATCCCATGATGCAGAAACCAATTGCTGTGGCAACTGCAATCTTCTGGAATTCTGAAATTAATATGGAAATATATAATCACATAAATCATGTTAATTTCAATTCTTAATTACTAACTATCCTTAACACAAAAATAAACACATATTACAAAAATTTGCAAATCAACCCCACTGACAAATTTAAATGCTACTACGTATAGAGACTTGATTTCAGTAAGAGGCTATTTTGTGAGACAGATTATGAACAGTATACAATTATTTTGGTTATCACTGGATCAATAAATGGTAGTGCTGTACTGCTTAACTTAATAATTTTGACAAAATTTTTCCCTACTATTTTAAAATTTAAAAATTTTTCCCTACTATTTTAAAATTTAAAAATTTTTCTCTACTAAGAATTACTTAGAAAACAAATTTCTCAGAGAACATTTCATGCTCATACTGGTGTTGCACTACAATACAAAAAGTCAATATTAGGTAACAGACAAGAAGTTCGCCGATTTTTACTGTGGCCCTACATACAGTGTCGATGGAGGAGGCTCGACAACCTTTAGGTGATGTAATTAAAGATAATTAATGAAATGCGTTTGAAGTTCAACAGTCAGGGCTTGAAGTGCATATAAAGAAGTTTCAAATATTGTCAGGGTTTAACAGTTTGTTGACAATGATGTCATTACAGGCGGAACAGGAAGCTTGTATTGGAGGAGAAACAACCAGGAAAATGGCTGTACCTTACAAAGTATCAGGAAACCTTATAACAAATGGTCAGGTAGGGGAATTTAGTTGAATTCTGCAAACACCAGGACAGTACCATAAAGGGATACTTCTCAGATGAAGATCTGCAAGATAGTTAAAGCTGTGAAGACGGGTGAATGTGTATTTATGTGATATCTTTGCCCAAAGTGACACACCATGGTGCCCAACAATTGTCAAAAGAAGGGGGGGGGGGCTAAGCAATTTTGATCGATTTTATCTCAGAATCTTCAAATTTAGTCAATATGTGAGTTTAAAAAGGAAACAGCAACAAACTTTGAGGTGTTTTAGAGGATACCTTCAAGTATGTATTTGAAACAGTAAGTTTAGTACATATTTTTTCTTATTTTAGTCCATACCAGCAACTGTAAAGTACGGAAAGTATTGCAGTTAAACTGCTCATTGATATTAAGGTATGCATTTCTGAAAACAGGTTCAAATGTTTGTTAAACTTATGGGACTTTACTGCGAGGTTATCAGTCCCTAAACTTACCAAATACTTATGAACTAGCTTAAACTAAAGACAGCACAAATGTCCCTGCCCGAGGGAGGATTCGAACGTCTGATGCGGGAGGCTGCGCACTTCGCAATGTGGCCGGCTACTCCTGCGTGGCAAAACAGGTCCCCATCCTCAATTTGTTTCCAAAGACACCCTCACTCTCTTTCTTTCTTTCGCATTCCCCCCCCCCCCCCCCCCCCCCCCCCCCACACACACACGAGCAATGCCTTATTTCATAGAAACTGTACATTTTTATGTCAATTTATGCGTTTCCTGCTAAGCTATAATTTAAAAATAAATGTTACTACACTTACATCTCTACTGGCAATGCATTACGCAAATGAACAGAAACTGTTGGGGATTATTGCGGACGAACACCTGTTATGGAAGAAGCCAGTTGATCATGTTTGTAAGAAAGTTAGTATAAATATGTATTAACTAAAGTCTCAACCTAACTGGATCATGATGCCTAAAGGCAAATGTGCCCTTGCCCACTATCACTAAACAATTGTGGTACATTGCCAATTTCCATGAGTTATTAGGCCCAGTGTGGATCTGGACTGAAGAAAAGGGCATTGGCCATCATCACCGTAATTAACAAATTATATATGTGGTGCTCATTCTTTCGGTCATAACTGAAAGAAGGCACCACATATCTTGATACATAAAGTAGAATGTGTGTGTGTATGGCTTACAAAGCTACAGTTTTGTTGCAGTCTTGCAAACATGACCATCAAAACCAAGAGGAAAGTCACTGAGTCTAAAGTTCATGCACAACACACAGTTCAGGGAAAATTACATCATAAACAATGAAATTTGTGAAAAACTGCTGCATCACTGACAATGTTGCAACTCCCCTGCTTAACGACTAGTTCGATTTCAACCAAATTTAACATACACATTCCTTACAATGAGGTAACAATTGCAAAGTGGTCCGAAGCCCACACATACGGTGTATGGCGGAGGGTACTTTACCTACAGACCTTGACAAAATCCACAGTATTAATCCGCTATTGATGAAATTTTGTACAATTAACCTTCCAAACAAGAGGAAGATAATTGAATCAAAATTCAAGTATTCCATAGTGGACAGTATATTAAAACAGACATCAACGTAATTTGACCAAACACCGTGAAAGTAAGTACATTTTCACTGTTTCTGACCTCACCATGACAGTTAGTAGATATACATAATTTTTCAGAGAGAGAGAGAGAGAGAGAGAGAGAGAGAGAGAGAGAGAGAGAGAGAGAGAGAGAGAGAGAGGATGGATTGAATAAATAAATACCTGGGCAACGCCAGATTTTCAGCTAGTATCTTAGGTAAGACTTAATTAAGTTTGAAAACTGATTGATGATGTGTCCCAAAAGAACACTTATTTAGAAAAAGTTTTTCATGTAGAACAATTCACAGTTACTGACACCTCAACTAAATTTATAGTAGCGTTTCCTACTACCTACTCAAATTGCAGGCTGTGTGTGTGTGTGTGTGTGTGTGTGTGTGTGTGTGTGTGTGTGTGTGTGTAAAAGGGAGGGGGAAGGAGGGAATTTTATTAGTACAGTTAACGCAACTTTCTTTTCTGATGCGCACTGTGCTTTTAATGTCATCTACTATTTAATGAGAGGTATATATCCTTTTGGTAATTTTAAAGAAATCTTACACTCTAAGTTGTACAGCCTGAAATATATATTGAACCTACAACTATAAATCGATTGATTGTTTCTGAACTGGAGATTCAGGCACTACACCCCATCACATAAAAAAACCACACCCTACTTACCTTACCTTCTTAAGACTAAGCTACAGATAACTTTTTTCAAAGTTAAAGTTAGGTTAGGTATAGGTCAGACATTTTTTAAGTACGTGAGGGCACATAGCACCCAAATCTCCGGTTCCGAAACAATCTATTTAAAGTTGTATGTTCGATATATATCATTTCAGGTCGTACAATTCTGAGTGTAAGCTTTCTTTAAAATTACCATCCTTTCTAACGGTTTAGTGCCCAAAACAGCTAATCACCATCAACATTATCTAACATTATTATTATTATTTCTTGAACCACATAAACTTGGGAAGCCATTGATAAGAAGTGGATGCAATTAAAAGTAAAAAGAGCAAAGAAAGAGGAAAGTGTAAATACGGGAAGAGAATGTACAGTTGAAATCTAAATAATTTAAATAGTTTACTGAATTGTAGAGGTTTTGAGTTGTCAGAAGTACTCAAACAAGACAGAACTCTACGAGCTTTCAGATGATTTCTTCTTCGCAGCTACAGAGCACACCTACACATAGACACCAGTATTATTAGAACGTCGGGCAAAATACATTGTGCAGGTGCCGGAATACGGAATTCGGTCAAGTGAAATGGGGAGCAAAGGTGGGGTATGGCTGGCTGACAACGAAGAGGTGATAGGTGCCGGCAGAGGAAAGCAGCACACTCCAGTCGCACGCAAGGCTAGTTGTGTGAAGACTGGGATGAGTCAGCTGAAAGGGGGCAGGCAGAATAGAAGAAGGGGATGAGTGAAGTTAAGATTATGGGACAGAGATGGAAGTGGGCGTGGACAGGGGAATTACAGGATCTACGGCGCTTATAGAGTTGGCAAGAAAAAATTGAAGTCTCCAATACGAAAAGCATTCTCATTACTGCCTTTCTGTAACAAATTATTCGCTGAATTTACTAATGGAAAGTCCAAGTTGGAATTAATAATATAGTAATAAGGACAGTTTACAACTCACCGCAAACACATGGTGACAGGCACACACAAAAATCACACACATACAACACTTTCAGGTATCGACCACGGCCTTCTTCAGAAAATAAAACTCACGCAATCTCACAACACAGTCCTACAACCATCATCTCCAGCTGCCACACTTCGAATCACACACTGCGGCATGTAAATCGGGGAGGGGAGAGGGGATAAGAAGGTTGCGCCATGGTGGTGGGGATAGGTACAGCACGGTGTAGATGAGAATAACGAGATGCAGCTTAGGAATGGAGTGGGGGAGGTGGGCGAGGAGAGAAAAATAAAATATAGTTTACAAAAAAAATTGTGTGTGTGCGTGCGCACGCAGACACAAGCGCGTGCGCGCAGGTAGGAACTGTAAGGTATGGAAGAAAGGGAAGTTATTGTAGGTTGAGGCCTGGATGATTTCGGGATCGGTGAATGAACTGTAGAGATAACTCCCATCTGTGCAGTTAAGAAAAGCTGGTGGTGGATGGGAGGATCCAGATGGCTTGGGTTGTGAAGCTGCCATTGCAGTCATAATTAATTTACAAAGCAACTTTTGACTGAAGACATGTAACAGGTCTATTGAAGCTTTTACAGCTACTGTTGCATCTTTAATATGATCAGTACTGGGCAAATGGGAAACATGAGTAGAAGGAGTGCAATCACTTTCCCTGAACTATGGCGTGTCTTGCAAATTGTGGCATTTCAAATATTTAGGAATTTGTGAGGTACAATATCACAAATAGAAAACTAGAACCTGCATCAAAAACTCAACCTAGGCAAATTCAACACACCCAGACCTGCTTTGAGTCTCACTGAAATGGAGGGAAGTGGATGGTTGATGAGATAAACACTACAGCATCCTGTAATATTTTGCCACTGAAACAGGATATTCCATCTCTCAATTTATAGTACAAGAATGATTACACCCCCACTAAAAACCTCTTACCAATGCAACTGGGGTTAATTGAATTTGGCGATATGACCCGTCGGCTATGGCCAACGACATCATATATGACTTAAAGATGATTGTTTACAAGCAGAACATAGGTTATAGATTACAATTTTGTGTTCAAAAAGTGTTCTGTAGCTTCTCTCTGACAGTTAAGTATAGGTTAACACAGAAGTTTTTTCCTTACAACTGAGTATGTGTGTATATATATATATACAAATTCTTGTGTCTGTGTGAATGTGTGCATTTGTTTACCCTCCATTTTTCCCCCCAAGGTAAGTCTTTCCTCTCCCGGGATTGGAATGGCTCCTTACCCCCTTCCTTAAAACCCTCATAGTTTCCTCTTCCCTCTCCTTCCCTACTGCCTGAAGACGCAACTGGGTTGCGAAAGCTTGCGATTGTGTGTGTGTGTGTGTATATTCATGTATTTATTTGTGATGCTGTCACACCTGTGCTCCTTCGCCTGGTGAGTAATCTTCGTCTAATATATATATATATATATATAAATAAAAATAGAAAAAGAGATGACTTACCAAAAGGACCGGCTCGTCGAGAGAAACAAATAAAATCACACACATACAAGCTTTCGCCACCACTGGCAGCTTCTTCAGGAAAAAGAGGAAAAAAGGGGAGGAAAAGGGAAGGATATGGGTTTTAAGGGAGTGGAAAAGGAGTCATTCCAATCCCAGGAGTGGAAGGACTTACCTTAGGGGACAAAAAGGAAGGTAAACAAATACACACACACTCAGACATATCGAAACGCAAGCACACCTAGACAGACAGAATGACTCCTTTTCCACTTCCTTAAAACCCATATCCTTCCCTTTTCCTCCCCTTTTTTCCTCTTTTTCCTGAAGAAGCTGCCAGTGGTGGCGAAAGCTTGTATGTATGTATGTGTGTGATTTTATTTGTTTCTCTCGACGAGCCGGTCCTTTTGGTAAGTCATCTCTTTTTCTATTTTTATTTATCCCACTGGGAAAGTTTCCCTCTATAATTTATATATAAGGAGACCTTCCAGGTAGGAAAATTGTATAAAATAAAGATTTTTGACTTACCTAAAGTACAGGCTGGTCGATAGGAACACTAAACACACACAAAAACACACAACCATTCGAGCTTTCGCCACCAGTGGTGGCTTCTTCGGGAAAAAGAGGGAGGAAGGAGAGGAGAAAGGAAAGGATACGGGTTTTAAGGAAGTGGAAAAGGAGCCATTCCAATCCCAGGAGTGGAAGGACTTACCTTAGGGGACAAAAAGGAAGGTAAACAAATACACACACACTCACACATATCCACATCCAAACACACTTAGGCAGACATTTGTAGAAACCAAAGAAGTTGGACAGAGATGCCACTTCAGGCAGAGGCTCTGTCCACAGAACCGAGGCAAAGATGTTAAAGATGGCGGGCGGGAATTAGAATTTAGCGGAGGTTGAGACCAGGCGGGCAACGGGAAGAGAGAATGTGTTGAAGGGCAAGTTCCCATCTCCGGAGTTCTGAAAGATTGGTGTTGGTGGGAAGTATCCAGATAACCCGGACGGTGTAACACTGTGCCAAGATGTGCTGGCCGTGTACCAAGGCATGTTTAGCCACAGGGTGATCCTCATTACCAACAAACACTGTCTGCCTGTGACCGTTCATGCGAATGGACAGTTTGTTGCTGGTCATTCCCACATAGAACGCTTCACAGTGCAACCTCCTAGTCCATCCATATGAAATCCCCAAACCACCTTCCCTACCCTCTGGCTCCTACCCTTGTAACCGCCCCCGTTGTAAAACCTGCCCTATGCACCCTTCCACCACCACTTACTCCAGTCCCGTAACCCGGAGGGTGTACACGATCAAGGGCAGAGCCACTTGCGATAGCACCCACGTGATTTACCAACTGACATGCCTGCACTGTGAAGCGTTCTATGTGGGAATGACCAGCAACAAACTGTCCATTCGCATGAACGGTCACAGGCAGACAGTGTTTGTTGGTAATGAGGATCACCCTGTGGCTAAACATGCCTTGGTACACGGCCAGCACATCTTGGCACAGTGTTACACCGTCCGGGTTATCTGGATACTTCCCACCAACACCAATCTTTCAGAACTCCGGAGATGGGAACTTGCCCTTCAACACATTCTCTCTTCCCGTTGCCCGCCTGGTCTCAACCTCCGCTAAATTCTAATTCCCGCCCGCCATCTTTAACATCTTTGCCTCGGTTCTGTGGACAGAGCCTCTGCCTGAAGTGGCATCTCTGTCCAACTTCTTTGGTTTCTACAAATGTCTGCCTAAGTGTGTTTGGATGTGGATATGTGTGAGTGTGTGTGTATTTGTTTACCTTCCTTTTTGTCCCCTAAGGTAAGTCCTTCCACTCCTGGGATTGGAATGGCTCCTTTTCCACTTCCTTAAAACCCGTATCCTTTCCTTTCTCCTCTCCTTCCTCCCTCTTTTTCCCGAAGAAGCCACCACTGGTGGCGAAAGCTCGAATGGTTGTGTGTTTTTGTGTGTGTTTAGTGTTCCTATCGACCAGCCTGTACTTTAGGTAAGTCAAAAATCTTTATTTTATATATATATATATATATATATATATATATATATATATATATTTGTCTAGGTGTGTTTGCGTTTCAATATGTCTGAGTGTGTGTATTTGTTTACCTTCCTTTTTTTCCCCTAAGGTAAGTCCTTCCACTCCTGGGATTGGAATGACTCCTTTTCCACTTCCTTAAAACCCATATCCTTCCCTTTTCCTCCCCTTTTTTCCTGAAGAAGCTGCCAGTGGTGGCGAAAGCTTGTATGTGTGTTTGTGTGTGATTTTATTTGTTTCTCTCGACGAGCCGGTCCTTTTGGTAAGTCATCTCTTTTCTATATAAAACGTATCTTACGAGACTGGGATATGGCGTCATTGGTCAAAGCTGATGGGCTGTATCATGGTCTTCAATTATGCCTTCAATTTTGTTAGTATTTTTATAGTTAAGCTGTGATACACTAACCTGCCAAAGTCATTTTCTTACTATTTACAGTAGGTATGTTATAGGCCTATATGTGATGTAAACAATGCCTTTTGAGCACCAAGAGGCCTTTTAGTAGAAAAGAAATTGCAAATACGACTCACAACATGGATGTATGTCTAAAACCTTTACTGAATGACCGGTAGACAAGGATTGGGTGCGGGGGATATCATTTCAACTTACTATTATTTTTAACTAGAAAGGATAACTGGAAGCACTAACTCAGATGGTGAGGAAGCAAGAAGTAGGACATACATTATCACAAGGAAGTATGTCGTGTAACATCTATAATGGCTGACATTACCTGTTTTTACAGGATGGAGGCAATCTGCATTGATCATTATGTTCAAAAGGAAAAATGCCAAGATCACAGTAAGATTAATCAGTTTATTATCAGCCATTATCTTCTGGTTGTATTTCTAAAATGTGATCATGTTTATTTTTTAAATGGTGATTAAACAGAAAGTGCAACATTGCACTAAGACAGAATATAAAATTGTAGACACAGAAGAAGACAGCACAGAAAACTGAAACAGGTTGTCAATAAATTAATTATATTGCAATTTTGGTGTTTTCCTTTGGAGATAAGTAATTTATAATAGTATTTCTACAATAGTAATCAGTGATACAGTATGAGAATTCAGTGTTAGGTAATGTTATAGGTATGGTACAAACTATTGGGTCCAAGCAAGTTTAGTTATGGCACTTTTCACTATTGGATGACTTTCTAGGTCTCAAACTGTAGAAGTCAGACTTCCAACACCTACAGCTTTGTGTGCAACTTCTGACAAACTTCTAGATCAGTACAGATAATTTAGCCCCCCCCCCCTCCCCGTCCAATGTTGGCCTATATAATGTGTTTCTGTCTATTTATCTGTTACTCTGACTTGAAACTAGATAAGATCTTGAATTTGACACTTAATGGACAGATCTAGTACTATTTAAAATACTGAAGGAAGCAAAGGATGCATCTAAAATAATACAGACAGCAGGCCTACATAGAAAGTCATCCTCTACAATTATTGGTTGTGGAGACTGTACAATTTCAGAATATTGCTCTACTTAGTAGCTCCGGTACAAATTTAGTACATACATAAAATATGGGACTAACAAAAATGAAGTAAACAGTCATCACTTTGGCAATATTAACATTACGCGTAGAGCTATTTCAATTAAAAAGATTGTAATAAAGGACCGGAATCATGGTTTACTAATTGTTGCTGACAATATAATGTAAAGTACGAGTACATGATCCAAGCTAGAGGCAGGTAATAACTGGCATATGTTTCCTTACTCCGTATTTTTTGAAATATTTAAAGACCTCCTTGCTTTTACCATATCACTAATTTTTAACAGTGGTTCTAACAAATATTCAGAATAATATACATAATGATACCAAGCATTACCATACCTTTTCTGTCTGGTTTCGTACACCTTTTTACCAGGCGGATTGAATCCTTAGCAAATTGGCGTCCTGGCTCAATAAACTTTGTTACTTGGTCCATTTTCTTTAATTACGTCGATCCTGCTAACAAATACTATTATTCAGTCACTATAAAATACACTGCAAATGCTCATTAAAAGTAGAACGCAGAAGCTTACTCGTGCCTTTGACCAACAACAGCAACACGCTCTTGCAATACGCTTCCACGTCTCGACAGCTATAGCGTACGTCACTTCCGACAGCTGTGTCAGAGATGCCAACCAACTACACATCTGCACTTGAGAGTCATTGGATCAGCCACAATAAACAAGGAAGCATCAATTGACGTTAACCGTAGTTACTAGTTACTACCACAAGCGGTACAAGTAATGGATTGCAGTGTTAAGTGAATACTGCATTACGGATGGTGATATCCTTAACAATGAAGAGGTAATAAATTCGGAGCACTTGATGCATAAGAAACTATAGTTTTCAGGGCGGCGAAATTGTTTAATTTCTCCGAACCCATTTCTTGACTACATGAAATAGTGGGTGTGATATCTGAGCAGGATCTAAAGAAAGTAGAAACATGAAGAAATAGTGAATCTAGAATGTGTTTTGTATTTTCGTACGCCTCTTTTTTTTTTTTTTTTCTTTTTTACACACTTCGAAACAGTCATATTGCAGATAATGTTGTTCGATTGTTTATCGGGCAGTGGCGAATACAGTAACATAACTAATTATTTATTGCTATGGTGAGGTTGAAGGTGCTCTTCGATGTATACCCGTTTTTTTCAGTGTGAGAACTCTGAAGTTGAACAAAAGCAACTTCAAGAAATTGAAAGTACGTCCTTTTAATTATTTTCAGGCTATGTGTCTTACGGAACAACAATACTTTCGAAGAACAGCACTCGTTCTTACATGGCTAGGTCATTCCCTAAGGAAATTTGCCTGTCTGAAGAATAGAAATGTCATGTACAAACTAGCAGTGGTGTACTGCAGATTATAGGGAACATGTCTCTAACAAAAAACACGTCTCGAAATTAACAAAAATATTGCAGCACCCTGTAATATTTTGCCATTGCCAACCAGAATTTCCCAGCCATCAGCTACGAGAACGACTCGCTCGCATCTATTATCAACTAACTAACTCGCACATTGTGCGGTGCCAGCCAGTTACTGTTAGGTCCTGATGTTTCGATGTGTCGAAGGAAAGAGTCTCTATCTGATCATTTACGTTTTGTTGATATTAAATAAACGATATGTTGTCTGAACTTTTAACTTTGTGAATACAAATCACTATATGACTGTAATGTCTAAATACTAAATGTGATTACTGTCTAGGAAGAGACCATTGTCTAGTATTATGTTGTTTTCTTAGTGTTTATTTTTTTTTTTAACCAAAATTGTTTCAGAAAAAAAGAAAAAAGTTTCATGTAGTGTATACTCGGGTATTATATATAAAAAAAAGCTTGAGTGTAACTGATAGAGCAGTAATCAAATAAGTTAGTATTATCATTATGTGATTGTATCGCAGGAAATATAGCTACATGTTATTTGTAATTATGAAAGATTGAAATTACAATAAATAAAATAAAATAAATAAATATAAAAAAAATTGTAAAACAGATCAATGAAAGAAGTCTCTCTCTTTCTAAATGCACATTAATATGCAGTTGAATACAATAAAGATGCATAGTATGAGGAGAATAATTAATTGTAGATCCACGAAATTACCTACTTAAAGGTCATGAACATAATACCTACTGCCTCTCTTCCCCATCTTTCCTTCATGTGTGCTGTTGGCTGGCATCTTTGCAGTGAAAACCAGTCTGAAGAGTGAGAGTTTCAAAGTGACTGGGACTGTGCCAGTACTTTTGGATGATTCTTTCAAAGGCCATTTGTGTGTGAATTTAGGAAAGCTACTAATGATACTGTCAGTGTGTATGTTCTGAATCACAGGCTACAATAGTATGCAGAACATCAACTTTGATATAATATAACTTGGCCTGCAGTTTTCAGTCCATCAGCGATAGTTGTTTCAATTCTAAAATGTTACTTGAAGATAATCATAAGTATTTTTTTTATTTTGTTTAGAATCTGTCATGCTCCCAAAAATCTTGGTTGTGCTAACATACTGATTTGAAGCGTACCTCGAGGTCTTAAGGAAGGAGGGAAGCTTCGGGTTTAAAGTCTAGTCGATAGTGTGGTCATTAGAGATGGAGCTCGTGCTCTGATCTTTGGGTAAGGATGGAGAAGGACATCGGCCATGCCCTTTGAAAGAAATATCATGGCATATGCCTGGGGTGATTTAGAAAAATCACAAACCTAATTTTGGTTGGCCGCTGGGAGATTTGAACCACCATCATTCGGAATGCAAGTCCAGTGTGTTACCACTGCACCACCTCACTTGGCTAGGTTGAAATGTGACCATTTGAATGAGATGGATAATGCCGAAGAATGCGAATACAAAATAAGGCTGCCATAACAGATTGATGTAGAGAATAGCCCAATTCATTTGTTTGTGCCATGTGTAACACATTTTATTTATTTATTTTTAAATTAAAGTTGAAACTATAGGGAACTCGATGCATGCTTTCATAAACTTGACTTTGGAAGTAGTATCTGAGTCTTTACAGCTTATAATGATGTCTCCCAACTTTTGTTTGTAGAATGTTAGGTACAAAATAGGAACATGCCTTAGACCATGATTTAATTCCCACATATAACAAAAATAAACAAGACTGCAGGGTGTTTCAGTACAAATTGCTGTTGTATTGTGGGGCATCATATTATTTACATAACTCTTACTGTACTACTCTTTTTGAATTTTTATGAAGTGTGAAACAGTTACAAAAATGGTTTAGGCTGCTTTAAATATCCATAAATATCTGATTGTGTGCGATTTTATACACCCTGTTCAGATCGAGTGTAATATTCTGACTTTGATCTTGAATCACTTCTTTTTCAGAGAACTTGAATGGGGACTGAGTGGACAAAAAGTGGAGGATATTGCCAAAACTAGGAAGGAGGAAGTATATCTGAAAATATAATACTGTGAGTAAAGACAGGAAAAAAAGATAGAGGAGGGGGAAAAAACCCTTATCATGCAATATTTTACATTTAAGATCACAGAGAGTTTTTAAAATTTAGGGTGTTAATTGGTTTATCACTTGTTCCAGAAACAAATGCAACATGGAATGATACGAAAAGAAATAAACACACATTTCCAGATGTAGGGAAGGTTAATGGAAGAGAGACATTTCTTCGGAATGTTTGTATCACATCAATTTGCCCACACAGATATGAAACGTGTAGTTGAGGGAAGTAATATGGGGATCATAGGAAACTATAAGTTATAAATAGTAGGTGGTTTGGGAATATATCCACTTATAGCATGTCTTGTTGATCACTGAAAATTCAGGGTTCTAGTTTCATCCACATTGAAACTACAGGAGGTAGACAAAACCATTATGAGTAGTTTCGAGCAAAGTATGGTATGCCTGTGCTTTTGTTTGGTTCGGTGGGTACACTGCATAACTCCAGATTAAAATGCTACATATTCAGTACGTAAAATTATTCCTGATTTCATCACAATTATAGCCTACTCTGCGGTAAGAGCACAAAATACACTGCACACTCCACAACTTTTGGTCCCAAAGAAAATAGGAATGCAATTTGGGATCAGTTTTACTTTCATTTATAGGCTAAATACCAAGATTTACAATTTGAATTTTGTGTGTTTGCTAGAAGTACCAATGTTGTTGAATTCCGAGTGAGTGTCTGAATGATGAAATTATAGACTGGCTGTAGTTAATAAACTATAAATAATATTAATTTTGGAAATGTAGATAGTTATATTATGCTCTCTCAATCACTGAAAATTCACGGTTTGCTTGAAAACAAAATTACAGGGGAATCAAATGTACTGTAAGTGGTCTTGAGTACAGGATGTTGCACTATATTTGGTGGGGGCACTTCTGTGTCTACAAATTATGATAATTAGAATTCAGGGTAGTGAAATGTGTTAATTAAAGGTTGTCCAGGAAGAAGTCAGACTGTGGCACTATGTCAGAGATCATGTTTGCATCTCCTGAATTCAGGTGTGTGTGTGTGGGGGGGGGGGGGGAGGCTGGGTGAGGGGTGGTTAGGTCAACTGTTATAAAGATTGTGCTAAAAAGGTTTTCAGGTCAAGTATGTTAATCGATTATATTGGAAACATAGTAAAGTTACAAGGAAGGAAAATAAAATGAAAAATTATGTTTTAAATGTGAGCAATCTCTGCTGTAGTTTGGAATTGCTTACCGGTATTATGTTCATTTACTTGTTTAATCTGGTTAGCACATCAGAAGATTGGATAAATGCAGCAGGCGAGTGTGGGGACCTCGGATGATGTGTCAAGCAGTGATAGGACACAGCTTTATCATTCTACAAAAGTTACCGTAAAGACCCCACAGCAGATGAAAGAGCCGCTACCATGTCAGGTCCAACTTAGAAGCTTCTTTTATAGAATGATAAAGCTGAATTCCATTGCTGCTTGGCATGGAAACCGATGCACTATATTTTTATATCTGCCACATTAAACTGATCTGATGAGGCACTAAGCATGTGAAACAAGTAAAATTGGATTATAATCAGTTACAAATTGCAGCAGAGACTGCTCACTATTTGTATTATTTATCCAATGTTGCTGCACCTGCCATTATGGAATAATATAAAATTTTAAAATATGGTGTTGTTTATTATTATTCTTGTATGGCCCCAATAAGGCTATATGAAATACAATCAATCAATGTCACTTTTGATGGTTGGCCTTTCATTGTGCCCCCAATTCCTTTCATCCTTTCAGAATGAAGTCACTTTCTTTCATCAGACCACAGTCTTCCAGTCTACTTTCTATTTTCCCTCTGATAAACTTTCCAATCAAATACCTGTTATCTGAATGTTTTTCTGTCTATAATGTCTGCCTGAATAATACCAGCTGTTTTAAGATCCTCTTCAATTGCAGTGATCCATTTAATAAGCTCAGTATTTGCCTTACCTCTGTTTTCGTAGAATTCTATGTTTTCTTATATTTCCTTATTGCTTTTCTACATATAAGTTTCTTCATTGATAATTTTGGGGCATCATATTTTCTAAATAATATTTCTTTCTTTTGATTTTCTTTAATAAGGTTATATTTAAAGGTAAACATTGTGCACCATAAAGGCATTCATGTTTCATTACAGTGCTGCAATGCCCAAGTTTACTAAATTTATAAAGTAATTATTTTATTATAAATATTTCATGTTAATCTAAATGCAGTTGCCATATTTGAAACTGAACTCTGTTTGCAGATGTTTGGTTTCCTGCAAGTATTTAAATTGAGAAACCCTTTTTAGTTTTGCTTATTTCATGTTCAAAAACTTTGTTGCTTGTTTGTTGCACGCTATGTATTCTGTTTCTTTGAGTGATGTTTGTAGTGTTACTTTTTCCATAACTAGGCTAGTCTGTGTTGAATAAATGAGTGCTCCAACTTGGCCCTCTCAGATCTCTCCGAAATTTTCGTCAATTAAACTCCACGTTATGACCCATCGGCTTTGACCAATGATGTCATATCTGAGTTAAAGATGATAGAACATATGTTGTAGATTATGATTTTGTGTTTTAAAAAGTGATCTGTAGCTTCTCTCTGGTAATTAGGCATAGGTTAAGAATTTTTACCTTTTTCTAGCCCCTCCTACCCCCTCCCCCTCCCCTGCAAAATGTGCCAAAGGTGTGACTCTTTGAGCTGAGACTGTGATCGATGGTACATTCTGTTGTTGTAATGTGTAATTTACGAGGATAATCACAGATTATTTATTATCTACAATACATAAGTATTACAATAGTATCCCATACGTTTGATAATGTTTGTTTTGCTAGTTGGTATATCTACATAGCGTATCTTGAGAGGTTCAGATATGATGTTGTTGGTCAAAGCCAATGAATTTTATTGTGATCTTCAATTATGCCGAAATTTTGTGTGCATATAGCACTCATAAATAGTAGCACAACATATTTTTTCACCTTTTTATGACTGAAGGTTACTGAGTAATTGGTGCTCAAAAAGATACTGTAAAACAATTTTGAAATTTTGACTTCATTGATTTATTCACAACTTGTATTATAATTAAGCTAGAACAATGAAATAAATTTCACCTGAAAAGCCTTTTAATGGGAGTTCATGTGATATAAAATATAATTATTTGAAAACATATATTCATTTTTAAAACTAAAACATCAATACCAAATTATGAAGAACTGAATTTTTAATATTTTAAAAATACTGAATCTAATAATGGAAAGTTCAACAGTTTGCAACTCTCCACAAAGACGTGACAACAAGCTGTGACAGGCACATAAAAAACACGCATGCATACAACACTTAAGCTATCGGTCATGGCTTCTTTAGAAAATAGGACATTCATGCAACCACACAGCCCCACGACAGTCACACAACCTCTGCATCTCGAATATGTACATGCTCTGCAAGATCGTGCTGTATCCACCCCCACCACTGTGACACAACCCGCTTATCCCCACTCCCCTACTTCCACACTGCAGAGCGTGATCCAGAGTGCAGTAGCCGGAGATGACAGTTGTGTGACTATGTTGTGCACCTTTGTGATTTTGTGAATGTTCTTTTATCTGAAGAAGGCCATGGACAATAGCTTAAGTGTTGTATGAGTGTGTCTTTTTTTATGTGCCTGTCACAGCTTATCGTCACGTCTTTGCAGTGAGTTGTAAACTGCCTTTATTATAATAATGGAAAGTCCAGGTTGGAATTAATAATATAGTGAGGACAGTTTACAACTCACCGCAAAGACGTGGCGACAAGCTGCGACAGGCACATACAAAAGACACACACATACAACACATTCAGCTATCGGCCATGGCCTTCTTCAGAAAATAGAGCACTCACGCAATCACACAGGCACACAACACAGTCATACAACCATCACCTCCGACTGCCACACTTCGAATTCGAAGTGATTTACCAACTGACATGCCTGCACTGTGAAGCGTTCTATGTGGGAATGACCAGCAACAAACTGTCCATTCGCATGAATGGTCACAGGCAGACAGTGTTTGTTTCATAATGAGGATCACCCTGTGGCTAAACACGCCTTGGGGCACAACCAGCACATCTTGGCACAGTGTTACACCATCCGGGTTATCTGGATACTTCCCACCGACACCAATCCTTCAGAATTCCAGAGATGGGAACTAGCCCTTCAGCATATTCTCTCTTCCCGTTGCCCATCTGGTCTCAACCTCCGCTAAATTCGAATTCCCACCCACCATCTTAACATCTTTGCCTCAGTTCTCTAGACAGAGCCTGTACCTCTATTTTCTGAAGAAGGCCATGGCCGATAGCTGAATGTGTTGTATGTGTGTGTCTTTTGTATGTGCCTGTTGCAGCTCGTCTCCACGTCTTTGCGGTGAGTTGTAAACTGTCCTCCCTATATTATTAAACTGCCTTTATTATATTGTAAAAATAATGTATGTTAGAAGTCCCGTCCTCCTCAACATTTTCTGAAAGTCTCAACTTGGAATGAGTGTCCAATCACTATCAAAAGTAATTATATGTTTAATTGTGTTTCTGTTTAATGTCATTCTGATCGAGAACTATTGTTATTTTTATATTGCTACCCGTGACAGTTTTACATTGTAGGTACAAAATTGTACTTTTCATGAAGGTACCTGACTTTTGAATAAATAAAATCTTCTGGAGCTTCCAGCCATGTCTGGTGGTTAAAAAGCCATGGGCTTTCAGCCAAGTTATCCTTGGCCATTGTCAAGTGTTAAATGACTCTTGCATCGTTGTTGCCTTGCCGTTAAAAGAGCCGCGCTACTGGCTGTGAGGTGACTGGAGCTTTCTGCTTCACCATATTAGGTAATGTTTATGTTCTGAGTCATCTGCTTCCACTTTTGGCTGCTGGCTTTGACATCACTGGGGCCCACTTCTTCATCCCGTGTCCACAGCATCTGCTTCAACTTTGCTATGGCTGTACTGAGCTGCAAACTGACGTCCTTAAAAATTGTGTTCTCCAATATTTTAATTGCTTCCTTTATAACACTGTCCCATTATCCTTTCATGTTAGAAATGACAGACGTCACCCCGAACAGAATTTGGTGTCAGTTTTGTAAAGAATGTTCTGCTATGGCTCATTTTTGCAGATAGTGAAGACAAAGCACCTTTCGTGTTCCGTCCGGTGTTGCTCCACAGTGCATACATTTTGTCCATTGTAATAGCAGCATGGCTGGTGTTTTGAGCCCTAGGTCATCTTTTACCGGCCTCATCTGTCGTATTTTTGCTGGAGGCCTGAACACAGAAGTGATGTTATATCTCTTCAGAATCCGGCTAATCCTTCCCGACACTGTTCCACAGAACAACAAAAAAGCTAGATTCTTGCTGTCTTTTTCTTACGTACTTTATCTGATTTTATTTCCAGAAATTGCTTGTTTTATTTGTTGGTGACTGTAGCCATTGTCCCTAAAGACTTTTTGGAGATGGGTCAGCTACCGTGGCAGACTTTCAATGTCTGAAATGACTTTTGCGTGCTGAACAAGTGTGTTCAGAACTCCATGTTTTTGAGCTGGGTGGTGGTGGCTTGAGTGCATTCCGGTATTGATCCATATGAGTAGGCTTCCTATAGACATTGTGGCTGAGGTGACCATTGGTTTTCCGACAGACGAGGACATCAAGGAAGGTTAAAGTACCGTCCTTTTCCACTTCCATTGTGAATTTATTGTGGCTGTCAACACTGTTCAGATGATCCAACAATTCTTCCAGTTTGTCATGCCCATGAGGTCAGACGACAATTGTATCATTGACATAGTGATAAAGACAACTTGACTGCACTGGAGCAGTGTTCAAGCCAGTGTCCTCAAATTTCTCAATAAAGGGGGAACCAAATGGAAATTTTCACCATTTTACCTACAAGATGAAGTGTTAAGAAGATTGAAGAGAAATTTTGCAAAACAAACTATAAGGTTAGACAAGTAAAAGATTTTGTGACGCCCAAGGGTATCCCAAACCTGGCAAGACTCTTAACCAAATGCTAATATTGTGTGGAGAGATCTGACCTCTCCAAAAGTGGTGTTCCACTACTGACCCAACCTCCACAACATCCTAGTCCATCCCTATGCCATTCCCAACTCCAATCCCTTAGCACAGGGATCATATCTCTGTGAAAGACCCCGATGCAAAACCCAACCAATCCACCCACCCAGCACTTCCTATTTTTGTCCTGTCACAGGCTTATGCTACCCCATCTCTCTCACAGTCTAGATGGAGTGGTCGGATGAGGTGGTTTTGTGTGTGTGTGTATAGTTGCGTGAGTGATTGTGTAAATGTATGTGTTTCTTTTTCTGATGAAGGCCATGGCCGAATATTTAAGTTGTGTAAATGGATTGTCTATTTTCTGTGCCTGTCAGCAGCTCAGTGAACCACTTTATGGCGAGTTGTTACCTATCCCCCATTATTGACATTTGAATTGGATTATCTGTTATTAAAATTTCATTATTCTGGTGAAATAAGCAGGTTAATTACAGGTAAAAAAAGGTTTTGTGCCCATAAGAGTTGATGGAGATAAAATTCAACTGCAAAAGCAATTAGTTTTGAGTAATGTGAAAGAATTTTATGCACAGTTAAGAGAGTACTGTCCTGGACTACGTATTGGCTTTTCGAAGTTTTCAGAACTACGTCCCAAAAATTGTCTTTTAGCTGGAAGCAGTGGTACACACAGGCCTAGTCTTTGTATTACTCACCATAACTTTAAATTTATGCTGACTGGGTGTAACATAGACTGAAAAATGAGTTAAAGAAGGTGAATTCTTGGCAGTTTGTAACTTTGCTGAGAGTTATACCTTTGCTGTACAGCATGAAGTTGAAGGTTACAATTGCACTAACACACAAGCAAAATTCATCCACTTGTAGCTTATTACAAGGATGACGGCAAACTTCTGCATGTGACTCTCATCGTACCAGAATGCCCCACACTTGACACTGTTGTTGTGCATCTGTTTCAGTCCTATTTGATCGACTTTCTGACCAAAAAAATTGATAAAAACCAGGAATAACATATTACTTTTCTGATAGAGCAGCAGAACCTGTGTCACCATGAAGACTATTTCCATATTTAAGTCCAGTGAAATTTTTAGCCAACTCTTACAGTAAAGGTGCTAGCAAGGGTGTTAGTGTAGCATTCAAAGAACTGTCTGCTCATGCAAGTCTGCTACATCCATACACTGATAAAATTGTGACAGATGCAGCACCTTTATGTTTTTGACAAGTATAACATAGAGGGGATCAGTTTCAGGTATAAGACTATGAAAGTTCATGAAAATGAAGAACTTAAACTTGCAGAGCGATCTGAGAAATGCTGTGCAGTTGTAGGGATGCAGAAGCTTTATGCTCTTTTATTCCCCATACCAAGATCGAAATAACAACAAAAGTGTATTCATATTGCAATGAAGGCAAAATTGAACTGATGACAGCTGTGGCAGTGATCCAACATAATTAACATCAAATGATATATTGCTTGTGAATATAATGGACACTGATGGTTAGCTTGTGTATTTGGAAAAAATCAGGAAAGGGATGAAATCAAAGCTTCTTACATCCTCATGGACTGTCAACATCATTCATATTTCCCAGTCATGCAGACATTCTTTCCATAAGAAGCATCAAAATAAAATCAATCTTGTACCCTAAAACTGCTATAAATATACATATACAGTATATCATACCAGAATGATATGCAATGATGTAATTTGTTAGTTGTATAATGAATGGGAATGATGTGACCCATTGAATATTATCTGTGGAATGACACATAGCAAAAAATGCCAAATATTTAAAATAAATTACTTTGTGAAGATGTTTTACAGCCGCATCTTAAACATAAAATTACTTTAAACAGTGAACCTATGCTTATCCCAAGATGAAAATTTTAGAATATGTGGAGGAAAACAGTATCTTTAACATATATTTTTTATGAGAATTTTAGAAATTCAGTTTTTCAAAATTCAGTAATTTCAATACTGATGTCTTCATTTTAAAAATGTATATATGTTTTCAATTAATGATGAAAATTCTCTTCAGAGATGATAAATATTGTTGAAACGAGATAGAATGGCTGGCCAGCACTTACCATTGTGCTGTACCGTCGATAATAACACAAATGAAGAAACAGAAAAAAAGGACAACCTTTCGGAACAGAGTTCCTTCGTCACGTGGGAGAGAAGGGAAGAAGAAAGGATGGGAACAGAAGGGAAAGGTGGTTCACGACCTAGGTTCCCATCCTTTCTTCTTCCCTTCTCTCCCACCTGACGAAGGAACTCTGTTCCGAAAGCTTGTCCTTTTTTTTCTGTTTCTTCATTTATATATGTTTTCAACTATCTGTATTTTATATTTTATGAAAGTCCATTA
This sequence comes from Locusta migratoria, assembly GCA_026315105.1. Classification (NCBI taxonomy): domain Eukaryota; kingdom Metazoa; phylum Arthropoda; class Insecta; order Orthoptera; family Acrididae; genus Locusta; species Locusta migratoria. The sequence continues at coordinate 49,261,425 of CM048753.1, read as the reverse complement.
AAAGAGCTTTCAAATGAACCTTATTTCATTATTCTATCCTAATTTTTGAACACTGAATACTCGGTAAGCTTTAGTCAGAAAAATGTGTAAAAAGGGGGGTTTTGTGTTACTCTTGGTGAGTATTAGACGCGTACAAAATTTCAAAACAATCTACGAGGGTCAGATTGAAAATTGTACTTTCATTTGTTGGTTTGACATGGAATGACTGAACTTCCAACTTCTTTAAGGATTTCATTTTTGAGCTGTGGTAATATCCGTAGTTAAAATTGCCAAATGATCTTCAAAGGTGAGACATGTTAAACTGACGATTAAGTTTATTTTTTTTGTCCACAGTTTGCAGTGAGAAAAGACATGGCAGCCGGCAGTGGTGCCGGAGCGGCCAGCGTGGGCATTGCGGGCAGTGCCGTGGTGGGCGCCTCGGGCAACCTCTCGAGGGGGGCGGCTGCGATCGCCTCGTGCGTGGCGGGACCCTCCGCCCGGATTGGCCCGGAGAACTTCAAGCTGTGGGCGGAGCACCTGCTGCGGGCACGCGGCGACAATGGCGTCTGCCGTGACCCCGTCAACTCCCACTACTTGGAGGGTGACGCAGTCGCCATGGGCTACTTCGGCCAGTCTCCGATGTATGAACGGTTCGCCGGGCCGTGGCGTTCGTCTCCGCTGCAGATGCACGATGTCGACTGGGACCCGCCCCCCGAGTACCGCATCAATTCTACGATTAGGTGAGGACATTGTGGTGTAGCTAATAGAATTGTGTTTCCTTAGTGACTGCCTAAAATTCTAACGACTTCTCTATCCAAAATTTGGATACAAAAAATGGCTGTAAACATAATGTATTAAAGGGGACACACAGATGGCATTCCAGCAGCTTCGTCACTATACTTTCTGATGGCAGTTGATGTTGAAACAAATGAAAAGTAATGAGAACTATAAAGGAACTTTATTGAGAGAGGCACATATAGCTACACACTTTAGATATTATCACCCCTGTTATTTACGACCTTTCCCATATGTCTGAAAGGTGTCATATACCTTGTGCATCTACTTCAGTTGGTGTTCCTTATTGACTGCCCTTTAGCATGGGTAGTCGTACCAGGTCCCTCACAGTGGTTCTTTCATCTTGGCGAAAAGATCGTTATCTCAACAGCAGTGGTGTGGCATCGTGGATTGTCATGCAGAATGATGGGATGCTGTTCCATGAAATGCAACACATTCGTCTAGCACTCGGACGAAATCGACAACATTTCGAGGAACAGCACCTCGTCATTCTATGTGCATGATGCCACACCGTAGTTGCTTTCTGGGACCTCTCGCACTGCTGCCAATGGGAGATTCTGGGACGTCCACTGTACTCACCTGATATCTTTGCCAAACGATCAGTCTTACCAAGACCTTGACACCCTCCGGTAAACTTTCTGAACATTTGGGAGGTGGACTGGTTGGAAACAAGCTTCAGTAGTGTAAACAATAGCAACTCCAGATGCCTAACCAAAAACGTCATTACTTTTGAGACTAAGCTGTGAAACCGAACGGTACAGACAATGCAGAGCAAGGAAACTGGTGCCTGTCTTTCCTGTTAAGAGTTGTGTGGTTTTTCCATATTAAATTGCTCTATCAGACATGTTACTTTATTTTTAAATGACTGAGAGCACATTGTATTTTCAACTAATACCTAAACTTGTAATCTTTTTTGTGACTTTTTTTTCAGTAATTGTCTTAAAAATTTTCAGCATCAGTTGCAGGTCTTACACAGTTATCAAGTCTTCCTGAAATTGTCTGAGGGTTACTTTTTATTTTATTTATTTATTTATTTTTTTGAGAAAATACAAAAATCAGAGTGTGGGTCACCGAAGTTGAATACCTAAAATTGTTTCACCTTTGTTGGGTACTGTTAGGTAGTTGTTATACTCTGAGGTGACAACCTTCTAATAACATGTCAGACATACTTTTGCCCAGAGTTGTTGTTGTTGTTGTTGTTGTTGTTGTTGTCGTCGTCTTCAGTCCGCAGACTGGTTTGATGCAGCTCTCAAAGCTACCCTGTCCTGTGCAAGAAGTCTCTTCATGTGAGAGTACGTTTGGCAACCTACATCCTTTTGAATCTGCTTACTGAATCCGTCCCTCAGTCTGCCTCTAACATTTTTACCCTGCGTACTTCCTTCTTATGCTAAGTTGACGCCTCTTTGATGTCTCAATGTGTCCCACCAACCTATCCCTTCTCTTAGTCAGAATATTCCAGAAACTCCTGTTCTCCCCAATTTGGTTATGCACCAGAGATGAGCAGCAAATAGTCATGTAATGTACTCGACAAGTAGTCGGAAGTCCCCCATATGAATTTGGAGCAGTGTTGCCTTACTGCAGAAAAGTAGCCGTGCGCTCAAAGTGCTGGCTCTATAGCCATCCATAATTATGAAAGTGTCGCCAGTGCAGTATTTTGTGCACAAACTAACATCTTGATTATGTTCCATGAATGATTGATGGGATTTATGTTGGGTGACCTGGTGGCCAAATTGTTCTCTGGAATTGTTAAGAATATTTTTCAAACCAGTAGCAAACAATTGTAGTCCAGTGACTATGCATTTTCATCTGTAAAAATTACAACATTATTTTAGAGCACGAAATCCCTGAATTGCTGCAAATCATCCAAGTACCTGAATGTAATCATTTCCATTCATGATTACTTCATTTGGACCAGAACACCTAGTCCATTTCATGTAAAGACAGCCCACACTATTACGGAGCCACCATTAGGTTTCATTGTACCTTGTTGAAAGGTTGAGTCCATAGCTTTGTGGGGTCTCTGCCACACTCAAACCATATCATCAGCACTTACCAACTGAAATCAATACTATAATTAAAGCTTTCACGATCACATATCATAATTGTTGACGATTCTTCCGGGTTGTGTGGATGTGGTACATGACATCTTCGGAGGGGTTTCTGGCAGTGCCGAGTCTTGCCGACTGACGAGTCGGACGTCAGCGAGTAGCATAAGGACTATCTAAAATGGTTGTGATCAGATTTATGTGTGATCAGCAGAGATAATCTTGTCAAAGATTTTAACTATTGATTGCCACTAGTCAAGGACAAAGAAAAAAAAAAAAAAAAACCCTCACACACACGGCTACCTATTCTGAAGAGTTACAGTCCATATATCATTAGGTTTCGTGGCTTCTTTCTTCCTGTTAAAACTGTCCTCATGCTTATATATTTCAATTGCTTGTCTATACATACATGGATAATAAGTTGTCATTGTAGATAAAATTATAGTATTGGAAAAATTCACTTCATGATTACCTGATTGAAGTGTGTGCTTAGACACAGCAGATTTTTTTAGTTTTCTCTAGTCAGCAATGACTTTTATCGTCTTTTAGTCTTGTATTAATGCTTCTCTTCATAGTTCACATGTATATTTTTCCACAAGTACACAGAATCTTATACACCCCATATGTTGACAGAGAAGTGTGTTTATCCTTTATGGTCCAGAGTGCTTGAATTATCTTCTTATTTCGCCTAAAAGCTGGTTTGATGTAAAGCTGACCGTGCCCATTTTAGGTAGTATGTATGTCACTCACCAAAAGTCCAACTCGTCAGTCGGCAATACTTGCAATTGCCAAGAGTACCTCTGAGGATGTCCGGTGCAGCTCTGGACAAAACATCAGAAACAGAAAAATGTTTCAGGGATACCCGAAAGAATCATCAACAATTATGAAATCAACACTGATTTGACAAAGCCACAGTTTTCTTGTCGTCTAGGGTCCAACCGATATGCTCACGAGCCTAGGGAGGGCTGCAGGCGATGTGCTGTTACAAAGGCAGTTGGGTCAGTCACAGCTGCCACAGCCCATTAACGCCACATTGAACTGAGTTGTCCTATCAGTTAGGTTTGTCATATATTCCAAATTGATTTCTGGGGTTATTACTTGCATGGTCGTGTATAAGGCATGTGCAGCTGCACAGAGTGGCAAAGTTTTGAGGGCAGCAAAATGGTGCCGATGAAACATTATTTCATAAGTATACATTTAATGTCAGTTTGTGAATTCAATAATTTATTGGTAGTGTTTACAATTATTTCTGTCATTTAACTCTTGTGTATAAAATCTTCCATATACAGTCGTTTTAATCTCACGGTGTGCAGATGAGATAGGTCTCTACATTATCATTTATTCTACAACCTCTTGTATTTGAGTCTTCATTCTTTCACGTTTATGTTGTCATCATACACATTATTCCGTGTGGTTCTTGACTCAAAATTAAGGTACATAATTAGAGTACTAACTGGTAATAATGATGTTGATCTTGTTGTGTTTGAAATAACAAATGCATGTTCACTTTCCAGCACTATATCATAGGTGGTCTTCTTTTTATATTTTTTCTCTCCCTTCTTTTTTTCTCAGTTGTGGTATGAATGTACAGTATGGGATAAGTGGTTATTTCTCTAAGTTTGCTAAATTTTGGAAAAGGCTTGTTATAAGATATATTGTCATTTTGGACTAACTAAATTTCACATGTAGGGGAAGTAGTTTTGATATAGAGTGTTAAACTGTAGTTATTTTATCATGTAGTGTGCTCAGATTTGATTATTCTGTGGCAATATTTCAGTAAAGGAAGATATTAAACTATTTAAATAATTGCCTGTTCCACGTCCCCCCTCCCTCCTGCTTCTTCGAAAGTTCAGTCTTCGTCAACCTCTCATGAACCACGGGCACCTAAACCAGAAGATCTCTGGCTGGCGTTGTAGACGTTCCCTTAATGGCCTCCGTGTTCTTAGCGGTACGTTATGGGGAGCTGTTAGAACCGTCGTTCTTCATCTTTATCAGTCCATAGTCTGATTGAAGCTGGATTATGGAAGCATTGTTTACGCATCTGTATGGCCGTCCATCTTGCGCCATCTTAACTCAATTCACCGTCGGGGGTTACGCCTAGCGATTGGAGCCTTCTATACCAGCCCTATTGAAAGCCTCTATGCAGAAGCCGCAGAATTACCACTGCACTATCAGTGTGATATATTACTCTGTCATAATGCGTGCCGGCCTCTTTCAGTGCCCAAACACCCATCCTACCCATAATTTTTTTGACTCCTTTGATCCCCAATATCGGGTGTCTGCGTCTGCACTGTTGCCTCCTGAAGTTCGTTTTCGCCTGCTTCAGCAACTCGATTTCACCCTACCTGACACCCTTTGAATGGATGTCAGCCCAACACCACCATGGCTTCAGGCACAGGTTCGCGTCCACCTCGAACTCATCTCTCTCCCAAAGGAGAGTACCCCGCATTCGATGTATTGCTCAAGGTTTGTCGAACTTCGTTCTCAGCCTGATGATAACATCTTCATCTATACAGATGGCTCTAAGAACACTGATGGTGTTGGATCCACCTTTTTTGTCGGAGTCGACAGCTTTCAATACAAGCTCGTCAATCAATGCTCAAATTTCACAGCTGAGTTTTTTGCTCTCTTATCAGGCAGTCCAATATGTTCGCTGCCGCCACCATCCTTCTTATGTCATGTGCTCAGATTCACTCAGTGCCATTCAGTCTTAGAGACCCGTATCCGGTCCATCCTGTTGTACTCCGACTCCAACGCTCCCTTCAATTGGTAGCTGAAGACAGCTTCTGCGTTCACTTCCTGTAGGTACTGGCCATGTATGTGTGCCGGGAAACGAGGCTGCTGACGCTGCAGCCAGGGCTGCCACTCTCCTATCTTGGACAGCTACCGTTTCTGTCCCATCAAATGACATTCAAGGGGCTATTTGCAGGCGTATTGTTGCATCATGGCATCGGCTGTGATTCTCGCTTCAGGAAAATAAGCTTAGAACTATAAAACCGATCCCAACAGCTTGGAAGACCTCCTCCCTCCCCTCCCGGCGGGAGGAGGTAATCTTGGCCCGGCTGAGAATTGGTCATTGCCGGTTAAGCCACGACATTTATTAACAGGCGACCCTCCTCCCCCCCCCCCCCCCCCAGTACGTTCCTGCGGTCACCCAATGACAGTGTGCCATGTTTTAATGTTCAGCCCCAATTCGTGTTGCAGTAAATCTGCCGTCCACTTTGGAGGACATTTTTGCTGATGGCGCACGGGCAGCTACAAGAGTTTTGCGTTTTATACATATGACTAATTTGTCCAAGGACATTTAATTCCTTCTCATGATATTTTTTGTTCCTCGTTTTAGTGATATTCTGAAATTCTCCTTATTGGCACTTTTTTAAATCTTGTTTTAAGTTAATTTAGTGTCAGAATCGGGCACTAATGACCACTGCAGTTGAGCGCCCTAAAACCATAAAAAAAAAAAATTAAAAAAAAAAAAAACCCTCCTCTCTCCGATTTACGTGCCGCAGAGCATGATTTGAAGTGCGGCAGCTGGAGGTGACAGTTGTATGACTGTGTTGTGTGCCTGTGTGATAGCATGAATGTCCCTATTTTCTGAAGAAGTCCATGGCCAATAGCTGAAAGTGTTGTACATGTGTGTCTTTTGTATGTGCCTGCCGCAGCTCATCGCCACGTCATTGCGGTGAGTTTTAAACTGTCCTTAGTAATTAGTATTAATTCCAATGTGGACTTCCCATTATAAGAGTCAAGGTGCGTGAATTGTTAGTGCTGTGGGCATCTTGTATGAACTGGTACATAATATTTTGTATAAACATTTTGACATGACAAAGGTACCTGCAAGATGGGTGCCGCGATTGTTCATGCTTGACCAAACATGGAATCATGTGAAGTGTTGCAAGGAAGATTTGTAGCTGTTTGGGAAGAATCTGCGGGACTTCATTTTCTCACCGTGGATGAAACACTGATACATTTACTATACTCCTGAGGCAAAAGAGCAATCTAAACAATGGGTTACCAAGGGAGAATTTGCACCAAAAAAAGGCAAAGACTGGTCCTTCAGCCAGAAAGATTATGGTGATGGTCTTTCGGGATTTGCAAGGGATAATCCTAATTGACTATCTGGAACAGGGTAAAACTATTTATAAGCCCCTCGTATCTGAAGCAAGTTGTCTATAAATAATTATTGATCAATCTGATTTTCTATGATCCCTTCTGTGGAGCATCATGTAACTCCTTTGCATCCATGTGCTTTTAATAATCATCTTATTGCCAATGGCAAAATCAATTAGTCCTATGCCGTTATCATTAAAAGGTTCATGCAAGATCTCCTTATCAGCTGCTGTCCTGTATGCAATTTCACTTCCTACTTGAGCATTGAAGTCTTCCGTAACCACCTTAACATTGTGTTTTGCCATCCTTTATATTTCATGCACCTTCCGTTGGTGCATATTTGCATATGATGGATAGATTGAAGAAGCGAGCTTTCATTCGTAGTGTGCAGATTCTTTTGGTAACAGGTGTGAAGTTCATTATGGTCATCTTATGAGTATTATCAACCAGGAAACCTGTGCCTCCATATCCTCTGTAAAAACATGTGTGTGATGCTAATATTCCACTTCCTTTCCTCTTCACCACTTGTGTTGCCACCATTGTCATCTTATATTTTTTTATTTCCTTTCTCAAATTCTGTAGTCCTCCATACTTTTTTTGCTGTTCTCACATTTTATGTTTCTAAATACCAATTCATATGCTTATACCATTGCCAAGGCCATGTATCCATTCCATACGTATGGCTTTCTTTGTCCTTTGGTTGCGTAACAAGTGTTTTTTGTTTCTGAAATCCTTTCCCATTTCTTTCCTTGCCATAGCCCCCTTCCCCGCTAGGTCCCCAGCATGTGTAACCAGTCTGTGTGGGGAGGGGGTGGGGTTTATGCTCCCTTATGGCTGAGCCCCCTGACAACGCAAGGGATCACACTGCTGCCTGGTACCTGAGCTACAACCTCCGCATGCACGCCAGGAGTCGATACCCGTCCTCGTGGGGTATCAGGGCTCCCGGCAGTGAACAATCGTGCCAGGTGGCCTTTGCTGTGGCTGGATGGCACCCCTGATGGGAGTGGGTGGTACCAGCGCGGACATTTTGCACGATGAAACGTGTCAAATTAGATAATGGTCGTGATATGGCCATCTCAAAAGGCAGGAAGCACAGGTATAATGCTACTAGCTACAATAAGAGGACCTTTCCCGCTCTGTCTACCCCCTGGGAGGAGGGCCAAGCGTGTCGGCTTGGGGTGAAACCCTTACCACATAACCTTGTCTGCACCAGGATGGATGGAGGGACTTCACCGCCACCAAACCATTTTTCTATGTCAAACATATAAGAGGATACATTTGGGGAAGTTGAAACAATGAGAAAGATGCATACTGGATCACTGTTCATTACAGCAGTCTCTGCTGTTCAGTCTGCAGCTCTATGTGCCTGCGACAATCTTGGCAATGTTCCAGTGTCGGTAACCCACCATCAGTCGTTAAACATGGTGCACGGAGTTATCTTCCACCGCGACCTCCTCCTCCAAATTGATGAGGCACTCCAGGCCAACCTCGAACGGTGAGGTGTTCATTTTGTTCGCCGTGTGCAGCGAGGCCCTAAGGATCCTTGTGTGGATACCAGCGCATTTATCTTGGCCTTTGAGGGTGATACTCTCCCACAGCAGGTGAAGGTAATGATCTATCGCTGTGATGTAAAGCCGTATGTTCCACCTCCCATGCGATGCTTCCGATGTATGCGGTTCAGGCATATGTCTTCTCGTTGCACAGCGATCCCTGTATGTGGTGAATGTGGACGTCCACTCCATGAGGGAAACCCTTGTGTTCCATCTCCCGTATGTGTTAATTGTCACGAGCACCATTCTCCTCGCTCTCCAGAATGCCCTATCTATAAAAAGTAGAAGAAGATTCAAGAGTACAAGTCCCTTGACCGCCTTATGTACCAGGAGACCTGCCGAAAATTTGAGTGTTTGCACCCTTAGTTGTTCCGACGGCCGGTACTGATTAACACACTAACCGTGTGTGTTGAAAACAAAGTCATTACCATTTCTTGATGGTACTGTCGCTTGATAAAAATTGTTCAAATAAATTACTGTTGTCTCTGTAGGAGGATCTGCTAGTCTGTGCCTCCTAATATAACAACTGCTTCTGATGACTTTCTCTTTATGATACATTCTTATTGGAATTCAACTCACAGAAGAAAAATGTTCTTTCAACCAATCAAGACTAAAGGTAATTAATAACAATGTCATTTTTCGTAGAATATACATATACATACGAAATATAGAACTTTTCAACATGGAGTAATCACATCACTGGTACAGTATCCCACTCTTCATTTATTCTTTTCTGCTGCACAAAACCTGTACAGACAAAAACTGAAGCCAGAATACATTCTCCTACCCATTCCTAAATAAAATATGATTTTATTTAATTATTATACTCGAATTTCTTGAGCCTCTAGCAGGAAACATGCAGTGTAAGCTGTTACACTACAACCCTGTGCAATTATCTACAAATTATGCCTTGGTTACATCCTTCAGACCTCCCCCTTCCTCGTCCCATTCCCACCCTATTTTTCCCCCTCCCCCTCCCCCTCCCCCTCCCGCACCTCCCTTGCCCCCCTCTCAGCATCCCCCTTCGTCCTCCCAGCCGGAGAAGTGCTCGCCCTCTCTGACACTTGCCGGTGAAGGTACCCCCTCCCAGGGTTCCTCTTCCCGGCGTCCACCAGATAGGAGGTCCTCTGCCTGAAGCCGGCAGCCTGACATCCGGTCTGATAATGCCAAGGTCGCCCGATCCTTGTCGGTACCAGACCTTTCTGACACAAGTTCTCTCTCTGGGACCTGTCCTTCCTGTCCTGCAAGAGAAAAAGAGAAGGAGAAGAGGAAAAAGAAGCAAAAGTCTCAGGACAAGGCCCCTCCGGTAGTCCTGGAAGCACCACCCTTTGTCCTCACAGCCAAATAACCACACTGAACTTGTCTGATCTGCTGTTCATGGATGTTGTTCCTCCCTCGTTGGTGACGGACGTTGACCCAGCTTTGTGACATGCATCAGTCTGTTCGCCTTCCATATGGATCCTTGATTTGCTCTCCTCCAGTGGAACTGTAACAGCTACTACCTGGAGTTGAAACTTCTTATTGCCTCTTACTCTTCGGCTTGTGTTATTTTGCACGAATCACATTCACTGATGGCCATTCACCAACACTCATGATTCTGCACCTGAGCCTGATTCCATCCATAATAAACTTCTAAAACATCTCGCCCCCCCACAACGGCAATATCTTCTCCAGGTATTTAACCACATTTGACTCAAGGGGTTTTCCCCTCACAGTGGAGGGATAGTATAGTGGTTCCTGTTATTAAGCCTGGTAAGGATCCGTCATCCCTGGACAGTTACAGGCCAATTAGCTGGACAAATGTGCTGTGTAAACTGCTCGAATGGATGGTTGCCCGCAGACTATGCTGGGTCATCATTTTTTATGTACCCTCCTTGACTGGGGCCTACGAGGTTCCCCACCAATTTTTATCAGTCAGTTTTTATCCCATCGCATGTTCCGTGTGAGGGTCGGCTCTTCCTTCACCTACCCCCTGATCCAGGATAATGGCGTTCCACAGGGTTCTGTGTTAAGTGTTACACTCTTCTTAATTGCTATTAATGGATTGGTGAGCTGTGTTGGGTCACTTTTCACCCCTGCATTATATGTAGACGACTTTTGCATATGGTACAGCTCCCACTCGGTAGCCTCGGCTGAACGCCAGCTCCAAGGTGCCATTTGGCGGGCTTCCACATGGGCTCTCTCGCATGGTTTTCAGGTTTTCCCCTTCTAAAATGCGAGTAATGCATTTCTGCCATAGTACTTCAGTCCACCCTGACCTAGACTCTTCTTGGGTACTCAATGCCTAGAAGTTGTGGCACATAACCGTTTTTTTAAATTTTTTTAATAAAAAAACTTACTTGGCTGCCTGATATTCGGCAGCTGAAGATAAGCTGCATGCAGAAACTTAATACCCTCTGTTTCCTAGCTCACTTATCCTGGGGTGCAGATCGTACAACAGTAATTCATACCTAGTGGGCTCTGATTCAGTCCCGGTTAGATTATGGGTGCTATACCGCTCACCCACCCCTTGGTTGGTGCCTCCGGCCGCAAATCCAATTAGATCTCTACCAATCTCTGGTTGTGGGGCCCTACCTCTGTGGCTCATATCTTAGTGGAATTTCCACTCCTCCGTGCCAAATATGGAATTCCGCACTCATTGCCCTCGGTTTTAGCAAATGATCATGGATGACTAACAGAGTCCTCAGATTTATCCATGAAAGCGGTTTTTACTCTCGGCTCTCTGATGCTTGGACAGGATGGGTGGGTTTTTGCCCCCCCCTTCCCCCCTCCCCCTGTGAGCAGCAGGTTTTGGAGCTCTCCCCTCCCCTCCAACTGACCACTTCCATTTCTCCTTTCACTTGGTTTTAATTCACATGGTTTACCTTTTTACATTTTTAAGCTTATGATCTAGGAGCATATGTTGCTCTCCTGTATCTGCTTGTCATCAATAAATGGGGATTCTAGGCTGTCGCAACATTCCTTGCAGAATCCTGCTTTTTCTATTGGTTTTGGTCCTGTTCTACTTGATTTTAACCCCCCTCTTAGTTCCTCTATTTTACTATCAGTATGGTCTTAGCCGACCATACTCTTGCCTGCATTTCATACAGACGTCATGGGACTGATGGCCTAGCTGTTTGGTCCCATCAACCAACCAACACTACAGTGCTCTTCCTCACACTTCTCCTATCACTGTGGAGATCAGCATATTTGGGTGGGGAAACTCATCCACATCCCCTATACAGTTCTAATTTGGCAACCTCCAGTTACCATCTTTTTGGTTTCGTGAAAAAACACATTTGAGGCAAAAGCTATGAGACACTGGGAGGATATTTGAAAATCGATGCATTTGTGTCTTCGGTCAACTGGGACAGATTTCTACCAAAGAGAATTTTTAATCTTATAGAACAGTGGGAAAAGTGTGCAAAGGAATGGCGAATTATGTTAAAAATTAAACAAAAGTCTGTGATGAAATTAATATACTTGATAGCTGTAAACCCGGCGTTGCCCGAGTGTTTATTTATCCTACACTCTCATGATCCACATCCCCTTCCCCCCTCTCTCTGCATCCACCTCTTTCTATCCCATCTCTCTGTTCAAACGAACACCTTTCCCTCTCGGCAGTTTTCTGCAAGGCACCCCTGTCATGTACCACACAAACATTTATGTACCCAGTGATCTTCCTCTTGGTTTAAAGGTGATGGATGCAAAAATACATTAAGATAGACCAAAACTATGCATTTTGCAAAATTCCATATGTTAAGAAGCCTCCACCATCCACCGAACAAAATTTTATACAGACAGTGACATTCCTCTTGTTTTTAAGGTAGAGTGTGCGAAATTTCATCAATATCAGAACACAACTATATATTTCAATGCAATAGAAGCGGAGGGTCACATTGAAAAAAGCACTTTGTTGTTCTCAAATATTGGAGTTTTATTTCATGCAACTCTTGTTTGGAAAATGACAAAAAAGACCTGTGAAATCGGTCGAGCTGTTCTCAAGCTATGACGCGACCAAGGTATTTAGGGATCAATTTTTATGTTGCAATATTCCCTCCCCCATGCACCGTATGAAACTTGACGTGACGGTGACATTCCTCTTGTTTTGAAGGTCAAGCGTGCAAAGTTTCGTTAAACTCGGAATGATACCGTAGATTTCGTGAGTCTGTAGTTTAAGTATGCTGCACCATGCATTAACACAAAATACTTTCTTAGCTCATGTTTTCTACCTATCATATGTATTCCAGCCAAATTTCAGTTTCATAGGTGAAGTAGTTTTCGAGATAAATATCAATTAATTCGAATAAATAATCCCTGAGACGGATTTTCGTCTCAAATATGTCGAAGACATTATTGATAGATGTGAAGCATTGAATTAAAATTTGTGGTGCGGACGTCTGCCTAGTAAGCATGGAGGTCCGGGTTCGATTCCCGGCCGCACCACAAATTTTAATTCAATGCTTCACATCTATCAATAGTTTTCGAGAATTCGTGTTTAGTCAGTGAGTGAGTGTCCTTTCGTATTTATATTGCATTCTAACACAGGCGTGTTTCTTAAACCTATTTTTCCAAAAGTCTACCCGCATCTTTAACGGACGCATGTCATATTTGAAAGGAAATCTGTAAAATACTTATGCACAACTATATGTGGTTTGCTCATGTACTTTTTAATTTTTTAAAAGTTGTAACCAAGTATCCATACACCAATTTATTTAGTTGTAGCTACAAAATTGCCTTAATAGCAACATTTTTTCAAATAACTATTCATCCTCTCTTTCACGCCCTTGATGTGTGAAATTCCAAAAATACCTAAATACTTTCTTTCTCAATTGGCCAACAGGCCAAATATTAATTTCCGTGCCGGCCGTAGGGGCCGAGGGGACTGAGGCGCTCCAGTCACGGTCTGCACGGCAACTATGGTCGGGGGTTTGAATCCCCCCTCGGGCATGGATACTTGTGCCATCCTTAGGATTAACTAGTTCATAAGTAGTTTGTAAGTTTAGGGACTGATGACCCCATAGTTAAGTCCCATAAGCTATACAAACATTTGAACATTTTGAATTTCCGTAGTTCTAGCCTGAAAATCGTCCCAATAGTATAGTATTTTCAAAAAGAATTTTTGATCCTCTGTTTGACCCTCTTAGTTGTTGAATTTTTACAAACACTGAAACACGCATTTTTTTAAATCCTGACAGAGTCAACATCGGAATTTCCAACCAAGTATGCAAATATCCATTTCATTCCATTCCATGTGTGTGGTGGTGGCGGCTGGTGCAGCAACAGTGTTGAATAATTAAATATTTCTCAGTCTCTGTTGCAATATTTTTTATTCTCCAATAACGATGTTAGCGCATCGTCAGATTGGGCGGAGACGGAGCCACAGAACTATCTATAGCTGTGGTGGAGTTAGCTTAACAATTTGTGTTGTTATTGGGCCCCATAGCAGCAGAGGAGACGCTGTTAAGCTGTTAAGCTAACTCCACCACAGCTATAGATAGTTCTGTGGCTCCGTCTCCGCCCAATCTGACGATGCGCTAACAGCGTGAAACGCGTTATTAAAAAATATTGCAACAGAGACTTAGAAATATTTAATTATGCAAATATCATTTTTTGTAATTCTGGGTTCAAAATTGACCTAGTAGCAATGTATTTTCAAAAAAATGTTTCTTCCCCTATTTCACCCCCAACTGATTAATTTTCTGAAAATACCGAAACGTGTGTCTTTTTTATTCTGACCAAGAAAACATATACCAATTTTTGTTGTCGTAGCTTCAAAATTGCCTTATTAGCAGAAGATTTTCGAAAAACATCCCCTCTCCAATTTAACCCCCCTGATGGTTGAATTTCCATAAATACCGAAACACACATTTTTTAAATTCTAACGAACAATACAAATACCAATTTTTGTAGCTATAGCTTGAAAATTGTCATGACAACCATGTGTTTTTGAAAAGAATTTTTGATCCTCTTTTACCCCTTTAGTTGTTGAATTTTCAAAAATACCAAAACATGTTTCTTTTTAATCCTGATCAAGAGTCCATATCCTAAGTTTCGTAGTTATAGCTTAAAACGTATTTTTGAAAATCAATTTTTTGCGTCACCTACTTTACCCCCTTATTTGTCAATTTCAAAAAATGCCGAAACACATGTCTTTTAAATTTGAACCCTGAATTAAAATCTGAAATTTTGTAGTTCTACCTTCAAAATTGCCTAAATAGCTATGTATTTGCAAAAAAATGTTTCATCCCCTATTTCACCCCCTTACGGGCGGAATATCGAAAAATTGTTTCTTAAATGGCGCCTACATAGTATGATCAACCCCCTCCACAAATTTCAAATTTCTATCTTCAGTGGTTTGGTCTGGGCGATGATGCTTCAGTCAGTCAGTCAGTCAGTCAGTCAGTCGAGACACTTCCTTTTATGTATAGAGATTTGTCTGAAAATAAATACAGTAAATTAAAAAATGGGCTTTCTCACGACTTATAGTATGCCTCTTGTATATTTCCTTCATGTATGATCCATACCACTCAACAGATGTAATTAATGTATTTGTCTTATGTCCTTACAAATTCCTTTCAATAAAACAAAAAATTAGTTAACAGCAATGATTGTTAAAATAACAGTGTTTGCAAGTCATCTGGACATATGTGATCCATGCTGTAGATGCAACAGCAGTCAGTCTGGGATGAATACCAGGCAGCTGCACTATTGACTTGCACCACAAGTGGGTGGGGAAGTTGATCAAAGCTCTGTTGAAATGAAAATCAAACTTCTTAACAGTGCATTACAACACCCAGTTTTTTTTTAAATTTTATCATACACTTATTGAACATACCTGATGTAGCATTTACTTTGGTAGGCGTATATGAAGGTTCGTTTATGATTTTGTGATACTAAAGCTGCCTTTATTTTGGTTAATACTTTATTTCATAGTAAAGTACTTTATTTCTTATTCATAGTTTTCTATCATTTTCTGTTTTCCTGTTCGGAATACATTCACAAAAATTGTTTTTTGTATACCTTATGCAGCTCATATTGGAATATAGTCATTTTTTTTTATTATCGTGCTTGCCTTAGATCAGTTACATGAAGTGAAATCTTTTTTCAGGGACAAGTTGGCTCCTGTGGATTTACGGCTGTATGGGGATGACGTGCTGTTTTACACGTTTTATGCATTTGTCTCGGAAGCACTGCAAATACTGGCTGCTAATGAGCTGTAAGTATTTCCAAATGCATGGCATGAAAAGTGGCTTTAAAAATACTTACTACTTGTTGCATTTCATTTGTTAGTGTAATCTGTGATCAATTTGAAACACATTTGGTGTTGGCTCTTTCTGTGACAGGTTTAATAAGTATTTTGACTTACCTTTTTGCAATACGAGCGTCATTTTTAAAGCAAGAACTGATAACACATTGTCACATGATGTTCATTTATGGTCGGACACTCTTGGTCAGTCTCTTTCTACACTGCCGTTACTTCTCACATTTCTGCCAGTGTTGGTTCTATGGTTATACTTCTTTCTTTGCCACCATGTCGATCAATAATCCTGCCGATTATGAAGTGTGCTCAGTTATTCAGTTCTTAATGAAAAACAGGTTTGTCCTACAGAAAATTAGCAGCTTGTTGAAGTATATGGTTTGGTGTAACGAACAATGGATATGTGTGTAAATGGTGTAGGTAGGTCAAATGTTCATAATGAAGAATGATCTGTACGGCCTACTGTCATGAATGAAGTTTCATTGGGAGTGACTGGATCATACACCATGCTTATCACCTCACAATTGTTTCCATTCCCGTTTTTTCCACATTTCTGTTCGTGTTTCCTACTTTTCCGATCATATTTCAGTAACTTTCCATAGGTTTTGATTCCACTATTCCTTTGTCATACTATTTTCAGCCTCAAAATGGTAATCTGCTACCACATAATGAATCCTAATTAGACGCTTTCCTTGCATTCTCACGCAGTTTTCCTACTTTTTCCGATTTTCTCCATCCTTAACACGTTGACTGCCAACTACGAGTTATCTCGTATGTGCCAAACTGGCCACTGGCGCCCAATACGAGTTAACTCGTAGGAAACGAGTTCCTACATAAAGTCAGATACGAGAACATTCGTAGCAAATACGTGTGATTTACAGGTCTTGGGCGTCGGGGAGAGGTAAAGTAAATCTTCTAGGCGTGGTGGAACAAGATTTTTAATTTCACAGTTTGAATATAGTTACAGAAAAGTTCATACAAATATTTTAGCTTTAAACATAAAATGTATACTTTGTCTCGCTAATGACAATGAAAACAAAGTTTTTGTTTATTGATGATATGTCTTGAAGCACTCTTCTACACAAAGAGCCGGTTTTTCTTGACAAAAGGGACAAAAGTATCACGATTCACAGTGTTTCTTTTGTTGTGTACACACTCCGCACGGCTTTGTTGGCCGCAGTTTTTTCTCTGTGGGTGGTATTGCCTCTGAATAATGAAAGCTGCCTTCCGTCTTGCTTTTCTTCTGGGTGTCTGGCATCCTATCCCCAATCAATGCCTGAATAAATTTTTCTCTAAAAGCTAGAGACTTGATACTCGTTCTTGCTGTCTGATTATAGAAACAATGAGCATTCTGAACATAAATTTCTATTATGTGTAGAGCAAGCTTTTTTGGCCATCTAACAGTTTTTCGCAAAGTTGAATAATACGACAGCATTTGATCTGACTGATCAACTCCTGCCATGCCATTGTAGTAGTCCCTGACAATGTTTGGTTTCAAGGCAACTTCCACCATTTCGATTGCGAACTTCCACCATTTCGGCACAGTGCATATTAGAAATGGTCAGAACGTCCCTTTTGTCCTTCCATTTGCAAACAACAACATTGTCATTTCTTTTCCATGCCATCTCACCTTTCTTCAGCTTCATAGCAACTAATGATTTTGGGTTTTCCTTTCTGTTGTTACGTAATGTTCCACATACATAGGTTTTGTAAGTCGACAGGAGTTTTGTAAGTGATACAGAATTATAAAAATTGTCCATATGAAGCACATATCCTTTGTTCAAGAGAGATTCCATGAGGTGTAAAACTACGTCAGACGCATGGCCCATTTCGGCGTTCTTCTCTGACTTGCCACAGTAGATTTTTGTTTTGAGAACAACTCCATTAGATTCACAGAGCTCATAAAGTTTTACACCATACTTGTGTTTCTTGTTCTTGATATACTGTCGGAAAAATAGACGGCCGCGCCACAAAACCATTGATTCGTCTATGCAGAGATTCTTGTCTGGTACATAATTATTGCTCATGATGTTATTGAAATGGTCCAAAACTGGTCTAATTTTGTAGAGTCTATCATTAGACTGTAATGAGTTGTCTGAGAAGTGTAGATATCTCAATAACAGCTGAAATCTGTTTCTACTCATAATAGATCTCCAGAACGTGACATTGTAAAAAGGATTTGTACTCCAGTAATGTTCTATCGATGGAAAACAACAAGGTCCCATGTGTAGCAACAGACCAAGAAATACTTTCATTTCCGCAACATCTGTATCCCTCCATCTGGAAAGCCTTGCTGATCTTCTCCCACCCTGTTTTTCTGCTTCCTGTCTTGTATATAGATTTGTTTGTTCACATAACAACGTTAGGAACTCGTCAGAAAAAAACAAATCAACAAGTGCATTGATACCAAAATTTTGTAAGTCTAATTTCAATCCTACATTCTCGTTGAACACAAACACTGGTGGATCTCGAGGAATGTCACTCCACTCATCACTGTTACTTGTAGTGGCTGCTGTTGTACCAACCTGCTCATCACCTTCATTGCATTCACTGCTGTCTGCATCTGAATTCTCACTTGAGTGCTCACATGAAGATGGCTCATAGAGACTTCCACCATCCGAGAATTCATCCATAAACTCGTTCCACTGTGATTCATCCATGTTAGCTAGCTGTTCAAGTTCTACGTCACTCAGTTTCCTCTTATTACTAACCATTTTACGAGGAAAATTGAACACAGATAACGATAAATGTCAGTGAAGTATACAATGAAGACTGAATAAATACTGATGTGGTTACAACAATGGCATGTGTCGTATTGTCAAATGTGCGTCGAAATACTCTCTGATTGTTGACAACGAATTATCTCGTAGCTGGCGTCTGACTGAACTTTCTACTCCATATGCCAACTATGAGATAACTCGCACACCCCATTTTCCCGCCAAAACTGTTATTTTTAAAGTTTCGATGATACAGATGGACTTCAAATGAGATGACGAATCAATCTATATGAACTACTTAACATGGCTTCCGGGAGCAGTTTACTCATTTTGGCCATGGCAGTCAACGTGTTAAACCCATTTTGCACGCCATATCACTACCTAACCCTTGGACACTATGTTGTTGACAACTAAAGGTGACTTCAGTATCAACAACAAACTTTAACAACTTTTTCTATTTCCTTTCTTTTTTCATATCTGAATTACTTTTGCTGTCTGTTCATGGTCATCTCCCTCCCCATATGAAAAACATTTTATATATATTTTTATACATATTTTTATATTATATTATTTGTTCACTGCAGCCTGTTACATAGCCCATATTTCTCACTTTTCCTTCATCCATATATTATGTCTCCCTCACAACGTCCCTACAACAATCCCATCCAGTTTTATTTACATTCCCTTCCTAAACATGCTCTCTCCCTAGCCAGATTACGTTCCCACATTTTATTTACTCAGGCTTGTCTGGTATTTGGCATCACCCCCAAGGGCCTCACACTAAAAGTTCTTATCTCTGGCTGTAACCTATCCTTTCATCCTGCCTTATACCAATTCAAAACTGAACAATCCACAGCCCTCACCCGCTTAAGCCTTAACCTACACATCAACTCCGCTAATGAACACACCTGTCAACTGCTATCCCTAATCAAAATCCTCAACCTTTCCTCTTCCACATCCACACCTGCTGTTCAGAACATCCTCTTTCAGGCCAGCCGCAAATTAGAACAGCATGCCGCCCTCCGCCTCAAAAAACTATCCAATCTCCTAGTTACCCACCTCCGGAAAGGCAATACTCTCTCCCTCAACAACCTCTCCAACAAACCTCAACCTCCTCTTATTGCACACAAACCCACTCTCTCCCATCTACTCAATCTCCCACTCCCAACTCCTCTCACCCCCAAACCTCAAAATTCTACTTCACACAATCCGGAACCACAACATCCCAATTCAGTAGTCAACCTTTCTTCTAAACCTCTCTCCCAGTCTGAAAACTCTGTCCTTTCCAAAGGTCTCACCTTTAGCCCCACTCTCAAATTCAATCAAACAGCCCTTGTTAAAGATTTACTGTCCCATACTTGTAGTCTTTGCTGGAGATATCACTTTGCCACTAAGAAAAATAATCCTACTCCTAATGATCCAGCTCCCCAAGACACCATTTTAATTGAACCCTGCCTTGAACAGTTCCGTCCTCTGTCACAAAGACCCACACCCTCTTCCTAAAAATCACCCTCTTCAAACCTTCCAGGAATTTCTCACTTCCAGCCTTGCCTCTCAATCTTTCCTGAGAAACCTGAATCTAACTCCCAACATCAGCACAGCTGAAGCCCAAGCTATCCGTGATCTGAGGGCTGACCGGTCCATTGTCATTCTCCCGGCCGACAAGGAATCCACATCTGTGGTACTTGATCGGCGAGAGTATGTGGCTGAAGGACTGCGTAAGCAGTATCACATATAAAGTTTGTCAAGGCAATCCCATTCCTGATGTCCAGGCAGAGCTTCGAGGAATCCTCTAAGCCTTAGGCCCCCTACAAAACCTTTCACCTGATTCCATTAACCTCATGACCCCACTGACACCCCGCACCCCCACCTTCTACCTACTTCCCAAGGAATTGAGCTATGAAAAAAGAAGAAATAGGAAACGTTTTGCAAGAGAATTTGTTGAAGTTAAACCTTGTTGATACTTTGGTCAACTTTTGTCAGTCAACAACGTTTTGCACCAGGGTTTCATAGTTGTATTTACATCAAAAATAAGTTTAGGGGTTGAGAAAATCAGGAAAAGTTTGAGAAAACTGAGTGAAAATGCAAGGAAAGCATGTTATAAGAACTGGTTATGTGGTTGCAGATTATGATTTTGAGGCTGACAATGGTCTGATGAAGGAAAAATAGCATCAAAATGGGTGAGATGTTGCTGAAAAATGATCAGAAATGTAGGAAAAAGAGCGGAATTGTGGAAAAACAGGAATAGAAAACAATCTTGAAGTTTCTAGGAAATGCCGAAAAAGCTTATGTTCTAGGTGATATTGGAAACCAAAGTTGTGAAATAGTGTTCACGCAGTTAAACGAGAAGTGTAGGTGAACATTGGATTTTATAAAGAAGATGCAGTATTCAAAGCGGTAAATCTAATATAATAATCAAAAATAAATAAAAATAATAAATGTGTTAAACAAATATAAAAAATAGAAATGTGTTAGTAACAGATAAGGGTTAAAGTTCAGAAGTAAATACGTTTTATTGTATATATTTAGCCAGGAGAAATATGCAAGGTAAACTAAGTAGAGAGGCGAATAAAGAGTGAAACTACTAGCAAAAACAATAGGAGATAGTAAGACGACAGAAAAGATTTCGAAAAGCAACAGAGCAATAACAGACGTATGTAATTGTTGAGTTCAACTCAATGATATGAATATTATAGACAGAAAAATATTTATAAAAAGTAAAACAGGTTTGACTTACCAGGCGAAAGGGCATCGGTTCGTGGACACATACATAAATAAAAAAACCACACACACACACACACACACACACACACACACACACACACACACACACACAAACAAACACAAACACAAACTGAGCTTTCACAACCCTGGGTTGCTACTTTCCGCCGCCCACCTAACCTCCGTAACCTCCTAGTCAATCCCTATGAAATCCCCAAACCACCTTCCCTACCTTCTGGCTCCTACCCTTGTAACCGCCCCCATTGTAAAACCTGCCCTATGCACCCTTCCACCACCACTTACTCCAGTCCCGTAACCCGGAGGGTTACACAATCAAGGGCAGAGCCACTTGCGACAGCACCCACGTGATTTACCAACTGACATGCCTGCACTGTGAAGCGTTCTATGTGGGAATGACCAGCAACAAACTGTCCATTCGCATGAATGGTCACAGGCAGACAGTGTTTGTTTCATAATGAGGATCACCCTGTGGCTAAACACGCCTTGGGGCACGACCAGCACATCTTGGCACAGTGTTACACCATCCGGGTTATCTGGATACTTCCCACCGACACCAATCCTTCAGAATTCCGGAGATGGGAACTAGCCCTTCAGCATATTCTCTCTTCCCGTTGCCCATCTGGTCTCAACCTCCGCTAAATTCGAATTCCCACCCACCATCTTAACATCTTTGCCTCAGTTCTCTAGACAGAGCCTGTACCTCTATTTTCTGAAGAAGGCTATGGACGATAGCTGAATGTGTTGTATGTGTGTGTCTTTTGTATGTGCCTGTCGCAGCTCGTCGCCACGTCTTTGCGGTGAGTTGTAAACTGTCCTCACTATATTATTTATTCCAACCTGGACTTTCCATTATTATATCATTTATTTTTTACGTGTATATAAAATAAAAAATAGAAAATATAAATAAAAAATAGAAAAGAGTTGACTTACCAAAAGGACCGGCTCGTCGATAGAAACAAATAAAATCACACACAAACACACATACAAGCTTTCGCCACCACTGGCAACTTCTTCAGGAAAAAGAGGAAAAAAGGGGGGGGGGAAGGAGGGAAAAAGGGGGGGGGGAAGGAGGGAAGGGTCCTTTTGGTAAGTCATCTCTTTTCTATGTTTTATTTTTTATTTTTATTTTTGTTTATCCCACCGGGAAAGTTTCCCTCTATAATTTATATAGAGGAAAAACTCCCAACAACCTCTCCAGTAAACCTCAACCTCCTCTGATTGCACACAAACCCAGTCTCTCCCATCTACTCAATCTCCCACTCCCAACTCCTCTCCCTCCCAAACCTCAAAATTCCAATCCACACAATCCGGAACCACAACATCCTAATTCAGTGGTCAACCTCTCCTCTAAACCTCTCTCCAAAGGGCTGACCTTTAGCCCTACTCCCAAATTCAACCAAACAGCCCTTGTGAAAGATTTACTATCCTATACTCGCAGTCTTTGCTGGAGATATCACTTTTCCATGAAGAAAAATAATCCTCTTCCTAATGATCCAGCTCCCCAAGACATCATTCAAATCGAACCCTGCCTAGAACAGTTCCGTCCTCCGTCACAGCGAGACCCACCTGCTCTTCCTCAAAATCACCCTCTTCAAACCTTCCAGGAATTCCTTACTTCCAACCTTGCCTCCCAGTCCTTCCTGAGAAACCTTAATCCTACTCCCAACATTACCGCAGCTGAATCCCGAGCTATCCGTGATCTGAAGGCTGACCATTCCATCGTCATTCTCCCTGCCGACAAGGGCTCCACGACGGTGGTACTTGATCGGCGGGAGTATGTGGTACAGGGAGTGTGTCAGCTTTCAGATAATACCACATATAAAGTTTTTCAAGGCGATCCCATTCCTGATGTCCAGGCAGAGCTTCAAGGAATCCTCAAAACCTTAGGCCCCCTACAAAACCTTTCACCTGACTCCATTAACCTCATGACTCCACCGACACCCCGCACCCCCACCTTCTACCTACTTCCGAAGATTCACAAACCCAATCATCCCGGCCGCCCCATTGTGGCCGGTTACCAAGCCCCAACAGAACGAATCTCTGCCTACATAGACCAACACCTTCAACCCATCATGTGCAGTCTCCCATCCTTCATCAAAGACACCAACCACTTCCTCGATCGCCTGAAATCCTTACCCAGCCTGTTACCTCCTGAAACCATCCTTGTAACCATCGATGCCACTTCCTTATACACTAATATCCCACATGCCCAGGCCCTCGCTGCGATGGAGTATTTCCTTTCACGCCGACCACCCACTTCCTTACCTAAAACCTCTTTCCTTAATACCCTAGCCAGCTTCATCCTAACCCACAACTTCTTCACTTTTGAGGGCCAGACATACCAACAACTAAAGGGAACAGCCATGGGGACCAGGATGGCCCCCTCGTACGCGAACTTATTTATGGGACGCTTAGAGGAAGCCTTCCTGGACACCCAAGCCTGTCAACCCAAAGTTTGGTATAGATTCATTGACGACATCTTCATGATCTGGACTCCCAGTGAAGATGAACTCCAGAATTTCCTCTCCAACCTCAACTCCTTTGGTCCCATCAAATTCACCTGGTCCTATTCCAAATCCCATGCCACTTTCCTCGATGTCGACCTCCATCTATCCAACGGCCAACTACACACATCCGTCCACATCAAACCTACCAATAAACAACAGTACCTGCATTATGACAGCTGCCATCCTTTCCACATCAAACGTTCCCTTCCCTACAGCTTAGGTCTTCGTGGCAAACGAGTCTGCTCCAGTCCTGAATCCCTTAACCAATACACCAATAACCTGATAACAGCCTTCACATCCCGCAGCTATCCTCCTGATCTGGTACAGAAGCAAATTGCCAGAGCCACTTCCTCATCCCCCCAAATTCAGAACCTTCAACAGAACCCCAGAAGTGCCCCTCTTGATACCGGATACTTTCCGGGACTGGAGCGGACTCTGAATGTGGCTCTCCAGCAAGGATACGACTTCCTAAAATCCTGCCCCGAAATGAGATCCATCCTTCATGACATCCTCCACTCCTCCGAGAGTGTCTTTCCACCACCCACCTGACCTCCGTAACCTCCTAGTCCATCCCTATTAAAATCCCCAAAACCACCTTCCCTACCTTCTGGCTCCTACCCTTGTAACCGCCCTTGTAAACCTGCCCTATGCACCCTTCCACCACCACTTACTCCAGTCCCGTAACCCGGAGGGTGTACACAATCAAGGGCAGAGCCACTTACGACAGCACCCACGTGATTTACCAACTGACATGCCTGCACTGTGAAGCGTTCTATGTGGGAATGACCAGCAACAAACTGTCCATTCGCATGAATGGTCACAGGCAGACAGTGTTTGTTGGTAATGAGGACCACCCTGTGGCTAAACACGCCTTGGGGCACGACCAGCACATCTTGGCACAGTGTTACACCGTCCGGGTTATCTGGATACTTCCCACCGACACCAATCCTTCAGAACTCCGGAGATGGGAACTAGTCCTTCAGCATATTCTCTCTTCTCGTTGCCCACCTGGTCTCAACCTCCGCTAAATTCGAATTCCCACCCACCATCTTAATATCTT
The DNA here is from genome assembly GCA_026315105.1 of Locusta migratoria. Classification (NCBI taxonomy): domain Eukaryota; kingdom Metazoa; phylum Arthropoda; class Insecta; order Orthoptera; family Acrididae; genus Locusta; species Locusta migratoria. Next base: position 49,236,680 of record CM048753.1, on the reverse strand, counting down.
TGCCTTGGTTCTCTGGACAGAGCCTCTGCCTCAAGTGGCATCTCTGTCTAACTTCTAACTTCTTTGCTTTCTACAGTTCTACAGTATGTCTGCCTAAGTGTACTTGCGTCTGTGTAAATGTGTGGGTGTGTGTGTATTTGTTTACCCTCCTTTTTTCCCCCCAAGGTAAGTCTTTCCTGTCCCGGGATTGGAATGACTCCTTATCCACACCCTTAAAACCCTCATCATTTCCTTTTCCCTCTCCTTCCCTTCTGCCTGACGAAGCAGCTAGGCTGCGAAAGCTTGCGTGTGTGTGTGTGTGTGTGTGTGTGTGTGTGTGTGTGTGTGTCTGTCTGTGTGTTTATTTGTTGCTATCACTGCCTGTGCCCCTTCGCCTGGTAAGTGTACTCCATCTGAAAAATTCCTAACAGGAAAATATACGTAAAAAATAGATGAAGTACACTTACCAGGTGAAGGGGCACAGGCAGTAATAGCAACAAATAAACACACAGACACACACACACACACACACACACAAATGCTAGCTTTCGCAGCCTAGCTGCTTCATCAGGCAGAAGGGAAGGAGAGGGAAAAGGAAATGATGAGGGTTTTAAGGAAGGGGGTAAGGAGCCATTCCAATCCCGGGACAGGAGAGACTTACCTTGGGGGAAAAAATGGAGGGTAAATAAATGCACACACACCCACACATTTACACAGACACAAGTACACTTAGGCAGACATATATATATATATATATATATATATATAAAAATAGAAAAGAGATGACTTACCAAAAGGACCGGCTCGTCGAGAGAAACAAATAAAAAACAAATAAAATCACACACAAACACACTTAGCATCTTTGCCTTGGTTCTGTGGACAGAGCCTCTGCCTCAATTGGTATCTCTGTCCAACTTCTTTGCTTTTCACAAATGTCTGTCTAGGTGTGTTTGCGTTTCGATATGTCTGAGTGTGTGTGTTTTTGTTTACCTTCCTCTTTGTCCCCTAAGGTAAGTCCTTCCACTCCTGGGATTGGAATGACTCCTTTTCCACTTCCTTAAAACCCATATCCTTCCCTTTTCCTCCCCTTTTTCCCTCTTTTTCCTGAAGAAGCTGCCAGTGGTGGCGAAAGCTTGTATGTGTGTTTGTGTGTGATTTTATTTGTTTTTTATTTGTTTCTCTCGACGAGCCGGTCCTTTTGGTAAGTCATCTCTTTTGTATTTTTATTTTTGTTTATCCCACCGGGAAAGTTTCCCTCTATAATTTATATATATTTGTTTATCCCACCGGGAAAGTTTCCCTCTATAATTTTCGTTTCATCAATTTGAATCTAACAATCACGATCGTATATATATAGAAAAGAGATGACTTACCAAAAGGACCGGCTCATCGATAGAAACAAATAAAATCACACACAAACACACATACAAGCTTTCGCCACCACTGGCAGCTTCTTCAGGAAAAAGAGGAAAAAAGGGGAAGAAAAAGGGAAGGATATGGGTTTTAAGGAAGTGGAAAAGGAGTCATTCCAATCCCAAGAGTGGAAGGACTTAAAGGAAGGTAAACAAATACACACACACTCAGACATATCGAAACACAAACACACCATATATATATATATTATAGAAGGAGATTTTCCAGGTGGGAAAAATAGGTATAAAATAAAGATTTTGGACTTACCTAAAGTACAGGCTCGTCGACAGAAATATATATGCTCCTCGGTTGCACAGTGGTAGAGTGCCAGACTACAAATCCAAAGGTCGCGGGTTCGATCCCCGCCAGGTCCTAGGATTTTTATCTGTCACTTTCCACCTCTTTCACCTCTGGCAGTATTGCGCATGTGAAAAATACCGAGTAGCACCGTGGTTCGGAACCCACGTTAAACTGTAGGTCCCCCTATAACTGGCTGGGTAAGTCAGTTCGAAGGTCGGAGGAAGGCAATGGCATACCACCTCCAAACAGGACCATGCCTAGTAAAGCACTGTGGTGTTCAAACCAATCTTCGGATTGTTGACTGCTTTACCTTTTTTTATATATATTTCCTACCAGGAATGTTTCCCTCTATTTTATATGTTCTACTAGTTTTTATTTGTATCAAGCTAGTTTTCAGCTTATTACATCTTCAGGAAACAGCTGACTAGTGTGGACAGGGAAACACCAGTTGTTAGGTTACCAAACATGATATACAGACAGATGTATAAACGCAGAGCCCTTAGTTGAGAGGTTGTGACATTCATCTCGCGCCACAAATGGTGTGGAATAAATGTGTGCTTTTTTAAATTTGATTTTTGGAATGATAAAATGAAACAAATTACTCTTATCTGATGGGACAAATTGTTAACTAATGTCATATTCAAGAACTCTGTGTTTGTTTATTTTTGATTATCGAGTGAGGTGGTACATTGGTAACGTGCTGGATTCACATTTGGGAAGACGGCAGTTCAAATCTGCCACCAGCCATCCTGATTTAGATTTTTCTGCGATTTTCCTAAATCGCTTCATCAAAATACTGAGATGGTTCCTTTCAAAGGGCACGGCTGATTTCCTGACAAAACTGCCTGAGCATTTGTACAGTCTCTAACGACCGGGATGTTGACGGGATGCTAAACCCTAATCTACTGTCCTTCTTTCCGCCTTCTATTTTGTTGACACTATCCAGCATTTTTTGAAGACGGCCTAATAAGCCAAAAACTAGTTTCAAATAAATAAAACTGAATCGAAGAAAAAGTTCATTCGTTTTCAGTGTGAAATATAGAACTGTCCACACTAGTCAGCTGTTTCCTGAAGATGTCGTAATAAGCTGAAAACCAGCTCGATATAAATAAAAACTAGTAGAACATATAAAATAGAGGGAAACATCCCTGGTAGGAAAAAATATATATAAAATAAAGATGGTTTAGTTACCAGATGAAAAAGTGCAGGTACTTTGACAGACACAGACATAAAAACACACATAAATGCTGAGCTTTCACAACCCTAGGTTGCGGGTTTTAAGGGAGTGGGTGAGGAGTCATTCCAATCCCAGGAGAGAAAAGACTTACCTTGGGGGGGGGGGGGAAGGACAGGTAAACTCACACACACACACACACACACACACACACACACACACACACACACACACACGCACACGCACACTGATCTGTAGGGTGTGAGCATTGGGATGTTGGGAGGTGGGCGTTTAAATGTCACTTTTTCACTTTTTTTCTTAAATAACTCAAAAACCATGGCTTCTAGTGAAAATATTTGCCAGAACAAAATTAATGTACATTAAATATCCCACAGAAAAGGTCCTATTCAGTTCTTCTCTAGGACCAATAGTTTTCTTATTAAATGGGGGGAAAAATAGCAATTTATGAAAACAATCTTTTAATGGTATAAAATTAAACCTAACAAGTAACGAAAAAATTTTTACGTAAGAGACGAGACTAGGCTACATTGTTTGTGCTTACTGAAATTAAATTTATTAATTGGTGGAATCGTGTGTGCAGTTACCTGAGAGGCTGGCGGTTCCACATACAGCGACGCGTGTGGCTGCGGCAGACGTCCCGCAGCTGGGCGATATTCGAACCGTGGTCGTGGCAGGTAGTGGAGCGCGACCTGGACGTCGACCTAGCACTGCTGGAGGGGCGGCCCTTCCCGCCCAAGTCGTACTGTGCCCGCAGTTCGACACCGGAGCAGGAGCGGGACGTCCAGTGCGGCGGTACGGCGGCGCGCGTCCGACCCGGCGTCCCCCGTGCGCCTTTCCACCGGAACTGCCAGCGGCAGGGGGCGCCGGTCGCGCGCCACCACCACTGCCACCGTCCGCAGTTCGAACGGCGGCAGGGGGAGTGCACGGACGACGAGGCGCACCTCGAGCGCGACCACTTCCGCGACCGGCCGCAGCCGCAGCACCGGCACGAGTCGCAGCCGGACCTGCGGCAGCGGCGCCAGCTGGAGTTGGAGCAGCAGCAGCAGCGCTGGCAGCAGGAAATGCAGCAGCAGCGGCAGCTGGAGCAGCTGGCCCAGGGCCGGCAGCTGTGCAGCCACCACGGCTACCAGCCGCCGCAGCAGCAGCAGCAGCAGAACGTCCACTTCCAGCAGACGCTGCAGCTGCAGTTGCAGCAGCACGACCCCACCCAGCAGCCGGCACTGCTCCCCGCCGACTACCACCGCGCAGCCGTGCACCGCCAGCTGCACGTGCAGTACCACCAGTTCGGCGGCAACGTCGTACTGGGCCTGCCGGCGGTGCACCGCGCCGTCGCCGCGGCAGACGGTGCGGCGGACGGTCGGACGTCTGTCGCGGCGGTACCGCCCGATTGCCGAGTTACGATATGAGTGCCGTGCCGCGGCTCTGTGCGGTTTGGACCCTCGGCGGCAGAATAGTCGCCGTGTGCAGACTGAGTGTGTGAAGTGTGGAAAATTCTTGGCCGCTATTGTGCCTCCCTACGTAATGAGTTAGTGTTTGTTTGGATCGTCGTCTGCCACAGTAGCCTTATATCTCGATTGTTGTTTCGTTTTAATGCCTCAAATTTACTGCAGTTTAATAAGTTCGACTGTAGGCGTGTTTGCTTTTATTTTCAAAATGTTGTCATTGGTTGTTATGTGAATATACTATAAATATATGAGATTTTACATTTTGCGTTTTAGGTATTGTAAACAGTTTTGGTAAACACATTTTCTGTATGACTTGGTGTTTGTTACTTCTCTGGACTTCTTCTAATTGGAAAAGTGCCACGTTCTGTTGTCACGTGTCACACTTTCTCGGCTTTCGGGACCTGCTTCTTGTTTCTGATCCACTGTATTCTTCATACTTTTGTAAAATGTTGTAAAAGTTGTCTTCGTATAACTTTTACAAATGTGAGATGAAGTGTAAAGAATACAAATGCAGCAAAAGATAAGGTGAGGTTTCTAAAAGCAGGAAAATCTCAAGGATAAAAGTGCTAAGAACAGGGTGGGGAAAACCTGTTGACTTCAGAATGTGTATACAAAATTAGTGAAGGAAAAATTGTTTTCAATATATAAATTAATTAGAAATGTATTTTACATTCAGAACATACATTCGTAAATAAAAGTGGATCACATCTGCAGTAAAAATCTATTAAACTGCAGTATGTTTGAGGCAAAATAAAGAAATAATAATTGAGAGAGTTAATTGCTAAGTATTACTACATTCCCTTACTGAATGATCTGTGTCTGCTTTCTCTGTAGTTCCTTTAGGAGAATTATCTCGTCAATACCTCATGTAAAGGTGATAGATGAGTGACTGACCTAGTAAACATATAGCCAAAATATGAAAATGCTCAAAAAACACTTTCACTAGTGATTATATTAACCAAATGCGCACACAATAGCAATAGAGTATAAAGAGAAACCAGAACAGACTGGAGTGTGATATCAGGATGTTTTGTTGTGTGTGTGCGCTAGTGTTCTTTGCTAGTCATTAGTGTAGCAATATCCGTTTGAATTTATACCCGATGTCTTTCTTTAACTAGTAATAAATACTTTCTTCCTTTGTGTGTGTGTGTGTGTGTGTGTGTGTGTGTGTGTGCGTGCGTGCGTGCGTGCGTGCGTGCGTGCGCGTGTGCCCGCACTCATATTTGATGAGGAGATTTAAGTATTATCCATTCTTTTAATTTGCATAGTACCTGACAGTTGATGTTTGGTGTAAGCTTACATCTCAAACTTGACAAATAATGATCACATATTTTAGCTTATTTCTTTGTTTGAATATTTCTGAGTGTACCATTTCCAATATTGTTGTTAGATGTGTAATTAATTTATCTGGCGGCAGCTTAGAAATGAATAGGTGACTTTTGTTCATACCGTTTTGCAGGTGGGTTTTTTTTCCCTACAGACTTTTGTAGACCTGATAAGTTGCCAACAGATAATTGTAATATTTAATTGAAGGTTATTGCATATTTTAGTGACGTGTGTGGTGCTGACTTGCAGGGGCATTGTGCATCATAAAAGGATCACTTTTCAGTATCTCGAGTTTTCATGGAATGTTTATTGCTCATTTTATGCTCATGGCTTCTTCAGGAATCCATTTCATCCTATTCTATTTTCTGTACTAGTCATATTGATGTATTTACTAGTTGTCAGTGTGTGCCTCATTCAGTTACAACTACGATAACATAAATGGTGCAGTTTCAATATGTCCAGGGATGGAGATAGACAAGAATATATTTGTTGTTAGTACCAGCTTATCAGAGCTAACTTACTAGAAAAGAGGCCTAGGCAAAAAGGATGCGGGCAGTTTATCTCATAACTTTATTTCATAAATATGAAGAAAAGTAATACTATTTATTAATATGTAGAATAATTGCACTATAAAATAAGTCATCTATAGGTATGGCCTCACTAAAAATTTCCAACTTTCATCAGAAAAATTTGACAATTCACAACAATCAATCTTTGTGTGTTTTTCTAATTTCTTTTAGCTGTCTGGAACATAAAATAAAAGACAAGAATGAATCTCCCTTAGTTTCTTCTATGGCACAGATACTTCATAAAATGGACATGTGTAGAGTACAGCACAGTTCAAATATTTACAAAAATGTGGGTTAATTGCTTTTTCATAACTGAGTGTGAGCATGGTGCTACTTCCACAGTAGGCCATTGACATTAATACCTTAATCTTTCATTCTTACATTTCAAATTTCACTGTATTCTCTTATATAACTTTCATTGGGTGAAGTATAATCTATGTTGATCTTGTAACAGTTAGTGACATGTTCCAAACAGACTGCAAGTTAAATTCTGTTTCTCACTCAAGCAGTTCGAAAAGAAACACCTGGGATGAATTTATTGCTTTTACTTCTATTTTTTGACAAGTGGAAGCAGCATTCATAAAAGTAGAAGTGAAATCTGATAATGTACAAGACAGTCTCCATTAATGTAAAATGACAAAAATTGTAGTTGTACCTCTACTTAGCCATTTTACTCTGTTCAAAAAAATCCACATATTTTTAATGTTGTTGGGTAAAGGAAATGGCAGAGTAAAGGAAGTATGTGTGTGAAAGACTTGGAGATCATTTGAAAAGACAGAATTGGGCCTTTAGTGTTAATTTCAGTGCTTTGCATTTTGTGTGTGTGTGTGTGTGTGTGTGTGTGTGTGTGTGTGTGAGAGAGAGAGAGAGAGAGAGAGAGAGAGAGAGAGAGAGAGAGAGAGAGAGAGAGAGAATGTATGTATGTATTCATTAATAATATCACCAAGTATCTATGGGACCATGTTTTTATTGTTATAATTATTATTAATCTTAGTACTAGTAGCTGCAACAATGCGAATCAGTGATGTAGTAAACAGAAAGAAATACTCAGTGTCTAATATCTGGAAGTATATTTTGTAAACAAAACTGTCTAAATGTGATTTATGTGTATTTAAATATGCAGTCATTTGTTAAAACTAAAATAGAAAGAAGATACCTATTTTCATACCTAGTCGTAAGTAAAATTAAAAAGAAAAAGAGAGATTGAATTTATAAGCACAATTTTTATCAGTACACAGTAAAGTACTGTATTAATTGTTTATATAATGTTTGATATTTTAATACTTTGTGTAACATCTGTGAATGCTGTTGTGTTGTTCAATATATCAGAATGCATCCTGATTGGACACATTAGCTTTACAGTTGCTTTAATAGTTATATATAATGTTGTGTCATTTACAGGCATATTTGCTCTGCATGATATGCTTTAGTTAAACAATCTCAGTGTCTCATTCTAATGTAATCTAGAATTTAATGAAGTTAAAATTACGTAGAAAGTGGAAGCAATATTTTTATTGCGAAATAAATACTTTTACATCCCCTTGTTGTAGTAAAAAGGGCATTGTGTATGCAAACATCTGGCTGTTTGCAGCTTCTAGAAGACTATAGTGTTGCAGTTTGCCAGTTCTGTGATAAATCTAACCATTGCAGATATGTAACACTGTACAGTACCTGTATATTGTATTATATTATTACCACATAATTTTGTTGCCTTAGTGTTGTGTCTGGTGACATTAAGATGTATAAAAATTAAAAAAAAAAAATGGCACTTTACACACAAGTTACCCTAAATTTTTCTCTTATTACATATATCGGCAGTCCTCAAATCATTGTTATTGGACTCTTTAACATATCTATCCTTCATTTCTAGATATTTTTTATAAAAAAGGAGGAAAAGTAAGGCTTTTCAGGAATAATAGGGAAAACAATGTTTCATCAGAATGCATCCTGAGGTTAAACAGAGTTTGTCCAAAAAAATACAAAGAAATTGATAAAAGAATAAAGAATTAAGTGTATGATGCAGATAATACTAGCTGCTATTTACATACCTTTAGCTTGTGTTTTTGTTATTACAGTATCAGCTGTTTCCTCTTATAATTATTTAGAAGCTTACTTCTTATATTCTATTCACTGTTTGAACTTGGGCTTTACAGGCCTATAAATAGCAGCTTTGAATTGTAAACTCCTCACATACTTAGTGTTATGTATACATTCATATTGTGTTAATATAATTAATTTTCTGTGTGATAACATATTTATCAAAAATTATCTGTTTTATGTTTGTTGGAAGTATTAAATAGTTTTGTTTATGACCACAATTGTAGTTGGAATATTATTTAATATTGTGAATAATACAGTTGTGACCTCAAACACAATGACAACACTTACTTTTATGACTAAGTGAAAGAAAACTGCAAGTGCTGTGTTGCACCTGAATAGTATGATGGCCCATGTGACTTAATTGTTAACTGAAGTAATTGTCATGGTTCAGGAATCTATACAAATAATAAATCTGTAAATGTAGGCCTGTCGCTGTTCCCTTCAATCTTCTAAACTACTGGACGAATCTTCATGCGGTTTTCACAGGTATCATGGGAAAAGTTTGGGTCAACATATAGGCGTAATTTTATCAAAATCAGATTATGGAAAAAAAAGATATCGTAAATTTAAGTGTTTTCAGTAAACGCCATGTGTGTTTTTTCAACTATTAAAAACCTCTTATCTCAAAAACTACTTCACCAATTTGCATGGGGTTTTCACAGGTAACTTGAGCGTAATTCAGGGTAACATATAAACTTTGTTTCATAAAAATCCTACCACGGAAAAAACGAATGTTGTAATTTGAAATTGTTTAGCTACAACCGTCATGTCTGTCTGTCTCTTTGAACACGCTCATCTCCAAAACTACTTGACGAATTTTCATGGGGTTTTCACACGTAACTTTAGCATATAGTGCGATTATATAAAGGCTTCAATAATTAAAATCGGATCAGAGAAAATGAAGATATCATAATTTAATCATTTGTTTAAAAGCCTTCGTGTATGTCTATTTGTTTAAGGTAATCTCCAAAAGTACTACATGAACTTTCTTGGGTTTCCACAGGTAAATGTGGAATAGTTTGGAGAGTAACATAGGCTACATTTCCTCAAAATTGGATCAGAGAAAGGGAGGATATAGTAATTTGAAGTTTTATGTGTATACTATGCTTATAGGTATGTTGTAGTTCAGCAAATCTCCAACAATACTATATGAACTTTCGTGGTGTTTCATAGGTCAACTGAGAGTACCTTGGGGCAACATATAAGCTTCATTTAATTAAAATCGGATGAGGGGAAGAAGAGATATCGTAATTTGTAGTGTCTGGTGTACGCTGTGCTTGAATTGCAGTGTAGTATAGCAAAGATCTGATAGAGGCGCTGTTCGTAACATAGTATAGCAAATAACTAATAGATGGCGATGCGTTTTTTATTCACTTAAGGCTACGATTTTCCTTACGGCAGTGGTGTTGTGTATTGATGTTGGCAACGGCCGTTGAATCCTTTTTGAAAAATCAGTCATGTACAATGAGGGGAATAATTCTTTGTGTTGATGATGAAATCTATACTAATAATAAATCTGTAAATGTAGGTCTGTCACTGTTCCCTTCAATCTTCAAAATACTGGACGAATCTTCATGTGGTTTTCACAGGAAACATGAGAAAAGTTTGGGTCAACATATAGGCATAATTTTATGAAAATCGGATCACGGAAAAAAAGATATTGTAATTTCAATATTAACCGTTATGTCTGTCTGTATCTTTGAACATGTATATCTCAAAAACTACTTGACGAATTGTCATAGGGTTTTCACACGTAACTTTAGAACATCGTGCGGTTACATAAAGGCTTCAATAATTAAAACCAGACCACAGAAAATAAAGATATCATAATTTAATCATTTGCTTAAAAGCCACTGTGTATGACTATTTGTTGAGGGTAATCTCCAAAAGTACTCCATGAACTTTCATGGGTTTCCAAAGGAAAATTGAGAATAGTTTGTAGAGTAACATAGGCTTAGTTTCATCAAAATCGGATCGGGGAAGGAAAGATGTAATTTGAATTTTTTGTGTATAATATGCTTATAAGTATGGTGTAGTACAGCAAATCTCTAAGAGTACTATACGAACTTTCATGGGGTTTCATAGATCAACTGAAAGTACCTTGGCGCAACATATAAGCTTCATTTCATCAAAGTCGGATCAGGGGAAGAAAAGATATATATATATATATATATATATATATATATATATATATATATATATAATATAAAAAATAGACGAAGATTACTCACCAGGCGAAGGAGCACAGGTGTGACAGCATCACAAATAAATAAATGAATACACACACACACACACAATCGCAAGCTTTCGCAACCCAGTTGCGTCTTCAGGCAGTAGGGAAGGAGAGGGAAAAGGAAATGATGAGGGTTTTAAGGAAGGGGGTAAGGAGCCATTCCAATCCCGGGAGAGGAAAGACTTACCTTGGGGGAAAAAATGGAGGGTAAACAAATGCACACATGCCCACACATTCACACAGACACAAGTACACCTCATGGCGTCTGTGTAAATGTGTGGGTGTGTGTGTGTATTTGTTTACCCTTCTTTTTTCCCCCCAAGGTAAGTCTTTCCTGTCCCGGGATTGGAATGATTCCTTACCCACTCCCTTAAAACCCTCATCATTTCCTTTTCCCACTCTTTCCCTTCTGCCTGACGAAGCAGCTAGGCTGCGAAAGCTTGCGTTTGTGTGTGTGTGTGTGTGTGTGTGTGTGTGTGTGTGTGTGTCTGTGTGTTTATTTGTTGCTATCACTGCCTGTGCTCCTTCGCCTGGTAAGTGGACTTCATTTATTTTTTATAAATAATATAGTGAGGACAGTTTACAACTCACCGCAAAGACGTGGCGACGAGCTGCGACAGGCACATACAAAAGACACACACATACAACACATTCAGCTATCGGCCATGGCCTTCTTCAGAAAATAGAGCACTCATGCAATCACACAGGCACACAACACAGTCATACAACCATCACCTCCGACTGCCACACTTCGAATTCGAAATAGATGAAGTCCACTTACCAGGCGAAGGAGCACAGGCAGTGATAGCAACAAATAAACACACAGACACACACACACACACACACACACACACACACACACACACACACACACACACACACACACACACAAACGCAAGCTTTCGCAGCCTAGCTGCTTCGTCAGGCAGAAGGGAAAGAGTGGGAAAAGGAAATGATGAGGGTTTTAAGGAAGGGGGTAAGGAGCCATTCCAATCCCGGGACAGGAAAGACTTACCTTGGGGGAAAAAATGGAAGGTAAATAAATGCACATACAGCCACACATTTACACAGACACAAGTACACTTAGGCAGACATACTGTAGAACTGTAGAAAGCAAAGAAGTTAGGAGTCAGACAGAGATGCCACTTGAGGCAGAGGCTCTGTCCAGAGAACCAAGGCAAAGATGTTAAGATGGTGGGTGGGAATTCGAATTTAGCGGAGGTTAAGACCAGGTGGGCAACGGGAAGAGAGAATATGCTGAAGGGCTAGTTCCCATCTCCGGAGTTCGGAAGGATTGGTGTCAGTGGGAAGTATCCAGATAACCCGGACGGTGTAGCACTGTGCCAAGATGTGCTGGCCATGCACCAAGGCATGTTTAGCCACAGGGTGATCCTCGTTACCAACAAACACTGTCTGCCTGTGTCCATTCATGCGAATGGACAGTTTGTTGCTGGTCATTCCCACATAGAACGCTTCACAGTGCAGGCATGTCAGTTGGTAGATCACGTGGGTACTATCGCAAGTGGCTCTGCCTTTGATCGTGTACACCTTTACTCCAGTCCCGTAACCCGGAAGGTGTACACGATCAAAGGAAGAGCCACTTGCGATAGTACCCACGTGATCTACCAACTGACATGCCTGCACTGTGAAGCGTTCTATGTGGGAATGACCAGCAACAAACTGTCCATTCGCATGAATGGACACAGACAGACAGTGTTTGTTGGTAACGAGGATCACCCTGTGGCTAAACATGCCTTGGTGCATGGCCAGCACATCTTGGCACAGTGCTACACCGTCCGGGTTATCTGGATACTTCCCACTGACACCAATCCTTCCGAACTCCGGAGATGGGAACTAGCCCTTCAGCATATTCTCTCTTCCCGTTGCCCACCTGGTCTTAACCTCCGCTAAATTCGAATTCCCACCCACCATCTTAACATCTTTGCCTTGGTTCTCTGGACAGAGCCTCTGCCTCAAGTGGCATCTCTGTCTGACTCCTAACTTCTTTGCTTTCTACAGTTCTACAGTATGTCTGCCTAAGTGTACTTGTGTCTGTGTAAATGTGTGGGTGTATATGCATTTATTTACCTTCCATTTTTTCCCCCAAGGTAAGTCTTTCCTGTCCCGGGATTGGAATGGCTCCTTACCCCCTTCCTTAAAACCCTCATCATTTCCTTTTCCCTCTCCTTCCCTTCTGCCTGATGAAGCAGCTAGGCTGCGAAAGCTAGCATTTTTGTGTGTGTGTGTGTCTGTGTGTTTATTTGTTGCTATTACTGCCTGTGCCCTTTCGCCTGGTAAGTGTACTTAATCTATTTTCAAATGTCTGTCTAGGTGTGTTTGCGTTTCGATATGTCTGAGTGTGTGTGTATTTGTTTACCTTCCTTTTTTCCCCCTAAGGTAAGTCCTTCCACTCCTGGGATTGGAATGACTCCTTTTCCACTTCCTTAAAACCCATATCCTTCCCTTTTCCTCCCCTTTTTTCCTCTTTTTCCTGAAGAAGCTGCCAGTGGTGGCAAAAGCTTGTATGTGTGTTTGTGTGTGATTTTATTTGTTTCTCTCGACGAGCCGGTCCTTTTGGTAAGTCATCTCTTTTCTATTTTTATCTATATTTATATGTATATACATGTTATTCATGTTGAGGTATGGTACAGATTGAATTTCCATTAGCAACATAACAAAGAGTATAAATTATAAATTTACATCCCAACCAAGTGGGTAAAATATGGTGATACAATAAAAACAACTCAATATAATGCTAAAGACAGAAACATAAATTTTCCTCCCTTTCACATAAACAATCTATTAGGCACTTCGATTTGAAAAGCTGTCCAAAGCTTCACAAGGCTAGAGAATAGTCATGTTGCACTTGAACAATCTACAGTACTGAGCAATATATTTGTATGAGAAGCTATCTATGTTACATTAGTGAGCTTACAGATAATATCTAACATAACTTAAGAAGACATAAAAATAGGAAAAAATCTCAGCATTTCACCCAACTAACAAAATTTACATTACGGGTGAACTTACTATATCACTTACGTCACTATTTTCAAATTCCTCTACAGAACAGAAGGCCTTTTCTTTCAGCCAGAATTCTATAACTTTTCTGAACCTGCTGGTTTTCAACTGCCTAATTGCACTGGGTAATTTGTTAATAAAAATTTTCCCTGCATACTGAAAGTTTTTTTGTATTCTTGTTAGCCTAGTCCTAGGGATATTCGAAGTGTTTCTATTCCTGTTTTTATGAGAGTGAACATTCGCTCTGGTATCATGTTTATCCCAGTTAATCTTTGTATACATAAGTGTGTGTAATATGTATAGACTTGGGACAGTCATTGTTTTGTTCTCAATGAAATACATTTTGCAAGGAGTGTTGGCTCCTAGACCATACATGCATCGGATAGCTTTTTTCTGCCAAAGGAAAACACTTCTGGCACCAGCAGAGTTACCCCACATTATTATACCGTAGTTAATGTGTGAATGGAAAAAAAAGTGTAGTATGCTAGAAGTAGCTGTTTTTCACTGACACAGGTTTTTAATTTTCTTAGTAGGTACAACACTCGAGATAAATTGGTGCATAAGATTTCTGTGTGTGAGTTCCAGGTCAATTTGGTGTCAAGGTGGATACCGAGTAATTTGACAGTGTCATTAGCTGCATCTTTTAGAGAGAACACTATTTTCTCAGTTTTGCTAGTGTTACATGTTAATTCATTTGTCTGAAACCATATAGGTGGAAGTGGCAATAGTGTTTCAATGCGCATGGGCGGCTGAGGTTCAGATTTTCTTCTGAACCCCCTGGAGGCAGGGAGGGGCTGGGGCTGGTAGAGTCCCCAGCTCCTGGCTAATCTAGCTCTAGTGGTTACACACGAATGATCCCGAAACAAGACAACAGAGCTACTGCGCATTTCACCTTGCACGTGGGCATATCCTTCATGAAGGCAACATCCACCCTTCACATTTGTTTCTGATGCATTGAAGATTCTTCAAAAACATGTCATATTTGGTAAAATATAACTATCAATTAAAGATGAATCGACTGTAAAAGATCTGATCGTGAATAATAATTAAATTACAATTCTCCACCTAGCAAGAATAGCCATGTGGTTGGTGGCATCAAGCTTTCGAAGGTACTGGGTTCGTGACTGCAAGCAGTTTTTTATAAACCCAGTTTTGTCCTTAACAGATACGGGAACAACAATGATTTTTGTACTGTTATTTGCCACATTTCTTTGGAGGTTTTAGGAAATGTGTCATGATTCTTAGGGTAAAAGACATTCATATTCTTCATTGTAACAAATATTTAACTGTTTGAAAAGATGTTGGGGAGTGCAGCCTTTGCACATGTGTAACGTTAGGCGGGCTGATGCTTGCAGTGTCACACAACCTGAAGGTTGCTTGTCTCTTCATCATAAAAGATTAATTTTGTTACACTCACTTAACAATATATCAGTTACTTACTGTGTTTTAGTGTTCATGTGCATATTCATACTATCTTAGTGTTTTTATCAAAGAAAAATTAACAATGTTCAGTATCTTTCGGAAACGCATTACTCAGCTTTAAGCTTGGAACAAAAGTGTGAAACAAAGAAGCTTGGGAGATGGACGTCTGAGCTTGAGTTGAAGCAAGTGCAAATAAGCTGAGGTACGACATTCTGCAGATCTTTTAACAAAAATATATCTAAAGGTGCGCCAAATTGCCTCTTTGGACACTAAGAGGGTGGGGCACTACTATCGAGATCGGTCATCTGAATCACCAGCTGCCACTGATCACAGTGTTGAATTTGTGTTAGTCAACAACCCTTCAGTCCAAATGAAAAATGTCGAATATTTGTGGAAAAATGTTAAGTGAATCATCAAGTCAGAGGGTCACCTTGTTGTACATGATGAAATGTATTTATTCCAATATCTATCCTTCCACAATGTGTGTCTCACAGAAAAAAAAGTTGCCTTACAAAACATTGCCAGTGTTTGTGAGAACATTTCTCTAGTATCCCCAGTTTATGAACTGAAAGGACTGAATCAGTGGCCTACACATGCTATGAATTTCAGGTAGACGACAACAATCAGGAATCATGTACTGATGCAGAAAGCTACATGAACTATACCTGTAATTTATGCTGTTTCCTGCTCTATGGTTGAAAACTGTATAGCAGGAACAGCGTCAATTATGTCATAGTGATTGCAAAATATTGTTGTCCTTATTATGTCATTTTCTTTTAGGCATTAGTCTTATGTAAATAAAACTCACTCCTCTTAACTAAAGGGTGTATTACACAGAGCGAATTTGGTCGCTAGTCGCTGGCGTATTTGGATGCAGCTGCTAAATTCGCTGCGTGTAAACAGGGAGAGCGCTCCGAAACGCGATCGTCTAAAGTTGAAGTGTGGGCTACTTTAGACGCTGGTCGCTGGCGTTTTTGGACGCTAGCGTCTTTGGTCACCCCATGTCATATACGAGAGCGTCTAAATTAGCCACCAGTCGAGTCAAAATGTCGAAGGAAATTGTGTCTCTCGCAACAATTTTAAAAGAACAATTAATGAACCAAAAGCAAAACAGAAAAGTAGAAAAGAATAAAAGAAAATGGATTAGAACGTTGATTGCGAGGAGGGATAAATATGGTGCTTCTGCATATCTTTTGGGTGAATTATCGTGTGAAGATCCTTCTGCCTACAAAAATATAATGAGGATCACATAAGAAAATTTTTATAGATTACTGTAAATGGTAGAGGATAAAATAGGGAAACAGAATACCATCATGAGGATGGCAATCTCGCCAAGAATAAAATTTAAATAATCGTTATTTTTAATGTCCCATAATACTGGAAAACTTCGATAAATTTTCAGAAATTTGATCAATTCCACTTCATATTTTGTTTGGTGGGACGCAGAACTTTTAATATATTTATTTACGTCAATGATCACAAAATTTCTTTTCGTTTTGATGACCGGTTTCAGTCAGGATGACCATTTTCAAGTCTACAACAAATCAGAAAAAGGATACATCAAGTATTAGACTTAGAAAACAAATAATGCATTCAGTGGCGTAGCTACTACACCAAGGACCCCGGGGCAAAAATGACGTTGGGACCCTCTCTAAACTAAAACTATACCACAGGCGCCGACTTTTGAAAATCTTGGGGTATGCTCAGTGGTGTTTCCTATAGGGGGAGGTGGTTGCCGGCCTGCGCCCCCCCCCCCCCCGACAGGTATTTCTTTAAACAAACAAACAAAATAATAATAATAATTTATTGCATTTTTCGAATTCCAGGTGCAAAGGTAAAGTAATAATTTTGTTTTATTTTAGTAGTATTTCTGGTGTTAATTTAGCACCATTTTAATTTCTGAAAGGCGAAAAGTAATTTTTTAACATACAGCAAAGAAATTTCAATTTCAAGTTTCAGAACTACTGGGTGGCTTTTGCGACCATTTGAACCTTTTTTCCCATTGTAGTAAGTACAGAAATCATTTTCAGAATTTTCGTCTTCTTAAACATGCATATCAGAAAACGATGTGCCTGTATTGTGAATACTGTGTTCATTATCGTAAAAAACAAACATTGGATGGTCTTCCTGCCTTCTTTCTTCTGCAGATTTATTTTCTTTACAGTATTACGAAAATAGTCCATAACCATTTCTGCTGTCATACCATGTCTGTCGATACCAAAATATTCACAACCCATTGTTACATCACACACCAATTCAGTAAACAGGATGAAAAATGTCACGGCTTAACACTAACATGATTCCTTGAAGACAATTGACTTCTAAGAGAATAAATAAACGTTAAATTAGTTAACATTCGCACTATTTAGAAAATGATCACTTCACTTACATGTCAACATGAATTTTAATGCCTACGAATTCAATTACCTGTTTGTTTCCGATAATCTTTTTACAACGGTGTATTACAAAAGCCAACCATCCATCAATGGAATGAGAGAGTCGAATTTAATTACAATCAGCAAATATAATGTAAAGAAAAAAATAATATCAAAATTTTCAGTGGGGTATGCCGAGCATACCCACTCAAATTTTGGAGTATGCTTGAGCGACCGAACATACTCGGAATCGGCGCTTATGGACTAAAAAGATGCAATACTACTTCGTCAGGCCTTACCGCTTACTGGAAGACATAATAAGGCAAACCAAAATACTCTTAAGTAAATTACTGTGCGTCACGCAGCAGATAATATTTAATCATACTCTCTAATATAATTATAACTGTGAAAGTTAATTATGCTTTCAAGCAGAAACTACTGGGTGGATTTGGATGAAATTTTGGAGAGGGATAGAGTTGGACCTGGGTAGGACATAGTTATCGAAATTGCTCCATACTAGGTGAATGAAGTTGCAGGCAGAAGCTAGTAAAAATGAACAATGAAGTTTTACTCAACCACGAAAATATGGTCCCCTGCCGCGAATCAAACCATGAACAGTATTGTCACACACTGCTAGTAATTCAGCAGGTGGCAGGATGCACGTCTTAGCGGACAAGCAATACCTTTTTATGTTTATATTCTGAGATGGGAATAATTTTTGGATTTCACTTCGTGAGTCTGTTGGCAGTGTTCAAAAAGTTAAAAGTCGAAAATCCTTCATTCAGCTAAAATATATATAGTAGAACGTCGATTATCCGAAGAGTAATTGGGGGACGTGGATGTTCAGAAAACTGATTATTCGTATAATCGAACTGTACACTTCTACTTGCCAATAAGAAGTACTGTACAGTAAATGTATTTATACAGTATTTGGAGTCGCATGATCCTTCACATTGCGTCGAGCCGGCACGCCACAACACTTGGATGGCGCAGCTGTTGCTTTGAACAGCTTTGATGCTGCTGCTACTTCTGCCGACTGGAGTGTGCCGATTGTCATACTCAGTGACTGTCGG
Organism: Locusta migratoria; assembly: GCA_026315105.1. Classification (NCBI taxonomy): domain Eukaryota; kingdom Metazoa; phylum Arthropoda; class Insecta; order Orthoptera; family Acrididae; genus Locusta; species Locusta migratoria. The sequence goes on along the minus strand of CM048753.1, from coordinate 49,218,229 downwards.
CTTGGCCTGTTAGCAGGCCCCACTAGAAGCAATGTTCCATCACCCTGTGGCCCAGTGCGGCTACTGTGGGAAGCTTAGTTCGACAAGAGGGGGAATTGATGGACGGTGGGGTGGGAAGGTAAAAAAATAAATAAATAAAAATAAAAAAATAAAATGAAGAAAACTATGCTCTACCGCAACTTTTTCTGAACTTTGCTCACGGAGGCCGAGGGGCCCCTTCATCTCGAGGGCCCCGGGGCACTGCCCCGCCTAGCCCTATGATAGCTACGCCACTGAATGCATTACATTCATAAATACATGTAGTATAGCCATATGGCATCATCACAGCATAAGTGTATCTTCAGTAAGGTTGTTGTTGTTGTTGGGTTTTGGAAGGGACTAACAGCGACGGTTATCAGTCCCCTTCATTAAGGAATGTAACAACAGGTATGATGTATAGTATTTTTAACATGTTTTTTTTTATATTGATGACTGTAATGCCTTATTTATGTTTTATAAGGTACCTTAGTCTATTACTAAATTTGTCCTGTTTCCGATTTGCTGTAGACTTGAAAGTGGTCATCACTGACCTAAACCAGTCGTCAAAACGCCGAGAAATTTTGTGATCGACGTAAATAAAGACATTAAAAGTAATTACAAAATGGATCACTGATATAAATTCACGACCATGTCGCACCTTGGTAAACTGAACTGTTTGGTATCACCTAACCTCCAAAACAATGTATTATATGCTATGTCGTGTTCAATTGTTTTTACGAAGACGCTAGTGCCTGAAGTCGCTGCGTGTTATTGCGTCAGCGTATTCATTCGCTATTCGCCCATAGGCCGAGCGACAACAGATGCCAGCGACTAGTAACCAAATATGCTCCGTGTAATATACCCTTAAGACATTCGCTTGTTCAATATCTAATGTTTCGATACAAATCACTTTGATATATGTCATTTGGAGGCTGCAGCCTGTGCTGTCACCGTGTATTTTTCTTTCAGTATGTTCACAGCACAAATAATACCTTTGCCTGTTCATTTCAGGATATAATATATAGTTCCAGCTGTTCTTCCCACAAGGTCCGGCTAGTCCGTACCTTGTATTGAAAGAAAATAGTCGTTATAATCAGACTAGTATCCGAAGTTGCTTGATATGGTTATCAGGACACCTGGAAATTTTGTCCATATCTGCATTTGAAAGATAACTATTCTTTCCAATAACATTAAACTTTATTCTTTCTTCGTTAAGAACTACATCAGTTTTGCATTTCTGATTCTGATATGGACTGAACGAAATCCTAATTAAGAATAACAATTGCTTTAAATCATAAAAACAACAGACAGTCATCTTTAAATAACCTTAATCTTCCCTCTTCCTTGGCACTGTGCATTTCTTTTACTCCATAGCAACGAGCACAAATTCACCCGCCAAAACCTGCGGAAATAAATTCAGTCTGGCAGTATTTGCTCACACAGTGCCAAACCCCTTATAACATAAACTATTTGAATATCTAAGGTCAAGCTAGAAACCAGTAGTGTACAATGTTACACTACAAGCCATTCTATGTAACACCTCTTTGAAATTGCTATAAACAGATAACTACACAGTGCTTTTTGGGAAGAATAGTAAATATTGTAGGAGGTGGTAGTATAGATGAATTGCAATATACAATACCTTATGATTCCAGTTTTTATTAAGCACAGAGATACAGCTGTTAGTGTGTAACTCAAACAAGTGAAAAGGAAAGGCAGATGGGGACATTTTCCCTGATTCTTCCATATATTCTTGGTGAAACATCATCACATTGAATTAAAAGCACAATTTTGTGTATATTCTACAAATTTATTATTAATTACTTTGTTTTCTCCTTACAAGGCCATCTTCAGACTTTTATCGCAATTCTTCTATACTACCAGCTCCTAAAATATCTACTTTTCCTCCTGAAACACCCTGTAAAATGATGAAATTGTACAACGGAAAATTTGGGATCGAAGAAAAATGTTACAGCTCACCACATAAAGGATGTGTTGAGCAGCACACAAGTACAAAAGGAGACTGCTTGATATTACACCAATAAAAGTTAAAGCAGTCAACAATCCGAAGATTGGTTTGAACACTACAGTGCTTTACTAGGCAGGGTCCTGTTTGGAGGTGGTATGCCGTTGCCTTCCTCCGACCTTCGAACTGACTTTTCCAGCCAGTTAAAGGAGGACTTACACTTTAACATGGATTCCAAACCACGGTGCTACTTGGTATTTTTCACATCAGCAACACTGTCAGAGGTGGAAGAAGTAGAAAGTGACAGATAAAAATCCCAGGACCTGGCAGGGATCGAACCCGTGACCTTTGGATTCAGAGTCTGGCACTCTACCACTGTGCTACCAAGCCACACAATGTCCACCTACATTGTAACACCATGAAAGAAGCATCCAACTCTAGTGAAATTTGCAGCATTCATTTGCAGTGACAAGTGATGTACACAATCGGCATTTCAGTGCACAAGTAGTGCCACCTAGAAGCACTGTATCAGTTGGAAGCAGACGGCTGTGTGGACATAGTGCAATTTTGTCTTTTGTGTGTTTGTTTTATGTAAGCAGGTTCAGTATGCCTCATAGAAAGAACGAACATCTTTGCTCGGGAAAAATAGTTACCTATAGGAACTGTGCATTACCCTTAAGAAAATTCAGTGATTGTGTTGGATGTAACAGAGCAATTGTGATAATCAGTAATTGTTGGATACAGGAGGGAACAATGGAACATGTGGAATGATTATGTCCTTCTCACTGGATCACTACATTTGGTGACAGGCAGATTGTAAGCACGGCAGTGATCGATCACACTAGCATGTCACAAGAAATTTCACCTGTTATGCAATAATCAATCAGTGTCCACACATTTGTTGTAGTTAGCAGCAGTGTGGGCACTCTGCAAGATGTCCATTACTGCTCATTGTAAAAATACACCCCACGAACCACTGACACTGCCGAGGTAGGGTGGCTCGTGTGCCTCAGAGAGCCGTACTGTAATTACAACCACAGCAGAGGGGTATCTGGAGAGAGGCAAGACAAAGGTGTTCCTGAAGAGGGACAGCAGCCTGTTCAGTAGTTGCAGTGCCAACAGTCTGGATGACTGACTGAGCTGAGACTGTAACATCAGCTAACATGACCATGCAGTTGTTTTGCATGAACATTTGATGGCAACTCCATTTCCACACTGCCCCCTTGCCTGGGTCCACATGAAGGACAATAAACACCTTCACTTGTCTTGAGTGGCTCTCTGAATTTCCTTCTTTCTTGAGTCTCACTTTGAATTTTGTTGTTGCATGTAGCTCCTCAATGTACGGCTTGTACAAATGGAATTGAAATCTCAAATTTGTCCTTAAAGTGGAAAGACCAAACAATTGCTTCTTTATCTATTTATTTAGTTTACATAAAAAAAAAAAAAAAATATCATTGGGTGCAACCCAATTTAAAACTTGACAATCAGGGGGCGAAGCCCTTGCATTAAACTGCTGATCAGGCTCACTGAAAGTAAAGATTATGACAAGAAGGATGTCATCAAATAATCAAAATTTAAAAGCCACAGTATACAGGGTGAATCAGCTAACACTTGCACTGCAAATATTGCGGAAATGGAAAGTTTGATTGAAGTTCAGTTTTCACAGAATAGGCACATACTTTTAGCCAACAAACAGATTGTAATATTACTTAGAAAGTGTATTTTTATGCAAACATACAGTTTTTTAAATGGAACAATGCCTGTAGACATTAAGAAACTAAAAGTAGGGTGCACTAGAATATCAGTAGTGTTTGTTGCAGGATTCTAGTGCAAGTCATTTACAAGATATCATCTTTTGAAACCTGCCGAACCTCAGTTGTAATAATGCTTACCCAGGCATGTGGAACTATGCCTGGGTGGACATATAGTTACTAGATGCTTGTGGTACCACGATGCAATGAGCCAATTATAGTGTTGCCGGATGCAAAACTGGCATATCTAAAAGAGGTAGAGGTGATGACAATGCCACTGAATACAATCCCCAAAGGTTTCCCTCTCTGGCTACACCATGGGAGGAACGTCGAGCCAGAAATCAGGGTGAGGCTAATGCCCCTAATGCCCCTCATATCTTGTATGTAGCCATAATGATGCAGAATCTTTCAAGACTACAAACCCCTTGTTCTTCATCAAAAACTTGGAGGACAAGTTCAGTGAGGTTGAAGGGATGTCGAAAATGCGTTCTGGGTCAGTCGTTATTAAGCACTGCTTGCCTGTGACAAACTGGATGATGTTTCCATTACGATTATGCCACACAAGACCTTGAACATGGTCCAGGGGATAATGTTCGATAAAGACCTGTTGCTCCAGTCGGATGAGTACTTTTTATTTAGCGAGACCATAGGGGTCCAAAGGACAACAGTGTAGTCACCAGTACCTTCATCTTGGGCTCTGAGGGTGATTCTTTGCCTGCAAAGGTCAGGGTGACGATATGCCGGTGTGACATAAAGCCCTACATTCCTCCCCCTATGTGATGCTTCAAGTGCTGGAGGTTTGGGCATATGTCCTCCTGATGTGACGCCAACCCTACATGTCGGGAGTGCAGACATGCGGTTCATCTGAACATTCCTTGCACCACTCCTCCAGTATGTCTTAACTGAAGTCTTAATCACTCCCCTTGCTTTCCTACATGCACAGTCCTGCAGGAAGAGCGGAAAATTATGGAATACAAAACCTGGGACCGACTGACCTACTCAGAGGCAAAGCATAAATTTCAGAAACTCCATCCTGTGAGAATGACTATCTTGTATGCCTCATCCACCTCACCACCATCATCTCCAGCACCTCCATTACCATCAGCACAGCTAAGAACCGTGGGCTCCCAGGCTCGAATGACTGCCCCTGTCCCCTTGACAATGGGGGGTACCTCTTATTCAGTTGCTCCCACTCTCTTCACCGTGGGAGCAATGACCCTCTAAACAGCAGGGACATCAGTCCCTACCCCTCAGCCGGACAAGCAACAGCCTTGCCCGGCTCCTCTTGCTCGGAAGGGGTCTCTTGGGATACACCCTTCTGAGGCATCTCAGAGTGCCAGGGAGGATCCCAGCCAATGGCAAGATTAGGTGTTTAAATTGATACCCGGGCCAGGGATCTCTGTGAATGGAGTTATATGTACAGACCCAGCCACACTGGCAGAGAGTTTTGCTGAGCATTATGCTCATGCCTCTGCGAACTACCCACCAGCCTTCCATACATTAAAGGAGAATGTTGAATGCCAGCCCATTTCCTTTACCACTCAGCACACTGAGACTTATAATGCTCAATTCAGTGATGGGAGCTAATCAGTGCTCTTGCACAACGTCCTGGGACGGCCCCAGGGCCTGATAGCATCCATGCCCAAATGCTGAGGCACTTATTAGTGGAAAGCCAGGGTAATTTTCTCACTCTCTTCAACTGGATCTGGTGTGATGGGATATTCCCATCGCTGTGGTGGGAGAGCATCATCATTCCAGTAATATAATCAGGCACAAATCCTATCTATGTGGGCAGCTATTACCCTATTAACATGACCAATGTCCTGTGCAAACTGTTGGAGCGTATGGTCAGTAGGCAGTTGTGCTGGATCCTCGAGAATCGGGGCTTACTGCTTCCGTATCAGGGCGGTTTCCACCAGGGTTGCTCTACAACTGATAAACTGGTGTATCTCGAGTCCGAAATCCACACAGCCTTTTCCAAGTGCCAACATCTGACAGCTGTCATTTTTGATATGAACAAGGCATATGATACAACCTGGAGACACCACATATTCACTATGTTACTTGGTTGGGGTCTCCAGGGCTTACTCCCTATTTTTATTAAATCTTTTTAGCTGTTCATACCTTTCATGTTCAAGTAGGTGCCTCTCATAGAACCTCTCATTTGCAGGAAAATGGAGTCCCTCAGGGCTCTGTTTTGTGTCCCCTAATTTTTAGTTGCCATTCATGGCTTAGCAACAGCAGTTGGGTCATCAGTATTCCCTTCTCTGAATGCTGATGACTTCTGTATCTATTTTAGTTCCTCCAGCACCCAAGTTGCTGAATGCAGATTGTAGGGAGCCATTTGGAAGGCACAGTCGTGGACTTTTGCCCACGGCATCCGGTTTTCTGCTGGCAAGACAAGTGTTAAGCACTTCTGTTGGCATTGACCTGTTCACCCTCATCCTGCACTTTATCTTGACAACCACTTATTTGATGTAGTGGAAACCCATAGGTTTCTAGAGCTGGTCTATGACGGCCGGCTGACATGGCTTCCCAACATTCGTCAGCTGAAACAGGAGTGCTGACGACATCTTAATGTTCTCCACCACCTGGGGTGCTGATCACAGCACACTGTTGCGACTATACAGAGCCCTCGTAGAGTCGCAGCTTGACTTTTGGTGCCTTGCATATGATTCACCATCACCTTTAGCATTGTGCTTGCTGGACCCCATTCACCACTGTGAGGTTCGCATCGCGATGGGTACCTTCTGCACCAGCCCTGTGAGCAACCTACTTGTTGAGGTCGGGGTCTCACCTTTGCATATCTGCCACCAACAACTGCTCACGGCCTATGCAGCCCACGTGCATAGCTCGCCAGGCCACCCAAACTATTGTCTGCTTTTCTCAGATGTGGTTGTCCATCCTCAACAACAACGACCCTGATCAGGTCATACCATAGACTATCGCATCCAGTCTCTTCTGTTGGAACTTGAGTCTTTCCCTCTTCCTTCTCCCTATTGGGTACACGTGCATACACCCCCTTGGTGCATGCTGAGGCTCCGTATGCGACTGGACTTGGCCAACAGACCAAAAGACAAGGTTCCTCAAGAGGCACTCCACCATCAGTTCCTTGCTCTTGTAGCTCAGTTCACTGGATCTGACCTCATCTACACAGATGGCTCAATGGCTGAGAATCATGTTGGCTTTTCATACATCCATGGTAGCCATATTGAACAGCACTATTTGCCCAAGGGCTGCAGTGTTTACACTGCGGAGCTGGTAGCCATTTACCGAGCTCTCCAGCATGTGCGGTCCTGTTCAGGTGAGTCTGTCTTCATCTGTAATGACTCTCTGAGCAGCCTGAGAGCTCTGGATCAGTGCTACTCACATTCTCCCCTGGTGCTGGCCATACAGAAGACCCTATCTGCCCTTGACCAATCTGGTCAATCGGTGGTGTTCGTTTGGTCTCCAGGACATGTTGGCATTCCGGGCAACAAACATGCTGACAGACTAGCAAAACAGGCTGTCTATGAGTCTGCTCTGGAGATTGTCATCCCAGCTTCTGACCTTCCAATAGTGTTACACCATCGGGTTTATGAGGTTTGGGACACTAAGTTGCATACCCTGACCATGCCCAACACACTTCAGGTTGTAAAGGAGACCATGGCTGTGTGTCGTTTCTCTGTGTTGGCCTCTCCCCAGGACTCTGTAGTCCTGTGCTGGCTCTGCTTTGGCCACACTTGGCTGATGCATGGCCATCGCCTTCGTGGTGAGGACCCACCTGAGTGTCGCTGTGGCTCTCGTTTGGTGGTAGTCCACATCATGCTGGACTGCCCTATTTTAGCCACCGGAGTTTTAATTTTCCTGCAATTTTGTCAGATGTTTTAAGTGATGATGCCAGAATGGCTGATGCGGTTTTATGTTTTATTCATGACAGTGGTTTTTACTGAAATCTTTAAATCTTTGTTTCAGTCCACTGCCTGTGTTCCTCTTGTCTTTTGTCCCCTGATTGGAGGTTTCCATGTATTGCCACTTGGTTGACTTTTCCTCCTTTTAGTCTCATGGTCGGTCAACCATGGACATCGCCTTTATGTTCCATTTTTTGTCATTGTTCAGTGTTTCTGTGTGATTGTCTCATTTTGTGGTGTCTCTTGTCGACATTGTTATCCTTTTCCTAATCTCTGGGCTCTTTTCCACTTCTATGCCTGTTCTTTTGATGCCCCGTGATGGAATGGGGGACTGATGACCTTGCAGTTTTGCCCCCCTAAAACATCCAAACAACAACATCCTGATCTCTGGACAGAGCCTCTGCCTCAACTGACATCTCTGTCCAACTTCTTTGCTTTTTACATATGTCTGCCTTGGTGTGTGTGCATGTATATGTGTATAGGCGAGTGTGTGTGTGTTTCTTTCAAATGTTCAAATGTTTGTAAATCTATCGGACCAAACAGCGTGGTCATCAGTCCGTAGCTTACAAACTACTTAAACCTAGGTAAACTAACCTAAGGACAAACACACACACCCATGCCCCAGGGAGGACTGGAACCTCCACGGCGAGCAACCGCGCGCTCCGCAGCGAGACGCTTTAGACCGCTCGGCTACTCCACCATGGCTGTGTTTCTTTACCTATCCTTTTTCCCCCAAGGTAAGTCTTTCCTCTCCCGGGATTGGAATGACTCCTCACCCACTCCCTTAAAACCTGCACCCTTTCCTTCGCGCTGTCCTTCCCTGTTCTTTTTCTGAAGAAACAACCCAGGGTTGCAAAAGCTCAGCATTTGTTTATTTGTGTGTCTGCGTTTTTATTTGTGTATCTATCTACATACCTGTGCTTTTTCGCCTGTTAAGTAAACCACATCTACTTTATATACAGGGTGTTTCACTAAGTGTGTTTGCCTCTGTAACCTATGAAATAATAGGTGACAGGAAATTTTAATGCGGTAGGTCAACACAAGAAATGTTACACTTTCTGCGGAGCTATGAATATAGTTTATTGTATCATTTTCCAAAGAGTTACAGCACGAAGGTATAATTTTTTTAATGGAACAATAGTTTTTTTCTATCATGCATTGGAATTGTTGAAGCAAGCTGCATCCAAATCAATTTAAACTACATTCCTATCACTGTTAGTTTGGGAGCTACAACCCTTCAAAGTTTCAGGGGCAGCTACCGCACGCTGTACATAATACATGGCTGTGTGGTGGGTGATGGATGTTATGGTGGTGGGAAGTTGATTTACATGAGATGTTCAAATGTGTGTCCATGTTCGTCAATGCATAATGCAATGTGCCATCGAAAGGATCTGCGGACGAGATGTAACATTGCCGGTGTGACGGAGCGACATGCGTCCTCAATGCGCCGTTTTAGATCATCTGGGGATGTGGGCTCAGTGACATAAACACGACCCTTTAGATATCCCCACAAAAAGAAATCTTCTGGTGTTAAATCAGGCGACCTTGCAGGTCGTATTTGAGGGAATATTAGGCAAGGAGTGACTGAAACGGGGAGAAGTAATACAGTAGAAGAACAATGGGTAGCTCCGGGAGACAGTAGTTAAGACTGCAGAGGATCATATAGGTAGAAGGGCAAAGCCTATTAAAAATCCTTGGATAACTCAGGAGATACTGAACTTAATTGCCACCTCTAATGACCAAGCTGTCAACAGGTATGTTAAACCCTAAGCTTCCTTCCTTCCTTGAGCTTAATTGATGAAAGGAGATAATACAAAATGGTAGTAAGGATGGCTTATAAATGAGTTTAACAGAAATTTCAAATTGGCTGAGGAGGAGTGGCTAGAGGACAAATGAAAGTCTGTGTAAGAATGCATAACTAGGGGAGAGATAGTTACACTGAAAGAAAAATAAATATTTGGAGAGAAAAAAAGAAAAAAGCAGCTGCATGAATTTCAGGAACTCAGTTTAAAAACCAGGGAAAGCTGAAACTTGGAAGTAATATATAGGGGCCTATACAAGGAAATGAACTTGAAGGCAGTATTGTAGAAATTGAATGGGAAATATACTGTGAGAAGAATTTGACAGGACACTGAAAGAAATGAGTTGAAATGAGACTCTTGGAGTAGATGATATTCTATCTGAACTGCTGATTGTATTGGGAGAGACAGTTATGAAGAAACTGTACCACCTTGTGTGAAAGATGTATGAGGATGAGGAACTGCTCTTAGATTTCAACATGAATATAATAATATGAAGAATATAAGTTTGGATTTAGAAAAAAGATAGGAATATGTGAGGCAATATATTACAATTTATGTTAGATGAAGGTTAAGGAAATGTTTTTAGATTTTTGTAGATAGGAGAAGGCTTTTGACATTGTTGACTGAAATACATTGAAATCCTGAAGGTAGTAGGGGTAAAATATAGAGAGTGAAGAGTTGTATTCAACTTGTAGAGAAAACAAATGGCATCTATTAGAGTCCAAGGGCATGAGACGGATGCAGTGGTTAGGAAGGGAGGAAGACAGAGTTGTAGACTTTCCCTAATCTACATCTACATCTACATGGAATACTCTGCAAATCACATTTAAGTGCCTGGCACTATGTACAATGGAGGACAAAAAGATTACCCAGCTCGAATAAAGTCCAAGAACAGAGTATTGCGCATGCTCAAGTTTGTAAGTGTGAGTGTTGCCAACTCCAGCAGTCTGTGCAGCTAAGATGAATGTATCAGCAGATAGGAATATAAAATAATCACATTTACAGTAAACAGCAAGGGAGAATGGTCACGTGTTGGAGTACTCGCCGAAGTTAACGGAAATGATTGCATTTATTACATTATGGGATATACGAAAAATGTGTTTCTAAAGCTGCACATTCGTTTGGATCTTCTTAAAAACAATGGTTATGTTGTTTTTTGTAATTGTATCAGGTTGGATATTGTCCATCTACCAACAGAAAACCATTTACAAAACTAAAACCAGACAGAATAACAATATTTAACCAGCATTCGTTTGCACAGTTATAAACCTACAGCGATGCCATAAGATTCCGCATCCGAAGAGATGGCAGCGTACACATGAGAGGATATGGAGAAATAAGAGGTAAAATTAAACTACCCAAATGTTCTTGTCTCAAAGAGCTGCCAGAAGGATCAGAACTAGTTGTTAAAGCCTTAAAAGAGGTAGTTTACCAGAAGAAGCAGGGATACGATATGGGGTTCGAGAATGTACCTTCTTTGTACTTATCCAATTACTGGTTGGAGAAGGAAATGGAAGATTCCAATGTGGATTTAAAATACATGTTAACAATTAAGATGGATGTTATTAAAATAATGCCAAACAAACAAGCAAAGAGTTCGTTTCCGTGGAGTTTATCACACATATCGAGAGAAAGTGTCAAAGTCATGTTTGCATATGGTTTTTAAACAGAGGGTGTTGAGACATCTAGTTACAGCAGTTACTGCATTTACAGTAGAAGTTCCATCTACCTACAGAGAAGTCATTTGCAGAATTTAAACCTATGGAATAGAAATATTTAATTTTGTTCCTGTAGTACTCAAAACGTCTCTAGTACTTCCCATTTATTATCTAACACGCGCTACGTTTATTTTTTTTTTTTAAACACATTTGTCGGCTGTTGCAAACATCGTCTATACGAAGAGATACATTTATTTTATGCTCAGACGCCTTAGGTGATGAACGATTTCCGAAAGACGGAACTTTTTTGTCGATGAATAGTTCAAAATGTTTGACTTTGGTTAGAATTTTTAAAAAATAATTCCTCAATAAATGTATGTAGGTTATACGACACTGAGAGTACACACCCGCGGCATTACACTGGATTTCTTTGTATCGTGTCTATATTTAGCTGCAAAATTGCATCACAATCCTCCTCTCTAAGTGAGGGGTATTGTTTATACCGTGTCACGAAAAACTCCGGTGTGAGAAGGGTTGTGGTATGCATAGGTGCACCGCGCGATGGTTTGTGTGCGTGTAAATTATGTGGAGATTCTTAATACTGACATAATCAAGGACGATATAAGTATTACAGAGAAGAGCTATATGAAAGCAGGAGAATCATATTTCTCCCAGTCCAGAACATTTTTCTCACGATGCCCTCGGAAACAGTTATCACAGAATTAGGTCTGACACCTACAAAAACAAGGTCGTTTGCCAAGTCTAGCCCTTGCTAAAAATCCTAAGAACCTTACATTTACTGTGCTCTATGTGTCTATATTAATAGTGGAATGGTGACTCGTTTTAAAAACAAAATGTAATCTTAAAAATTCTATATAGAAATTCTGCATTAGTGTGGAGTAGAATTGCTTTAAGAGTTGCATTATTTAGAAAATAAAATTTAAAATCCCAAATGTTATTTAAGTTACTGAATAAAATAAAGAGCGAATGACTGTGTTATGCAGGAGAAACCTATTTCTAACAGCCCAGAACATTTTCCTCAGAATGCCCTCGAAAACAGTTATCGAAAAATTAGGTCTGGCACCTACAAAAACATCATCGTTCCACAAATCTAACCCTTACTAAAAATCCTAAGAATCAGACATTTACTGTGCTCTATGTGTCTATATTTATAGCGGAATGACAACTAGTTTAAAAAAAAATTACAGTCTTAAAATTCTATATAGAAATTCAGCATTAATGTCGAGTAGAATTGCCTTAAGAGTTGTATTATGTAGGAAATAAAAGATAAAATCTTGAATGGTGTTGGTTGGGGGATTTGCACAGGAGGGAAGAGTGATGCCGCTATTTGGAACGGAAAGTTAAAAATTAAACTGGATTCGGCGGCCGGCAGGTGTGTGAACGAGTGCGGTATATGCGCCCTGCAGTATCGGAAGGGCGGTCTTGTGTCAGTCGCTGCCAGTAAGAGGGACCGCCTGTGGCACGCCCCTCGCGGTCGGACGAAGGGTGTGGTGGCAAGCGTTGCTTACTGTGCAGACGCGCGGTAAGGGGAGCATGTTCTTGACTTAATTTTGTGGATTTTCACCTCGGCAGGTGTGTGGACGAGGGTGCGGGAGCCTCCAACCCTCTACATCTGGCCGCGTGATCTTGACTTAATTTGTGGATTTTACGGTCGCGCCACGTTTGCCCTTTTTTTTTTTTGCCGCCGCCGCACGGTAAGGTGCACGGTCCTCCGGATCCCCTCTGAGCGTCTGATTGACTAAGCATTAGCATTCTGGGTGGTCCTACTAAGGGGGAGAAGCTGGCACATGGATGTTTGCCCAGGTGGCCCCTGTGACGATACTGCTGGCCCTCTCATCTCAATGTCATCATACGATACCGTCTGCGTCGGACCCGGAATTGTGTGGTTTGTAACGTTTTGGCTATGTTGCAGACTCCTAAAAATCAGTTGCCAACATAGAAACACGAAATATTTGACACCTAAAGTAAAACTTCATTGCCGGACATGTGATATTTCACATTTTCGCCTTCAGATTGAAATTCTATTAACACTATTAGTAAAATACCTTTAAGAAATAGTAAGTTGATTTAAATATAACTTTGGCTGTCTCTTTATGTAATTTTTAGTTTTTAATACTTTTGTAAATAATAGCTGCAAACACTAAAAATGCATTACACTTAGTTTTGGAAATTGCTGAACCTATATAGATACTAATTTGTATAAAAACAACAATGCTACATGTTATAAACTATTGCACAACATGATTTCATATATACCTTTTGTTTAAATAAATTAGGGCAGACCCTGTTTTATATATCACTAGATCCTAAATTAAATACTGATAATTTTTCATGCACTAAAATTAATAATCCGTTTGGTACTAAGAAACTATCTTCGAAATTAAGAAAACTACGACAACCATATACAAATCCGTATTAATAAATAATTTGACCGCAAACCGAAACTCATTAAAATTCCATGTCACGATAATATTACGCCTACACACTATTGGCAAAACAAATATGTGTGCATTTCGAAAACACACATAATGTAAATAATTTGAGCACAGTGAACACTAGTCAAAAGGATGACCTTGAATTTGTGTACTACATTTAAATACAAATATCATGAAACAAGTACATACATTGACATAAATAGTTAAAGCTTAAATGTAATGTTTAAGTTTATGTATTTTAGCAAATTTAATGTAAAAGAATATTGTTTAATAGTGAATTACAAAACTTTGTCATCAATATTATTACGTGGTTATACAGAAAGATGTTGGAGAGAAACCATGTTTTATGCAGTATTCGAGTGGCCAGAAACCTGTAAGCAGCTGTGTTGGCTTGCTGCTGCCTTTTTTTTATTGTGCAATGTTTAAGTGGAAATAAAATCGTTTCCATATCAATTGAGATGGTTTTACTTTACTAAAAGATCCTGTAAAATAAAATTCTTTAGTGAATGCCGAAGATAACTCGCAACGCAATGGACTTCAGCCAGCATATAAGATAAGTTCAACTTCACCTACAGTGGAATGACTTTGTTATTGACTGTGAACTAATAAACATTTCCGTGACTCAGGAATATATTAGGGCTCAGTTTGAGTCATTCCGAAAAGAGGTGATGGACGTTAGATGTGGTGCCGCGTGACCAGGATTTTAAAAGCGTATTCACTAATGTAAAATGTTAGAAGTGGTGATGTGATCAAAGGATTTTAATGAGTATTCGCTAATATAAAATGTGTTTCAGGATACAAGGAAAATAATGTATCTGATGGATGTGCAGTAAAACCATCATAAAAGTGCAGAATTCGACTACAATACTATCCACACCTACGATGTCAAAATTTAATGGAGGAAGATGGCAATAATTTGGACTACTAGATTCCTGTATCGCCACATCCTTGTGATGAGCTAAGTACCTTTTTAGTAACTTTTGTAGTGACTGTTTTTGTGATAGGGGTTTTATGTGGACTGAAAACTTATTTTAAAATGGATACAGTAAGAAAAGGAGGGAGATGATAGTACTCAAGTTTCGGCCTTTGACAGTGGGGTAGAAGGTTCTGGTATCACGAGTTCTACACCGATTACAAGAAAGCAGCAGGTCCCATTTTCTAGTGATTTACAAGAGACTGGACAACAGATTAGTAATATGGCAGCAAACACGGAAATAGAAAGAAAATCGATCTTGGAATTTATATTACAAATGAAAACCGAACTTTCATTACAAATGGAAACTATGAAAACCGATCTTTTATTAGAACTGAAAACCGGGCTATCTGACATGAAATCTCAAATAAACACAATTAAATTTGAAATTTGTAAAACAAATGAAGCAGGGACCGAATTAAAACAATGTATTTTAGACACAAAGTTTAGTACTAAACTCAATAGTGTAGAAAAAAGTGTTTTGGTAGCTGCTACTTCAGAAGTTTCACAGACGAGTGATAGTGTTGAAAAAATAGATGACAGTTCATGTAATGTAAATTCTCAGAACCAGGATACTAAAACAGAGTTAACTGGAAAGATTCGCGATTTTGAACAATGTAATAGCAAACTTAATTATTCTGATTTGAAAGTAGAAACTGAATGTAACTGTGTTATAGATAACCCTGTGCAAGAACTCGAAAGTAAATGTACAGTCACAGAATTACCACAGTGTGTAGACGAAATTCAAGAAAAGTCACATACGGGAAATTTGTTTATTCCTAGATGTACTAGTGTAATTTGTTTACCAGTAGTGAAGTTACCTGGTAGGCCTAAAAAGAAATTTCGTCCTATTTATTTTATGCCACAGGACAATGATTGTTTTTCGTCAGATTTGAATGACACTTTAGAAATTATGTTGCTTAAGCAAAGTCTAAGGTGTAAAGTATGTTCTTGGGCAAACCAGACCCAACTGTTTGCATTTAATTTTGGACCTAATTGTAATGTACCACTACCTATTCTACCTGATAGACAAAATGTAATGCATCAGACTATGTACTGATGTAATACCTTAGGGGCATAATTACTCTTTAGTTATGAAACTGCTGACACCAGTTCAGGTCCCCAGTCGTGTGCTGTGTACTTCTATTGATCATTTTCACAGTGCAGAATAAATTCTATGCTTTAAGTTTTCCTTCAGTGTAAATATTTATGATTATTTGACAAAATGTTTTAAATGCCACTGATAAATGAAAGCAGCTGAGACATACCTTTTGATATATACATTTCTGCTATATGCTTATTGAAACTTAAAATATGTGAAGCCTAAACGTTATTACCAGTTGGAATTTTTGAGAAAATATGAACAAAAAAAAAAAAATGTGTAGGTGCTTGTTAACCATCAGTTCAAAAGAACTTTATGCCAAATAGTAATACTGTACTTAATCTGAGACACCAGTTTCATCTTAGTTGGGGGTTTTCAATAAGATTTTTGTTTATTATGCCAATGTATAGGCCAATGGACTTAAGAGCTAAAAAGTAAATATACTGAAATACAGTTTCAACTGAATAGTGAATTCATGTTTACAGTTAATACAGTTGCAAATAATAACAAACATTGAGAAGGATTTATGAATTAAAATACTATGTGAATTAAAATACTATATGAAATACAGGTAGATGATGCGGGTTTATTTAATGTGTTTGACAAAAATTTTGGAGTCTTATATTATGATGTTTATGAACCACTAGCTAATGTGGAAGTCTTTGAGTAGTCATCAAAAGATGTTACAAGTTAGAAAAATAGTAAGTGCTGTTCATGAGAAATTTAAGTTAGGTTAAGAATTGTCAGTGAAAGTCCTGAACAAATAGTTATTAAGTTACTGAAATGGAAGTGAAAAATGCTTCATATATTGGAAAGAAAGAATTGATATGTCATAAAGAAAATGACTATGAAAATAATGGATACTTAAATGAAAAGTGTTGATGTAGTGTTTAAGATTAGAGTATTCTCTGAACAGATGCTTTACTGGAAGTCTAAGATGTTAAAATTGCTTGATACTGCTGAGGAATCTCAAAATGATAGTGTTAAGTGTACTGAAAATGTTAGCTCCAAACCCTGATATAAATGTTAAGTCATCTACCAAAATGTTAGTTAAAGAATAATTGAAAGCAAATATAAAAGTATACCTTCTGTCAATGTCAACTTAAGTTGTGATTTTAGTAACATGAATAATTTTGAGGAAGTTAAAAAAAAATCTAGTAACTGAAACCTGAAAACCAAGTACTGTTTCACTATGGTGTAGTCCATTTGTTAAGATCTGAGTTGAAGTTTATGTACAGTTATGCATTGAGTTACTTGAAGTTAACTGAAACCCTTAGCTGAATTCTTATAGTTTTGTTTATCCACGATCCATAAAGTTGCTCGGTCTCAGATAGATTAATGCGTTTAAATTCTACCTACAGAAAAGTTAATTGTCTTGTGAATAGTTTACCTTATTCTTACTCTGAAACCTACAAGGAAGATATTTGTTGATAGTATGGATACCTATTATGAATATGGTACACAGATAGTGCGTATACCGTATCTGCATCTACAGAGTGGCACACAATAATTAATTTAGTAACCTCATATGCATAGTCAAGGGTATGTTGAAGTGTTCATTATTTGTTTATGGCTTGAAATGTCATTGTATATAAGAAAATGCTTATCTCAGTTATGTACTGTGATTTTTCTATTAATCACGTCCACAGTGCATTACAATTTAAGTTCTTTAATTCTTTTCACTCTTGTTAATAATTCATTAGTATTTTTTGTTGTTGGTTGAATTTTGTGTTGTACTTTGATGTGTCAAGAGGGACTTGCTAACAATTAGTACAAAAGTGACTATAAGCATGGGAGGACACACAGACCACACAAGTGTTGACCAATGTAAAATTCAATTTCTATCCTTGAGCTTACAGCTTAATAGGAAAATATTTAATACAGGTTTAAGATGGCCATATTATAGTATATTGTACATATGACACAGTTTTGGCTGATGCAAAGTTTAATTTTCATTTTTATTCTTAAAGTTTACAATGAAACTATTCATGGTTTACAAGTTACATACTTGGTATGTTTATCATGCATACTTGCACATACTCATGATATAAGGTCATACTTTTGTACAGAAATATGAAGGTTAATGAACCATTACAGACTACCTATTACTCTTTATTATTATTAACATTAAACTTGTATAAATTTGTATTTTTCATGTGGAACACCTATGTTTAGTTCATGACACACTTGTTGACTTGCTCATGCATGCAAGCTTTGTGTATCAATTTGTAGTTGATTACAGGGTGTTTAGTTTTGATATGGTACTGTATCTGAAAATGATCAGGCAGACCGTATGTCAATTTTGACTTTTGTGTATTATATAAATATGAGATTTTGCACTGTTAACGTAGACGTGTACAGACTTTCAGAACACTTAAGATAGTTACTTATTTACATTCACTTCTACTGTATGATTGTCACTCATTTTCAAACACTACTGGACAACATTGAATGTTGATTTTGAGTTATTGGGGGGTAGTAACTGTTCACCATTCAACAAACATAGGGTACTCTGGACTATGTTGTGTTTGATTGGGGCAGTTTGTTCAAAGAAGAACAAAAACTATGTACTGTTATTTACTTCTGTGGAATTAAGGAGTCAAGTTGCCAGTTGCATCTTGTTACTCTTGGTAAGGTAGTTACCATTAATACAAACATTCCGTTTAGAAGATAGTCTATGAAAACTAAGTAGTGTATCGTAATACCTTACGAACACTAAGTTGTTAAACAAAATATAGGTAAATGCAACCAGAGTCTTTTTCTGCTTTTGTAGCCGTTTTCGAGTCAGTTACCTGCCCTGGCTGTGGACGTAATTTAATGGCAGCATATTTTTCCGCCCTCTCTTGATTACTACCTTGAGAGTGGGTGTAGTTTGGCAGTTTAAAAAACTTTTTCATTTTTCTTTAAATTTTTCCAAGATGGGAAAAATTTGACACTTTGGTGGATCAGTTGAGAACTGACACTTATTACTTTAATTTCCATGCTTGTTTTGAGCTATGAGATTAACCATTGCCACTGCTAACTACTCGCAGGGGGGTTAGTTTTTGAATCTTTATTAATGCATATGTTTTTTAATAAGTAAAATATTATGTAATACTATGATCTAATTTGTTTCTACTCTTTATTACTACTCATTCTAATCTCTAACTGTATGACAAATATTCAATACTACAGTACTTGAAAAAGTTTCAAAACCATGATTACATTTTCTGTCTATATAACCATTTTAACTATACCATAATTTTGAATGATAAATGTTTGATGTGCTCACTGAGAGCTTGTTTCTATCCACTGTTTTACTATTTAATTATGTCATTCATTCCACTTAGTAAACTGACTATAAATTGTGAAGTTATTACAATGTACAACACCCTTTCTAGAGGAATTAGGAGCTTAGTTCTCACAAAATGGCATTTACATACATGTACACATAGAAAAAAAGTTATTCAAACTAGTAAAATACTTTTTTATATGAATTAATACCAAACATAACTGTTTACAATATGAATATCAATGCTCTTGGAAAAAAAAAGTTGTAAAAGCTTGCTATTTCATTATTCAAACTAAAGTAAATGAGAGAGATTTCTCATTAATTTTCAATAACATTTAAGGGTTAATTTGAACCCATAATTTTGTTTGTTTAAAATACCGTATTGAGAAAATTGATTACTCTTTCCAATAGCCTGATAACAGTATGCTTATTTATGTATGTAGTTAGGGAAAACTAGTATGTGGTTCTGAGAAAGATACAACCATGTTGTAGGAACCATCTTGAATGCCTGTATCTACAGTCAGCTGAAGCTGCGAGCCACTACATCACCAACAGCAGTTTGCAGATACACCACTGTCGGCACATCAACCAACATCAACAACCACCAGCTTTCGTAAGACTACAATCAACATACGATTTTTTTATTTTAGCTTAAACAAATACAGACTCACTATAACACTTAAATCACAACATACTGAAACGATAGTACATAGTGAACCCTACATTACATTTCAGGTACACTATGTAGGGAGGTGTGTAACGTTTCGGCTATGTTGCAGACTCCTAAAAATCAGTTGCCAACATAGAAACACGAAATATTTGACACCTAAAGTAAAACTTCATTGCCGGACATGTGATATTTCACATTTTCGCCTTCAGATTGAAATTCTATTAACACTATTAGTAAAATACCTTTAAGAAATAGTAAGTTGATTTAAATATAACTTTGGCTGTCTCTTTATGTAATTTTTGGTTTTTAATACTTTTGTAAATAATAGCTGCAAACACTAAAAATGCATTACACTTAGTTTTGGAAATTGCTGAACCTATATAGATACTAATTTGTATAAAAACAACAATGCTACATGTTATAAACTATTGCACAACATGATTTCATATATACCTTTTGTTTAAATAAATTAGGGCAGACCCTGTTTTATATATCACTAGATCCTAAATTAAATACTGATAATTTTTCATGCACTAAAATTAATAATCCGTTTGGTACTAAGAAACTATCTTCGAAATTAAGAAAACTATGACAACCATATACAAATCCGTATTAATAAATAATTTGACCGCAAACCGAAACTCATTAAAATTCCATGTCACGATAATATTACGCCTACACACTATTGGCAAAACAAATATGTGTGCATTTCGAAAACACACATAATGTAAATAATTTGAGCACAGTGAACACTAGTCAAAAGGATGACCTTGAATTTGTGTACTACATTTAAATACAAATATCATGAAACAAGTACATACATTGACATAAATAGTCAAAGCTTAAATGTAATGTTTAAGTTTATGTATTTTAGCAAATTTAATGTAAAAGAATATTGTTTAATAGTGAATTACAAAACTTTGTCATCAATATTATTACGTGGTTATACAGAAAGATGTTGGAGAGAAACCATGTTTTATGCAGTATTCGAGTGGCCAGAAACCTGTAAGCAGCTGTGTTGGCTTGCTGCTGCCTTTTTTTTATTGTGCAATGTTTAAGTGGAAATAAAATCGTTTCCATATCAATTGAGATGGTTTTACTTTACTAAAAGATCCTGTAAAATAAAATTCTTTAGTGAATGCCGAAGATAACTCGCAACGCAATGGACTTCAGCCAGCATATAAGATAAGTTCAACTTCACCTACAGTGGAATGACTTTGTTATTGACTGTGAACTAATAAACATTTCCGTGATTCAGGAATATATTAGGGCTCAGTTTGAGTCATTCCGAAAAGAGGTGATGGACGTTAGAGGTTCAATAGTGATATATGTTGCGTGTGAAGTTACAAACAAAATAGCCAGCCTAGGAATCAGTGTAGGTCAGTGTCTCGGTGATACTGTGATGAAAACAAGTGATAGATTTCATTAATTAAGAGATTTATATAACATGTTTCCAGACAGTTCTATAAACAATACTTTTGTCATTGTACGTTATTTCAATAAATAGACAGGTGAATGGTAAAAACTTTTGTATCTACATAAAGACATTAAAATAAATAGCATTGTATATATGTTAGCCTCATAAACAAGTTGTGTTGATCAGCTAATTGTGTTAATTAATGTAATAGTCAACATTTGTAGATTGTATTTCTTTGTATATATTGACAGACATGAGATTCTGAACCTATTTTCAGATTTGCCAAGACATTTGATAGTTAAATATATGTTAGGACCATGTATGATGTACTCATTAACTAATTAATAGACATTTAACATTGCCGTTTGTTGTAAAACAAAAAGTACCCCTATTTTGTCTTCAAAAGATTTGCGCCTTGTAAAATTATTGTGTGTATAGTTATCATTTTATATTGTGATTATTTTTGTGTACATGAAATGTTTTACTTGTGTGTTTGGTAATTGTAAATTACTATATTCAATTGTTATGAATAATGGGTAATGTAATGCCATTATTGTTGATGTTATATATTTGCCTCACCGCCTTGCGGAGTTCGAGTTTTGACTTTTCTAAAGTGCACTGGAAGCTATCTCAGTCTGATGTTTTAAAATGGAAGTACTACCAGCTAAGTTCTGATGCATTGTTTATGTTTTGAAGTTGTAATGTTTTGGTGGAGAAGCAGTTTGATTGCAAATTAAAGAAGAATTGAAAAATTGTACATATCAAGTATTTATTTCTACCACGACGCTCAAGGAGAATAATGTTGCAGCGAGCAGAACCCCCATACATCGTAATGTTGAAAAGCTATGTATCTTGTTGGGAAGTGGTAGAATGAAATGTAATTACGTAAGAATCTAGTAAAAACATTATACCCCACACGTAACGTCCGCAGAGGCCGCGCAGCTGCTCCCCTCGCCGGGTCCACCCTTGACCGCGTGTTTGTGATGCCGCGGGTCCATGGCATGATAGAAATCAGACTTTTTTTTATAGAGTTATGGTTCTGTATGGAAGGGGGAGTCAATTATTTACATAAACAGCAATGTATCTACATAATATAAAATACTCAGAACACGAGTGATTTGGGGGGATTCCGAGGTCAGAGGTTGTGGGTTTGTTTCCCAGAATGTGAACTTGAGCTCAGTGTTGGGAGGGGGAGGGTTCTCATAGTCAGTGAGTGGTCAGGCAGGGAGGGGGTACCATAGAAGTCATTAATCATGTCAAATTTTATAATTAGGGCCAAAAATGATGCAAATTTTTTATAATTTGGGGTCATAAATCATGAATTAGTCACAGATGTCCTGGTACTTGCCCTATTGTGTCCTGGTTCTGGCCCTCATAAGGTCGGTGACCTTGACCTCTACGGTGGAGGAGGAGGAGACCTCCCAAGTGTCTTAGAACCGGCATAGAGGGGTGTGGAGGTGGGAGACCTCCCAAAGTGAGCTATCTTCGGCATAGGGTGTGGGCGTATAGTAGAAGTCATTAATCATGACAAATTTTATAAAGGGTATTCTGAGGTCGCAGTGCGCAGGTTCGATTTCCAGGACGTGAACTTGAGCTCGGTGGGTCACAACCGGCCCTTGTAAGGTCGGTGACCTTGACCTTGACCTCTAGGGAGGAGGAGGAGACTTCCCAAGTGTCTCAGAACCGGCATAGGGGCGTGTGGAGGGGGGGCCACAGCCTCTTATTCACCTCCAAAATTGTCTTGGAACCGGTTTACGTAACCTACTTACACATTAGTAATACAAGTTTTATTTACGATTATGTACAAAGTTCCTCAACTTATTATCTCTCTGTCTTTTCTTGAGGCGGCATCTTCTTCCTCGATGCTAGCTGTGCTGAGTCCTATGACACAATGAAAATCAAATGTCAGCAAACCGTGGCAATTTCTTGTTACCTCATGACAGTGTATTAGATGATCACTTAAGCAGCTCTAGTAATTACATGTGTAAATATACGTCACACATAATACAAAATGAGCTTCTGGACTGAATGTATCAAGTTTCCACCGAAGAACTGATTAAAGAGATTAATGGTGCCACTTTCGTTTCTGTGCAGGCTGACGAAACAACAAATATTACGTGCAAAAGTCGATTTGTCATTATACTGTGGTATATTAAGTGGAAGAAACCTGTTGAAAGATTTCTTTCCTTTGAAAACGGTAATGATAGGACAGCATATGTACTTAGTGAAGTTTTGAAATGAAGTCTGGAATCTTTCAATGTTGAAGAAAAACTCCCGTTAATGATAGGACAGCATACGTACTTAGTGAGGTTTTAAAACAAAGTCTGGAACCTTTCAATGTTGAAGAAAATCTCACTGTTCAGGCATACGATGGCGCCTCTGTAGTGAGTGTCAGTCACAGTGGTGTGCAGACACTCATGCAGAGCACTTTCCCACATCCCAAGTACGTTCACTGCTATGCGTACCAAATGAATTTGGTTCTTCAGAATGCTTGCAGTAAAAGCACAAAGTCGATATGATTGTTCTTCGCAAATATTTATCTGTAACAAGAGAATTCCTTCAGTCTCTGCAATCAGATGTAACTTCCAGTCCCGCATTGTAAATAATGCCAAAGAAAACAAATCACACTTATTGCAATGTTTTGAACAGATTGAGGAAGATGATTCCTGGGTTGATGTTACAATAAGACAAGCATTTGCCTTAAGAAATTTACTTCACCATCCACACTTTTTTGGTCCTGCTAAATTTTTTTATGATATCATGAAACATGTTGATATTTTCTATAACACAGATGAGATGTAGATTGCTTATGCCGTTACTATTGTTGCGTTGAAATGGGAGCAGGCATGACTTCGAAGGCAACTGAACTCAGCAATTATACTGAAAGCACGTTTATTACAAACTCAACATACACGCAGCACTGACTGCCTCTCAGGCAGAGTGCTCTGCTATTTATACACAGACAGAATTTACCAGAAATTAGAAGAACAGTTAACATAAGAAACAAGTAGTATTTATAAGTGAACATAAGAAAGATGTAGAACCTTCTGGAATTGTTAATTAGAAAGAAAGAAATTTTTGCCGGTGGGCAGGATTGAATCGGCGACCTTCAGCACCGCAGTCTGTGACGCTATCCCCTGTGCCACACCGGCAGTCGCTGTTCCTGGTCTCTTGTGGCATTGCTCCCTCTCCTGCAGAAACAGCCACCTGCTGTTATGATCCCTGTGGAGCCAGCTGCAATGTCCTGGATCTTGACCGTGTCATGGGCCCTCTGTATGACGGTTCAAGAGAATCCTTCCCTTCTCCGCGATTATCGACGACAGAAGTTCCTGTCGTGGCTTCATCAGGAACATTACCATCCTTAGAGTCCTTGAACAAGAAGCCATTGTTGTCTACCTGCTCTTCAGGATCGTAGTAAGGCTTCATGCGCAGGACGTGAACAATGTCTCTTCATTTTTGACGTTTCAACGACGACTCATAATCCTCAACTTCGTATGTGACGTCTGACAGGCGGTGTATGACACAATATGAACCAAAGTATCACATCAATAACTTTTCTGACAGTCCAACCTTCCGTACAGTGGTAAAAATCCATACCAGATCTCCTGGGCTGTACTCAACAGGTCGGTGCCTGTCGTTATACCACAGATGGTCCTTCTCCTGTGCATCCAGTGTCCGTATGCGAGCCAGCTGTCTTGCTTCTTTGACCCTGGTGATGGGCTGTTTGACATAGTCTTCCAGAGTGTCGTCTGGTTGGAACGGGAACAGCATATCCATTGTCTTCTCAGCTTCACGGCAATGGAGCAGGAAAAACGGAGTGAAGCCTGCGGTGTCTTGTCTTGCGGTATTGTAAGCAAATGTCACGACTGGCAGAATTGTATCCCAATCCTTCTGCTCAACATCGATGTACATAGACAGCATGTCGGCTAACGTTTTGTTAAAACGTTCCGTAAGACCATTTGTCTGAGGATGGTATGCAGTTGTCATTCTGTGGCCAATGTCACACCGTGACATTACCTCTGATACTAGTTTTGACTGGAATACTTTTCCACGATCAGATACCATGACATGTGATGCTCCATGCTTCAAAATAATGTCTTCTACAAGGAATTTTGTGATCTCTGGAGCTTCTGCAGTTGACACAGGTTTGGTGACAGCGTAGCGCGTGAGGTAGTCAGTGCAGACTATTATCCAACAGTTACCGGTTGTCGGCTTCGAGAACCTCCCTAAAAGATTGATCCCAACTCGGTGAAATGGAGCTGCTGCTGGCACAATTGGTACGAGATGTCCTGGAGGTAATTGTGGCACTCTTTACAGTGACTCGCATAGTGCTTGAGAGATCGATAGAGACCTTTCCAGTAATACCTGTGTCTGATTCTGTCTAGGGTCTTCACGAATCCCAGATGACGGGATATTGGAGCATCGTGGAAATATTTGAGAATAGCTGGCTGGAGATGAGCTAGAACAACCAGTAGCCATTTGGGGCCCAGTGGATCATAGTTGCTCTTATACAATGCTCTGTTTATAAGTTGGAACTCTCCATTGGTCAGTTCTCCTTTCTCCATGGCCTCTATCGTTTTTATTAGTGCTGGATCTTCCCTCTGTTCAGCTGTAATGTCATCTAATTCAGTGAGAGCTGAAATTTCATTAATGCTGTTGTGTTCCACTAATGGATTCCTCAAAAGGCAGTTGGCATCCTTGTGTTTGCGCCCATTCTTGAGTACCAGTGTGACATCGTACTCTTGGAGTCTTAATGCCCATATTGCTAGTTGGCCTGATGGATAGCCCAGGTAACTGCGAGACATTCTTTTTCAGTTGTAGAGTAGTTCATCTCGGACTTTGAGAGTACTCTTGATGCATAGGCTATCACTTTTTCAGCACCTCCCTGAACTTGTACAAGCACTGCACCAATCCCATAACCACTGGCATCCGTGTGAAGTTCCATTTCTGCATTCTTGTCATACAAGGCTAGAACTGGTGTGGAAGTTAGAGCCTCCTTAAGTGCCCGGAAAGCTCTTTCTTTTGTCTCATCCCAGTAAAATTTTGCGTCTCCCTGCAGAAGTTCTTGTAATGGACGTGCCTTGTTACAAAATCCTTTTATGAAAAGTCGGTAGTATGAGCACAGCCCGAGAAAACTTCTCACATCACAAATGTGTTGAGCAGTTGGAAATTCTGTGACTGCCCTTACTTTATCTGGTTCGGGATGTACACCATCTCCGTTGACTAGGTGCCCCAGGATTTTTATCTCTTTGGTGACGAAGAGGCACTTCTTTGGATTGAGGCAGAGACCTGCAGTCTGAACACACTTCAACACAGTTGACAGGTGACTCAGATGTTCTTCAAATGTTTTCGAGAAAACGACAATGTCATCTAAATAGCAGAGACACGTCGTCCACTTAAGGTGTCGAAGCAAGTTGTCCATCATGCGTTCGAATGTGGCTGGAGTATTATGTAATCCAAATGGCATTACTTTAAATTCATAGAGGCCGTCAGGTGTAATAAAAGCCGTCTTCTCCCTGTCAGCTTCGTCAACCTCAATTTGCCAGTAACCTGTCTGCATGTCCATAGTTGAGAAGTATGTAGCTCCTTTCAAGCAGTCTAAGGTGTCATCAATGCGCGGCAATGGGTGGACATCTTTCTTTGTGATTCTGTTCAGCGTCCAATAGTTGACACAGAATCGCCCTGTTCCATCCTTCTTCTTTACGAGGACCACCGGAGACAACCAAGGACTCTCCGAAGGTTGAATAATGTCATCTTGCAACATCTTCTCCACTTCCTCCCGAATTATCCATCTTTCAGCTGGCGACACTCTATACGAATGCTGGCTAATTGGCAGATGATCCCCAGTATTGATACGATGCTTTATCATGGGCCGTTTCGTCTGACTTTTCCCCTGCTGAAGTGTGAATGCACCCGAAAATTGGTGTAGTATACCTAACACCCGCTGACGTTGTTCCTTGTTCAGTCCAGGCCCTATTGGCAGTTCCACATTTGTTTCCTCCAGCATGTTGTCTGTACTAATAGCAGGGCATGGGTCTTCATTGACGACGTTGAGCTCACCGTCCTGGATTGGTTCAGCTGTCCCGATGCACATTCCCTTGGGGATAAGTGGTGACTGCTCGTGACAATTTGTGATCCAAATCTCTCCTTGACCATCGGTAATCCTTTTGATAGCCGCTGGTATGTAAATTTCTTTTGTGAGCCTGATAAACGTCTTACTATCAACAAGAACTTCACAGTTTAACCAGTCATTTGTGTTTGTGACTGCAATTCTTCTCATTGTCAACGGCGGTATCGTCACATTGTCAACGACAAATAACTTCGCAGATAATTCTGTATTACGTGTATCTGACGAAACAACTTCTTCAATTTGCAGCTCAGATCTTCCATAGTCAATGATAGCTTGGGATGCCTGAAGGAAGTCCCATCCGAGGATGACATTGTGACTACATTCTGTTAACACGACAAATTCAAACGGCTGGGTCCTGTTGTTGATGGTTATTCTTGTGACACAAGTTCCTGCTGGATGGACATACTTTCCATTCGCGACCTTCAGCACAGTTGTCCCCGTATCACAGAACATCGTCTTCTTTAGTGTGCGGCGGTAATTATCCGACAGTACAGAAAAAGATGCTCCTGAATCAACAAGTGCCTGGACAGGTTGGCCGTCAATTATGACGTCGATGAGATTTCCTGACATCTTAGAGACTGTCGTCCATGGAGGATTTTCATGTGCGGCGGCCTCACTTCCGTAGATGGTCGCCTCACTTAGTTTTCCTGGGCGCGGCGGCTAGGGGAGCAGCTGGTACCTCTGTACGGTGACGGTGAATGGCTGCGGCGCATTGGGGAGCGACCTCGTCTGGGGTACGGCGATGGGCTTCTTCCCATAGGTCGACTGAACTCGTCAGCATGTGATTGCCTGGGATAGAACTGCTCTGATGGTTGACATCTTGCGGCAAAATAATCGTCGAATACTCGCCTTCTCTCTCTGCAGTTACGTAGGACATGTCCAGGGCGCCCACAGTGGAAACAAAATGGTGTGTTGTCTTCTGTCGTCCAGACATCTGTTCTGTGCAGTGTCGTAGTTGCCGGAGGGATTGGTTGTGGCTGCATCGGTCGGTTCATGGGCTGCCGTTTGGCGGCTGTTGCGTAAATCATAGCAGGGTGACGCAATTCTTCACGTCAGTGCATCTGGCGGGGCAAACAGGAGTTAATGCCTGAAATACGTCTTCCTCAGCGGCGTCGGCTCCCTCGTCACTTACAGGGCTTACATCCATGGCCATAATCTGATGCTTGCTCAGTTTAATAGTTCTGGCTGCCGTAAATTGCTGTAATTCTTCTCTCACAATTTGTCGTATGAGAGAAGCGAAGTCATGCTGGTCTTCCACAACGGCCATAGGGACTACATTCGGGAGTCTGTCGTACTTCTTGTGACCAACCCTCCTTTGTTGCATATCTTCAATACGCTGGCACCACTTGATGAACTCTTCTGTCGTAGCAACGTGTTTTATCAGAAGAACTTGGAACATGTCTTCTGCAATACCCTTCATCAGGCGCGTGATTTTGTCGGCCTCAGTCATATTCAGATTCACTATGTTACACAGGGCCAAAACACTCTGTATGTACGACTGTGTCGACTCACCATGTTGTTGGACCCGGTTCTTCAGTTGTTCTTCCGCCGAGCGGATTTGTCGCTGGCGGTCTCCAAACGTCTTCTTAAGTTCCTTCTGGAACACCTCCCAGTCATTCAACTTGTCTTCGTTGTTTTCGAACCATTGCTGGGCTGTTCCATCCAGGTAGAAATAAACATTGGCCAAGCACATCGTATGATCCCATCTGTTGTACTTGGCGACTTGGTCTAACCCTTTTAGCCATTTGTTGGGCTCCTGTCCAGCATCTCCAGAGAACACCGACGGGTGTCTGATGTGCAGCTGGCTTATTGCTGGTTTCGTCTCCATCGTTCTTCTGATAATACGGACTTTTGGAAGGATGTACTCGGTGTATCCCTTGTATTCTGGTTCCAGTCCGTGTAAGGGACGGCCTTTATGTTGCCTAATCGGAGCCACGGTGATGCAGCTGTTGCACAGGGTACCCGGCGCCTCCACCAAACAATGTCACGTTGAAATGGGAGCAGGGTTGACTTCGAAGGCAAAGTGAAAAATGAACTGACACTTATTTATTGCAATGATGCATTTAGATGCATTACATTGGTTTATGAGCTGTTTACTTTCTTTGTGGAACATTCCTTTGAAGAATCGTTCACTGAAGTGCACAAAACATTACAAATTGCGCTAACTACACCAATTTCAAAAGCAGAAGCAGAGGGCAGTTTCAGCACCTTACAAAGAATCAAAACCTTCCTCAGGAACAGTATGAGCCAGGAAAGGCTGAACTTACTGGCTGTTTGTTCCATTCACAAGGAGGAAATCAGTGATATTCCAAACTTCAACAACAGAG
The DNA here is from genome assembly GCA_026315105.1 of Locusta migratoria. NCBI lineage: Eukaryota > Metazoa > Arthropoda > Insecta > Orthoptera > Acrididae > Locusta > Locusta migratoria. Next base: position 49,188,798 of record CM048753.1, on the reverse strand, counting down.
TAATTGACAAGTTAGCCATTCAGAAGAACAGACATGCACATTTACTGTATAAATAACCTGTCAGGACACAAACCCATCAGTTAAAGTGCTAGTTAGGTAAAATACACATGAAACTGCTCCTAGCCAAGGTTTTTCCCAGAGTTTTTACGTTGGCCGTAAGGAAAAATTAAGGAGGGTCCCTGTTCTCTCTCTGGTACATTCCCAATGGCGAAGAAGTCACATGCGTCCTCCCACAGTTAATTTTGATTTTGACATCACAATCAGTACACAGAAGACCAACTACAGTAAGTACGAACTTCAGCAGGAGAAAAGCTGGTGAATTTCGGTTCGAATCCAAACACCTCCAAGTCCCCAAAGTTCTTCAATAAATCGTGTCACCACAGCATAAACGCAGACACCCACAAAAGTACATGCACAATCATTGGAGCTGGTGGACCAGACCAACTACAATATTCCAATATAACCCCCCTAAAAATAATAATAGTAATAAAATAAAAATATTTATTGCACATTAGTATAAATTTTTATTAGCTATAGTGTTTGGTGGATTATATTAATTACTGCATACTCAGCATATTTAATATCTTTCAAATGTGTTTAAATGATGTTACATAAATGGTGATTATAAGAAGAACACTTCAGACTGATTCCATTATACTGGGTACTGACTTTTTGTTTGCGCTCCACCCACAAAAATGAGCACAAGCTGCCACTTTAAACAAGGCATTTTTAGTTTCATTGCTGTTCACATGCATACTCTTTTTGTTTATGTTACCTGTACTGTCTCTAAGTCAGTTACTTGCATATAATACTGCATCACATAGCTGTTTCATCTGTGTGCTGGGAAAGATGATATCCAACCTACGATACATTTTTTTATTCGGCAATGAATTTGTACATTAAGGGTCAGAAGGAAAATAAATGAAATCATTCATAACTGAAGAAGACAATACATTTTATTATATGTATATCTTATAATAAATGTTGTAAGAATAGAACTCTTAATAAACATATAGGAAATTTTCGGTCCCATATGATAATTTGAAGTTTACTTACATTTTCATATAGTAAAAGTAAAATTACGTTAAAATGACACACATTACAATACAATGTATGAAATTTTGAACCTATTAAAAGTATCTTACAACCAACCAATGATAACCTACATCTTGTAGCAAAGCAGAATTGCAGTTATAAAGAGTAATGATTTCAAAAAGGAAGAACCAGTTGAGAAGCAATTGACAAAGGGCTCAGTCAGATCTCCTGTGTTGTTGAATTTGTATACAGAACAAGCTGCAATGTAAAACAATGATAAGCATAGAATGGAAGTTAAAGATAACTGATAAGTGGTACAAATTTAAATGTCACAATTGAATAATTGTGTCAAAGAATGTACTAGTAGGATGAGTTAAAAGATTGGTGTTTCTTCAAAGGAGGTTAGAATATGAACATTAATAAAAACAAAACAAAGGAAATTTAATTAAGATATATGATACAGTGAAATTGGATTGGAAAATAACATCTAAAAAAATATGATTTTAGCAATTCCAGGAGGAAAATGCACGATTACAGTAGAAATAAATATAATATGTATGCTGTTAATAGAAATAAAGGCTTTCATTAAATAGACAAATGTCTGAATGTCAAAATAAATTTAAATGTTAGGAAAACGTTGCTAAACAGATCAGAATGGTGTTTAGCAATGTATGGAATTTAAATGTGGATGATGCACTGTTGAGGCAGATACAGAATATGTACAAGCTTCTGAACTTTATACCATACTAAACGATACAATGGTCAGGGTTATATAGGTATACTTAGTAAATTATAGAACGATAAAAAATTGAATAGCAAAGGAAAGAAATTTATAGCGCCAGGTGCGAGTTACTAGGTCATTGGCTGAAACATTTAGAAATCTTGTTTGAGAAGCAAAGCAGTACTGAAAATACTTGCAAGGAGTAGGTTATTTTCCAAAATTGCATCCTACCAGTCTCTGGACTGTAGAATACGAGAATAAGAGATTGTATGTAGCTAAGTTATTAACTAGTCCTTAATTAGCGATTAGGCCATCACAATGTCATAGGAGCCACACACATACACACACACACACACACACACACACACACACACACACACACACACACACACACACATTATATATATATTGCACACAGTAGCTGATGAACATCAAGCATCTTGAAAGTCTGAGGTCAGCTGTATTTAAAGTACAATATTGTTTGTGGACCTCAGAAAAATGTCTACGTTGGTAACTTTTAAGTGCAAAACATAAGTGTTTCCTTCAGAAAAATACAGATTTAGAAAGGAAGAACACTAGAATACATCACATTGGTCGTCAAGGAAGATGTTATGATGGGTGTAACTGTCTCACACCATATGCTTTTACATAATAAAGATATCTAAGAAAGATAAGAAGTAGTGTGGTTTGTGGAATAAACACAGACGATTTTATTTGTCACTATCACAAGCGAGTGTTTACATGAGCCACCACTACTGCTGGTCACACAAATATGGCACCGTCGTCTTCCGCGTCGTCGCCGTCAGTGCGCCCTGGCACGTAGCTCAATGGCCGAGTCACCGAGGATGGCGCTGGCGGAGCCTGGAATCACAACAACGGTACATCTTTCAAATGTTTGTAAATCTTATGGCACTTAACGTCTGTGGTTATCAGTCTCTAAGCTTACAAACTACTTAAACTAACTTAAACCTAAAGACAGCACAGATACCCATGCCCAAGGGAGGAATAGAACCCCCGATGGCGAGCAACCGTGTGCTCCGCAGCATGGCGCTTTAGATCGCTCGGCCACTCCACCGCAGTGGTACAGCTTTCCGGGTTGTTGTAATAGCAGCTGTTGTTGTTAAACTGTACTTGAGAGCACACGCTGCTGTAATGCTGGACATAACGTTATCGTGTGATACGGGGTCTTCGGTCTTGGGCGAAATGAATGAATTTTATCTATGTTTCATATTCATTCTACATCTAAATGGAAACTCTGCAAGTCACACTGAAGTGCATGGCAGAGGATTCAGTCTTCCTATGCAGGTTGTAGTGTATCAAACACTACATGCTCTCTGTGGTTATACAAGTTGTCCAAATGAAGTAGGTTTTCTTTTTTTTTTGTGTATTTAGGGGAGGCCTTTTTGGGACTGTTACTGTCCTTTATTCCATAGGTGAAGGCCCAGACAGGAACCTTACTAAGGGCATGGAATGTGGAGGTGCAAAATACTGTGTGCAATATAGACTCTTTGAATACTCAGAGAAAAAAAAACTGTGGTTGATAGTGTTTTGTTTTATAAATAGATACATTTTTTGAGTTGACCTGAGCAGAATAAGGTCCAGTCTGTGTTATCTGGTTGTATTTGTGTAAATCAAATGCTTGAAATGGATTAACTATTGTATAAGGGTCAAATAAACCCATGTTATCGGTGTTCATTTATAATGAAACAGTCTTCTCATTTTATTAGTGAGAAAGTTGGAGTTTAGATATCGCTCTCTTCTGATCTTAATTTTTTTGGAAAAGAAGCCCAGACAATTTTAAAACCAGAAGAAACTTATTTATAGACACTGCGTAGCAGGACCTCTATCTACAATTGTCAATGACCTTGAAGAACTCATATAAAACACCTCAATAACAAAATCCAGATATGTGATGGTATTCCCGAAATAGGTGGAATTACACAGCCTCATCACAAGGTTGGTGCTAACAATGTGTGTTCACAGTCTGAAGAGAAAGTTGGTGAAGAAAATTTCGCAAATAGATCTCATCGCAACAAATAATGCCATCCTTTTAATAGTTTTCACCTCAACTCATGCATCATTTCCGTGACATTCTCTCCCCTATATTGTGATAATACAAAATGAGCTGCCCTTCTCTGAACTTTCTCTAAATCATCTACGAGTCCCGCTTGGTGTGGGTCTGACAATACGCAGGAAACCATGAATGCAATCACACAACTGTGGCAATATTCAATAAGACCGCAATTTGACCAGAAGACGCTTGTGGGGTACAGTGTAAAAAGCCTTCCAGAAATCTAGAAATACAGAATCTATTTGATATCCCTTGTTGATAGCACTCATCACATCATGTGTGTAAAGAGCTAGTTGTGTTTCACAAGAGCGATACTTCCTGAATCCATGTTGACTATAGGTCATTTCCTTTGAGGTAGTTCATGATGTTTGGAGAAAGTATTTGTTCGAAAATCCTGCTGCAAACCGAAGCCAATGATACAGGCTTGCTGTAATCTATGATGTGGTCCTTATATATACCGGTACCCACTGAAAGTATGACAGACTACTACTCACCAACTACTAGGGGTGAATAAAGCAATCTGGCACAGAGTTGGATCACCACGCAAATCCACTTTGTTCATATTAATCCAATTGATTCAGAGACTTTTACAAGTCATATGCATCAATGACATACATCTGCAGACTGCAGCATTGTGTCATAACCTGTACCAATGCCAGGAGTCCAACTCAAGTCTCCTGCTCACTACATAGTTGTGATCACCACTACAACATCTTGGAACAAAGTGCTCACACTATTGCACGGTGTTACCCTAGCATGCATCCTTCCTAAGCACAAATTATGTCCTCTGTCCCACTCTCTATGATGTTGCCATTAAACTCAAATAATAATAAACAGGTTCATCAAATCAAATGGAACAGTATGTAGATGCAGAATGAATGGGGGCCTTGCGTAAAACCAAGAGATAGTTGACTTTACAGAAATCAAAACTGTGTGAATCAGATGTATGAAGTATACAACAGACTGAAGCACTGTGTGAAAAATCTGTATAACGTCAGGATTCATACCTAAGTCTACAGATCTCCAGATATTCCCACCATGCTTCACAGTCTGCATTGATACATTATTAAAGTACACTTCAGTTCAGTGCCCAGCTGGGTGTTCAATAGAATCTACTAAGCAGGTGCTCTGTATACACCGCTGGCAACATACAGTGCAACAACAATAAGGACTGGAGATATCACACCCAAATTTAATTGTACTATGGCAAGTTATTGAAAGATTCCTTGATTAATAATGCGAAGATCATTAAAGCAGCATGAGTGTTGCCGCATTCCAGGGTATAAATGCTGCGAAATGTTCGGATTCCAGGGTATAAATGCTGCGAAATGTTTTGTCACAGAATGAAAGAGGTTCTGGATGTATTGTTGGGCTTTCATACATTCTCAATAGGTTAGAAATTGGGAGAACACCAATCACAAGGTTGCAATGCAATGCAATGGGTTCAAATGTTTGTGAATGTAAGGGATTTAACTGCTGTGGCTGTCAGCCCCTGGGATTATAAAAATGTTCAAATGTTTGTATAGCTTATGGGACTTAACTACGGGGTCATCAGTTCCTAACCATACAAACTACTTATGAACTAGCTAACACTAAGGACGGCACAAATATCCATGCCCGAGGGAGGATTCGAACCCCCGACTGTAGTGGCCGTGCAGACCGTGACTGGCGTGCTTCAGTCCCCTCGGCCACCGCGGCTGGCTGGGATTACAAACTACTTTAACTAAAATAAACTAACTTATGCTATGGACAACACAAACACCCATGACCAATGGACTGAAGCCTCCAAAGCCCGTGCAACTGCAGGCTCTGCAGCAAGGTCCTTAGAGTGCTCACCCATTCCAGAGTAGCAATCCAATGGGTTCAAAAATGTTCAAATGGTTGTAGAGCTTATGGGACTCAACTAAGGGGTCATCAGTCCCTAAACTTACAAACTATTTATGAACTAGCACAAACATCCTTGCCTGAGGGGAGATTCGAAACCCCGGCCGCAGCAGCCATGCTGACCGTGACTGGCACACTGCAGAGCACTCGGCCACTGCGGCCAGCTCCCAATGGGTGATTTGCAAATTTTTAAGTCTGTGTGCCATGTGTGATTACACATTATCTTGTTCAAATGTGGCTATTGATATGCTCTATAGCTATGGGAGGACGACAAGCAGCAACATCTCAATGGTGTAACACTGGCACGATAGTGTACCAGAAATACGAAGGTAGCGGGCTACGGGAATGGAATCCATTTGAAACTCTGTCCGACAGGCCTCGAGAGGCCCACTCGGTACTGACCGGCCGCCGCATCATCCTCTGCCCAAAGGCGTTACCGGGTGCGGTATGGACGGAAATGTGATCAGCGCCCCACACTCCCGGCCGTTATGTCAGTTTTCGTGACCGGAGCCGCTACTTCTCAATCAAGAAGTTCCTCAGTTGGCCTCACAAGGGCTGAGTGCACATCGCTTGCCAAACAGCACTTCGCATACCTGCACATTAACCCATCCATACGCTAGCCAAGCCTGATAGTACTTAACTTCGGTGATCTAATGGGAACCAGTGTATCCATTGCGGCACGGCCATTGGCGAGTGGAATCCAATATCACGAAATGTTCAAATTTTGTAATCCTAAGTGAACAAACTGCTCAGGTCATTGGTTCATAGCCTTACGGATGACATAAGTTAAATTATATTAAGAACAACACACACACCCATGCCCAAGGGAAGACTTGAAATCCTAGCAGGAGTGTCTGCCCTGTCCACGATGTGGTGCCTATTAAACAATGCAGCCAATTTCCCTCAAAAACATAATAATACATGCAGTTATAATGTAACATGTTACATTACATGTTCTCTAGATAGACCCAAGAGCATCAAATAATTTATCTTGTATGAAGTTTATTATTTAGGAGACACACCATGGTGAGAGAGTGTTAAATGTTTCCTTAGGCATCGTTACATTGCTTTTACACCCACTATTGCGGTTTGGGGTGGTAAGAGATTGAACTCCTTTACTTAACTCGAATGCAGTATTGGTACACTACCTCAGTAGCATTACATGATTGGTTTGAGTAAGCCATCCTGCCATTCCTTTGGAGGTCAATCGCCACATTTCAGGAGGATAATGCATGACTGCATGTTGCATGCAGTTTTCGAGTCTTCTTCATGGCGCTTCAGATTGTATTCCTGACTTGGCCTCCCTGTTCTCCCAATATCTTAAAAAGTCAAGCATCTGAAGACTGGTTTGAACACCATAGTGCTTTATTGGGCATGGTCATGTTTGGATTTGGTATGCGGTTTTCTCCCTCTGACATTTGAATTGACCTGCCTAGCCATTTAAAGGGGGACCTACAGCTTAAGGTGGATTCCAAACCACAGTTCTACTTAACGTTTCTCACATCAGAAAATTGCCAGAAGTGAAAAGTAAAGGATAAAAATACTAGATCGAACCCCCAACCTTTGTATTCACAGTATGGTACGCTACCGCTGTGCTATTGAGTCACACCCAAATACCTTACCTACTTAAAACTCCTTGGCAATGTTTGCAAAATGACTGAACAGGTATTTTCCACCTGTTGCAACACCATCCATCAATTGTGGCAATATGTAGAAGCAGAATGGACTGCTATACCCTAACAACACATCTTGAGCTATAAATCTGAAGGAGAGCCTTTGAATTAAAATATGTGCCTCAGCTGGGATCCAAGCCTGGGACCTACTGCCTACTAGGTAGACAGAATACCAGTAAGCCACCATGACTTAATAGATACAGTGATTGTCTTAAGGCATGTTTCTCTCCACAACACAAATTCTGCCTCATGTTTTCCTATACAAATATCAGTGTTGCCAAGGCTGTCCAATAGTGAAATAGTATCCCATCAATGACTTTTAATGTTTGATATTTATATCATCTATGCCTGAGAAACAAGGCATAATCGTTCCCATTAACATTCTTTGCTGGGTGCTATTCTGCTATTGGAGAACCTTGGCAATGTTGATACATATCTATATAGGAGAATAAGGCAGAATTAAAGTTTGTGGTGTGGAGGGAGACATGCCTCAAGACAATCCATGCAGTCACTGTATCCACATCACAGTGGCTTAGTGGTATAATGCCTTCCTAGTAAGGGGGAGGTACCGGGTTCGAATCCTGGCAATGGCACAAATTTTAATTCAAAGCCTCTCCTTCAGATTTATATCTTCGATATATATTGAGACAAAATATATCTCAGGACATTGATTTATTGTTCGATATTTACATCCTATAAATTTAATGAATTTTCTCACTCTCTTTTTAACAGTTGTCTCCCAAATAAATTAGCCTTTGAAGTTTCAGGGCATTATTGGAGTTGAAGTTTGTGTGGCACCAAATCACCAACATACGCTTGTACAGTGTGTCAAAAAATGTCTGTAAATCTATCGGACCAAACTGCGTGGTCATCAGTCCGTAGCTTACACACTACTTAAACCTAGGTAAACTAACCTAAGGACAACACACACAGCCATGCCCCAGGGAGGACTCGAACCACCATGACGAGCAACCGTGCGCTCCACAGCGAGGCGCTTTAGACCGCCCGGCTACTCAAACCATGGCGTACAGTGTGTCCACAAAGTCTCTCCACAGTGGCAAGCTCCACATGTCTTGACTTGAGGGGCATGGAAGGGTGGTAGCACATTCATGTCATTGCACTCACAACACTACCCCACCCTACTACCAATGGAGGTCCACAGAACACGTGCAGGTGCGCTTTGTCTGTGCTGCCAACCTTAGGCTGTGTTTACAGTTCACGGTTGCTCTGCGGCAGAGGAATCGCGGCGGTTTGGCATTGTGCTGTTTCTCGTAAGGCAGTGTGGGAGCTGTTTATAGGTGCAGCTGCGGTAGTGGCCCCTCTGCACTTCTACTGCAGCGTCAAAATACCAAACCGCTTACACGGCGGCTAATGGGACTGTTTGGTGCACCATATATCTGGCCGCCAGCACAGAGTAACATATACAGAGAAGAAGCCCCCCTAAACCTCTTTCCTACGCTGCCCTGTTAGTTCTGCAAGATGCCAGCAGACGTCAAGGGGTTCCCTGGCTTAGTACCGGTAGACGACACTAGCGGCACTTCTGAAGGTGCCTCTCATACATAGAGGGTAGCGTGGAGGGGAGGCCACGGCTGTGTCTGGTGTGCCGGCATTTGAGGGGATGTGGTGGTGGGGACAGCCGCTACCTGCCACCTGCTCTGGCCAGTTTAAAGGGCTGCTTCTGACCTCAGCGCCATCGTGGGACATCTTACGGAACTGCTGGTAATGCTCCCTCCCATCACCCGAGTGTGTGACCGGGCCCTTATGGAGGTTTCCCGTCTGTATATATTTGTCTGGGCCGCCAGGTGAGGACAGGGTGCTCGAGGTCACTGCAGCTGAACCACCTGCTGTGTGACTGACGAGGGGTGCCTCTGGAAAACCACAGCGGTTGCTCCACGGCGGAGGAACTGCGGGCTATAAACACAGCCTTATGTGCCCCATAAAGCAAGACACACAGATAGCCATTGCAGAGAGGCTTTGTGGACACAGCATATGTTCCACCCTCCACCCATGTCGGTGCTTCAGTGTGAACGGTCTGCAGTAGACCTGTGCATAATAGTTTGCAATTGGGAGCGCTCACTTTAGTTCATTGCTCTGCTGTGAACTAGTTTGCTCTTTTAGTTCGACGATCGCAGTGACGGCTGAGAAGCGAGGTCTGTGCGTGCAGGTGGAGGGGGAAGTTCCCCCACCTAGCTGCTTCATGCACTTGCTGCTTGAGCCACTAACGATATCACACAAACCAAAAGAAACAGTTTGTGGATAATTTCTTGCGTTTAAGTTTACAGTTATCTCTATATCTTGGCATTATGGAATTTATTAGTCAGATGTTGCAAAGTGCAGAACAGATCAAAACAGAAATTTTGTAGCACTGAACTATGTAATCTAGCAGGCAGACGCTCACCTCGAAATTGCTCTCATCAGCAGAAGGCAAACATGTGGTTTTTAATTCTGCTGTGCGCCCTCTCGGTATTGCCCGTTGGTCTTCGGAAAAGAATGCAACGAACTATGAAACGAGATACGTTTGGCATAATCTTTCACTGCTCCTAGTTCGTCCGGTGCTCCTAGGTCGTCCGCTGCTCCTAGTTCGTCCGCTGCTCCTAGTTCGTCTGCTGCTCCTAGTTTGTCCGCTCCTTCTAGTTCGTTCGCTCTTTTTGGCTTTTGCTACCGCTAGAGTTCTTTCTTCTGTTATGACAGCTTTTTTATATAATGAGTCAGTGTTGCCAAAGCGTGTGCTATTACCCGTATTTATTGGGCAATTTGAGAACAAAGACTTAGGCAAATAAACCATTTATTTACACGATTGGGTGATACAATGGTATTCAACTACTTTGCATGCAGAGTATTCGTAGTACTTTATTTTTAAAATAGATTTATTGTGTCAGTGAACTATGAAACTACAGCTGAGCTGCATCTCAGCTCGAAATGAAGGCAACTGGCAGAAGGGAATCACGCCATTCTGCGCTCTCTCGCGTTCTCTCGCTGTCCCCCGTCAGTCTTCGGAAAAGGAACGGACGAACGAAGAAGTGAGGGATCTGCGAACGAAATGAACGAAGAGGTGAGGGATCTGCGAACTATTTCGCGTAGTTCGCCTGTGGGAGCGCTCTTCCGAACTAGTTCGTTCGCGAACTACACAAGACCAGTGACGCGTGGTGCGCCTGGAAAATCACAGCGGTCGCTCCGCAGCGGAGGAACCGCGGGCTATAAACACAGCCTTACGTGCCCCACAAAGCGAGACACACAGAGATAGCCACTGCAGAGAGGCCTTGTGGACACACCATATGTGTGTGTATGGGCATAAAGCAGAATTCCACCCTCACCCACGTCGGTGCTCGAGTGTGAACGGTGTGCGGTGTGTAGGGAGCGCCCACCTTGTCCGGCAGCGGCGGCGGCGGCGGCGTGGCCGGCTCGTCGGCTCCCTCGCGCTGCTCCTCGCCGCCCACGCGGCCCGCCGCCGCCCTCAGGCTGAGCGCCGCCTGCCCCGCGCCGCCCACCAGCTGCCACGTGGCGCGGCCCACGCCCGCCCTCTGCAGGGCAACCGCAGACTCCTCGCTCTCCGTGCTGCTCGACGAAGAAGACGAGGACGCCGACGACCGCTTCCTCTCTTTCTTCTCCTTCTTCTCGTCCTCTTTCGCCGTCTCCTCTCCGTCTTCTTTGTCCGCAGGCGGCTTTGGTGGAAGAGGTGGAGGCTGCAAATAGAACAATGCTCTTTACTTACATGTTTAGCTATTTTGTAGACAGGTATATACAGGGTGAGCCAGCCGCGGTGGCGCGCAACCGCGCGCTCCGTAGCGAGGTGCTTTAGACCACTCGGCTACCCCACTGCGGCTATGCTGGCTGCCCCTCTTGATATGCTGCACTTCAGATCAGCACAAGTGTGAATGGTCCCCTTGCCGACTGTGGTGGCCAAGTGGTCTGCGGCACGACAGTCACGGTCTGCACGGCCACTACGGTCGGGGGTTCGAATACCCCTCGGGCAAGGATATTTGTGCCGTCCTTAGTGTTAGCTAGTTCATAAGTAGTTTGTAAGTTTAGAGACTGATGACCCCGTAGTTAAGTCCCATAACCTACACAAACATTTGAACATTTTTTTTATACAGGGTGATTCAGACCACCTGTCCACCCCTCACAAACTCTTTGGAGTTGTAAGAAATGAAAATGCAGTATATCCTAGTTGTAAGAAAGCTACATTATTTTCCAATTCCCACCTGCACTGGGCTATTCAGACCGTAAGACTTTTGGCCCACTTTAGGTTACGGTAGTAACATTAAAAGTGGGCCTTTCCAATCGTCTTTTGACAGCTCGAAACTTAAATGAAAATAACGGCTTAACCATTCATCTGACACAAAAATTGAATAACCGAATTTGTAGAGGAGAAAATTCGCTACAACTTTGCTCTGGTTTTTTTTTTTTTTTTTTTTTTTTTTTTTTTTTTTTTTTTTTTTTTTTCCCATATCTCGTATCGTTTCAGAGATATTTGCAAAAATAACGGTGATTTTGGGATGTCTGTCTGTCCGTAACGTGTTCCCTGTTTTTAAGACGAACCGTTCAACCGATCAGCACCAAATCTACAGACATAACTGAGGTCTTCAGAGACCAGAACCTACCTTTTTCGAATTTTTCGGACAAAAAATACGGTAGTAATATCCAAAGAAAAAAAACCATTTGTAATGTAATTGCAAACGAACCGTTCATCCGACACGAAAATTGAATAACCTGATTGCTAGAGGGGAACATTCTCTGCAACTTTGCTCTCTTATGTTTTTTTCATATCTCGTAGCGTTGCGGAGATATTTGCAAAAATAACGGCCATATGACGATGTCTGTCTGGCTGTATTGCGTTCCCACTTTTTAGGTAGAACCTTTCAACCGATCGGCACCAAATTGTACAGACATAATTGTTGGCTACCAGAGACCAGAACCTCGCTTTTTGAAATATTTCGGACAAAAAATACGTTACTAATACCAAAAAAGCCGCTTGTAATATAATTTTAATTGCAAATATTCCGTTCATCTTACACGAAAATTGAATAAACGAATTTGTAGAGGAGAAAATTCTCTACAACTTTGTTCCCCTATGTTTTTTTCATATTTCGTATCGTTTGAGAGATATTTCCAAAAATAACGGAGTTTTGACACCCTCCATTGAATTAACGAAAACCAGCCGTTCGCAGATGTCACGTGACATTCCTCGCCCGGAACTCTCTCTGGCATCCGCCATCTTGTGTTGCGTATTTTATGATTTTCTTATTGTAACTTACACGTTGTCATTTCAAAGCAATGGAGCAGTGAAGAATTAACAAAAACACATCGCTCTTCGTACGATAAATAATAATCTAGTGTCTACAAATGCCATATTAGCATCAGTTAACAACGACCATCAATAGTATGAAATTAAAGGACGCTACTTCTAACTGTTATCCTTAGCGTAGTAGGCAATTTGTTAGACTATGGCATTGAAGGTCAGTGGTTCGAAACCCACCACTACCTAAAATATTTTTTCCTAGAAGGGTTTCAGACACTCTTATTAATTAAGATTTTATTATTCAGATTATTATTTTTGTCCAAAATGTTTGCAAAACTTATAAAACTACAAATATAAGGTGGGCCGTAAAACACTTCACTGCGATTTTGTTTATGGAATGGCAAAATTTTATTATTGATTTCGATTCTATGAATGCCTTTCTCCGATTTCAGATCCCTTCCAAAATATAGGCGTTTTCTGGGAAATTCAAATCAAACGATTGGTAACCTTATGGAACTTAACTGTGGGGTCATCAGTCTCTAAACTTACAAACTACTTATCAACTACCTTATACTAAAGACAACACAAACTAGAGGTCTGCAAATCACCGGTTTCGCTCGCTCGTACTCGGTCGAGTGCGCAACGCTCGGCGGTGGCGCGCCGAGTGTGTTACGCTCGCAGCGAGCAGCGAGCGTGTTGACACTCGAACCAGGCTCGTGGGGCGGGGCGGGCAGAGGCCGCACAGCGTAGTGCTGCCGCTGTAATCACAAGGAAACCTACCGCTCTCCGATTTTTATGAAATTTGCATATGTTGTAATACAGGAAAAACAATGGGACACGTATTTTTTTTTTAGCGGTGGAGAAACATATTTAATGGGTGAAACAGTCCCTCCAAAATTGTCGCTTAAATAGAAACATGGCGATAACTTAGAGACTAGAGAAGCGATTTTAATGATGTTTGGTATAAAAATATCATTTGATGAAAGACAAATTCCATAGATTCAACTTCGATAAAATCAAAATAATTTTTTGAGCTATCCCTCTAATTGTCACTCCCCCTGCAATGTACTTAGGCCGATCTCTTATCAAGACACGGAAGAAAGCGAGGATCCTATATATTGCACAAAAGTTTGCATACGTTCTTTATTATGTAGATAAGAAACACGACAGTGGCAGTGGGGGATATATGAATGTTGCAAATGGAAAAATTCCCGTTAAGGACTCACTCGGAAAAGGTAGAGGCGCAGCAAACACGCACAGTGCCAAAATGCTACGGCAATATAACTTATATTAACGGGGTGCAACAGAGAGAGAGAGAGAGAGAGAGAGAGAGAGAGAGATGCACAAAACTAACCTAACGGGTGTACATCAATATAGTGTACTTAGTATCAATATAAAAGACGGACAAAGTATTCCAGAACTTGAGAGTGATAAGAGGAATGGATATAAAATATAATCACGTCCTCGTTAAGACGGCAAATAACACCTACTACTAAACAGGCACTAACAGTCCACAAAATAGGAACAAGAAAGAAAGATCCTGGAAAACTCATTTAGTAAATTATCTTAGCACAGAAACTTTATGTTAATCACGTATAATAACCTGTATGGTAAAGTATAAAATGCGAAACTGAATGGCTAGTTCAACTGGATTGAGAGAAAAGCTTTCGAAGCACCCGGTAAAGGAAACAATTCCAAATTTCGAGGTCAGGATGTATTCTCAAGCATCTAGTTTGCTCCCGACACTCGCCTTTGATTCGAGTGGCGCTGCGGTGGGCGACCGAGTGGCGAGCGGGCAGTGTGGACGGTCGGGCCGGTCGAGCGTGCGCCGCTCGAACGAGCGTGCAGGAAGTCGAGCGTAGCCACACGCCTTGCCGCAAGCTGCAGTACCGACACCTGTCGGACTGTCAGAGAACAACATGTATCTCGCGATTCGAGCGAGCAACCGAGCGAGGTGCAGACCTCTAGCACAAACATCCATGCCTGAGGGGGGATTTGAAACCCTGATGGGGTTCTGAGAAGTCACACGAAAAGATGAAGCATGGTACTAGCAGGTAAATGATTGAGGTTGTTCTACTGTAAGAATGTGTTCAATAAATGCCCTTCGACTTTCTCAGATTCAGCCCAGTTTACAAGTGCAAGTCTGTGTTTATGTGTCAGTAGACTACTTAGAATCGTCGTTGGCCCATATAAATGCACGGTCAATTGCCTTATGTTTCATCATACTGTTGGATTCACTGTATGCACCTTAATAACATATTACATTATTAGATATGAGTAACTTTGGCTTTAGTACCAATGTCAAGTAATCTATGCGTGCCACTTTCCAGATGGGCCATCAGAGTACAGAGGGCATTTTGGAGTGGAGAATAACGATTTAGAAATTTTCTTAACAAAAAAATTCTCAATACTCATCGTATAATCGAAATCAATAAGAAAAATATGACATTATATTAAAAAATCGACTTCTGGTATGAAATAGCCCTATTGGGTTGGAAATTAGAAGTTGCAAATGGCACCAATCGATTCGACATTGTATACTTACTACTAGGAGGTACTGCATTTTACATTTCATACGGTTCCCTCGGTGTCAGAAGGGGTGGACAGGTGGTCTGGGACACCCTGTAAGTCACCATTAGTACCACCTGGTAATATTTAAACTGTCCCTATTTAACTAATTACCTTATGAGTGCCAAACTTGGTAGTATTAATGTCCAGAGTATGGGCTACATGATTTCACAGTACTGCCCTATTCCATCTATGGCCACCAGATGCCGTGATCAGTACTCGTGATTCATAGTCTCAAACACGTGTCCAGTCACACTGCAATTGTTGACATGTCAGCAGGGGCTTAGACAAAAAGAGCATGTGAAGCTCTGTTATCAAAACAACAGTAATGCTGCAGTTGCACTTCGAGAATTTGCCGGCCGCGGTGGCCGAGGAGACTGAGGCGCTTCAGTCACGGTCTGCACGGCCACTACGGTCGGGGGTTCGAATCCCCACTCGGGCATGGATATTTGTGCCGTCTTTAGTATAAGGTAGTTCATAAGTAGTTTGTAAGTTTAGGGACTGATGACCCCGTAGTCAAGTCCCATAAGCTTAACAAACATTTGAACATTTGAACTTCGAGAATTTCGCCAGCTGAAAGGATTATGGAAGGGTCCTCTTTCTCCAACTGCTATGCAGAGCATGATTAAGATGTTCAAAGCAGCTGGAGAACTGGGTGTCACTCTGGGAAGTGGCCGACGACAGATAGCACTACAGGTAGTTGATAAAATCGGGTTGCTACGGCAGACAGAACTGTGCACAATTCGCCATCGTCAAGCAGTATGTATGATGTGTCATGCCAGTTGAATATCCCACGGTCCAGTGATTCCCAAATGGTATCCATACAAAACCCATATTCTACAACAGCTTGCACCATAGGACACACAAATATGTGTTGACTTTGCCCTTCGGTGTCTCACAAGGACTGAAGTTGAAGAGGCTGGCCCTGCACCATCCTATGCATACACAAAGCAAGAGAGGAGAACACACAGATTCGCCATGTGTGGGCATCTTTATCTCCAGTCACTATGCATGATGTTCCTCTGTATGGTGGATGTGCCACTACATGGTGTAGCTTCACAGCTGTGTTCATCATTGTCCCATCTCTTTTAGTACAGGTTAGATCTCAAGAAACAAAGACGTGTATTGTGACTGTCCAGCATTATTACTACAGGGTGTACATAAAGTCTGGTATCACTTTCAACTATTTATTGTACCTGAACCAAAACTTGTACAGATATCATACATATGTCAATTTGAAGAGAAACCCTTGAAGTTCTTTTTCATGTATACCGGTACAGCGTAGTTTGGTAATTTGCCAGTAGTCAACGCTATCACAAACATGGTAAGTTCAGGTGCAGAGCAAGCTTTCTGTGTATTGGAGTTCTACAAAAACATGTGTGATACAGATGTCCAACGGATGTTTAGAACCAAGTATGTATGGTAAGAAGCCACCAACAAGGTAGGCCATTCACCATTGGCACAACAAATTAGCTATGACAGGTTGCTTGTGTCTGGCACAAACTGCTGCATTAATGGATTGTCCGTGCTACAGAAGGGACAGTTGTTTCATGAAATGGCCTCCTCAATCACCAGATCTCACTCTGTGTGACTTTTCCCGTTAGGACACATTAAAGATCTGTTGTATGTACCGCCTCTACCACGTGATGTAGCCGAGCTCCGGGAAAGAATATGGGAAGTAACTGCCACAGTCGACGATGCCGTGCTGGGATAGATATGGCAAGAATTTGATTACCGTATTGACATCTGCCAGGTCACTCATGGTTTGCATATCAAATGTTTGTAATAAAAATAACTTTCAGTGTTTATCTTCAAACTGCAATATGTATAAAATCTGTACAACGTTTAGTTCTTGTGCAGTAAATAATTTATAGTGTTCCTGGACTTTATGTACACTCTGTATATACTTTGCTATCATGTTATACATGCTCTACAGTAGAGAGACACATTCAATTCAACAGTTTTCATACAAGACGGGGCCCCACTGCATATTAAGGCCAATTCACACTGTCCGTCACGTCAACGTCACGTCACGGAACGGTCACGTCAAGTTGTATTCACACTGTCCGTCCGTGTCCGTCAAGTCAATTCATCCATCTCAATATGCGATGTTGAAAGTGAGGTTATGAGTGGCGATCTGTTATGTAGAAAGTCATAGTTTAATACTAGAAATGGGGAACAACAACGCTAAATGTTATTAACGGCCAAAGAAAACTTTACAGTCTATGTTTTTGGTCAGCTTACTGGGAACTGAAACAACATTTCAAAATATCGACATCTATTTTCAAGCGAAAAAATAAACATATGAAGACATCAAACCATACTTTTAAGAGCATAAATAGCGCCTGTATACTTTAACCATTACGATTTGCTCGCTGACATTTTGTAATACCGTCGTAAACAACTGAAGTTTTGTCTTTCATTAGAACTGACATTTTCATTTCAAGTGTTATTTAATGAAAAATGCGTAATCAAATTACAATCTTATTCAAATAAACAGTTTGCTTCAGTCATTTCTGTTACAATGTTACGTCACATAAACCATTTTTTGGTTTCAGATATTCGACATCGATTTTAGGGGGAAACTCAATTGACAAAAATATGTAAGTCGTCATGAAACATTTGAGATTTACCCCTAAAACGAGGTACAACAACAACACAAAGATGAATAAGACCCATTTGAATATAAACAGTGCAATCGTCGACTGCAAAATGTAATTCGCGTGACGAAAATAGGTTAACTTCCGATGTTAACAGACGGCCGTTCCGTCAAAACATTCTTCTCGAGAAAGCTTGACGTGACGTTGACGTGACGTGACGGTCCGGTGACGGACAGTGTGAATGCCGCCATTAGAAATACATTGCGGAATGTTCTGACGGACGGTGACGTGACGGACAGTGTGAATTGGCCTTTACCCATGATGTTCAATTGCTTCTCCAAAACACGTTTAGAAACGATCGAATTATCAGCTGATCATTTTCAAATGATTGTCCAGCTCACTCCCTGTGATTTCTGGTTGTGGGGCTACCTGAAGGAGAAGGCGACCATTCAAAAATCAAATGTTTGTAGAGCTTATGGGACTTAACTACGGGGTCATCAGTCCCTAAACTTACAAACTACTTATCAACTAGCTAATACTCAGGACGGCACAAATATCCATGCCCGAGGGGGGATTCGAACCCCCGACCGTAGTGGCCGTGCAGACCGTGACTGGCACGCCGCAGACCGCTTGGCCACCGCGGTCGGCAAGGGGACCATTCACACATGTGTTGATCTGAAGCGCAGCATATCAAGAGGGGCAGCCAGCATACCTACGGACATGTTTTTTTCTGCAGTATGGGATGCAATCAGACTGTTACAGCACAACATTGTGACAGAGAAACTTGTTAGAAATCATAGATTGCTCATGCAATCGCCAGCCAAGCTAGACGGAAACAGGTCATCGGCTCTGTCGTAAAATGCAACGTCAGTTTTTCGTGACGACAGCAGTTGCTGTATCGGCAAGTTGAAAGCCTACATTCAGCAGACTGTTGACTGTGACGGACGACTAGAAGCGGAGAGAGTGTATTCGTTAGCTTGTAAACCTCAATATGTTGACGTAGTTGTGGGTTGATGACTCGCACATGTCAGACCTTGCTCCATCATGTTGCACATATGCTCAATTGGAGACAAGTCCAGAGTTTATGCTGTCCATGGAAGTTTCTGCATGTCTTGCAGAGTAGAGCACTTTGAGTTTCATGTACAATGTGTGGATGAACATTATAATGTTGGGACAACACGTTACCATCCTGTTGAAACAGGACCACAACGCCGGCTGTCAGCACAAGTCGCCGCGCAAGTAGAAGATGAGCGATCACTCGCTCTACGGTACTCACTCTATGGCCATCCAGATTTAGGTTTTCCTTGATTTCTGTAAATCACTCCAGGCAAATGCCGGGATGGTTCCTTTCAAAGGGACAGCCGATTTCCTTCCCCAAACAATCCGAGCGTAAGCTCCGCCTCTAATAACCACACTGTCGACAGGGCGTTATGCAGTAATTTCCTTCCTTCCTTAGCTTTACAAATTTTGTTTCTTTATCCTTTTTTTCTATCAAAGGGCACAGCTGAATATCTTCCCCATCATAACCCAAAAAACCGAGCGTGAGCTCAGACACTAATTATCACTGTGCTGTTGACAGTACGTTAAACCCTAATCTTCCTTCCTTACTTTCTTGTTCTTAGTGGAGAAGAGTCCAGTCTGTACCTCCAAATATGTTGTACCTCCAAATATGTTGTAGGTTTGAACCATAACTGCTACGTTGAACATGTTCACAGGAGTGGACTTGTCAGAAGATGCCATTGCTGTTTGATTTACCACAGAACCTCTTTTCCGTGAAAAAAATTGACTTGGTTTGAAGATGGCGAATATCATGATGGCCGGTTTCAAGATGGCACCTGTGTCAGGTACATACCATTAAAGGCACACCACCTCACACATACTTTATTGGAACTTTGTTTGCCAATTCCTGCAGTGAAATTTCCTGGCAGATTAAAATTGTGTGCCAGAACCGAGACTCGAACCTGGGACCTTTGCCTTTTGTGGGCAAATGGACTACCACTGAGTTATCCCGACACGACTCATGATCCGTCCTCACAACTTCAATTCTGCCAGTACCTCGCCTCTTACTTTCCAAACTTCACAGAAATTTTCCTGCGAACCTTGCAAGACTAGCACTCCTGGAAGAAAGGATGTGGTGGAGACATGGCTTACCACAGCCTAAGGGAAGTTTCCAGAATGAAACTTTCACTCTGCAGCAGAGTGTGCGCTGATATGAAACTTCCTGGTAGATTAAAACTGTGCGCCGGAACAGGGCTTCGAACCTGGGACCTTTGCCTTTCGCAGGAAAGCGCTCTACCATTTTTTCCCTTGTTCTTTAGTTAGATCTATGCTTTGCGGTCGCTGGATTAGTTCGTTCTTTGGTTGTTCGTTGAATACTTAGTGCTGAGGCACGGCGCCCGGCACTACTGAGCTATCCCGACACGACTCACGCCTCGCTACAAAACTTCAGTTCTGCCAGTACCTCGCCTCCTACTTTCCAAACTTCACAGAAGCTCTCCTGCGAACCTTGCAAAACTACCACTCCTGGAAAAAAGGATGTGGTGGAGACATGGCTTACCAAAGCCTAAGGGAAGTTTCCAGAATGAAACTTTCAGTCTGTAGCAGAGTGTGCGCTGATATAAAACTTTCTGGCAAATTATAACTGTGTGCCGGAACCGGATTCGAACCTGGGACCTTTGCCTTCGGATTCAAATCCCGGTTCTGGCACACAATTTTAATCTGCCAGGAAGTTTCATATCAGCGCACACCCCGCTGTAGAGTGAAAGTTTCATTCTGAATTCCTGCAGAGTTTATGAAATTAAAAGGTGTGCTGAAAGATGTGACTCGCCGTGAACAGTTTGGACTAGTGTGTAGAGTTGTGGCGATTCGTCAATGAGTCGTTCATTTGAACGAATACAAATAAAGAATCGTAAGAATCGAAGCGAGATCCGGACGAATCGTCGTTCAAAAGAATCGTTTGTCTCGTGACGATTCTAAGTCCCAACGATTCACGATTCAAAGACGACTGCCGAAACTTGCCGAAACGTGCCGAATGCTGGAGAGAAGAGGGGGACGAATCGTCGTTCAAAAGAATCGCCTGTCTCGGGACGATTCCAAGATCCAACGATTCATGATTCGAAAGAAAGTAGCGAATCGTGCCTAATAATTACGAAAGCCAGAAAGCGTGTGAACAAAGGAAGCACAGAACGAAGATCGTGAGCCGTTAATTATTAACCTATTCACGAATTACAGATGGCAGAAATAAAACGCAGCAAAATACACAACTGCCAATACATTAGAATATACGTCTTTTATACAGTTTACATATTATGTATTTAAACGAGCAATCCTTACACATTTATATTTCGCGTATCCCGGAAATGGCTGTAACGATTTGGATTATATTTTCTGTTTAGAGAGGTTTAAGCTTTTCGAGTTCATCTACGTAGTTGTAGTTTTTGTGAAAATTCAATTTTACAAAAATATTCTTTTTATATAAAAACGCGATTTTAAATGTTTTTAAAGCCACCTCAAAAATCTTTTTTACCATTTTGGTTTTCATGTTATCAGCTTTCCTGAAAGAAACCGATTTTACAAACAAGAAACATTTTAATAAACGTGAATTTCTTGCATCTAGAAAGATATTTAATATTTAGAGACGGATTTTTATTTTTAATGTTCATTTCGTGTTCCCTTAAACTAATTGATTTTACATAATAAGTATTTTATAATGATTAGATATCTGTTAATTACCATAGATTTAATTAAATTTATATTTAAATGGACGAAGTATTCCAACAGAACGAAAAAAACATAAGGTTACAGAAGGATTCAAAATAAGTGACCTACGATCACTAAACTACAACGCTACTAAATGAGCTATGATGACAGCAGAATCGTGAACGAATCGTAGGAACAGATGCAAAAGGTTAAGATTCCAACATCCATGACACAGACATGTATTGCCATCTACATTCCTGGAAATTGAAATAAGAACACCGTGAATTCATTGTTCCAGAAATGGGAAACTTTATTGACACATTCCTGTGGTCAGATACAACACATGATTACACAGTCAGAACCATAGGCACATAGACACAGGCACAATGTCGGCACTAGTACCGTGTATATCCCCCTTTCGCAACAATGCAGACTGCAATTCTGCCATGGAGACAATCGTAGAACTGCTGGATGTAGTCCTGTGGAACGGCATGCACATGCCATTTCCACCTGGCGCCTCAGCTGGACCAGCGTTCGTGCTGGACGTGCAGACCGCGTGAGACAACGTTTCATCCAGTCCAAAACATGTTCAATGGGGGACAGACCCGGAGATCTTGCCCACACCTTCTAGAGCACGTTGGGTGGCATGGGATACATGTGGACGTGCATTGTCCTGTTGGAACAGCATGTTCCCTTGCCCTAATGGTAGAATGATAGGTTCGATGACGGTTTGAATGTACTGTGCACCGGTCAGTGCCCCTCGACGATCACCAGAGGTGTATGGCCAAGATGCTGGGTGTTGGCCCTGTGTGCCTCGGTTGTATGCAGTCCCGATTGTGGCGCTCACCTGCACGGCGCCAAACACGCATACGACCATCATTGGCACCAAGACAGAAGTGACTCTCATCACTGAAGATGACACGTCTCCATTCGTCCCTCCGTACACACCTGTCGCGACACCACTGGAGGCGGGCTGCACGATGTTGGGGCGTGAGCAGAAGACGACCTAATGGTGCACGTGACCGTAGCCCAGCTTCATGGAGACGGTTGCGAATAGTACTCGCTGATACCCCAGGAGCAACAGTGTCCCTGATTTGCTGGGAGGTGGCGATGCAGTCCCCTACGGCACTGTGTAGGATGTGACGGTCTCGGCGTGCATCTGTGCGTCGCTGCTGTCCGGACCCAGGTCGACGGGAACGTTCACCTTCCGCTGACCACTGGCGACAGCATCAATGTACTGTGGACACCTCGCGCCCCACGTGTCGAGCAATTTGGCGGTACGTCCACCCGGCCTCCCGCATGCCCACTATACGCCCTCGCTCAAAGCCTGTCAACTGCACATACGGTTCACGTACACGATGCCGTGGCATGCTACCAGTGTTAAAGACTGAGATGGAGCTTCGTACGCCACGGCAAACTGGCTGACACTGACTGCAGCGGTGGCCAACTGCTGTGCAGCTAGCGCCTTTCAAGGGCCAACACCACGGTTCCTGGTGTGTCCGCTGTGCCATGCGTTTGATAATTGATTGTACAGCCCTCTCGTAGTGTCCGGAGCAAGTATGGTGGGTCTTACACATCGGCATCAATGTGTTCTTATTTCAATTTCCAGGAGTGTATCAGCAAGATGTAGAAGCAAGAATCGAGCCAATGCAGACTACAGAATCGCGAAAGAATTGTGAGCAAATCGTTGGAATCGATTCACAATGTGGGATTGAATCGCAAGAATCAATTCCTAAAATAGAATCGTGTTGCCAACTGTACTAGTGTGGACGTACCACCGCCAGGAAGTGCCTGGCTTGCGCGCGCAGCCGCGCCTTGGCCACCGGCAGAGCCGACTTGGCCACCCGCGGTGGCGCCCCCTGCCCGCGGGGCGACTGCAGCGCCGCCAGCGGCAGCGAGGAGGTGCGGGGGCGCGCCCCCTGCGCCGCCAGCGCCCGCACCGGCTGCGCGGACGCCGTCTGCGATCGCTCTCTCGGCTGCGGCGCCGGCGCTAGCGCCACCTGCGCCGTCAACGTCCGCGTCACCTTCGTCCACATTGGACCAGCACGATAGCAGCCTAAGCCTAGGCCATCCACATTATTTGGATGAAGACTGTAGTATCGCGCGGAAGGCAACTGAAGACCACTGTACCAGTATCGATAGGGTCTTGGGAACGCAGTCAAGTGCCAGCACGAGTTCCTACAATCACACAACAATATGTGCATTATGAACTCAATCACGTGAGTGAAACCTGATTATCCACGTATCCAGGGGGGTAGGGAGGCTGTCAGGCTGCAGACCCCCTCCCAGGACCCCCTGGAGCCACCATAAGAGACCTTACTGTAGTCTCCCCTACGAATAAAGGTGCAATGCAACTTTTTTTTTCTAGAAATCAGCAAGAATAATTGCAGGTAATAATAGATGGGAACAATGGCAGGAGGGTGGCAATAATGAGGAAATCAAAGAAAAACTCGGAATGAACACCGTAGATGAAGCAGTTAGAGCGAACATACTGAGATGATGGGGTCATGTTACACGCATGGGAGAAGCAAGGTTATCTAAGAAACTCATGAGCTCGGCAGCAGAGGGCAAGAGGAGTCGAGGTAGACCGAGAAGAAAGTGCTTAGATTCGGTGGAGAATGATTTTGAAGGGCATAACATCAGACGAGGCATCAATGTTAGCATTGAATAGGGGATCATGGAGGAATTTTATTAGAGGTACTATGATCCAGACTGAACGCCGAAAGGCATAATCAGTCTCTAATGACGATGATGATGATGATGATGATGATGAACTAAAAATCACGGCAGCTCGGTGATTGACTTCAGCCCCCCACCCCTCTTCAAAAACACTATTTGACCTCACCCCCCCCCCTCAAAAGACGTCCTGGATACGCCACTGGTAAACAAAATTGGTCAAAAATGATTTAAAAAAATTGTCTCCACATAATTCTGTATCGTGTTAGAAATACTGTCTCCAATTTTCACAGATTAATTCGAACTACAAATGATAAAAAAGCTGTCTTGTTTCAATCACTGCGCAGCTGATGCCCACTTTTTTAGACGGCACCCTTCTTGTTTGGAATATTTTATTACTTCCTGCTGTAAAGCCAACATTCCAGATTGTAGCTCATCCAGATCTGTTAATGAAATTTACCCATAGTGGAACACAAAACCCGAATGAGAGCTTCAACAGTCTCATTTGGAACAGATGCCCAAAAACAACATTTAGCTCATCTACTGTGGTTATAATTGCCACATATGATGCATGTCTCGTGTTTATTGGTAGTAACATTGAAAGAATAACGACCTTTACTCGATTAGGATTTGTTGCAGGTTGCTTCACCGAGAAGCTATTCAAGAAGATAGAAAATGCGCGTGTTGCAAGATCTGAAATGTCTGAAGGATATAGCCAAAAGGGCACGCCAGAAACATCAGTTACAAAGGAAACACGTCCAAGAAGAGCAAGATGACCAAATGATGGTTATGATCAACATTAAGGTACTATTTTATGGTGCAAAACTTTATAAAATCTTTTATGTGCACTTCTCACAACTTTCATTTTTTAGTGTATAAGGAACATTTTTTCCTGACCACTGGAGATAAATAAGTGAAATTTTCTGCACGCTTTCTTGGTAGTATAACACAACTTCCTGTGGTTCAAATTGTTTCCAAGTGTATTTCTGTCAAAATTATTTACATTTTATGAAACTGAAATTGCTTTGAATCATACACATAATTAAAAAAATTGTAAGAGCTCTAAAAGTGATACTAAAAAACTGTTCCACACTTTTGCTTATCTGATTACTAAGAATTACCTACCACAATATGAAAGTGGTAAGTAAAATAATTTTTGAGAAAATGTTCCTTGTGTGATAGCATGTGTTGCAAAAATTTCCAACAATGCTATGAACAAATTTTTTGAGAGAAAAAATTGAAAAAATTCCAGAATGGAGTCTATAACATAATTACCTCAAGTGAAAAATTTGGTTCTATTACATTTCAAGAATCGATAACTATGTTAGAGTGTGTAATCAAGTCCATTTTCTCCTATGTCCCTCCTTAAGCGGTTAACATATATAGCCTATACAATAGACAGTTAATTGAGTTCAGACAGATTGTACATCGTTTACATCCTTGTTTGCTTCAAGTCAGCCATGCCTCAGTCCAGCAGACTGAGTTCTACAAATCTGGACAAAGTTCCACACTACACAGAATAGTGACTCAGAACTTATTCGCTGTTTGTCAATGTAAGTTGTAATTTGATAACATCTGCTGTCGTAGGCCTCGTTACATTTCTTGAGTTCTTCTCGCCAAATGGTACTGCTACAGTCAGAAAATTTGTGGATTAATTTATAAGCCCTCGGGGGAGCCTGAAACCTCTAGAGGGCGCGTCCCCAGGTGGCGGATTGGGGAACGCCTGCCAGATATGGGTGGTAGGAGGGAAATGAAATACCTCCCGCGGACCAACAGGCCACTGCAGCATCTGACGCAGAGTGAGCGGTTGCAAACAGCGTCTGACCCAGAGTGGGCGGCTGGTATCATATGTGGAAAGCAACGGGAAGCTACCACAGTACTGTTCCCAAGGCGCACTTGACATGGCTATCTATGTGCAAAGTAATGAATCCGGAGGTAAAACATCCCCTCAATTGGCTCTCCGGGAGGGGAGTACATCGAGGGTAATTGATAGTGTAACGACAACGAAAAAGAAAAGGAAAGAGGAAAAGTTAAAGATTGGTACATGGAACGTTCGCACCCTGCTACAATCTGGCAAATTGGAAAATGCAAAAACAGAGATGGAGCACAACAATCTAGATATTCTTGGAATGTGCGAGGTGAGATGGGGGGGGGGGGGGGACAATGGCGTGCAACAGAACGATGATTACAAATTATTTTATTCAGGCGAGGAAAAAAGCGAAATGAATGGAGTAGCTATCTTGGTAAGGAAGAAGGTTAAAAACATGATAATGAAGGTGGAATATGTTAATAGCAGGTTGATGATGCTGAGGTTGAAAGGTCAGAAGAAAGATGTAGTTCTGATACAGGTCTACATGCCTACCAGCCAACACAGTGATGATGAGTTTGAAGAATGCTACAGCAGAATTGAATCACTGGTGGAGAACGAGAAGAAAAAGGTCTGCATCGTAGTAATGAGAGATTGGAACGCGGTGGTTGGCGAAGGGAAAGACAGAGATGAGGTGGGAAAGTTTGGTTTGGGAAAGAGAAACGAAAGAGGCGCGAGAATGACCAGATTTTGTAAGGAAAACGCATTCGTAGTTGGAACACACTTTTTAAACATCACAAAAGAAGAAGGTACACATGGACATCGAACATAGACAATAACAGATACCAGATCGATTATATATATTAATACAGAGTAGATTCCGGACCTGCTTGAGGAATGCCAAAGCTTATCCTGGAGTCGATATCAATTCCGATCACAATTTGGTTGTAGCGGATGTGCAGGTTAGATTGAAAAGAATTTTGGTTGGTAAACTGAAAGAAAAATTTAACTTAGACGCCCTAAAGAAAGAAGGGGCAACCAAAAAACTTGAAGAAGAGTTCCGAGACAAGTGGAAAATTAGAGTAATGACAGAGACCATAAACGGGCAGTGGAACCAGTTCAGAGACACCCTGAAAGCAACCAGTAGAGAAGTTGTTGGTCGGGTTAAGTGCAAGCGGAGAAGGAAACCATGGGTTACCGACGACATGATCTTGAAGATGGCAGAAAGGAGAAAATGGAAAAACGCACAAACTGATGAAGGAAAAAGGCAATACAGAAGACTGAACTATGAGCTGAGAAGAGTAACTGATCAGGCCAGAGAAAAATGGGTAAGTGAAATCTGCTCAGAAACTGAGACACTGGAAAAAGAGGGCAAGTACGAAAAGATGTATCGAGTAGCCAAAGAATTAGTATTTCAGGGAAGAAAGAACAAAACTAATGTGGAAATAGAAAGTAAAGATGGAACTCTATTAAGTGAACCACGTGCTGTTCAGGGCAGACGGAAAGAATACATCGATACACTCTATGAAGCGGATCAAAGACCTTCCGTTCTACCGATTGAGAAGGAAGAATCAATAAACGAAGATGAAAAGGGAGATACCATCTTACGTTCAGAAGTAAAAAAGGCACTGGGAGAACTTAAAAAAAAACAAAGCGTGTGATGTAGATGACAGTCCAGCCGAAATCTTGAAGAGCTTAAAAGAAACAGGTGAAAGTGAATTGACCTCTCTTTGCAGCCACATCTATGGAAAGGGGAGTGGCCAGAAGACTTCCTCGTAAGTATAATAGTTCCAATCCCAAAGACTAATAATGCTAAAAAGTGTGAAGATCACAGGACAATCAGCCTAATATCGCAAGCAGCAAAGGTACTGCTTCGAGTTATGAATAGGAGGTTTTATGGAACGCTGGAAGAAGGACTTGGAGAGGAACAATATAGTTTCAGAAAGGGAAAGGGAACGCGAGATACAATTGAACTCCTAAGAACCATCGGCGAAAGATATATTGAAAAGGGTAAAGAAGTGTATGCTGTCTTCATTGATCTCGAAAAGGCATTTGATAGAGTGCAGTGGGATAAGCTGTTCGACATTTTGAAAAGGAAGGCAGAAAATTGGAAGGAAAGAAGACTAATTGCAAATCTGTACCAGAAACAGAAGGCATGAGTACAAATGAGGTAATGGGATCTCTGAAGACAGCAAAATTGGGAGAGGTGTCAGACAAGGCTGTTGTCTCTCTCCAATTTTATTTAACATTTATCTGGAAGAAGTACTGGAAAGCTGTTTGGATGGGACAAGAGGAGTAAGGATAGGTGGGAGGAAAATTGATGGTATAAGATTTACTGACGACATGGTCATCCTTGCAGAAAATAAAGATACACTGACTCAAATGCTAAATGATCTGAGTGAAGCCTGTACACCATATGGCATGAAAATTAATAAAAAGAAAACGAAAAGCATGGTCATAGGTTTAAAGAAAAGAAAAGTGAAAATCAAGTTGGAGTCAGAGGTCATAGAACAGGTGACAGCGTTCAAGTATTTGGGAAGTTGAATTAAGGAAGATATGAATTGCCAACAAGACATCAAAATGAGAATGGTTCTGGCGAAAGGAGCGTTCCAGAAGCAAAGAAAACTCCTAACCAGTGGTTTAAACGAAGAATTAAGGAAGAGAATGGTTAAGTGTCTAATATGGAGTGTGGCCTTATATGGAGCGGAAACGTGGACATTGAGAAAGCAAGATGAGAAGAAAATTGAAGCTTGCGAAATGTGGATATGACGTAGGATGGAGAAGATCTGTTGGATCGATAAAGTCAGAAATGAAGAAGAACTGAACAGAGTTGGAGAGGAACGGAGGATGTTGTTGACGATGAAGAACAGAAAACTGAACTGGCTAGGCCACAGTTTAAGACGAGATTGCCTTCTGGTAGAGGCAATTGAGGGTTGTATTCCGGGAAAGAGAGGAAGGGGCGGAAGAAGGTACCAGATGCCTGATGACGTCAGCAAGCCACTAGGAGGGTACAGAAGAACGAAGATGATCGCAAAAGACAGAGAAGCATGGAGAGCTATGCAGTCTAAACCTGCCTACGGTAGACAACCAGATGATGATGAATTTTTAAGCATCATAGAGAACCTGTGCAAGCACAGACCGAGGGTGGCACGAGAGAGCAGAGCACCACCTTTTTGGAGGGAGATGATGTCCTCTATGCAACACCAGTGACTGACCAGTGGATGACAGGTGTGTATTGTATTTTACAGGGGAGATGAGTGTTGTTGACTTTTACTGGTAAAAAGTCAAGACAATGTACATCAATATAGCTAGGGTTGTGTGTTGAAGTGCTGCAGCCTTTAGAAACGTATTCCTTAGGGAGAATATAACATGAACACAAGGAGAGACCTTGCAAGAGTTCGTATTTAAAGCACATGGTATAGTACTAGCTAATTCATTTCAGTTTCGACTAGCCTGCTGGTGGAAGAATTCAAGATTACTCCACATACTACAAAATCATCAACGGTGACCGTCTGTCAAGAAATAGCAGGGGTAAAAACAATTTTTATTTTTCTGAGTCTGTGCTGAAGTGCACTGTGTTTCAATACACAAGCTCCAATACGTTAGCAACATCATAGTGACGGGATTGAAATCAGAACAGAACAACGCAAATGTGGCGACCATGACAGGATTCGAACCTGCAGAGTTTGTTTCAAAACGAGTGTCTTGCTAGATTTTACCATATCTGTCCAATTACACAAGCAAGAATTCCAATGAGCAAGATGGTCAATCCTGCTATCAAATGATTTCTTCACAAACGCTCAGAGATGTTAATTTCCGAACAGAATACTTTAATAAAACAGCTACAAGACCTTCACTCTTTTTCTTCTTTTGATGAGCGACGATTGTAAATACTTGTTTGTAACTCACTGGAGTAGGAGAAAGACGCTTTCTTTAATTCATTGAGTAAATTAGCCCCTTTTGTCCCTCTGTTATCTTATTTCAGCGTCTTTCTTTTTACGATACGATATTAAAATTGGAATCGAATAATAACTCCTGGGAGATGAGAGTGCTTCTTTAGATTTCCAGGTTATCTAGCATGAATTCTAATGCACACAGAATTTAGACGATCAGGCAAGAAGTGTGAATGATCGACACAGCTTCAAACAATATCTGTGAGTTCTGGATGGCGTTAAGTATTGATTAAATAAATGGCCCGAAAGAGTTTTTAAAATCTATCATATTGAAGTCGTCATCTCTGCGATCTGGTAGATGGTTTTCACAATTCAGTCTCGAGTACAGAACCATAGAAGAGTACCAAATAGAAGTACAACAATGGAAAGGAATGCCAAAACGACAGCGACAAAAGTAAAAAAAAAACATGCTAGTCAAATTTAATCCTGTATTTACTTCTGGCTGATAGACGTATAAATAGAAAGAGATTTTCCTGCTGTTGTTTAAGATCTGAAATTGGATAAAAGATTTAAAACATGAAATGGTGACTTGTAGGAAGTGGATGTCAAAATGTTCAAATGCTTGTATAGCTTATGGGGCTTAACTATGGGGTCATCAGTCCCTAAACTTACAAACTACTTACGAACTAGCTAATCCTAAGGACGGCACAAATATCCATGCCCGAGGGGGGATTCGAACCCCTGACCGTAGTAGCCGTGCAGACCGTGACTGGAGCGCCTCAGTCCCCTCGGCCACCGCGGCCGGCTTGGATGTCCTATGAAAGATTATTGGAAAGAAAACCCAGAGCAGGCTGAAGAAATTTTGGCAGATCAAATACATAACCGATCCACTAAACATAAGAGTAAACGAGTAAAAAGGTTGCATGCAGATTGGCCATTTGACAAGAAGGTTGGAAATCTGGTACAGATGAATACGTATCATAAAAAATTGTTCAAGTGACTTCTAGATGAGGACGTTGGAAGTTTTTGAGTGATCCAAAAGTGACAGGCAACTATAAGTCAGAATTAGGTTATTTAGATGATTTACTTATGATCAGGTTGTAAATCTTGGGCAGCTACCTTCCGTATCACAAGATTGGAGGTCTTGTACAGGTTATGAAATGGCAGAAGAAGGTATCCATTTGACCCTCAGATAAGAAATTCGGGAATCTTTATAGGGTACCACAGTCATTTTTAGTGACTGAAGGCAAGTTCGTTTTGCTTTACAGAAGAAAAACTGTCACAGAATGATCACTGACAACAATGAACAAAATTGAGTATTCTGTACACTTTTGTAATCTAATAACTTACTAATTTCAATACTGATTTACAAAAAAATTAACTGTAGATTTCCATATTGGACATGGGGACGCCCAACTTTTTATGACCTGATGGGACTTCAAAGTCCCATTTCATACAAATGACTGTAAAAAATTCTTCGGCATTTGAATTGCCGCGAAAATGTAGCGCGCCACTTATTTTTGCTTAGGTGTATTGTTAATGCATCGCAGTTCTTTCTTTGATGTGATATCTGTGACACCAAAGCAATTTGAATTTCAGGACTATGGGATATTTAGTTGTATGCGGATGATCGTTCAGTTTGTATTCAGTGCATTTCCTGTGGGAAAGCTATCTGCGCCGGCCGCGGTGGCCGAGCGCTCTGCAGCGCGTCAGTCACGGTCTGCACGGCCACTGCGGTCGGGGGTTCGAATCCCCCCTCGGGCATGGATATTTGTGCCGTCCTTAGTCTTAGTTAGTTCATAAGTAGTTTGTAAGTTTAGGGTCTGATGACCCCATAGTTCAGTCCCATAAGCTCTACAAACATTTGAACATTTGAAAGCTATCTTCATAATTTTTTCTTCTGTTACTCGGTAAGTCAATTTATGATAATGATTGGTTAGGAGCGGAGTATATTATAAATCCCCAGAATAAAGTTGTAAATATAATTTGGTAATTGTTACTCTCTTCAGGCCTATATAATATCATTCAATTTGATTTTCATTTCTACTAAATATATTTCCCTACAACTAAAATACACAGAAAATTTTTCGAAAGGAAATTTTTTGAAAAGATAAAAATCAGGCCATAAAGGGTTAAATCATAAATAAACACCTATACCGACAGTAACACTATAATAAATTTATGTAAGTATAAATGTAGTGGGTTATTTTTTTTACTAAATTATAAACTGAGTTCTTGTTAATGAGTCAGCGATAATAAATCTCAGTGTGAAATAACGTTAGTGTTTTGTTTGATGAATCAGCTCAGGAGAATAAAGA
Organism: Locusta migratoria; assembly: GCA_026315105.1. Classification (NCBI taxonomy): domain Eukaryota; kingdom Metazoa; phylum Arthropoda; class Insecta; order Orthoptera; family Acrididae; genus Locusta; species Locusta migratoria. Next base: position 49,156,614 of record CM048753.1, on the reverse strand, counting down.
GAACGTGAATTCTTGTAATAGGGTAAAGTAAATTCTTCAATATCTTTATAACTTGTAGGTGTATGATTGTTGCGAACTGATAGCAATTAACCGTTTGTTTTTACAAACCCAAAGCGACAGGAGTCACATTTTTGCAGTGTCGTGATAGCACAGTTAGATTCTTGCATGGCTCCATTTATAATGTGTGCTAGTGGAAGGTTGATGAGTTTCCCTGGGAATGATTATGTGTTGATAATGTGAATTTTTTAAAATATTATGGGACTTAACTACGGGGTCATCAGTCCCTAAACTTACAAACTACTTATCAACTACCTTATACTAAAGACGGCAGAAATATCCATGCCCGAGGGGGGATTCGAACCCCCGACCGTAGTGGCCGAGCAGACCGTGACTGGAGCGCCTCAGTCCCCTCGGCCACCGCGGCCGGCTGTGAATTTGTCACCGTAGGGTATGGCAAAAGCTATCCTATCCAATACATTTCCTAATAACCACAGATAACAGGACAGGTACTTATAATTATCACAGGTCCAGGTCACAGTAGGAATTGAAGTGAGAAATTCCCCGCATAATAATTTCATTGTGCGTGAGGGGCTGTGGAAGGTAGCAGTCTTGCCCTCTAGCTACATTTCCACTTTACTGAGAAGATGTAAATTGAGAACTTACAAACTGGTGACAGAAACTTAAAATGAGTAATTTCGCCTCGTTTATTATGGAAAACTAATGTTAATTGTATGGCACGAGTTACAGCGTGTACAAAATATTATGAGTCAGCCAACAGAGCACCTAGTCAGCTGGGAACCGTGGCGAATCTGTCACCCCATTTACATGTGCTCCCAAAACCGGATTTCGTAAACCGATTTCCCAATTCTGCTTTTGGTTGGTCATGTAAACACTCCAAAATCGATTCTGGAAATCCGCTTCTGTAAAACGGTTTACCAGTTCCACAATCGATTTTAGTGTCCATGTAAACACAACCGTTTTTGAAGCCTTCTTGGCTTGTTAGATTGCGTTTTCTTGTTAAGAATTTTCTGCACATATGGAAAGAGTGATATTTTCTAATGTAAAATAAAAGTATAAATATTAGAATGAACATAAATCTGTGTATTTAAATAAAGAAAAATAGCGATTGTACAGACTAAATCAGGAACTGAATCAGCTGTTTTTCAGCCGCCGATTTAGGCTATGTCATGTAAACACGACAGCGAAAAACGGTTTACGAAAATCGGTTTTCGTCTTGCGGAAGATGTCTTGCATGTAAACATAGTGTGTGGCTAACCGGAGGAGACAGCCATTGGGTTTGTCATCGCACGTCACTGTGTTTGCCAGGGGGCAATGTATGAAATTTCTTGTGCCCCAATCGAGGCTCAAAATCCTCCATAGAAGCAACGGATGTGGAGTCAGAAGCGATTTTGGACGGAGGAAAGCAATGTGCCTTGTGAAGGCATGTGTTTGCAGGCCTTTGGATTCGCTGACGCCAGGCAACACCACGTAGAAGACAAGGCCTTACAACAGGCCGTGCCTACGTCACACTTAGAGGCCGCGGCCGCCATCTGACTGGCCGGCCGCTGCGCGGCGGTGGGCGTGCCCCAGCCAACAGCCAGTGAGGTGGCGGTCGGGGCCTCTTGAGTGTGGCGTAGGAACGGCCTGTTGTAAGGCCTTGTCTTCTACGTGGTGTTGCGCCAGGCGTCGGTCATGAACCTACGAATTCACTGTTCTGCGAAGCTGGAGTGTGTTCGTTCCGAAAAGCCTCTGAGTATCAGGGATGCTCATTGGCTAGACATCAACATTTATTCATGTGTGCATTACTTTGTACCTATCGCTGCTCTACATCAGAATCTAAAAGTGACGTACTCGCTGCTATGATCGGGAGGTATATCACTTCATTTTGCCAGTCTAACTGATAGCATAGCAGGATCAGCGCCGCTTTTGTTTGAGCTTCCAAACACCTCTAAGTGCTCGCATAAATGAAATAAAATCCTCTATTGCCTCATTCACCAAAGCTGGAACTGAAACAGTTTTTTAATGGATACCAGCAGATACAGGTATACATGGGAATGAAATGGCATGCTTTCTAGCCAAAGAAGGAACCAAGATTTCTCAAATAAATTGCCCAAAATTATCATACATCTCCACTAAAAGACTCATCAAAAACAGTTTCAAGAAGAAGTTTTATAACCACTTAACAACACAAGAGCAAGGAAAAACATGATGGCTTCTACTGTTAGAAGAGGAGAACGCACTTCCTAAACTCCCACGAAGGGAAACTGTGGCAGCATTTCGCAGAATTACTGGCCGCGACTGCCTTGCGGAACACCTGCACAGGATTGGAATCTTACCCTCACAGAAGTGTTGTATATGAAAGAGAAGACACCATTATGAACTGGGAGCATCTCAGAAACTGGGAAAGACTGCAGTATTGTGACGGGATGCCAGATGGTCAATTGTATTGGGAAGTTAGAAGACTAATGACTGTGTATCAAATGTCTGAGCATTAAATAAATAAATAAATAATTTTACTTATCAAAAAGTAGTTAGGTCAGCAATGTCACAATCATTTGTATCAGTTCAGATTGAGTTTCAATATTAAATTGAGAAGGTGGAATAGGCTATGTAATTTATCTTTCCATAACATCCTTCATTACCTTTGCCATAGTCTAGTTCAATACTGTAAGCATCAGTAATCTGTTGAATTAGTGTAACTCCAGTGATTCTTATGATTCATTTAGAACTCCTTTTGTTTACCTTATTTTGGAATATTCTTGTGGCAATATCTGTATAAATTTCAATTATAATATTTATGTAGAAGAACTGAACATGGGCTCAGGGCCATTTTTCATTAAGTTAGGCGTTAACAGATCCCTGCACATTGGCTAGAGTCGATGTACAAGACGTGCAGTTCTTGTGCCATGGCTTAGGAATGAGATAATTAGTATCCCCCTAATTTACAACCACGAATAGTTCCAACTTCCCAGAAGCAGATGTGTTACTGAGCACAGTATTATAAGGTTATGAACTTTGGCTGATCCGCAAGAGATGTGTGATCAGACGTGAGAATTAGGAGTTTTAGTTGTGGAGGTTCTAAATTTTAGGCTTGTCATGACACGTGAGTAGTAGTTGATCTGATAAATTTCTTCGGCATATGATGATATGCCAGTAGTAGCAGTTCAGAGTGCTTCCAGATAATGTGTGGTGAGATGCCCAAACCAACTGCTTATATAGCTGGCAGGTTATGAGACACCAGAGGTAATAGTCTAGCAAACCAGATGAGAAGGGTTGAAATATTGGGTAGATGTTGATATTCTGGAGATATATGCGAGAAGTGGAAGTGATAAATAAAGACCACTTAAAGTTCACTTGCAAAAGTTTGTGTCTTCAATATTGAAACACCAAGTTTCAAATTAATGTTCCATATATTCACTGAAAAATAACAAAGTTCGCTCCTGCGTACCAAAATCACAGAAAATGACAAGTCTTGTGAGCTCCAGATAAGGAATTTGGGTATGTTAGATACGTGAAGAGGTGTCAAAAGCTGGTATTCATCTAAGTTTCAGATGAAATGGTTGGGAATTACTGAGACCTAAAGAGATACCAAGAGCAGTTTTCAGGTGAACTACAGATAAGTAGTTGAGTACCTTGGACAGGTCATGAAATGCCTAATACATCGAAGACTCATCCATATTAGGATATGGAGAAACGTTGGTAGGTGATGACATACCAGTAGCAAGTTTAGATGTGTTCGAAGGTTTTCCTGGTGAATATGATGCTTGAAGGATTAGGAAACCTTCAGGCAAAGACTTTGGGAATTTTAGATGCCCAAGACAGGTGTTCATCTCCTTTCAGATAAGAGGGCTGACGAATACTAAAAGCTAATGAGATACCAAAATCATGTGTTCAGTTGCAGTGCAGGTAGTAAACTGAGTATCTTGTAAAGGTAATGAAATACCTGATCATCCATACTTCCTCCACATAGGAATGTGGAGAAATTTTGCTAGATGATGACATGCCAGTAGCAGGTGTATAGATGAGCTACATTGAAGCAAGGAGTACATGATTAGGTGGCTCTTGTCAGGCATGGAGGAGAAATTCGGCCAATGCCTTTCAAAGGAACCATCCTGCCATTTGCCTGGACTGATTTAGGGAATCGTGGAATATATATATCAGTAAGGCCAAAGGTGGACTTCAACTGCTGACTTACTGAATGCAAGACCAATGTGTTAGCACTGCACCCTATCACTCAGGTATGTGGCCTCGAGACAAGGACTTTAGATATTTTCGACACGTGATGAGATGCCCAAAGCAGGTGTTCATATAACTTTCAGAGGTGGTTGAGAATTACTGACAGATAATGAGATGCCAAAAGATAGTGTTCAGATGAATTCCAGATAAGTAAAATAAGGAGAGGCTTTGAATTAAAATTTGTACTGTGGCAAGGATTCGAACCTGGGACCTACTACTTACTAGGTAGGCGCTTTAGACCATTTTTTTTTTTTTTTTTTTTTTTTTTTTTTGTTCTCTGGGTAGTTCTCTTCGTTGCGGACGCTGATCGTTTTTGTTCGAGGTTGTTCGTTGAATGTTTGGCTCAGCTTTTTTTATTACAGAGGGCGTGGAGCCCCCTGACCGGGCGCGCTGAGCCACGGCGCCCGGCTACCACTCAGCTAACACAGCATTGAAGCCAAAGCGACTACACGGACTGTCTTAAAGCACGTCTTAAAGCACACCACATACTTTAATTCTGAGTCATGTTCCCTGTGAAATGTGAATCAAATTGCCAGGGCTCTCCTATACTGGAATAGCACCCCAGCAAAGAACGCGAATGGGAACAATCCCGCCTTGTTCTTCAGGCCAAGGTGATGTAAATATCAACAAATAATAATAATAATAATAATAATAATAATAATAATAATAATAATAATAATAATAATCCAATATAGGAGAGCCCTGGCAATTTGATTCGCATTTCACAGGGAACATGAGGCAGAATTAAAGTATGTGGTGTAGAGGGAGACGTGCTTTAAGACAGTCTGTGTAGTCGCTTTGGCTGTAATGCTGTGTTAGCTAAGTGGTCTAAAGCACCTACCTAGTAAGTAGGAGGTCCTGGGTTCGAATCCCGGCCATATCATAAATTCAATGCCTCTCTTTATGTTTAATACCTTTGGTATAACGAGACAATGTTGTCTCAAGGAACTGTATTATTTGTTGATATTCCAGGTAAGTAGTTCAGTATCTCAGAAAGGTTATGAAGTACTTGATGTTCAGCAACTCCCCCTGAAAAGGATGCGAGGAGCCTCGGGCAGACAATATGTGCCAGCCTGGCGACCTCCATACTATGTATTTGGATACATTACGTAGGTTCAAAAATGTTTGTAAATCTATCGGACCGAACTGCGTGGTCATCAGTCCGTAGCTTACAAACTACTTAAACATAGGTAAACTAACCTAAGGACAAGACACACACACACCCATGTCCCAGGGAGGACTGGAACCTCCACGGCGAGCAACCGCGCACTCCGCAGCGAGATGCTTTAGACCGCTCGGCTACTCCATCGCAGCTATTATGTAGGTAATGAGATGCCTGAAACACGTGTTCTTCTGACTTTTAGATATGGAGGTTGGGGATTACTCATCATCATCATCATCATCATTAGAGACTGATTATGCCTTTCAGCGTTCAGTCTGGAGCATAGTACCTCTAATAAAATTCCTCTATGATCCCCTGTTCAATGCTAACATTGATGCCTCGTCTGATGTTATGCCTTTCACTTCAAAATCATTCTGCACCGAATCTAAGTACTTTCTTCTTGGTCTACCTCGACTCCTCTTACTCTCCACTGACGAGCTCCGGACAAGTAATAATACATCCATAGCAGATGCTCGTCTAACTTCCAGATAAGGAATATGGTTATGTGATTTTGAAATCAGGTTTTCTGTCGATCTCCAACCGAGGTGTACGCAGTCTCGGAGAGATGGATGACACGCCATATGTGGGACAGAGGATGAGAGGCTGTAAGCAGACGGTGCTGACCTGCTGGGGCCTCTGCGGGGCAGGCTGGCTGGGAGCGGGCGGGTCCTCGGCGGGCAGGACGAGCGCCCAGGACTCGGCCCTCTCGGTGGCCTCCAGTGAGGACTCCGGCTGGGCCTGTGGGCGGCGCCGGCCGCGCTGGGAGGCGCGCAGCGACAGGCGCCGCTCCAGCTCCGCCTCCTCCTCCTCCAGCAGGGCCTCCGCCATGTTCTCCGTCGACACGCTCTCCTCGTCCGCGAAGATGTTCTCGATTAGCGTCTTCAGCCGCTGCTTCCGCTCCTGCATCACACGTCACAGAATCCATCAGTTTCTATGTCTCCACTCATACAGATAAAGTTAAATTCTTCAAGGAAGAAGGTTTTACACTAGAGTAGTCAGGCTATGACTTATAAGAGATGTAATGGTCGACCAAAGATAGTTGTACAGAGGGTTTTAGTTCAAATGTTCAAATGTTTGTAGAGTCTATGGGACTTAACTACAGGGTTATCAGTCCTTAAACTTACAAACTACTTATGAACTAGCTACAACTAAGGACGGCACAAATATCTAGCCCGAGGGGGGATTCGAACCCCCGACCGTAGTGGCCGTGCACACCGTGACTGAAGAGCCTCAGTCCCCTCGGCCACCGCGGCCGGCGGTTTTAGTTGGTCTGAGGAGATATACTGTGTGCCATTCGTATATGTGTGTGCAGGACAGAGGATCTACATCTACATACATATTCGGCAATCCTCCGTAAGGTGCGTGGCGGAGCGTACACAGTACCGCTACTAGGCATTTCCTTTCCTATTCCACTCCCAAATAGAACGAGGAAAAGAAGAATGCCTATATGCCTCCGTACGAGCCCTAATTTCTCTTATCTTGTCTTTGTGATCACTACGCGAAATGTAAGTAGGCGGCAGCAAGATCGTACTACCACAGAGTAACATATGCAGAGGAGAAGCCTCCCCTAAACCACTGTCCTACGCTCCCCTCGTAGTTCCGTAAGATGCTAGCAGGTGTCAGGCGGTTCGCTGGCTTAGGGTGCCTCTCACATGTCAGAGGGTAGCGTGGAGGGGAGGGTGAGGGGAGAGCTCGTGCCGCCTGCCACGAGGCCACGGCTGTGTCCGGCTTGCTGGCGTTTGAGGGTAGGTGGTGGTGGGGGCAGCCGCTACCTGCCGCCTGCTCTGGCCAGTTTAAAGGGCTGCTTCTGACTTCAGCGCCATCATGGGACATCTTACGGAACTTCTGGAAACCCTCCCTCCCCGCACCCTGAGCATAGGACCGGGCCCTTACGGAGGTTTCCCGTCTGTATATATTTGTCTATGGTAGATCACTCAGCTTCAAATTCCGGCCCTCTAAATATCCTCAACAGAAATTCACGACAAGAACGTCGTCTTTCCTCCAGCGATCCCCAATTTAGTTGCCGGAGCATTTCCGTGACACTCGCGCACTGATCGAACCTACCAGTAACAAACCTAGCTGCTCGCCTCTGAACTGCCTCTATGTCTTCCTTTAAACTGATCTGCTGCGGGTCCCAAACACTCGAACAATACTCAAAACGTGGTTGCACAAGCGTTTTATACACGGTCTCCTTTACAGGTGAAGTACATCTTCCCAAAATTCTCCCAGTAAACTGAAGTCGGCTGTCAGCCTCACTCACAACTGACCTTACATGTTTGTTCCATTTCATATCGCTCTGCAATGTTACGCCTAGATATTTGAATGACGCGACAGCATCAAGAAGCTCACTACTAATGCTCTATTAAAACATTATGGGATTGTTTTTCCTACTCATGCGCATCACCTTACATTTTTCTATATTGAGAGCTAGCTGCCATTCTTCGCACCAACTACAAATTTTGTCTAAGTCATCTTGTATGCTGTTACAGTCAGTTAAAGACGACACCCTCTCATACACCACAGCATCATCAGCAAACAGCCGCAAATTACAACTTACTCTGTCCATCAGATCATTTATATAGATAGAAAATAATAGCGGTCTTATCACACTCCCCTGGGGCATACCTGACGATACACTCGTCTGTGATGAACACTCGCCGTCGAGAACAATGTACTGCGTTCTATTACTTAGGAAGCCTTCCAGCCAGTCACAAATCTGTGAACCTATTCCATAAGCTCGTATCTTCGTTAGCAGTTTGCAGTGAGGCACCGAGTCGAACGGTTTTTTGAAGTCGAGAGAAACACAATCCGCCTGTTGCCCTTGGTCCATGGCTCGCAAGATGTCATGTGAGAAAAGGGCAAGCTGAGTTTCACATGAACGATGTTTCCTAAACCCGTGCTGATTCAAAGAAAGAAGCATTTCCGTTTCAAGGAAAGTTACTATATTCGAACTGAGAATATGCTCCAAAATTCTACATGAAACGACATTGGACTGTAATTTTGTGGATCAGTTCTCTTTCCTTTCTTATAAACGGGAGTCACCTGCGCTTTTTTTCCAATCACTAGAAACTTTGCGGTGATTAAAGTTTCGCGGTAAATGCAAGCTAAGTAGGGGGCCAATGACGCAGAATACTCTTTGTAAAACCGAACTGGTATTCCATCCGGACGAGCAGACTTTTTCGTATTTAGCTCTCTCAGCTGCTTCACTACACCGGAAATATCTATTACTATGTCCTCCATTTCGGAATTAGTACGTTGATCAAATGATGGTACATTTGTGCAGTGCTCCTGCGTGAAAGATTTCTTAAAGGTTAAATTTAGAACATCAGCTTTCCGTTTGCTTTCTTCTATTACTGCCCCGGAATGATCAACGCGTGACTGAGCAGTGGGCTTTGACCCGATTATTGATTTTACATAGGACCAGAAGAATGACACTCTAAATGTAAAATAGTTCCTTTTTTTCCTTTTTGTACTATTAGGTTTTTCCGGGGCTCACTAAATCAGTGAACACAAGGCCTAGGTGCAATAGGAAACTTTGTTCCGGATTGGGACTATACCTGGCGTTTCGGGTGTGGTCGCATTAACTGTTTTGGTATTGACGTTTCCCCAATTCAAGCTTCGGTATGCCGCATGTTGCCTACTACCTGTGAGTGCTCTTACTTCCTATACTGTAATTCCAATATGGTGAGAGACGGTTATTACAAATGTCACATGGCTTGCTTTTGCTTTAAATATGATATGCAGTGTCCGGGTTTAGCAATGCACCCAGTGCATATGTTGTCTAGACATGCATGCTACAGTGAAGTATATTTGGATTGGTTTCGAATAAACCTCCTCCCTTGTGTGGGAATTATTCACAAGTAAACCTATGTAAGTGCCACTTTACATTTTTTTTTAATTAAAATTGTTTTCTTAAAGCTAAAATAAAAAAAATTGCGATAACTTAGAGGTCAGTGAAGTGATTTTGGGCAAAAATTTTGGCTATAAAAAATAGTTTTGATTTAATTGAAGTAGAATCTATGAAAACTTCAAGAGGAAGGCCAATTACGAAACACTTAAATGAAATGAACAGACACAAAACAAATTTGAACGACCAAAAATAAAATACACAAAGATATATATTAATATGACAACAACACGAGAATCGTTCGTTACCTCTACATAAGCGTTCAAATAATGAATCGATGAATCGTGTTGTGAGACACGAAAAGAAAGTTGTGAGAGGCAAGGGGACTCGCCCTAGTCAAGCTGCGGGAGGAGACGTAAGTCCGGCTGTGCGCCCTCCACGCGCTACATCGTGGGCAACGCTAACGATTCCGGTTAAATAATTAAACATTTCTAACAAGTTTTATTCTCTTTTGTTCGCTAGTATCCCAAAAATAGATTTAAAATGTTTTGAAATTCGAATTTTTCCTTACTTATGGAGGTCTGATTTAGCAGTTAACGCAAATATCCCACAAGTGTAGTAACACGGGAGAAATTTATTACAATTAATTGAATGATCAACTTGGTGTTGTATAATGATGACTGATAAAGTCGAGGCTTTGTGTGTTAAACATCAAAGTTCCCTTGTTGTCAGTAATATTTGTAACTGTCAATCCGTGGAATAATGTCTTGAGTCAATGTTCCGCGCGCTGTTTGCGAATCTGCATCAGTGGTCCAGGTGGACGCACATGGTTTTGTTCAGCTGAGCAAATGGAGACTTCTAGCCCACGCCGCTGCGATAAGCGCCGTTGTTGTAATGATTCCCATCCCAGATCCTGTATCATTTCCGTGACGCTGTCTCCCCTGTATCGTGACAATACGAAACGAGCTGCCCTTCTTTGGACTCTTTCGATGTCCTCCGTCAAACCCACCTGATAAGGATCCCACACTGGGCAGCAATACTTCAAAAAAGTACGGACAAGCGTAGTGTATGCAGTTTCTTTTGTAGTTCTACATCTTTTAAGGGTTCTACCAATAAAACGCAGTCTTTTGTTCGTCTTTCCCACGACATTACCTACGTGTTCTTTCCAGTTTAAGTGTGAAGTAATAGTAATTCCTAGGTATTTTGTGGAGTTTACGGCCTTCAAGTTTGATTGATTTATCTTGTAAACATAGTTTAACGGATTTCTTTTCGTATTCATGTGGACGACATCACACCTCATTATTTAGAGTCAATCGCCAATTTTTTACACCATAGTGATATCTTATTCAAATCGTTCTGCAGTTGGTTTTGATCTTCAGACGATTTTACTAGACGTTAAATGACGGCTTCATCTGCAAACAACCTAAGAGAGCTACTTAGATTTTCCTCTAATTCGTTTATGTAAAGAAGGAACAGCAGATAACCAATAACACTACCCTGTGGAACGCCCGATATCACTTCTGTTTTAGTCGATGCCTCACCATCGATTATTACGAACTGTGTCCTCTCTGACAGGAAATCCCCTATCCAATCACAAATGTTGGACGATTACCATAACCACGCAATTTGATTAAAAGCCGTTTGTGAGGTACGGTGTCAAAAGCCTTCTGGAAATCAAGAAATACGGAATCGATTTGCGATCCCTTGTCGATAGCACCCATCACTTCGTGTGAGTAAAGAGCTAGTTGTGTTTCGCATGAACGATATTTTCTAAATGCGTGTTGACCTTGCGTCAATAGATCGTTCTGCTCGAGATAATTCATAATATTTGAATACAGGATATGTTCCAAAACCCTGCTGCATATTTACGTCAGTGAAATAGGCCTGTAGTTTAGTGGGTTACTCCTGCTGCCTTTCTTAAATATAGGTGTGACCTGTGCAACTTTCCAATCTTTTGGTACAGATCCTTCTTTGACAGAGCGGTTGTATATGGCTGTTAAGTAAGGAGCTATCGCTTCAGCATAATCGGATAGAAATTAATGGGTATGCAATCCGGACCAGAAGACTTGTTCTTGTTAAGTGATTTTAGTTGCTGCACTACTCCGATGATATCTACTTCTACGTTACTCTGTTCGTAATTCGAAATCGTGTTGTAGCACATCGTTCTGTTTGATCGAATAGATAAACATGAGCTCGCGACAATTGACGTCATTTCAGCCTATCTGATACGCAAGAAGAGAAAGTATACAAGCGAGAGGTTTTGCTTGAATCTCATGGTCGACAAAGATGTATGAAAGCAGCGTTCGTCACGCTGTATTCCGATTTGCGCAACGACGAAGACAAATTTTATACATATGTATGTCTATTCGTTCCTTTGACGAACTTGTCGGTAGAATACATGACAGCCTAACACTTGAAAATCTCAAAAGGATTCCTATTACTCCGACAGGACGAGTAGCAGTAACCTTAAAGTAAGAATACGGGTAAGTGAACCGAAAACGACTAATTAAAATATTTATTTAATCATTCATTCGTTTTGGAGTAGATGATTTTACATGTGTATTGTGTTCCTATGATAACTATAACGTCTCCCAAGATGATGTCAACATTGATTGAGCTGGAGAGAGATGGGGTGTTGGAACTTACATCTGATATTCATGGTAAGTCAGAGACTGGTTAGGATGCTGTTGATATATTGACGTTGGAGTATAGGTGAAAGAGGTCACAAGATATTGTGCAGACTCATATTATCACGATAGTGGAATTTTGCGCCTGAAATGAGATATTCTGATTCTTCCGTGCTCGGTATCCACAGAATTGTGCAGGCACTAACTTGTTTCTGTGGATTTAAGTAATGCGGACGGTCCTCGGCATGGAAGGGCTAGCGGATGGCGCTGCCGACAGCTGACCACCCGCACAACTGTGATGTGATGGCCCATTCGAATAAGTCACCACCATCTACGCGCGGAATGCGGAGCACGGACCATCCGCATTAAGGCTGCATTTATAGACAGTGGATCCTCTGTGGCGGAATAACCGCTGTGATTTTGCGGAACCTCCGCTCGTCACTCACACAGCAGGCTGTTCAGCCGCGCCGGCCGCGGTGGCCGAGGGGACTGAGGCGCTTCAGTCACGGTCTGCACGGCCACTACGGTCGGGGGTTCGAATCCCCCCTCGGGCATGGATATTTGTGCCGTCCTAGTTCGTAAGTAGTTCGTAAGTAGTTTGTAAGTTTAGGGACTGATGACCCCGTAGTTAAGTTCCATAAGCTTTACAAACATTTGAACATTTTCGGTTCAGGCGCAGTGACCTCAAGGCCCCTGTTCCCACCTGCAGGCCAGACAAAGGGTGCACTGACATATGGCGCGCGGTTCCACGACACGCACAAAACAGCCCCATAAGCCGCCGTATAAGAACAACCGCGGCGGTTTGGAAGTGCAGCCGCTGGTATTTTGATGCCGCAGCAGAAGAGGGGAGGGGTCCCCACCGCAGCCATGCCTATAAAAAGGTTCCAGGCTGCCTTATGAAAAACAGCGCACTGCCATACCGCTGCGATTCTTCCGCCACGGAGCACCCGCGGGCTATCAGTGGCGGCGCTAGACGAAAACTGGGCGTCGGCGAACTCGTCTTTGCGAGGCCCCTTTCATTTTTTCATTAATGAAGAAAATGTTAAACGAGCTGAATTATACATCAATAATCATTATACTAAAATTCTATTAGTACAATATACGAGTATTATTGCAATGACAAAAATTACAATAAACAAACATAAATTAGAGGAACGTTCTTCGTCTCACTGAATTTTTTAAGACCACATCTTAATACTAGCCGCTATTTCGTCTTCAGTTGATACTATTGACAACGCAGATAGTCTTTCTTGCATCATTTTGCTTTTCAAGTTAGTCTTAATCATTTAACTTTGTGAAGCTTCTCTCGGCTGAAGCTGTACTGACTGGATTGGGGGATGATTCTGATTGTTATATAAACATTTCGATATAATTCTTCCAAATCGTTTTCTAAATTGTACTGAAGAAATTGTTATGTAAGTATTTAACTAAAAATTGTATCACTACTGCACTCATACGGAAATGGCCGAGCGCACTAAGGCATCATACCATGGTGAGCGAGATCGCTCTCGCCGGGGGGTCGAATCCCACCCTTGGGTACGAATGTTGTGTACGTCCATTGGTTAAGCTAGTGTAAATTAGATGTAGGTCGTCGCTATATAATCTAGCAGTTAGAAAGCGCCGTTAAACATCAAATAATAAAAAAAATAAAATTAAGAAAAAAACAACAACTAAAATTTCAATAATGTTTTGCGAGGCCCCCACAGGCGCGAGGCCGTAGGCGGTGGCCGACGTCGCCGACGCCTAGCGCCGCCACTGCGGGCTATCAACACAGTGCAATAGACCTAAGTTCCCGTGGTTGGTGAACACACTGCAGTTAGGGTGAACAAGATGCGCCATTGTCTACAGACGATATCCTTCGGCCAATCACACTGCACACACACGAATGCGTGGCCTCAGGCGGAATTACAGGTACCCGTGTTGCCAGCTATTTGCCAGATCATATCTATCCGGTGTAATAGTCTTTTGTCGTCTGAAAAAACGCGACACTAAGGGGTGGCTCCTGGAAGCGTCCACTGACAGTGTAAATGTTAACGCCATCACTCGTGGGAAGCATGGAGGACGAGTTCTAATCCCGCTATGGCACAAATTTCCGTATATGTCATCTGATGCTGATTCTTATTCACAGTTGCTAATGCGCTGAACAGTTATCACTGACCTGCACTGCAGTAAACATACAACACAAAACGCGTTATGCTGTTTGATGTCATTTCTTCTACAACTATAGTGGCCACTCACTGCTATTACCTGGCGGGAACCATGTAAAATTCGCGAGTTTCCTCTATCCAGCAGTACATCGTTAATACATGCCTCTCAAATATCACGATACTTATCACTTTTTTTTTTTTTTAATAAACGGATGATCCTTTTTTATACAAATTGTATTATTGTAAAGATACCATTTTGCGAATGCAATCGCGCTCCTTAATTTATCTCCACTCGCTAAAGTGCCACTTAAGGTGAGGAACTGAAAGAGACCAGTAGAAAGAGAGAGAAAGAGAGTGACAGATAGAGTAACAGAGAGAGAACGAGAAAGTTAGTGAGAGAGAGAGAGAGAGAGAGAGAGAGAGAGAGAGAGAGAGAGAGAGAGAGAGAGAGAGAACAGAGTGAGGGAGAAAGCGAGAGAGAGGGAGAGAGAGAGAGGCAGACAAAGAGAGAGAAAGATAGACACGGTTAGAGGGATAGACAAAAACAGGGAGAGAGAATGTGGTGGAAAGAGACAGAGTAAGGCAGAAACACACAGAGAGAGAGAGAGCGAGAGAGAAAGAAACAGAGACCGAGAAAGAAAAAACAGAGATAGAGAGAGAGAGAGAGAGAGAGAGAGAGAGAGAGAGAGAGAGACACACTCAAAGAAAGAGACAGAGACAGAAGAGAGAGACAGACAGAAACAGAGAGAGACAGAGGCAGACAAGAAACAGAGACTGAGACTGAAAAAGAAACAGACAGATAAAGAAAGAGACAGAGAGAGAGAGAGAGAGAGAGAGAGAGAGAGAGAGAGAAAGAGAAAGTGAGAGACAGACAGAAACAGAGAGTGCGATTTAGGTACAGAGACAGATATAGGAAGAGATGAGAGAGAGAGAGAGAGAGAGAGAGAGAGAGAGAGAGAAGAAATGAAGACAGACAGAATGAGCTACAGAGAGAGAGAGAGAGAGAGAGAGAGAGAGTGACACTGACAGACAGAGAGGGAGATGGAGAGAGAGAGAGAGAGAGAGAGAGAGAGAGAGAGACAGAGAGAGAGAGAGAGAGAGAGAGAGAGAGAGAAAGAGAAAGTGAGAGACAGACAGAAACAGAGAGTGCGATTTAGGTACAGAGACAGATATAGGAAGAGATGAGAGAGAGAGAGAGAGAGAGAGAGAGAGAGAGAAAGAAATGAAGACAGACAGAATGAGCTACAGAGAGAGAGAGAGAGAGAGAGAGAGAGAGAGTGACACTGACAGACAGAGAGGGAGGGAGAGAGAGAGAGAGAGAGAGAGAGAGAGAGAGAGAGAGAGAGAGAGAGAGAGAGAGAGAGAGAGGGAGAGAGAGAAGGAGACAGAGAGAGACAGAGACAGACAGTAACAGAGATAGACAGCTAGAGAGAGGGAGAGAGAGACAGAAACATGGAGAGACTGAGGTAGAGAGAGGGAGAGACAGAGGCTACCTCTAGCTCGCGCTTGCGGTCCTCCTCGAGCTGCAGGTCCGCCTGGAGGCGGTGGTCGCACTCGTCCTGGAAGTCGCGCAGCAGGCGCGCGCACTCCACGTGCAGCCGCGACAGCGCCTCCTGCTCCACCGCCGCCGCGCGCTCCGCCACCTGCGCACGTTACCAGGAGAGGAGTCAGTCCACCAAACAGTGGAAACTGCTCAAAAACATGTTTATAGTGCTCACGGCTTTAATGAAAAGTACAACTCATTCATTAATAAAGTCAGTAAAGTGTTTCCTCTAAAAGTAACTCAAATTAAACAGATGTCTATAATAAAACCATGGGTTACACAAGGAACAAAGATTTCATTTAAGACAAAAAAGAAAATGTATGTATCAGCTAAGACTAGTTTCAATGATAATGACTTAGCTAAATATAAGGAATACTGTAAAATAAAAAAAAAAAAAAAAAAAAAGTATTTCAGACATCAAAACAAATGCACTATGAGAAAAAGACAGCAAAATCAGACAACAAAATAAAAGCAATATGAGACATAGTGAAAGAGGAGACTGGTAGAAACAGAAAGGAACAGGAGCAGATAGCATTAAGAGTAGATGATACATTAGTAACTTATGAGCATAGTGTGGCAAATCTATTTAACAAGTGTTTTATATATCTTACTGATAGTATGGAATTATCAGGGTCAGTAAATAATGCCCTTGAATATTTGAAACTAGCATTTACAAATAACTTCACGGACACGAATATGTTACTCACTTCACTACAAGCAATAACTTCCATAATAAAACCTTTAAAAAACAAAGCATTCCTTGGGTTACGATGACACATCAACAAAGTTAATTAAAGTGCGTTCTTGTGAACTTAGCACAATTTTAAGTTATTTGTGTAACCTGTGTATTATAACTGGATCATTTCCTGATTGGTTAAAATATGCTGATATTAAACCTCTATTCAAGAAAGGGGATGAAGAGATACCATCAAACTACAACCCGATTTCACTCCGAAGGAACAGACACTACACATATAAAAAACCTTTTTCGTGACGGTACAGTTTTCCATAACGTTAGTGTTTAAGTGCTCATATCGCTGGAACTACACGCCGTATTCTGATACAATTTTAGAAGGTACATTCCGCTGTATGTGTGTATGATATTTGCAAAATTTCCTGCCGTTTGTAGTGTAGAAATTATAAATTGGCAGCCTTACTTATTAAATTTTCTCCCATAAATAAGACATGTTTTTAGAAAAAAAAGCAGATGGACAGAGAGACAAGGGATATGAGAAATACTAACTCAAGGCAGGACTAAAGAAATAAATACCCGGGTTTTAGCTAATATCCATATATCCTAGAGAATGTAGTCCTGGGGTGCCGACCGTTTTCATAGTACCTCAACTGCGAGAAACCTACCGACCAATTAAACTTCACCAAGACAATGCCAAATTCCAATTCGGAACTACCCACAATCATAGAGGTAATAGAGATTCTAAAATAATTAAAAACATTACAGAGCTTCGGGAGAAGGTGGCATTCTTACTGAAATCTGGAACCTCCAAGACCAATAATCACAAAGAAAATTCATAAAATTCTCACTGAAATTTAGATTACAGAGTAAATCCCACACGAGTTACTGAGACGTATATCACTAAATTTTGCAATGACCCTGATAGCATAAGTAGCTGAACTCAAACGTTTCAGCAGATCTTCAATGTTCGAAGCATCTGCGGGTTTTCTGCCGGATAATAAAATCAAACTGATTCAACATTTCGACGGTACAGCTGTCCGCCATCTTCAGGAAACTGCTGCTGCTGAGTCCCGCTGAATAATAGTGCAAGATCGAAGTACGGCGTCCTATATAGGCGTCGGCCGCGTGCACGGCGCATGCGCCGGCCGTCACAGTTGCTACCTCCTAGACAGGGCTGATGGCGCCGCCCCTAGTGGAACACGGCACAACGAACGATATATCACACCTTGCACTAATCAGTCCCAGGTACTGGAATCCGGGTCGAACATTGCAATTTGATTTTATTTAATAAGGGATTCCATGTTCTACTAAGAGGAAACCCCTAGTGGAACACGGCACAACGAACGATATATCGCACCTTGCACTAATCAGTCCCAGGTACTGGAATCCGGGTCGAACATTGCAATTTGATATTATTTAATAAGGGATTCCATGTTCTACTAAGAGGAAACCCCATGTCTCTATTAATTAGATCGTCCGTCACCCTGATTTCAATGGCTTCTCTGTAAACACTGTTCCAGAAACCGGAGGTGTGGGTTACTATGCGGGTTTTATCATATATCATCTTGTGTCCTTCAGTTAAACAGTGTTCTGCTACCGCCGACTGTCCGGTTGCAATAGTCTTGTGTGACGGCAATGTTCCACGCATCTATCTTGTACAGTTCGAAGCGTACGGCCGATGTATGCCTTGCCACACTCACACGGTATTTTGTAAACACCGGGTTTCTTCATTCCGGAGCCAAGCAATGTCCTAATCTTGGACGGCGGACGGAAAACAGTCTTTATGTTACAACTTTTTAAAAGTCTTCCAATTTTAAAAGAATCGCCCCCGGCGTACGGAATGTAGGCTAAAGCCCTGTACTCCTCTTCAAGAACTTTTGGAGACGGTCCAAACTGCATAGCACGACGAATCTGTTTCTCAGAGTAGCCATTTTCCTTAAAAACAGTTCAGATGGTAAACTGTCTGCATCTGAAATGGCATTATGCTCTGCGTACTGGAGTTCTAAGGACGCCGTTACGTTGGTATGGCGGATGGCAACTACTGGCATGCAAATACCTGTCAGTATGTGTCGGCTTGCGGTGAACACTATGTCCAAGGGTGCCATCATCTTTTTTGTAAACCATTACATCCAAAAATGGAAGTTTACCGTCACTTTCGACCTCCATAGTAAATTTGATGTTTGGGTGAAGCCAGTTAAAATGATCCAAAAATCGATTGAGCTTATCACGTCCATGAGGCCAGATGAAAAAGGTGTCGTCAACGTATCTCCAAAAACACGTTGGTTGCAACGCTGAAGTTCTCAGTGCCCTGTCCTCGAAGTCCTCCATAAATAAATTAGCGACTATGGGTGATAAAGGACTGCCCATAGCCACTCCGTCCTTTTGTTCAAATAAGTTGCCACCAAAAGAACAATACGTGGACGTCAGTACAGGACGACAGAGCTTCACTACCTCTTCATCCAGTATTTCACTGATTAAGCTCAATGACTCTTCCAGTGGTACCCGTATAAAGAGGGATACCACGTCAAAGCTTACGAGTAAATCCGAAGGACCCAGCTTCAAGGACTTCAACCGTCTAATGAAATCCATAGAATTGGTGATGTGGTGTTGACACTTGCCGACGTATTGGCCGACAATAGACGCCAAATGCTTCGCCAGGGGGTATGTGGGTGCACCCAAATTAGAGACTATAGGACGTAACGGCACCCCTTCCTTGTGCACTTTTGGAAGATCGTACAGCCTAGGAGAAAGCCTAGGAGCAAGAAGCTTCATCCCGGTGCTGCTGTTCCTCCTAGGCTGTACGGTCTTCCATCGTTGCGCCCTGTTTCACCAGGGGCGGCGCCACCAGCCCTGTCCAGGAGGTAGCGCATGCGCCGTGCACGACTACATAGGACGACTACATAGGACGCGGTACTTCGATTTTGCACCAGTATTCAGCGGGACTCAGCAACAGCAGTTTCCTGAAGATAGCGGACAGCTGTACCGTCGAAATATTGAATCAGTTTGATTTTATTATCCAGCAGAAAACCCGCAGAGACTTCGAAGATTTGTCACGCAGGGAAAGCCTACGAAGTTAGATCTTCAATGTGTTTCTCCCAGTTCAATCCCTTGTCAATGGAAAAACCTAAAATTTTTGAATATTCTACCTTAGCTACAGATTTATGTTCAAAGTCTAAATTTATTAATGGTGTCATATCATTTACTATATGAAACTGTATATACGGGGTTTTATCAAAGTTTAATGAGAGTCCATTTGTAGAAGAACCACTTAATAATTTTCTGAAAGACGTCTACATCTACATGCGATACTCTGCAAATCACATTTAAGTGCCTGGCAGACGGTTCATCGAACCACCATTATACTATTTCCATTCCATTCTCGAATAGCGCGCGGGAAGAAAGAACACCTGAATCTCTCCGTTCAAGCTCTGATTTCTCGTATTTTATTCTGATGATCATTTCTACCTAAGTAAGTGAAAGTTAACAATATATTTTCGTATTGAAAAGAGAATGACGGCGATTGGAGTTTCGTAAGTAGCCCACACCGCAGCGATAAGCGCCGTTGTTGTAATGATTCCCATCCCAGATCCTGTATCATTTCCGTAACGCTGTCTCCCCTGTATCGTGTCAATACGAAACGAGCTGCCCTTCTTTGGACTCTTTCGATGTCCTCTGTCAAACGC
This sequence comes from Locusta migratoria, assembly GCA_026315105.1. Classification (NCBI taxonomy): domain Eukaryota; kingdom Metazoa; phylum Arthropoda; class Insecta; order Orthoptera; family Acrididae; genus Locusta; species Locusta migratoria. The sequence goes on along the minus strand of CM048753.1, from coordinate 49,136,675 downwards.
ACCTGATTAGTATCCCACACTGGGCAGCAATACTCCATAAAAGGACGGACAAGTGTAGTGTATGCAGTTTCTTTAGTAGTTCTGTTGCATCTTTTAAGGGTTCTGCCAATAAAACGCAGTCTCTGGTTCGCCTTTCCCACGACATTATCTACGTGTTCTTTCCGGTTTAAGTCTGAAGTAATAGTAATTCCTAGATGTTTAATGGCCTTCACTTTTGATTGATTTATCTTGTAAACAAAGTTTAACGGATTTCTTTTCGTACTCATGTGGACAACTTCGCATTTCTCATTATTTAGAGTTAATTGCTAATTTTTACACCACAGTGGTATCGTTCTGCAGTTGGTTTGGATCTTCAGATGATTGTACTAGACGGTAAATGACGGGGTCATTTGCAAACAACCTAAGAGAGCTGCTTAGATTTTATCCCAAATCGTTTATGTAAAAAAGGAACAGCATAGGACTAATAACACTACCCTGTGAAACGCCCGATATCACCTCTGTTTTAGTCGATGTCTTACCATCGATTACTACAAACTGTGTCCTGTCTGATAGGAAATCCCCTATCCAGTCTCAAATTTGAGGCGATATACCATAACCACGCAATTTGATTAAAAACCCTTTGTGAGGTACGGTGTCAAAAGCCTTCTGGAAATCACGAAATACGGGATCAATTTGAGAATCCTCGTCGATAGCACTTATCACTTCGTGTGAGTAAGAAGCTAGCTGTGTTTTTCAGGAACGTTTTTTCTAAATCCGTGTTGACCTTTGGTCAATCGATCATTCTGTTCGAGATAATTCATAATATTTGAATACAAGAAATGACGTCAATGAAATAGACACAGACGAGCAACAGTGAAGTCACATATGTGGCCCTTAAGAAGGCGTACGATTCCATAGACAACACTAGACACACTAGAAGAATATGGAATATACAGGAATATACAGAAAAAGCCAGATGAGAAAATCGTAAAACTATCAGTTTAAAAAGTCATGTTTGAAAATTCTAACATGGATTACTTATAGAATAATGGAGAAACTGGTGTAATCCTACCTAAGGGAAGATCAGTTTGGATTTAGGACAAATGCAGGGACAGAGGCAATACTCATATTACCACTTATCTTAGTCGATAGATTAAGGAAATGCAATACTACATTTCTAGCTTTTGTACAATTGTAGAAAGACAATGTCGAATGGAGTACACTATTTGACGTTCTGAAGTCTGCAGGGGTAAAATACAGGGAATGAAAGGTTATCTATAACCGAAACCAGACAGCGGTTACAAGAATTGCACGGCATGAAGGGGAAGCATAACGACGATGCAGATTCGTTGCGGATTCGTATAGCAATTTGTTATCAGCACAGACCGTTCTAGGTATTGCTATGCTCCCTGCCATGGACCATACTGTTGCTTGAGAGTATTATTTAAAACCTCTTGCACCTAAGTGTGGATCCGTAGCACAGTGGTAGAGTGCCAGACTATGAATTCATTCACCACTAGCAATGTTGCTGATGTGAAAAAATATCGAGTAGCACCGGGTTCGAAAACAGCGTGGAATTCTAGGTTGGGGTTGCGTAAGTCAGTTCGAAGGTCGAAGGAAGGGAACGACATTCAACCTCGAAACAGGACCATGCCTAGTACAGCACTGTGTTCGAACCAATCTTCGGATTGTTAACTGCTTTACCTTTATCGTACAAGCATGTGCATGAAAAAAAAAAAAAAAAAAAGTAGCTACCTGCAGTAGGTAGCTCCTATATAAGACAAAATGTAAACACTTAAAGGACAGCACTGCAGTGGGTAGCTCTTATATAAGACAACATGTGTCTATCACAGGTTACTGGTACTACCGTGGCAGGTTATCAGCATTTAAGTGCGTTTGGCTGGTGTTACAGCCAGCGCACGAGAGATGGAACACAGCCATTTTGAGGTAGCAATGAGTTGTGGATTTTCCTGTACAACCAATTCACGAGTGCACCGTGAATATCGGGAATCACGTAAAACTTCAAATCTCCGACATCGCTGCAACCGGGACCAACGATGACTGAAGAGAATAGTTGAGCGTGACAGAAGTGCAACCCTTCTGCCAGTGGCGGACTAAAGCCCTTTCTACACGGTAAGTGAGAGCTTACGTGATTACTCATGATCCACCGGCCGTATACAGTGTAGACGCTTCCACTTGCACAAGATGCACGCATACGGTCGCAAGCAGACGGAATAGGATGGATCCTATTCTCACGCTTATGCAAGTGCTTCGCGCAAGCGCAGACGACCGAATGGGGAACCCACATCACAAACGAAGCCAAATCGGGAATTTGTTTGAGAATGTGTACTTGTCTCCTGCTCAGAGGAAAGTAGTAAATTTTTTAGGAGGTGATACTATAGAAGAATTGCATTAAAAATTTCATAACTTATAACATGTGTAATTTTTTTTAATACAGAGCCATGGATGTTAACGTGAAAACCAAACAAACTTAGAACAAATGTACATGAAGACATTTTCACTGATTTATCCATCGGTTCTTGGTAGTACAACACAGTGACTTCAAAGTAGAATTTTGTTTGTGTTCTACACCTTCATTTCCACTTAGTTACCCGGTTTTCGGCTTACTAGTACACATTCAGACTTTAAAGTACGTCGAAAACCGGTTGTGTGAATAAGAATCAATATGGAAATCTACCAAAAACCGACGAAAGAATCAGTCAAAAAAATCCAAATTTGCATGTGCTTTAAATTTGTTGTACATACCAAGAGCTGTATAAAAACTGGACACAAGTTATATGAAATTTTAACTGCAATTCGTCTTTATTAGCATCTTCTAAAATATTTGCTGTTTTCTCTGAAACATTCTGTAGTTAATAGATGAAATATTTGTTTTTGGTGAGTATTATTTGAAGCTTTATCACAGTTAAAGGTATATGTATAGACAACTGAGCTTGTTCATCATATACATAGGCGGCTCAAACCGCAGGGGTTGGAAGTATGTAGTCGCATTTTATAATGAGGACGTTAATACATTTACCATGAACTGCACGAAAACAATTTCACATTGGCAGTCTAAAACACAAATGTTTTAATCGTCACAATAATCATAATATATCTTACAGTTTCGAAAAGTGATCTTAACTCGACGATTCATTTGCTGTAATTTGACAACAAACCAAGTAGACAAGTGAAGCAGATGATTCAACAAATGCGTACCGTTTGAACGCTTCTTTGTAGTTCGACGGTCTATTGCAAGGAGCGCTGCAGCTGACAACGACTTTCTTTTGCGTGTTGCACGTCTCGTATGGAAAGGGCTTAAGGCTGTTGGAGGCACAGGGCGGCGGCAAAACAAAATGAGGTCACCAGTCCACTTGGAAATACATGTATTGCTATACAAGAGTAATTTTTGAGATTTGGAGACCCCCATGACGAGAGGCACGGGACACTTAAAAGAAAAAAAAAAAAAAAAAAAAAAAAAAAAAAAAAAAAAAAAAAAAAAAAAAAAAACTTTCGAGATTTGGAGGCCCCAGAAAGAGAGGCTAATGGCGCTAAAAAATAAAAGAAAAAATCCTTTGCAGATATTTGGTGTCCCCCAAGATGAGAGGCCTGGGGTGCCCTCCCTCCTTGTCCGCCACTGCCTTTCAAATTGCTATGAATTTCAGTTCTCTGCCATCAGCAAGTGTCAGCATACGGTGAGCATTAGACAGCAAATGTTGGAAACATAGTACCTGGTCTGATGAGTCTCGTTTCTCATAGTATAGTGTGGATGGACGTGTAGCGGCATGGAGACAGCCTCATGAATCCATGGACCCAGCAGGGGACATTTGAAGCTGGTGCAGGCTCTGTAACGGTGTGGTGCGTGTGCAGTTGGAGCGATATGCGACCCCTTATACGGACTTGGACAAAGCGACACCTCATACGTCCAGAATTTCTACAGAGTGTCTCTCCTGAGTTTAAACACCTCCGCTAGCCACCAAACTCCCAGACATGAACATTATTGAGCGTATTGTGGAAGCTGTGCAACTTGCTGTTAAGAAGAGAAGTCCACCTACATAGTCTAGTGGACAGCGTACTGGGTTGCAACGTGCGACTCGCGGACATCGTCATTGCAGAGAGACTTTGTGGACACACTGTATATAAGAAGGTAGACAATATCGTTAGTTTTAAAAGTTCAACAAAAACATACGTTTACTGTAGCCACTTGCAAGTATCATATTACTTGGGATGAATGAAGCAACTAAAGCATTTTGGGATGTACCATAAACTTCAAAGAGTATATAGCTTTTACTGAGAGTATTCGTCTACATTACACGCGAACGCCCACACAAACGCACACACACACACAGATGTAGCTCGGTGTATACAGATTGAGGAGTGAGGACAAGACTGTAAGCTTCATTGGCGATACATGCTGCTTACCTTGTGGACGGCACTGTCAGCAGTGTCTCGTATTCCTGAATTAATCTCTTCCGTTGCCTTCTCGATCTGGAGAAACAAGAGAAATGTATTTCAGTCAGACATTTTTATAGCAAATACCAAGAGTGAATGTGTTATTACTGTAAACTTTCCGACTTCTTTCACTTACTAAAACGCCGATACAGACATTGTCAGAAGCAGTCACAATGTCGTCTGTTAATTATGCAACACTTTGAATAGATTAATTTATCCTCGGGTGTCAGTTTGTATGTGTGTTTGAGTGTGTTTGTTTGTTTGTCTGTTTGTACAGTAGTCTTGTTTGTGACAACTTCGAGAGCAAAAGAATAAAATTCTATTACACAGAGTTGTCTATTTTGTTATTATTTGTTTTCCTAGTACTTTGGCTTAGCTTGTTTGCTAGTTTTCCTCAATTATTAGTTTTTATGGGGCAGTGTTGGTGTATTCTGGTCTTTGTTGACGGCTGCGAAATGTGTTTCATGACCATGAGATGTTCGGCAATAGCACATACTTATCTACTTACTTACACAAACACACACACACACACACACACACATACACACACACAGAGGGGGGGAGAGAGAGAGAGAGAGAGAGAGAGAGAGAGAGAGAGAGAAACACTGATACAGGTATCAAAACTGAAACTTCCCACTCATAACATAGTAAGTGTCAACTCCACCGTCTATCTTGTCTACATTCAAACTTCTCAACGATAATACTGTCAGTTTGCACCAACAATCTTGCTTTCACAAGTCATAAACACCTAACTAAAGATTGAAATAGCGCTTTTTCCTTCACCATCCGCCAATGAAAACACCAACGCATGTACTTCAATATACTTCATAGACAAACAATTTTTTTCCCACCTTCTTTCACACACACACAGTTTCCAGACAAAATTAAATAGTACTAGACCTAATCATAAAGATGAAAGAAACAATCGATCAAATACTTCCATATAAAACAGATTTGTGCAATGTAGTTATACAAGACGTCACACTGTCAACGACGATCAACACAAAAAAATGTAGAAAATCAGAACTATAAGTGTCATAATCGCGTCATTTTATGAAATTTGGTTACTTTCGCTCCTAAAAAACAATTAGAAGCGTTTGCATATCACAACTGCGACTTAGAATAATCAATTCGGGTAGCAATGAAAATCAGTGTGGGTTCAGGCCTCTTAGAGGCTGTCAGGACCAGATCTTTAGCGTACGGCAGGTAATGGAAAAGTGCTATGAGTGGAACAGGGAATTGTATCTATGTTTCATAGATTTAGGAAAGGCTTATGACCGTGTTCCTAGGAGAAAGCTACTGTCAGTTATACAAGATTATGGTATAGGAGGCAAACTTCTGCAGGCAATTAAAGGACTTTATGTAGACTGTCAGGTAGCAGTTAGAGTAGATGGCAAATTAAGCTTATGGTTCAGGGTAGTTTCAGGGGTAAGACAAGGCTGTAGCCTGTCACCACTGTTGTTCATACTATTCATGGATCATACGTTGAAAACAGTAGACTGGCAGGACGGGATTAAAATAGGTGCAAACACAATAAGCAGTCTCGCATATGCAGATGACTTAGTTGTAATGGCCGATTCGATTGAAAGGTTGCAAACTAATATTTCAGAGCTCGATCAGAGGTGCAAGGATTATGATATGAAGATCAGTATATCCAAAACAAAAGTAATGTCTGTGGGAAAGAGATTTAAACAGACTGAGTGCCAAATAGGAGGAACAAAGTTAGAACAGGTAGACAGTTTCAAGTACGTGGGATGTATTTTCTCACAGGATGGCAACATAGTGAAAGAACTGGAATCGAGGTGCAGCATAGCTAATGCAGTGAGTGCTCAGCTAAGATCTACTCTCTTCTGCAAGAAGGAAGTCAGTACCAAGACTACGTTAGCAGTGCACCGCTCTATCTTTCGATCAACTTTGTTGTATGGGAGTGAAAGTTGGGTGGATACAGGTTACCTTATTCATTAGGTAGAGGTTACAGATATGAAAGTGGCAAGAATGATTGCAGGTACTAATAGATGAAAACAATGGCAGGAGGGAATCTATAATGAGGAAATCAAAGAAAAACAGGGAATGAACACCATAGAAGAAGCAGTTAGAGCGAACAGACTGAGATGGTGGAGGGTAGGAGGGTAAGAGGAGTCGAGGTAGACCAAGAAGAAAGTACTTGGATTCGGTGCAGAACGATTTTGAAGTAAAAGGCATATCATCAGACGAGGCATCAATGTCAGCATTGAATAGGGGATCAAGGAGGAATTTTGTTAGAGGTACTATGCTCCAGACTGAACGCTAAAAGGCATAATCAGTCTCTAATGATGATGATGATGTTTAATTTAAAGGAATAAAGAGAACCACTGATAATGCTACAGCCAACGGACGTCCTGCAGTTGATACGCTGGTTCCCGTCAGATCACCGACATTAAGCAATGTTAAACTCGGCTAGCGCTTGGTGGGTAACCGTCCTGGTCTGCCGACCGTTGATGGTAAGCGCTTTCAAGAGGCACCCCTTTGACCTCAAACGCTCGGGTCCGTACGAAGCCTTGCTTGGAATAACAGGCAATCAGAAACAGAACAGGGCTGTGCGTCATTTCTATGCTAAACGTTGCATTGTAGATCAAGTAACATTTTAACACAGAGAAACAAAAGAGCAAGATATCAATACCAAAGGAAGGAAATTATATGCAATTTAATGGCGTCAGTGTACATCGACATCTACATGGGATACTCTGCAAATCACATATTTGTGCCTGGCAGAGGCACCTTTATACTATTCATCTCCTATTCCATTCTCGAATAGCACGCGGGAAGAAAGAACACCTTAATGTCTCCGTTCGAGCTCTGATTTCTCGTATTTTATTCTGATGATCATTTCTACTCATGTAAGCGGAAATCAACAATATATTTTCCCATTCAGAGGAGAATGTTGGTGATTGGAGTTTCGTAAGTAGACCACACCGCAGCGATAAGCGCCGTTGTTGTAATGATTCCCACCCCAGGTTCTGTATCATTTCCGTGACGTTTTCCCCCCTGTACCGTGACAGTACAAAACGAGCTGCCCTTCTTTGGATTCTTTCGATGTCCTCCGTCAAACCCACCTGATAATGATTCCACACTGAGCAGCAATACTCCAAATGAGGACGGAGAAACGTAGTGTATGCAGTCTCTTTAGTTCTGTTGTATCATTACATATACAGTCAGTAGTGCCGAAAACTCTCTGCTTAATGTACTTACAATAGCGTAAAACACACATATACAGCAGTACCACACACCTCAAAGTGCTTGTATCACTCCTCAAAGTGCAGATGCGGGATTTCGATGACGTGGTTAAAACAAAATGCGAGAGAATAATGTGCACTAAAGCCTCGATATCATATTCTAAACCACTTTCGCATTCATGTAATCCATTATCAAAAGCCACACTAATTACATTTTCCGGTGATGATGTCGGTATGTCATACCCTGGCTTCCGCCAAGCATATTACAACAAAGACTTATACGTAAACGCAGCAAATAGATTGTAAATCACTGAGTGAAGTTTCACGATGAAATAACGATCATGTACTTTCACTTGTGGTTTGCTACCTTGTAGTCTTACAAAATCAGAAATCCTTCTGAGATAGAGTTCATGTTGAAAGAAGTAAACATCAAGGGGTTGGCAATATTTGGTTGTTACTTGGAAAACTTGCATCCGTATGACCCACCCAGGAATCACACGACAACAGGCTCTTTTCATTTGTGTCATGATGCAATGTTTGTGAAGTTATGGGACCTAACTACAGTCTTTAATCATTTTTAAAATTTTTGCTTTCCTCCACATGAATGTTTCGTACGCAGATTGTTTCAAGTTTCTTTAAAACATTTGGACCAAAAGCGCCTTGTGTCTCTAGAAAACAGATGTACAACTTGTGTGCTAGTCTGCCTGTCATTGAAAATGACACATCAATTGCGTAACTGTGGGTAGAGTTATTTATAGACTGCAGTAGACTATCTGCAGTTTTTTCTCCTCTGTAGGACAGTGTTGAGGCTGAAGACATTTCATACTGGTATTGATTCTGGTCACTGTTGCAAACATTACTTTTCTCCAAACCCTTCTCTGTTATAAAAATGTTCATTTCCTCCACAAACTGTTCTGATTTCTGACGACTAATGTTATCGTCTTCTGTGTCTTTAAGTGTGACAAATGTAGTAATATGCCTGGATCAAGTGCCGCATTCAGCCTTGATGAGGTCGATGATGGAAATCGACGCTTTGAAATTGACCAACCCCACCATTTAAGTCCCTTGTGCCCATATCTGTAGATGCCAATAGTGTAGATTAAGGCGACCAACTTCTTCGTCCCAATGCGGGACGTTTCGAGGACTTTGAGCGCGTGACTCAGTGTTACTAGTGGACTAACGTTGTTCGACGCCCGGGGCGGCGAAACAAAATGAGGCCCGCCCGTCCACTTGGAAACAATGTACTAAAAATTAATAATAATAATAATAAACAGTTTTGCACCGTACTTCTGGAGGTGTTGTTTACTTCTGTAAATAAAGAAATCTTTTACAAGTCGTTGTGGTGGTACCAATTTTGAAATCAATGTCGCGTTTCCCGCGTATATTATGTCTCGCAGGACCCACATTTGTACCGCTTCGGATGTTTTACTTTTCTATTTAATTCTTGTTTTGCTGTATGCCTTCATTAGCTGAGTGAGAAATTTGTGTCTCTGTTTGTGACATGGGCACTAGAAACGTAGGAAACAATAATAGGCAACTCGACGGTAATTTTCATTGTCTTCCTGTTTATTTTCAGACGAAAACGTGAACGTAATGTTTTTCCCAGTCAGGCAGTCGTAGCACATGCAAGACATCGCGCAAATTTTACTCTGGCAACAGTCAACTGTAAGATTATTAAGTTGTTCCAACAGTACTATACTACAAGTACTTGAGCGGTATTGAAAGAAGAGTAGTTAACAGCTTACGTGTAAATTAGTTCACCGAACCGAAGCACGCAAACACAAATCAACAATGTCGAGTCTCCGTGGGGACTAACTTACAACCTAAACAATCGCCGGTTGAACTTCTGCATCACTCGGAATTTTTCGTCTGGAACCTTTTAAGATCTCTGCCAACTTCCGAGAACTAAGAGTGGTTGTTGTTGTTGTTGTTAGTTTTTGAGGGGACTAAACAGCTAGGTCATCAGTCCCACTAAGAGTGGTGCCCCGGGCTAACAGCAAGTGATGTTTCACTCAGTTGTGTATTTATTTCTGTTTTTATGTACACTAGACAACGACAGTTACTGCTGTTTAGTCCCCTTAAAACAACAACAACAACAACCAAAGTGCGGGACATATGGGACAAATCAGACATTTTGCGGGACACTTTTATTGAGTCTCCCAATGTGGGACTTTCCGGTAGAATCCGGGACGGTTCCGCAGAATCCGGGACGGTTGGCCGCCTTACTGTAGATCCATACCGCATTGCAGCACCAAATGGCGATATTACATACACTGTTATAGTTTGTAATTGCGATAGTCTCGAAATTTTCTAGACACACAATTTAGATTTAATGCGCAATTTGATTTACTTTTGATGCACTTAGTTAGCTACAAGAACTGAATCTACGATCGTAATAGTCCTTGTAAATGTTCTCTAGTACGGTGTCACCCATATCTTTTAATGTACTGGACTTGATCTTTTTGGGTGGCGAGGCCTCGTACTTGACTGTTCCTGTTGCTCTGGAGATGAATGTCGTGTACTGCTTGAAGACCCACCTTCAGGTTCAGATTCCTCCTGTCCTTCATACTCCGTATATCCATCCAGCATAACGTCGTGTATTTCCGTGTCGTTGCCGTTATATTTCTGAATTATTATGTTATGTAACATATCCGCGAATTTCATATCCTCGACCCCAATGTCATTTCCATATTCAGCACGTCGCCTGTTGCTTCCTAATATTTGGAACAAAACTTTCTCTCTCTTTCTCTTTAGCCATGTTCCCGCACATGCCAGGGTCGGCTTTGTTCATTTGGATGTGTCGTGTTAATATTGACGGGGTGGCCGGATGCCCTTCCTGCCGCCACCCCATGCCCCCCCAGGAGGAGATGTGTACCCCAAATGTCTGAGTATGGTGTTATATGTGGGAAATTGTAAAGTGTTACGAAATGTTTGAGAGTCGTGTAACTGAGGCGGGACTTGGGTAACCGCCTAGTATTCACCTTGGGGGATGTGGAAAACCGCTTAAAAACCACATCCAGACTGCCCGGCACTGCAACCGCCTTCGTTAATCTACCGAGCTGAATCGAACTGGGGCCGTTACGCCTTCCTGTCTCGGAAAATGTTGCGTTGGATCACATGTGTAGAGTAAATTATCTTCACGATATCAGAGCCCTGTACACTAAGGCGGCCAACTTTCTCAAAACCCAATGCGGGACATTTCGAGGATGTGGAGGAGGACTAAGATCACGTGACTTATTGTTCCAGGTATTCTGAAACTAGAAGACAAATTTAGGCGGGCACAGTAAGCCTACTCATTTAAAGTAAGATAAAGTGACCAGTCTTTATTTACAGTTCACAAAGATTTTCTCATGCTCCTATTTTGAATTTTAGAGTCTGGCAGTTTTTACATATTCTTTCTCTGTTAACGTTTTCCAATAATCTTCGTTGTCTGTACTTCTTTCAATAGTTCCAGCTCTTAGAGCATCGTGGTCCATACATTTTTATAATTATTATGTTTTGTGATGACCTTGATTAAATTTGATAAAAACTACTATTTAAAACCGTATGAAGTACTCTATTATAGAAGTTCTATCAATGAAATGCAAAGTTTAATTGTGCTTTAATACATGGAATGCTCACTCACTTTCACTATTGCATTTTCAGAATTTCACCCCCTTTTTATTACTGGAGGAAGTAAGATGAATGCTTATATTGTATTTGCATGTCAGATTTTAGATACGTTTATACAGACTGTGATAGTATTACATAATGTTTGCCACTGTGAGCACCGAAAAATATTCCGTTATACTTATTGAAACGTACTTAAGAAGGCACAGAAAATATGCCAAAAAAGAATTTTTTAATAAGTCGTCATATCACCAAATGCAGGATTGTACCAGCTTAAAACAAATACAACTTTCACTTCTAGCGACTTTGTTATTTTGAAAGAGATGATGTGTATCTATTTTTTCGTATTTAATGTAAGGAGACTGTCATTTATTCGTAGATGATGCACTGTGAAGCTGACTTGCAAGCAGTGCCCTTAGATCAACAGTTTTAAAATTACTGGAATGCCCTAAGGTTTTTGTCATTTTGCGAGACATTTTCAGTAATTATCCCAATGCGGGACGACGAGTCCAAATACAGGACTGTTCCGCAGAATCCGGGAGGGTTGGCCGCATTATTGTCCACAGCAAGTCGCTTACGAATAGTCCAAGAGACAAATACGTACTGTAGCTATGCCACTGAGGCAACTGGAGCACTGGTTACTGCGGCTACACTATGCCACCACCTAGTGACGCAAACTGACAAGTGCGGCGTTTTGCACAAATGAGGCACACCACTGTTTTGTTTATGATTGCCTGTCATCATAAGCATGGGTTTATGCGGTTCCGAGCGTTCGATGTGAAAGATGCCCCTTGTCAGCCCTTGTGAGGCTAACTGAGGAGCCACTTGATTGAGGAGTAGCGGTTCCGATCACGAAAACCGACACAATGGGTGGAAGGTCGGGGTGCTGACTGTATTCCCCTACATACTGCATCTGTTGACGCTTTCAGGGTGGAGGATGACAGTTCAGTACCTGTCGGGCCTTTGGAGATCTATAAGGCGGACTTTATAGAGCGGTACGTGTTTGGGCGTAAAATGAAAATCTTGTGTTATGGTCCAGCGACTTCGTTGTGGTGCAGTTCAGAGCATTCGAGGTCTAAGGTGCCCCTTGTCAGCCCTCGTGAGGCCAACTGAGGAGCCCTTTCATTGAGGAGTAGCGGTTCTGGTCAAGAAAACTGACACAACGGGTGGAAGGTTAGGGCGCTGACCGCATTCCCCTACATACTGCATCTGTTGATGCTTTCAGGGCGGAGGATGACAGAGCGGCAGCTCGTTACCTGTTGGGTCTTTGGAGATCTATAAGGCGGACTTTATAGAGCGGTACGTGTTTGGGCGTAAAATGAAAATCTTGTGTTATGGTCCAGCGACTTCGTTGTGGTGCAGTTCAGAGCATTCGAGGTCTAAGGTGCCCCTTGTCAGCCCTCGTGAGGCCAACTGAGGAGCCCTTTCATTGAGGAGTAGCGGTTCTGGTCAAGAAAACTGACACAACGGGTGGAAGGTTAGGGCGCTGACCGCATTCCCCTACATACTGCATCTGTTGATGCTTTCAGGGCGGAGGATGACAGAGCGGCAGCTCGTTACCTGTTGGGTCTTTGGAGATCTATAAGGCGGACTTTATAGAGCGGTACGTGTTTGGGCGTAAAATGAAAATCTTGTGTTATGGTCCAGCGACTTCGTTGTGGTGCAGTTCAGAGCATTCGAGGTCTAAGGTGCCCCTTGTCAGCCCTCGTGAGGCCAACTGAGGAGCCCTTTCATTGAGGAGTAGCGGTTCTGGTCAAGAAAACTGACACAACGGGTGGAAGGTTAGGGCGCTGACCGCATTCCCCTACATACTGCATCTGTTGATGCTTTCAGGGCGGAGGATGACAGAGCGGCAGCTCGTTACCTGTTGGGTCTTTGGAGATCTATAAGGTGGACTTTATAGAGCGGTACGTGTTTGGGCGTAAAATGAAAATCTTGTGTTATGGTCCAGCGACTTCGTTGTGGTGCAGTTCAGAGCATTCGAGGTCTAAGGTGCCCCTTGTCAGCCCTCGTGAGGCCAACTGAGGAGCCCTTTCATTGAGGAGTAGCGGTTCTGGTCAAGAAAACTGACACAACGGGTGGAAGGTTAGGGCGCTGACCGCATTCCCCTACATACTGCATCTGTTGATGCTTTCAGGGCGGAGGATGACAGAGCGGCAGCTCGTTACCTGTTGGGTCTTTGGAGATCTATAAGGCGGACTTCATAGAGCGGTACGTGTTTGGGCGTAAAATGAAAATCTTGTGTTATGGTCCAGCGACTTCGTTGTGGTGCAGTTCAGAGCATTCGAGGTCTAAGGTGCCCCTTGTCAGCCCTCGTGAGGCCAACTGAGGAGCCCTTTCATTGAGGAGTAGCAGTTCTGGTCAAGAAAACTGACAAAACGGGTGGAAGGTCAGGGCGCTGACCGCGTCCCCATACATACTGCATCTGCTGACGCTTTCAGGGCGGAGGATGACAGAGCGGCAGTTCGGTACCTGTCGGGCCTTTGGAGATCTATAAGGCGAAATTTACAGAGGATGCTACAACTGCAGCGGAACATGTTTGGGTGTAAAATGAAAATCTTGTGTGTGGTCCAGCCACATCATTGTAGCGAGAAAGCCAAATTGGGCTCCATTGGGTTTCCCCCTTATCCAGGGAGAGACTGCAGTGGACGTGCTGTGTGGGCACTGACCGCCTCGGTGATCTGGGCGAGCCCCCGGTCGCAGCAGCGGCCCAGGCGCTCCAGCTGCCCCCTGATGAGCTCCTGGCACACCAGCTCCAGCCGGTCGCGGGCCTCCTGCTCGTGCCTCGACAGCATCGCCACCACACGGCCGCACTCCGCGCCCACCGCCTCCCGCACTGCCGTCTCCAAGTCTGCAACACCGACGACGAACGTTGACAAATATCACCACAGTGTCTCATGTCTGAGCTAGCGTGTGAAGCACCGCAGCAGCATACATCTACATGTACGAGGGTTGTCCATAAAGTAAGGTTCCCAATTTTTTTTCAAAATGAAAAACAAATTTATTTAAATAACATTATATATTGAAAAAAAGCTTAGAATATATCCTATTTTTCGACATAATCGTCGTTAAGAGTAATGCATTTGGTGTACCATCTTCTTGATGCCTGCGTCATAGAATTCTCCAGGCGCGCTGTGAAGGTAGTGTAGAACTTCTTCTTTCACTTCCTCTCCGGTTGCATCCCGCCCAGGTGTTTCTTCAATTTGGGGAAGAGATGATAGTCACTTGGGGCTAAATCTGGACTGTAGGGCGGATGTGTGACAATATCCCATTGAAAGTTGTCGATCAGTTCAGTTGTCAAAGAGCGACATGTGGACGAGCGTTGCCTTGATGAAAACTCACTCCCTTCGTCAGCATGCCCCTCCTCTTGTTCTGAATCGCTCGGCGAAGGTTCCTTAACGTTTCACAATAACGATCAGCATTTATTGTTGTCCCAGTAGGCATAAATTCGCACAACAATAACCCATTCCTGTCCCAAAACACGCTTGCCATCACTTTGCGGGCAGGCAGTCGTTGCTTAAACTTACGCGGCTTCGGTGACGATGGATGTTTCCACTGAGGGGATTGTTCCTTCATTTTCGGTGTCGAATAGTGGTCCCAGGTCTCATCCGCAGTGACAATGGAGTCCAAGAATTCCTCTCCATGGCTTTCGTAGGCCTGGAGAAATTCGCAGGCCGCTTGAACACGTTGTCGTTTGTGGTCATCCGTAAGCATTCTAGGGACCCACCTTGCACAAACCTTGGAATAACCTAAATTTTCTGTCAAAATGTTTCTTACATTAGGGATAAGCTCACAAAGTTCCCGAACTGTTATTCGTCGATCCTTCAGCATTGTCTCTTCCACTTTGCGATCGTTTCGTCCGAAACCGATGGCCTACCAAAACGCTGTTCGTCATGGACATCTATACATCCTTCATTACATTCTTTGCTCCACTTACGAACGTGTTGTACACTCATGCACTTGTCAGCATAAACTTCACACAGTTGTGCATGAATATCCATCGGCTCAGTGTTTTTTTTTTTTTTTTTTGCACAAAAAACGAATTACTGATCGTAATTCGCACCTGGCGGGAGAAACAAGCAGAAGCTCCATCGCTAATGGCTGCCAAGCCTACACTGAACGTCGCAGACAGCTCCAACTTGTGGCAGTGGAGGGAGGGGGGACCGAGCTGCATGACAATGTTGCCAGATCGCACTTAATCGCATTCCTCGCGACTGTAGCGCATTGGGAACCTCACTTTATGGACAACCCTCGTACATGGCATACTCTGCAAATCACATTGAAGTGCCTGGCAGAGGGTTCATCGAACCACCTTCGTACTATTTATCTCCCATTCCATTCTCGAATAGCGCGCGGGAAGAAAGAACACCTGAATCTCTCTGTTCGAGCTCTGATTTCTCGTATTTTATTCTGATGATCATTTCTACCTATGTAAGTGGGAGTCAACAATATATTTTTGCATTCGGAGGAGAATGTTGGCGATTGGAGTTTCGCAAGTAGCCCACGCCGCAGCGATAAGCGCCGTTGTTGTAATGATTCCCATCCCAGATCCTGTATCATTTCTGTGATATGATTTGTGACTGACTGGAAGACTTCCTAAGTAATAGAACGCAGTATGTTGTTCTTGACGGCGAGTGCTCATCAGACCGCTGTTATTTCCTATCTATATAAATGATCTGATGGACAGAGTAAGTTGTAATTTGTGGCTGTTTGCTGGTCATGCTGTGGTGTATGGGAGGGTGTCGTCTTTAACTGACTGTAACACCACACAGGATGACTTAGACAAAATTTCTAGTTGGTGCGAAGAATGGCAGCTAGCTCTCAACGTAGAAAAATGTAAGGTGATGCTCATGAGTAGGAAAAACAATCCCATAATGTTCGAATACAACATTAGTAGTGAGCTTCTTGATGCTGTCGCGTCGTTCAAATATTTAGGGGTAACATTGCAGAGCGATATGAAATGGAACGAACATGTAAGGACAGTTGTGAGTAAGACGGACAGCCGACATCGGTTTATTGGGAGAATTTTGGGAAGATGTACTTCACCTGTAAAGGAGACCGCGTATAAAACGCTTGTACGACAAAGTCTTGAGTACTGCTCAAGTGTTTGGGACCCGCAGCAGATCGCTTTAAAGGAAGACATGGAAGCAGTTCAGAGGCGAGCAGCTAGGTTTGTTACTGGTAGGTTCGACCAATGCGCGAATGTCACAGAAATGCTCCGGCAACTCAATTGGGGATCGTTGGAGGAAATACGACGTTCTTTTCGTGAATTTCTGTTGAGTAAATTTAGAGGGCCGGAATTTGAAGCTGATTGTAGCAAGATCTTGCTGTCACCTACTTACATTTCGCGTAGTGATCACAAAGACAAGATAAGAGAAATTAGGGCTCGTACGGAGGCATATAGGCATTCTTTTTTTCCTCGTTCTATTTGGGAGTGGAATAGGAAAGGAAATGGCTAGTAGTGGTACAATGTACCCTCCGCTACGCACCTTACGGTGAATTACGGAGTATGTATGTAGCTGTAGAGACTGTCTGCCATGTATCGCGACAATACAAAACGAGCTGCCCTTCTTTGGACTCTTTCGATGTCCTCCTTCAAACACACCTGATAAGGATCCCACACTGGGCAGCAATACTCCAAAAAAGGATGGACAAGCGTAGTGTATACAGTCTCTTTAGTAGTTCTGTTGCATCTTTTAAGGGTTATGCCAATAACGCGCAGTCTCTGGTTCACCTTTCCCACGACATTATCTACGTGTCTGAAGTAATATTAATGGCTAGGTTATTAGTGGCGTTTACCGCCTTCACTTTTTGATTGATTCATCTTGTACACAACGTTTAACGGATTTCTTTTCGTACTCATGTGGACGGATTCACACTTCTCATTACTTAGGGTCAATTGCCAATTTTTACACCATAGTGATATCTTATTTAGGTCGTGCTGTAGTTAATACTGGCTACGCCTGTGTCTGTAGGCATATATACTGACCACTGACCAACTAGAGCAGGGCTTCACGAGAACATGCACACGTGGCAAGCTGTGTGGAGCTGCGTGCAACGACCAAAGCGTGCCAATACCCCCACCCCTCTCGCCACACTACCGCACAGATCGGCGAGTGGAGCGGAGGGCAAAGTAGTTACGCTCACCTTAAGGGAAACAGGTACGATGAAAATGAAAAAAATGACGTTGTCTTTTGGCCCACTTTAGGTAACGGTAGTAACACTAAAAGTGAGCCTTTACGATCGTTTTTGACAGCTTGAAATTTAAATGAAAATCACGGCTTAACCATTCATCTGACACGAAAATTGAAAAACCGAATTTGTAGAGGAGAAAATTCTCTACAACTTTGCTCTGTTATGTTGTTTTCATATGTCTCATCGTTTCAGAGATATTTGCAAAAATAACGGCGATTTTTGGATGTCTGTCTGTCTGTCCGTAACGTGTTACCACTTTTCAAGCCGAACCGTTCAACCGATCAGCACAAAATTTTACAGACATACTTGTAGGCCGCTAGAGACCAGAACCTCCCTTTTTCAAATTTGTCGGACAAAAAATACGTCAGTAGCACTAAGAAAGCTGTTTTTAATGTAATTGTAATTGGTAACGAACCGTTCATCTGACCCGAAAATTGAATAACCGAATTTGTAGAGGAGTAAATTATCTACAACTTTGCTGTCTTAGGTGTTTTTTCATATCTCGTATCGTTTGAGAGATATTTGCAAAAATACCAGAGATTTGACACCCTCCATTGATTTTACGAAAACCAGCCGTTTGCAGATGTCATGTGACATTCCACGCCCAGAACTCTCTCTGGTATACGCCATCTTGCGTTGCGTATTTGATGATTTTCTTATAATAACTTACACGTTGTTATTTCAAAGCAACGGCGCACTGAAGAATTAACAAAAACACGTCGTTCTTCGTACGAATAATGATAGTCTAGTGTCTAAAAATGCCACATTAGCATCATTTAACAACTGCCATCAATAGTACAAAAATTAAGGGCGAATTTCGTAATTGATCGCCGTAGTGTAGTAGGCAGCATGTTAGCTTGTGATGCACGTGGTCCGTGGTTCGGGGCCCGCCACTACAAAAAAAAATTTTTTCTCCTTTTTTCCTAACAGGGTTACGTGTTAGGTGCATAGATATTACCACAATAGTAGATTCGTAATCACATCAATATATTTTTTTATTATTTACATTATTGTTTTTGTTCGAAATGTTTGCAAATAATTATAAAACTACAAATTTGAAGTGGGTTATGATGCCAGTTCACTTGTTGTTTGGGGATTCCGTCCGTTCATTCCCGAATGGTAGCGCCTGATGTGTATGCAGTACACACTGCCGTATGGCATTGAGGGTTGCCTGACAACCAGGATGAAACGAACCTCTCTCCCGACTCATACATGGTTTAAAACGACAAGTTTCTGAATTCAACCGTATAAAACCGTATTTTTAAATCTATAAAAATACCATAACATGAGAATGTGTACATCTTTCCTGTCTGTTCCTGAACGTTCTGTCCGATGCATTCTTTTTTTTTTTTTTTTTTTTTCATTTCTCTCCTGTACTAGCTACGCAGATTATTTACTTTTTCACAACCATATCTCGATTAGCGTTTGGCTCGACTTCCTTCAGTTTTGATATTATTGCTTCATAGGCAGTAAGTTTTTAATATCCATCACAGTAGTCCTTGCTTTTAAGTTTCCATACTTAAATTTTCGATGGGGATGAAAACTATTTGTAAAGTTCGATCAATTCTGTCAAGAACTCTCTGGAGTACATTCTTGACTTTCTGCTGGAACATCATTCATATTGAATTTTATTATTCAGGACAATGTCACAACAAGAACAGTACACTCGCCACAGTAACTGATTGTGCAATTAGTCTGAAAAGGAAACCACGTGGGCACCGAATTTTAGAATGTTTTTTTATGTTTATGGTACGTGAAGTTCAGAACTAAAATAACAATCAGCCTAAGGCATTCGACGCAATTCTCAAAAGTTCTCTAGAAAATCAACTTTGAAGTTTTACAATTACCTGTAAGTACAAATAATTAAGAACATTGCACCGTCTAGCGGTGTAACTCAGGTGGTAGCGTTGTGGTTTTATGACCATAAGGTCGGCGGTTCGAGTCTCGCTGTGATAAATGTTTTATTTTCTTTCGTTGTGTTCGAATAGTTAAACAATTTTAATATCTAATCGTAATGTTTACGAAAATTTTCTGTATTTTTAAAAGGCTGTTAATATTGATGATTTCATTAAAAAAACACAAGTTACATATTTTGCAGTATTGGCTTCACTATTATTTGACGACGGTTGTCTATGATTGTTCAGTTTGTGTCTTTGTGAAGAGGTACGATACTGTTTCTGGAAAGTCGTCTTCATAGTTACTAAAGGCTTTTCAAACAGCTAACACAACTGTCATTGTCACATCATCGAAATCCGACAAGTTGACTTCAAAGTTATATAAGGCTTTTTATTGAATGTTGTAAATCCATACGTTATATAGCAAAAGGTTTCTTTTACTGACTGATTCTTGTAGTGGACAAACCGATCCTGTGTTGTATAAAGAAGTTTTTCGAAACGACAGGCGCATTGCCTACCAGCACCGTGCAAATAATTTCGGAAAAATGCACCCTATTGGTGCAGCCTTGTGACGTGTATTTCTACTGCCAAGCACAAAATTTCATTAAGCGCCTGCAAAAGTATGCCTACCTGATCCAATGAGGGCATGAAATTAGTGATGGAGCAGATTGCATCAAACATCTTTCAATTATTCATCACCAGTTGTCCTCTCCAGTCTTCAGTGAAATGATCAGGTATGTGTGGTTCGCTTCTAAATTGTGCGATACAAGAGAAATCTCCACGAATGTAAATCAAGTTTGCTTTCCAGTTTATATATCAAAGAGAAAATTGCGACTGTAAAAATGCAGCATTTGTATGATGTGCTCGATGCCGTGAAAATTTTTGTTTTCCACGTTTTTCCGGGGATTATCATCCTGGCATGTGTGAGACTACATCGAAATGAATTATTTCTTTTTCAGCAATGAGTGAAATATGCAATTTGCAATGCTTAAGTTTTCTATTTTTTAATTTAAAGCATCAGTACTGACAAACTTTTATAAAGTATAGAAAATTACGAATAAACGGAAATACGTGCATTGTTCATAAATAGTACCATCACGTATTAAAATTGCTAAGTATTCGAAAACAACGAAAAAAAAATATGGGTCATAGGGCGAGATACGTTGAACTGCTTTTAACCATACGGTGGTCGTGTGGATTACAATAGTCACCCACGCGTTTTTGAACTGCAATTGTTCGTTTGTTCTGGCAACAATGACGGTTAGGCGCCAGGAATCTTCGAGGGAGGGTTTGAGGCCCAGTGTGGCCACTCCCATTAGTCAAAATCTGTCCTACACGGGGTGTAGAAGGCATTTATTTCGGCTGGATGACATATGTCCTCCACGCGACGTTTCGCATAAGTAATTTTCTCCCTCTTTTTCTTCCCGGATTTAAGGCTTTTAACATATTTACTATTTGTTACATCTTTTAAACTATTTGTATCTTCAAACACTGCATGCCTGTATTTGCCTAGCTGCTTTATTAGAATTTTATTTTTTAGAAAAGTTGAATATTTACATTTGGTCGGAGAAAGTTGCTGAAGAGGATGACACACTAGACTGATTCAGGGACTGTCAGGACAGTAATATAGTGCCACGCGATTGCAGCAAGTGATTACGAGAGATTAAGAACTGTAGTGGTTTAAAACAAGTTGTAGGAAGTGATGGAAACGCTAAGTGAAGTAAAAAGTACCACGGAAGAATGTGAAAACTAGAGCACAGAATAAAAGTCACCTACCAGGCCGCAAAGGTTGCTAAAACGGAAGTCTACACACTGAAATTATTTGTTGAAAAAGAAATAGTCAATTTCATCACGAAATAAAAAAAATCTGTATATTCAGAAAATAAAGAGTAATATATTCAATTACAGGAATGCTCGTCTGACAAATGAAATAGTCACGTTTTAAAATCAGACTGTAAATAATGACTGTAAAAAATCTAAAGAGAATACCGGTCAGTCGGTTCGAGGGAAAGGTGCCAGGTCTGTGGACGTGTGAGAAATAAATCTTCCAAAAGAGCGTGTTCAAAATGACTAAACTGGGTGTGTTTAGACGATTGTTTTTGTGTATGTAGTGAATGTTTCCAATGTCTTGATTTTCAGTTTTATATTTTATGAAATGTACTTCGTATATTTTGAAATTTTCCATTGCATAACTAATTGAAAACAGTCATAGCTATTAGTTTCTAGTTTTCACCCCTTTTATATAAACTGGGTTTAATATTTGCTTAACAATAAATGATTTTAACGTGTAAATCCTTTTTTATAGTCTATTACATTCATAATGGATATAAAATAAAATACTAAAGAGGAAAGTAGTATGTACAGTCGAAAAACACAGAATATTTCAGTGGATGACTATTATCATCCACGCGACCTTACGTGTAACTTTTTTAAGCGCGACCACTGGAGGGTTAATACTTACATTTACTTTGGGAAACCCCAAAGTCGATTTTCTCGAGAATTATTGAGAATTGCGTCGAATGACTTTGGCTGATCGTTATTTGAGCTGTGAACTTCACGTACCATAAATATATAAAAAAAAATCCAAAATCCGATACCCATGTGGTCTCCTTGAAAGACAGCTGCTATGAAACGATAGAATGGCATTGCTGGCCCGGGATTGTTCGGCCGCCGTAGCGCAAGTCTTTCTAGTTGACGCCGATGATGACTGGGACAACACACAACACCCAGTCCCCTGCCAGGAAACGAACCCGGGCCCCTTACGTCGGCGTTCAGAGACGCTTCTACTGAGCTACGGAGACGGACAGAGCTTCTCAGATACAGCACAATAAGAGAGCATGAATGTCCAGCTGTGGTGCGGGTAACAGTGGCGATGCGTCTTGACATGGAAGCAGTGGGCCACGCGAGCTACATGACAGGCGTGTTCCATTGCTCCAGACAGACTCTTATACAGGGTGACCAGATGCACTCTATATAGAGTACAAGGACTCTTTTTCAACTTCTTCTATATGTTCTCTACACTTCTCCGTTTTATTTTTTTTTTTTTTTTTATTTTATTTTTTTTTTTTTTTTTTTTTACACATTTACTCTTTTTGATCTTCTCACAAAAGAAACTCCCCACCGCAGCCTGATGCAGCGGTGGATAGCCCGCCACAAACTGAACACAGATCAAGCGCGAAAACGGCAAGGAGTTGTAGGGAAGTGCGAAAAAATAATACAAATATAAACATGTAAGAAATGTAACATTTGATGGCTATGTTAGACAGTGTTGTCGTGGTCCTGTGGTATAGTATTCGATTGTGATGTTGGAGCTCCCATGCTCACATCCTCCATAGTATTTAACATTTTAATTTTTCTTTTGCACAAAATTGTGAGCTGTATCTCCGTATATATTCGGTTTTTGTATCCTTGGCCAGACTGTACTTAAATTACAGAATAAGAGCCATGTGTTAAGAATTTATTACCGTCGCAAATTTATGTGATGCCTAGCGAGTGCAGGCGAGATGGTACGTAGGCCTCCCACAGAAATGAAAACGACAAATAAACAGGTGTGAACTAGGATACACATGACGCCTCTCATCATGGTTTTCTATTTTGAGTCTATGGCCTCGTGTTAATGTCCGTACCGCACAACTAATCTATTAGCAGCCGAAAGGAAGTGATTCTCAGATGGGGGGGGGGGGGGCAGCAAACGTTTGATGCCAAGTCAAGTCAGCCAAATTCTGTACAGGGACACACGTCTGGTGTAACCTGGCTCACAGTCGTTTATATGTTTTGTCGCTACTGTGAGTGCTCCATTTACCATCTCGCCTTTCGTCACTGTTCATCACACTTGCGAAAGTAAATAAATACTTACCACACGACTCACATTCTGTAGCTTAATAAAGTCTGACAATTGCTGACACTACAAAAACAGAATAGTAGACGTTAATGACCAGAGGTATACTGGACAACATAAAAAGTTAGGCACTAGAGGAGATTTAAACACAGGACCTCACTCTTCACTATCATCTGTCATACCATACGGCCAAGATAACGCTTGATAAATGTTACACATCTATGCCCTTTGACCGTTCACTGTTCGTATTTTTCTCATTTTTCCTATTTCTGTACAGATCCTGTTTTCGCGCTTGATCTATGTTCAGTTTGTGACAGGTTATCCTCTGCATCATCTTCTCACTAAATCTGGGACGTTGCGATGGGGAGTTTTCGTGTCAGTCTCGCATATCTAAAATGTTCGTGGTTCAGAGTTGGCAGCACTGATACCACTGTCCCGCGCACTTAATCTGCACAGTTATGTGGCGCACATTGCTGTACAAGCGCAAGTCTATGTTGGTCTTGTTGAATTAGTTTGCATTTGCTACCTCACTATGGACGATGTATGATCAACTAGTGAACAGCTGCTGAATAAGAACATTGGGAAAACTGAAATGGCACGTCGGAAATGTAAATTTCAAGATCTTATACTAAAGACGACACAAACATCCATGCCCGAAGGGGGATTCGAACCCCCGACCGTAGCGACCGTGCAGACTGTGACTAACGCGCCGCAGACCGCTCGGCCACTGCGGTCGGCGGAGGTGCTACTCCATGGGTTGTGAACTCACCTAACCCGAATCCCCTTGATTATTCCCTGCGCACATTAAAGTCACATGTGTTGGAATTCCAAGTGGATACGAACATGGACTTATACTGTAACCTAGCTAATCCGGCCCTTACTTGTCAGGTTTCTCAGTAATTCGATAAATACATGCTCAGCAGTGGATTAACCTGAGCAATGTTGTTGTTAATCAAACTGTGCTTACTTAAACAATTATATACACACCGTATTTCAAATTCTGGTATTATTTGCAGTACTACATCATGTCTTTTAAAAGGAAATTCATTTTGTATGGTGATGCATGACATTTTTGGTGAGTGAATTCAAAACTAAAAATGTGAGTGTAGATCAGTTGTGGCTTACATTCAAAGACATAATATCAGTAGCAATCGAGAGATTTATACCAAATAAATTAATAAAAGAGGGGGCTGACCCCCCGTGGTACACGTAACAGGTCAGATCACTGTTGCAGAAACAAAGGAAAACGCATGCAAAATTTAAAAAGACACAGAATCCGCAAGACTGGCAATCTTTTACTGAAACTCGCAACCTAGCGCGGACTTCAATGCGAGAATCTTATAGTTGTTTCCACAACGAAATCCTGTCTCGTAATCTTGCAGAAAATCCAAAGAAATTCTGGTCATATGTGAAGTACACTAGCGGCAAAACACAAACAATACCTTCACTACGCGATAGCAATGGTAATACTACCGACGACAGTACTGCTAAGGCAGAATTACTAAACACAGCTTTCCGAAATTCTTTCACCAAAGAAGACGAAGTGAACACTCCAGTATTCAATCCAAGAACAGCTGCCAGCATGCGAAACTTAGAAGTAGATGTTCCTGGAGTAGTAAAACAACTTAAGTCACTAAACAAAAATAAATCTTCCGGGCCAGATTGTATACCAACTAGATTCCTCTCAGAGTATGCTGATGAAATAGCTCCGTACTTAGCTATAATTTACAACCGATCACTCAGCGAAAGATCCGTACCCAAAGACTGGAAAGTTGCCCAAATTACTCCAATATTCAAGAAAGGCAATAGGAGTGATCCCCAAAATTACAGGCCTATCTCATTGACGTCGATTTGCAGTAGGATTTTGGAACATATACTTTGTTCGAATATTATGTACTACCTCGAAGAGAACGACCTATTAACCAATAGTCAGCACGGATTCAGAAAGTATCGCTCTTGCGAAACACAGCTTGCCCTTTATTCACATGAAGTGTTAAGTGCCATCGACAAGGGATCTCAAATCGATTCCATATTTCTGGATTTCCGGAAGGCTTTTGATACTGTACCCCACAAGCGGCTTCTAATGAAATTGCGTGCTTATGGAATATCTCCCCAATTGTACGATTGGATTCACGATTTCCTATCAGAAAGGACACAGTTCGTTGTAATTGACGGTAAGTCATCGAGTAAAACAGAAGTGATATCTGGCGTTCCACAGGGAAGCGTTATTGGTCCCCTACTCTTCCTCGCGTTTATAAACGATTTAGGAGATAATCTGAATAGCTCCCTTAGACTGTTCGCGGATGATGCTGTCGTTTATCGGTTAGTGAAGTCAACAGAGGATCAAAAGCAACTGCAAAGCGATTTAGACAAAATTTCTACTTGGTGCGAAAATTGGCAATTGACACTAAATAAAGAAAAGTGTGAAGTAATACACATGACCACTAAAAGAAATCCGCTGAACTTCAATTACGCGATAAATCAGTCAAACCTTAAGGTCGTAAATTCTACCAAATACCTAGGAGTTACAATTACGAACAACTTTGACTGGAGAGAACACATAGAAAATATTGTGGGGAAGGCAAACCAAAGGTTACGTTTCATTGGCAGAACGCTTAGACGATGCACCAGCTCCACCAAAGAGACTGCCTACATCACACTTGTGCGTCCTCTCTTGGAGTACTGTTGCCCCTTGTGGGACCCTCACCAGGTGGGACTGACGGAAGATATTGAGAAGATTCAGAGAAGGGCAGCTCGTTTTGTTTTATCACGTTACGGGGGGGAAAGCGTCACGGAAATGTTGCACGAATTGGGGTGGAAATCATTAAAAGAAAGACGTTATTCATTGCGGCGTGATCTGTTTGCGAAGTTTCAATCACCGACTTTTAGTTCTGAATGTGAAAATATTTTGCTAGCACCCACCTACTTAGGGAGACATGACCATCCCAATAAAATAAGAGAAATCAGATCGAAAACGGAACGATTTAGGTGTTCTTTCTTCCCGCGCGCTATTAGAGAATGGAACGGTAGAGAAAAGTTATGAAGGTGGTTAATGAACCCTCTGCCAGGCACTTAAATGTGATTTGCAGAGTATCGATGTAGATGTAGATGTAGATGTAGAATGTAATATGTAGAAATGAATGTGGAAGACAGGGATCGTTTAAAAGCAGCTCCATTTGTGCCTGAACGAGACCCAGAAATAAGTAGGTATGGGGGCGCCTAGGAGGGTGTTTTCTTCTTCCTACAGGCAGGCGTTCAACAGAGATCCGCGCAACAGTCATAAAAAGCCAAATACGAGCGCGTACATCAGACAGCGGCATCAGAGATACAGCCGTCTGTTCGATGATCCTACTAGAAAACGGAAATGCCGGGGTGGAGTAGCCGAGCGGTCTAAAGCGTGTCGCTGCGGAGTGCGCGGTTGCTCGCAGTGGAGGTTCGAGTCCTCCCTGGGGCATGGCTGTGTGTGTTGTCCTTAGGTTAGTTTACCTAGGTTTAAGTAGTTTGTAAGCTACGGACTGATGACCACGCAGTTTGGTCCGATAGATTTACAGACATTTGAACATTTTTTTAAAAGCGGAAATGACCTGTAGTCTCTTTTCGATCATTAGTAACGCTTTATTGTACCGCGGACTACTGCTAGAAAGAGGAGTAATTTCCGTGAAACATATACTTTGTGCAGAATCACATATGTCTCTGTACTCCCAATAATCTGGCACTTCTGCTAATCCGGCGTCCACAAGTCAGGCAGGCCGCGGTGGCCGAGCGGTCTGCGGCGAGCCAGTCACGGTCTGCACGGCCACTACGGCCGGGGGTTCGAATCCCCCCTCGGGCATGGATATTTGTGCCGTCCTTAGTCTTAGTTAGTTCATAAGTAGTTTGTAAGTTTAGGGACTGATGACCCCTTAGTTAAGTCCCATAAGCTCTACAAACATTTGAACATTTTTTGGACTGATGACCCCGTAGTGTAGTCCCTTAAGCTCTACAAACATTTGAACATTAATGTGCAGAGTATGGGCTACATGATTCCCATGCATCACAGTATCAGGAATGGCCAGATTAGACACAGTATAGTGTAATCAGGTTGTAGCTGCTCGTGATGTGATTCAAAACACACAAGGGACATTTGTCGGATGCGTCAGAATCTTTATTGTCGATGTCATGCGGCTACTTTCAGTTAACTGTAATGCAAATAAAAATGTACGCAGTAATCTGATTGTATTCCTAACATCTCCTTCAGGCGACTTCACTTACCCCATGTTCCCAACCTCAAATTGCGCTGTACAGTACCCTCTATGTCGTGTTAAATTTTTGCACGCGCTTCCTAAAACACCCTCTATAAGAGTATATTTAATAGTCCCCATTCGTAGAAGTGTAAAACAGATGAAAATTAGAAGAAAATTTGAAAACGTTGTAAAAACAGAATTAATATATCTTGGAAACAGAATTATGATTCTCTGTATAATCATTCATTCCTTTGCCCGTTTCCAAAAGTGTGTATAAATTTCTTGTAAGTTGACTCAATAATGGAAATTGTGCCAGTCAACCACAAAATTGCAATAAAAACAAGAAATGTCCAGCTTGGTGATGCGATATGAAACATTTATTTAAAAAAATGACATATAGATTTCGTTTCCAAGTTTAAACTTATAACATCTACTAGGAAGACCTTTTTTGTTTTATGGCTATGACTATTAAATGCTTTATGCGGAGTACAAGAGTCCTAATGACTCTAAATCTGCACTGGTAATGTTACATCACGGTAACGAAAACGATATGTATTTTTTAAATAAGTATTTCATAACGCAACACAAAGCTGGAAATTTCTTCTTTTTATTTTTGTTTAAAACGCTGTTTCATCTTTTATCTTCATGAAGAATTCGTCTGAAGATACTGCGCCCCGCATCCCAAATTTGGAGTTGGAAGCACCATACACTAAAATGCAGAGTGTTGGCCAGCACCACTTATATTTCAGCCTCACATCAAGAACAACAAGCCTGTCAGCAGAGTGCTACTTCTGAACTACAAAAACAACGTCTCAGGAAGATGTCCGGTATGTGTTATATAACACAGCTTTAGTGTTCCACCCTGACGAGGTGGAGTACACCTAGGCCACTCCTCAGCATTTACAACACAAAATTAATGGAATCGTTCACATATACTTAGTGGTACTAACTCTAGTTATACATCCATTCATGACTATCTTTCAAATCAACTAAAAAATCGTCATGACCTTTAAATTTCCTGTTGTAAAAATACAGTTCGATGTATTGTTTGTTTGGAAAACTATCAAGTATATTCACTCATCTATTATACTGCTGTTACGCTATGTCTATTGTTCCCACTTACCTTCTAACACCTGTTGCTTGCTCTTCGAGAGATCCTCTTGCACCAAAGACGTGGTCTTCTTGGATATTTCAGCCTCTAGTTCGTCTTTTAACTGGTGCTGCAAGTTGGCCAATTTTGTTCCTACTTCGAGAGCGATGGTTGCTTTAATTTCCGTCTCATTCTGCTTAATTTCCGAGAGCGTCGTCTCCGTTACATCTTCGCGTACGTCTTTCTTGATTTTTTTCACTTCTTCTTTTATTTCCTCCTTGAGTTCCTCTTCCAAGTCCTTTCTAATCTTGTTGCTGTCTTCCTTCCAGCGCTTCTTAACCTCTTCCGATACTTCCTTCTCCATTTTGTCTCTGAGCTCAGTCGTGGAGCGTTTGACACTCTCGTTCCACTCCTCGATCAGTGCCTGCCTGTCTCTGTCCAGGTCTGCCTTCACGGAGTCTTTCACGTGGGCCAGCGCTGCTTGCAACAGCTTCTCGTCCACTTCTCCAGAACTCAGCTTCTCTCTTTCTTCGACCAGACTGACCACCAAGCTCCTCGTGTACTCTCTCTCGTCGTTTCTCGAGCTGGAGAACCTCTCTGCCAGCTTGTGGTCCAGCTTAGCTTCAATATCGTCGACAGCTTTATGCAGTTTCTCCTCCACCTCCTGGGCGACTGTTTGTTTGATTCCACTGACGTCTTCCTTCACGGCACTCCTGACCCTCTCCATCACTTCGGACAGGACGTCCTTCTCCAGCTGCCTCGCGGCGCTCGTCCACTTCTCCTCCGCCATTTCGGCCGCGACGGTCGCCACCACGGCGGTCTTGATCTCCTCCACCTTGCAGTGCACCTCCTCGAGCGCCTTGCCGCGGACGGCCTCCTCCAGGTCGTGCACGTAGCGGCGCACCTTGAGCTCCAGGTCCTCGGCCAGCTCGGCCCGGATGTCGCCCCGCTCGGCCCTCCAGCGCGCACTGACCTCCTCGGCGGTCTTCTCGCGCAGCTCCTCGGCCAGCTCGCGGATGCACTGGCGCACCTCCCTCTCGGACGCGTCGCCGCCCCCGTCTCCGCCCTGCTGGATCTCCCCCAGGCGGCCCTCGATGCGGGCCACCAGCGCCGCCTCCATCTCCTGGAAGACCCGTCGCGAGGCCTCGCTGCGCTGCTCGGCGGCGGCGCGCTGCTCCTCCAGCAGGTCCCGCCTGAGCCTGTCCAGCTCGACCTGGATCCTCTTGCCCAGCCTGCCGCGCCGACCCTCGGCCTCGCTGCCGCTGTCGCTGCCGCTGCTGCTGCTGCGCCCCCTAGTTCTGGACGCCGCCACCGCTTCCAGCCTGGCGCTGCCCTCCTCCAGCGCCTCCAGCCGGGCCCGGCTCTTCTCCAGCGCCTCCTCCAGCCGGCGTGCGGCCGCCTCCTGGTCCCGGCGCCAGCGCCTCAGCTCGTCGGAGGCCTCGCGGTCCACCTGCTCCGCCCTCTTGGCCTCCTCCTCGCGCCGCCTGGCCAGCAGCGCCTCGTAGTCGTGGATGCGCAGCGTCAGCTCCTCCTGGGCCCTGGCCAGCGCACTCTCCTGCTCCCGTCGGGCGGCCTCCAGCTTCCTCTCCAGGTCCGCGGCCACCTGCTCCCGTTCGCGTTCTCGAGCCTCGGTCACCTTCCGTTCCAGTTCGGCAAAGGTGCGTCGTAACCCCTCCTCAGCTTCCTGCAGTAACTGCTTCCTGGTGGCAGAGTCCTCCTCGAGGCGAGCTTCGTGGTCCCGTATCAGTGACGTCAACTTCTCCTCGAACTTATTGCTTCCCTGCACAGAACATGTGCCACATACAGTAACCGTATTGCATCATCAAAATAAAAGGAATATTTAACACTTTAACTGTCAATCCCGTCAATTGACGGGATACAAAAATTTCCTTAGACTGCCGATCCCGTCATTTCAAAAATGTTTGTAGAACTTATGGGACTTAGATAAGATAAGATGCTTTATTCACCTTTGAGCATTTTTACTTGCAATCGGCGTCGTCAACGTTAGATAAAATAGTAAT
Source organism: Locusta migratoria (assembly GCA_026315105.1). Classification (NCBI taxonomy): domain Eukaryota; kingdom Metazoa; phylum Arthropoda; class Insecta; order Orthoptera; family Acrididae; genus Locusta; species Locusta migratoria. The sequence goes on along the minus strand of CM048753.1, from coordinate 49,106,161 downwards.
AATGATAACACAAAATAGCAACAGTAAATAACTTAGAAAATCCCATAAGATAGAAGAAAATAATATGAAATGAATGTCCAGAATAATAAATAATTACATTATAGTTATCAGATATGTACACTACCATAAAAAGATATCAGACAATAAACATACAGATGTATTACAATGTGTTCAAGACAGTAACAAAGTTATACTACCATACTGTGTGCAAAGTTATATAATAAACAACACTTTTTATTTGTAATTTAGACTTAACGACAGGTCATCAGTCCCTAAGCTTACAAACTACTTATGAACTACCTAAGACTAAGGACGGCACAAATATCCATGCCCGAGGGGTGATTCGAACCCCCGACAGTAGTGGCCGTGCAGATCGTGACTGGAGCGCCTCAGTCCCCTCGGCCACTGCGGCCGGCTCCCGTCATTCGACGGAATTCGATTTTTCATGTTTGTAAATACGAAATCCCATCCATTGACGGTCTCACCGTCTCTTCATTGTGCCGCAAGGGGTATGTAGAATGTTAGAAAACGAGAAGACAGGTCTTGTTCGAACTGAAAACTAGGAAGGGAATACCTCAGGCTTTGAAATTACCCAACATACAAAGAAGGGAACAGATATTCCGGAGGAGTGGAAATCTTTTGGCTGTGTGCTGGAAAGACAAAAGATATGTATGTGCTAAGTACAAGACACAGGGCAGAAATGATATAATTATGAAGACATAAGATGTAAACAAAAAACAAAAACCTCCTTGTGTTGTGGAGTACAACAAAAAGAAGGTCGGGATTGATCTGTCAGATCAAAGGTATGTCATACGGGGCTTTCGAACATAGAACAGTGAAATGGTGGAAGAAACTTGCATTTCACTGTCTCCTTATGGTGCCTGGTGGATGCATGTATTCTCCATAACAAAATAAAAGCTGAGGAGATGCATCTATCCAAGTTCATAAAGGTGTTATGTGCAGAATTGCCAATGTGTGAAGACGGTACTCCCAAACCAACTTCCGATTGAGGCCACCTGAGCAGGTTAACTACAGGAAAGCATTTTCTAGAAAAAATTCCACCTTCCACAGATAAAAGTAGATTCAAAGGATGTGAAAAGTATGTTCAACCAGGGGAAAAAAGCAAACTGGAAAGGCTGTAAGTGTTTTTATCAGTGTTTTATTATTGAAAGTGGAATAAAAGCTTTTCTACTACGACAAGCATGATGTAAAACCTTTTTGATTACGGTAAACTTTTTTCTTTTTCCCAAAAAGTGACATTGTTTGAAAATATGTGGAAAAGCAAATAAACATTCAAAGAAACTGAAAGTAGGTTATCAGGAAGAAGAAGTCCAAGGCTTTCAGAAAAGGTTATTACCACATTAAAATGTTGTCTAGTTTTTCTAATACAAAATACTAAATATTGCTAAAAACACCTGGCATTCTTAGAAATGGCAAAGTTTACAGGGCTGGCAGTCAAAGTGTTAAATGCATCAGTATTTGGTAACTAACAGGGGTAACTGCCTATTGCATACCCCTTCGATTTAGTGAAGGAAGAAGGAAAATTAGCATTTAATGTCCCATTGACAGCATCATTATTACAGGCGGAGCTCACACTCGCATTGTCTGGGTATGTATTGTAAAGGCAATCAGCCCTGCCCTTTCAAAAGAACAATTACAACATTTGTATCCATTGATTTAGGAAAATCATGGAAAGTCTAAACCTGGATGGTCAAAGACAGAATTGAACCACCACCTACTGAATTGCCAGTGTGTTACAACTGTGTCAGCTCCCTCGTGTTTAACGATTTGTTTTGGTTGTAGCTCTCCTGGCAAACCAAAGTTAAGGGTAGTTAGAACGCAAATTTTTTCATATTTTCGGATTTTTATCTCATTAAAAATTTGCAATTTTCCGAATAAAATGATACATATATCATTTATAAACACACATGATAAGTATTTTATTTCACAATCTAAACTAGTTGAAAATGTTAAAATTTGTTTGTGCATTGCTTTTAACACATACAGATATAAATGCAGATAGACACAAAGAGAAAAATACTTCTACATACACGTTTGTTTTGTTATTAATGCGAATCTTAAGGTTTATTCAGATTTTCATGAAATCTTATACACTCGATCTTCACGAGAAGTGGAAGATCGCTGTCTACACAATATTTCATACCGTGGATGCCATACCGTACAAAATAATTCTACACTTTTTTGGACTTGTATTCGGAAGGATAGTGATTCAAATCCACCTCCGGCCATCCAGATTTAGATTTTCTGTGATTTCCCTAAATCACTCCAGGCAAATGTCGGGACGGTTCCTTTCAAAGGGCACGGCCGATTTCCTCCCACATCCTTCCCCAAAAATCCGAGCGTAAGCTCCGTCTCTAATGACCACGCTGTCGACGGGACACAAAAATCCTAAGCTTCCTTCCTTCCTTCTACACTGTTTCACCAATCACCAATGACACCAAAGCAACATTATCCAGAGATATAAGACCTTTGGTATTACCGACATTATGCTTTAAACAAAGAACACAGCATGCAACTCAACAGTGGTAATCTTTCCCATTGAAACGGCTGTAGATGATTTAGATATTGATCTAAGTTCTTGCAGTGGGGAAATGATTATCCTCCTTACTTCTGCCAAATACTAAATTACTGAAGACGTTTATGCATCCTCAGACTCAAAATCCCAATGAATTTTTGAATAATCTTACCAAAAAGTGTTTTTGTTGGGATGAAGACACTATAATGGGGGCCAGTGATGCGGTTATTGCCTTTAATGATGGCAATACTGGTAGGGTGAAAGTGATAGAGCATATGAGAATTAATCCTGGAGAAAACTGCTTCAGGAAACTTGAACAGATGGATAAAGTACGCATAGATAAAGCAGAGTTAATCACAGTTGACCACTTAAGGAGTTCATAAAGAAGAAAAGAAAACCCTTGGGAAAGATCAAGAGGATAATATACAGTATGGTGCAGGGTGTTTCTAAGTGAATAAAACAAAAAAATTAAGCATATAATAAGTGAGTTACGCTATTTTGTAACTTTAGAAGTCGTTCCTGGAAATTTACATTTTCCTCTTGCAATTTTCTCTAAATATCACAAACCACTTCGTGCAGAATATTAAAATTTTCAGGGAGTAATAGTATACATACCCTGAGTAGACTGAACTAAAGGAAGAACATAATGTTATGTATAATTAAAATTATTTAGATAACGTACAAAAAAGTACACAAAATTTTACCCGTGTACTTAAAAACTCGTATTTACGAAAGCACTGGCTGAAAAGCAATTATTGTAGTTCAGTAGACTCATAACATACACTTTAATGTCCTGTAAAAGTTTCATGTAAATGGCTACAGTGGTTTCTGAAATACAGGGAAGCCAAAGTACTGAATTTAACATTATTGGGATAGGGCGTTCCAACTCCCCTTAACCCTAAAAATGCATGACTTTTTATTTGAAGCTATAAAAACTTAATATATAGTGAGTATATACTGAGAAAATTTTTTTAAAAATTCTCTTTAAATTATTATGCACTACGAGCAACAAAACGTTCATAGCTGTCCAGCTATATAGTGCTTCCATAATGTACCCGATGTAGTAAATGTCATTATTGTGCCGCTGGTAACTCTCAATGCAACGGTAATATGAGTTGTCTACTTTTACGTGGCAAAGGAGGTAAAGTAAACAAAAGCACATTTTACAAGTAACTAAATGCAGCTAACTGTCTAACTAATTCAGTAGCACTCTGCGACTTATATATTCTGGTACATGCTTCTTGCGTATGTAACACTACGTACACAAGCAGCTACAAATGAATTTGAGAGATAATGGAAAAAATAGGTATGTAGCTGATCAGTTACACTATGCTTTGGAGGGTTAAGCGAAGCTGCAGAGGAATTGGCCTAGCTTTGTGACGCTATGAAGGATCACCCAGCTCTTTCTCGCAGTCATACACTGCCCCATTGGGTTTGGTACTTCTGCTGCTCCTCTCGCAGCATACTTGCTTACGTCACACGCCTAACCTGTTGACATGATTGCCCATATGCAGATGCAATATTATGACAGTGGACTTAAAATTATTCCTACTTCGCTGTTCTGCTAAGCAACAGTATTTTCTTTGGTTCCTCCGAATTGATGGGGATGCTAACAACTCAGTTATAGCATTTTATGGGAGTGAAACGTGGACGATAAGGAGTTCAGACAAAAAGATAGTAATAGCTTTTGAAATTTGGTGCTACAGACAAATGATAAAAATTAGATGGGTAGATCACGTAACTAATGAGGAGGTGCTTAACCGAACTGGGGAGAAAAGGAGTTTCTGGCATATCCTGACAAAGAGAAGGGATAGGTTGGTGGGAAACGTTCTAAGACATCAAGGAATCGTCAACTTTGCATTAGAAAGAAGTATGCGGGGTAAAAATTGTAGAGGGAGACCGAGGGACGAATACAATAGGGGAGGCCAGGGGCATGGCGCCACCTTAAGGGAAACCAGTTTTTTTTTTACCTTATTAAGTGTGTCTTTTTCGTAAAGAATAATACTATAGCTTCGACAGCTAATACTACTTTATTATATTTTTTCAGACATGTATATTGTTAAGTTTTATTGTTAAAAATATATTGTGAAAGCATACGCATTGGTGCCATTACCCTGGGTTCCAGGGTAATGACGTCATACATTTGAAAATCAAGGATAAACCTACAAATTGAGTGAGTAGTAGTAAATAAGAGTTACAACCATTGTAATTTATACTCATCACTCCTCTGTATTAGACATTGAGAAGGCTTCAAGTACTTGTCAATGTAAAATTGGAATAAAAATACATCTTATAATTTATGCTTGATTAAGACACCGCAAAAGTCAGAAATACCGGTATAGTTTTTGGCACTTCAAACCTACTACATTCTGCAAGTGCCCGTTTCACAAAATGTATTACACTTCTCCACCATAGCGCCATTGTCCCAGTTGGAAAATATGGTTAACAACGTCAGTTTAAAGCCAAAGATTCTGCGAAACAATTAGGTTAGAGACACGAAATCGAGGCTAAAATATTTACAGATTACGTTAATACGAGTATTAAAAAGCACTGACAGCCTATAGAGGTACTTATTTCAATAAAATACAGGCTCGAATATTAGACCCAAAACGTCGAAGCTAACAATTTCTTTCGCACGATTAATAGTTGTCAACAATCACGGACGGCGACGACAGGAATTAGTTCGGCGGTAGGTAACGCAGATAGAACATTGGCAAGCGAACTCTTACTGCAAACCGTTCGTCATAAAACAGGAGTGGCGCGCTTGCCCAGGGTGACGCCATTACTCTCGTCTCCCCTACGCTGATTCAAAAGGATGTAGGTTGCCGAACGTATTTTCAGATGAAGAGGATTGCACAGGAGACGGTAGTGTGGAGAGCTGCATCAAACCAGTCTGCGGACTGAAGACCACACCAACAACAACGATATTAGTGATGTGGTGTCTGTTCTTTTCGGAAAAGGACAGGGTTTGACATTTGGGTCATTGATTGATAGAAAATATATCAGTTCGGGAAAATATTCGATTTAGAAGAAGACGGCCAGTAATTGGAATTAAATAATAATATACTTTAGAAGTTAATTTTATTTGCATTATTTCTTACTTTTATTGTTCCTGCACTGATTATCTCAAATAAAACAGTTGTAAACAGAAAATTCACTTAATTGAATATTAATCAAACTTGTCGAAGCAAGAAAAGGTATTGCAAATATGAGAATATTATTAAACCGAGCGAAAAAAAAAATCTAACGAAAATTGCCATAACGGAGGTTGGAACCTGGATCCAAGGTTTGAAAAGCCAAGCTCTCGACTGCTTTTTTTTCGGTTGATGGATTATTTGCAGTCCTTTATTCGTGTTAATTCTGGGTTGTTCGTTTACGTTTAGGAGTTGCCTCCGTTTATATATGAGAGCGTCAATCTCTCTGGCAGAGCATACTGAGCAACCACGCCGGCAGTTTCCATGATAGTCCACGCCCTTATTATTTTCTTTTTTCGTCCAGTTGTTCGATCCGTTGCGGCCACTCCACTACTAATATTGGATGTCAACAGATTTCTCTTCATCAGAAACGCTTTTCTCCCCATAGCCATTCTGCATTTTACAACTTCTTTACTTCGGCCATCAAAACGTATCTTGCTACCTAAATAACAAAACTCTTCTACTACTGTTACTTTATCATTACCCAGTCTAATTCTTTCAGCACCACCTGATTTTCTCACACCACATTCCATTACCCTCGTTAATGTTCATCTTATACTTTCCTTTCAAGACACTATCCATTCCGTTTAATTAATTTTCCAGGTCGTTTGCTGTCTCTGATAGAATTACTATATCGTCAGCAAACCGAAAGGCTTTTCTTCCCTCTCCCTGGACTTTAATTCGCTCTCCAGATTTCTCCTTGCATTTCTTCAGAGCTTGCTCAATGTATTGATTGGACAACGTTGGGGAAAGGCTACAACCCTGTCTTAGTCCCTTCCAAACCACTACGACCCTTTCATGCCCTTCGACTATATAATTGCGGTCTGGTTTACTTAGATGTTGAAAATAATTTTTTGCTCCCTATATTTTATCCCTGATACCTTCAGGATTTGGAAGAGTGTGTTCCAATCAACATTGTCAAAAGCAATTTCCAGATCCACAAATGCTAAAAACGTAGGTTTCCCTTTCCTTAAGCTATCTTCTGAGATAAGTCGTAATGTGAGTATTGCTTCGCGTGTTCCTACATTTCTCCTAAATCCAAATTGATATTCTCCAAGTTCGAATTCCACCAGTTTTTCCATTCTTCTGTAAATAATTCGTGTTAGTATTTTGCAACCACTATTAAACTGACTGATCTATTGACCTACGGTACACACGGATTTAGAAAATATCGTTCATGTGAAACTCAACTAGCTCTTTATTCACACGAAGTTATAAGTGCTATCGACAAAGGTTCTCAAATTGATTCCGTGTTTCTAGATTTCCAGAAGACTTTCGACACCGTACCTCACAAACGGCTTTTAATCAAACTGCGTGGTTATGGTATATCGCGTCAAATTTGCGACTGCATAGGGGATTTCCTGTCAGAGAGGACACAGTTTTTAGTAATCGATGGTAAAGCATTGACTAAATCAGAGGTGATATCGGTCGTTCCAAAGGGTAGTGTTATTGGTCCTCTGCTGTGTTTGCAGATGACGCCGTCATTTACCGTCTAGTAAAATCATTCGAAGATCGAAACCAACTGGAGAACTATCTAAATAACATATCACTATGGTGTAAAAATTGTCAGTTGACTATTAATAATGAGAAGTATGAATTCCTGCATATGAGTACGAAAAGAAATCCATTAAACTTTATTTACAACATAAATCAATCGAATGTGAAGGCCGTACACTCCACTAAATACCTAGGAATTAGTATTACATCAGACTTAAACTGGAAGGAATACGTAGATAATGTCGTAGGAAAGGCGAACCAGAGACGGTGTTTTATTGGCAGAACGCTTAAAAGATGCAACAGAACTACTAAAGGGACTGCATACACTACGCTTGTCCGTTCTCATTTGATTTATTGTTGCACAGTATGGGATCCTTATCAGGTGGGTTTGACGGAGTACATCGAAAGAGTCCAAAGAACGGAAGGTCGGTTTGTATTGTCACGATACAGCGTCACAGAAATGATACAGGGAGTGGGATGGGAATAATTATATCAACGGTGGTTATCGCTGCGGCGTGGTCTACTCACGAAACTCCAATCACCAACATTCTCCTCCGAATGCGAAAATATATTGTTGACTCCCACCTACTTAGGTAGAAATGATCACCAGAATAAAATCATAGCCCGAACGGAGAGATTCAGATGCTCTTTCTTCCTGCGCGCTATTCGAGAGCGGAATGGGAGATGAATAGTATAATGGTTGTTCGATAAAATCTCTGCCAGGCACGTGAATGTGATGTGCAGAGTATCTCATGTAGATTTATACATTTAGATGTAGAAACTGATAGTTCTGTAACTTTCGCGTTTATCTCCAGTTGCTTTCTTCAGGATTTGAATCGCTATATTCTTCACGAAATCTGAGGGTATTTCGCCTGTTTCATACATATTGCATACCAGGTGGAACAATTTGTTCACGAGTGGCTCCCCTAACGATAATGGAAGTTCAGGGGACTTGTTTCTACTGAAATCGTTTAGTGCTCTGTAGGTATTATACCATGTGGGTTGTAAGGTCGTGTTCTTGGAATCTTGCTGATTCTTGACGTTCCGTCCGATGCTGGGTCGGGCATCTTCGGAGGTAGTCCGTCTGTTGGGTCTTGCCTACTGACGGGTCGGGGGTCTGAGAGCTTCTTAACTACCGTCTAAAAGGGACGTGGCTAAGATCCACGTGATAAGCAGAGATGATCCTTGTCAAAGATAAAACTATACAATCGAACCATGTCAAAGATAAAAAGAGTCATCGATTCTGCAGAGCCACAGACCATATATCGTTGAGTTTCATAGTCTCTTCTTTTCGGTTGAAATTGTCATTATGTTTATATATTTAAATCGCTTCTCTATACAACCTTGGATAGTAATTCGTTATGGAAGACAAAATTTCTGTCTCAGAGAATTTTACTATATGATTTCCCGATTGTTCCGTCACAGCCGATCTTTCAATTTTTCCAAGTCGGCATAGACTTTTGTGCTCCTTTAGACGTGTGTTTACACTTCTCTTAGTGGTTCCGATGTACACTTTACCACAGGAGCATGCAATTTTATAAACCCCACTTGCTGATAAAGGAGAAAGTTTATCTTTTAAAGATCTGAGGACTTGAGCGGAACACTGTTTATTATAGGGAAATCATATAGTAAAATTCTCTGAGACAAAAGTTTTATCTTCCATGACGAATTACTATCCAAGGTTGTATAGGGAAGCGATTGAAATATATGAACATAATGATAATTTCAATAGAAAAGAAGAGACTATGAAACTCAATGATATATGGACTGTGGTTCTGCAGAATCGATGACTTTTTATCTTTGACGTGGTTCGTTTGTATAGCTTTACCTTTGGCAAGGATCATCTCTGCTTATCACGTGTATCTTAGCCACGCCCCTTTTAGACGGTACTTAAGAAGCTCTCAGACCCCTGACCATTCAGTAGAGCGCAGCGGGCAGACGCACGCCAGCGCAGCAGCAGCGTTCGTCTCGCTACCGACTTCTACAGGAGCCATGGCCGGACGCGGAAGAGGAGGCAAGGGAAGGTCAAAGGGTGGCCTTCTTTCGGCCATTATGAAGCATCTCGCGGGAAGCCGCGAAAAAGTGTGTCAACTGTGGTGGCCCACACGCCGCCAACTTTCGCCGCTGCAGCTACATCTGTAGCTGGAACGGCGGAGGAAGTAGGCACACCGACAAAGGCTCCAGTGAGGGGATGGAGAACCAAGAAGAACCCGCTGCTGATCCGCCCCCTCCCCCAAGAGGGGACAGCGGACCAAGCTACGAAGATCCGTTTGCGACCATCGACGCGATGCGCGCTCTCAAATCCGCCATGGCGGAGGAGAGAGCGCTACTTCGCGCCGAACTCGACGCGGAGCGGCGCGGCGCCAAGTTGAGGAACTGGTGTCGGAACTTCGCGCCGCGAAAGAAGAGGCGACCGCCCTCGTTGCCAACCCACAAGCGGGGAGGAAAGCGGGGGTGGACGCAGCGACGCAGACGGAAGAAGAAGTCACACCGACAGGCGTTTCCACGGTCCCTGTAGCAATACAGGAGGCCGAGGGGGCGCACACGGAGGTGGACACATCTCCTCCTGGACACGAAGAGTCCGAAGAAGAGGAGGACGTATGGATCTGGAGCACGACGACCGAAAACGGAGGAGTGCTTGCCCATGCCGGACAAGCACAGTGTCAAGCAAGTTCTTGACAAGCTCGTCTCCTCCATCCGAGACAGGACATACCCACACCTAGATAATCCCTATCCTTTCCTTCCGTCCCATCTTACACCCAGTCTCCCTCACAAACCTGTCCGTCTCCCTCAGCATCTGAGAGAACACCTGTCCCCGATTTCAAACTCCTTACTCCCATCCCATCTTCTCCCATAATTAGTGGGAAGCCATATGCCGCGAGGCAGATGAGTACACCAGATGGGAGAGAAGAGACCCGCGCCCTAGTGGAGCACGCGGGAATGCAGACCGCTAGCTGTTGCTAGCAGCTAGGATCCCATTATTTTCTATTTTCTGTTGCAGGACCAACACGATTATGACAATTCAAGAAGTCAGGATACATCTAGACCATCCAGATAGGAAAAAAGAGGAACAGCAAGCATTTGCTTATACTCTAATACTTCGGGCCAAGGTCGAGACCCGTTCATAAGAGCGTCACCGTCCCGACCCTTCAGTCGGCAAGACTCAACAGACGGACAACCTTCGAAGATGTCCGACGCAGCATCGGACGAAACGTCAGGAAGCAGCAAGATTGCAAGACTTGTGCCCGGTTTCTGGAAAACTATAGTTACCGTACCGTTAGCTACTGCCACGTTATAATTTAACATGCCAGATAACTTCCTTGGGTTTCCCGTAGCTGATTTCAACGACCGTTAGTTAACTATCAGGTAACTACGCCTTCTGTCGAAGCAAATAGTACGTCTCAACAGATAACAGATGGCACTACTAACGAAAATCGCAATTACTCTAATTTAATCGATTATTAAGTGAAATCGAAGACGCGTCTTAGTTTGTATAGCAGTTACGAGTTTTCTGTTTCTGTTTTCAAAGACAATGGGTGACAAGCGAGGAAAAAATTTGAGTTTATTTGAGAAAAATCTTTTGACCGACTTGAATTTAGAGAGGAAAGTAGTTATAGTAAATGAAAAGGCAGATGGTTTGACTATTTTGGAAAAACAACACACCTTGGAAGTTGTCACAAAACTATACAATTCGTTAAACAGACAGGAGAGAAAACGGTAAGGCAACTCAGAGAGCTGTATTCTTTTTTAAAAAGAAAAACAGGACAAACAACAACGAAGACAGCCTTAACAATAAAGTCATACGTATTATTTCTGTTGTCAACATATATTTTTATGGATTTAAGTTTTCCTCTTCTCACTGTTCTGTGAATGTGACACAACTTTTCACAACACACACTGGTCAATTTACGTCCACCCAACCACCTACCCGAGCCCCACGTTGTAATAATAATAATAATAATAATAATAATAATAATATTGACTTATCGTAATGACAATTGCGTGACAGAACACTATTGCAAAGGGAAGTCTCTTTATGCTTAATTGAAAGTTATATTATGAGAGCATGGCTTTGTGATTTAAATGTGGTAAAATTTTATATCCAGATCGGCGGTCGCGAGAGATAACGTTGGCCACTGTTGCTCAGTGTCGAGATGTTGCTTGACCAATTGCGAGGGAGATGCAGCTAATGCAAACGTCACCCGTTGTCAACATTATCTCTCGCGAACGCCGAGCGCGATGTAAAATTTAAACCGGAATGTTGAATTCCGTGTTTTTCTCCGTTTGAACCCGGCAATGTCATTGGTTAGTATTTTTATTATTATTATTCTGAAACGCATATGAAATTCCCTCTCATTTCACAGATCAAATGGTTGTCATCTAACACGAAAAATGCGTCGTGGTGTTTCAACAGTGCCGAGTACAGCTAAGTTTTCTCCTTCTGGACAACTGTCCGAAGCATTAGAAGAAAAAGAAGACGACGGCGGTGACGACGATGATGAAAGAATTTCCGTTCTTCAGCTTGAAAAATTTTAAAATTGTATCAAAATTATACGGAACCCAGTCATAAAAACGAAAACAAATTACTACTACTAAATAACTCCTGGACTTGCGTTTGGAAGCCCACTAGCGCTACGTAGCGGATATAGTTAAAACTAGAGTTATCGTGTAGGTAACCCCAGGGGAACGCGCATTTATCGTTAACGGGCAGGTAACTACGGCTGTGACGGTAACTGTTGTTCGGAAACCCATTTTGTACTTAACGGTCAGGTAACCCACAGGTAACTATAAGGGGACAGGTAACTACTGTTTCGGAAACCGGCCCTTGGCCTTACAACCCAGAAGATATAATACCTACAATGTCAACCGGCCGTGAAAGCCTTTACTCGTTTAGTGCTCTGTCAAATTCTACTCGCACAATAGTATCTCCTGATGGGGCACCCACTGCGTTATCTTAGCGCTGAACCTAATAAGTTGTGTCAGTGTTGAGTTTGGGTAGATAGAGAATGTGGCGGCGACCTGCAGCGCCTGCAGCTCAGTCAGCTGTTGGGCTAGCTGGTCCCTGGCCGCAGCCAACCGCTGCTCCTGCTGCTCCACCGCGGACCGCAGCTGCCGCGTCGCCTCCTCGCGACTCTCCAGGGTTCGCTGCCACTGCTCCCGCTGCTGCCGCTCCGAAGACTCCAGTCGCTCCAGCCGCGACCGCGACTCCGCCTCCAGCCTCTCCAGGGACACGCGCCACATCTGCAATGTTGCAAAACTCAATTGCCAGCAAATATCTCGATGACGCTACAGTTCTACAAAAAAAAAAAAAAAAAAAAAAAAAAAAAAAAAAAAAAAAAAAAAAAAAAAAAAAAAGTTCAAAGGTTTGTATAGCTTATGGGACTTAATTAGGGCCGGCCGCGGTAGCCGAGGCGACTGAGGCGCTCCAGTCACGGTCAGCACGGCCACTACGGTCGGGGCTTCGAATCCCCCCTCGGGCATGGATATTTGTGCCGTCCTAGTTTGTAAGTAGTTCATAAGTAGTTTGTAAGTTTAGGGACTGATGACCCCGTAGTTAAGTCCCATAAGCTTAACAAACATTTGAACTTAACTACGGCGTCATCAGTCCCTAAACTTACAAACTATTTATGAACTGAAACTTCCTGGCAGATTAAAATTGTGTGCCGGAATCGGGACTCGAACCTGGGACCTTTGCCTTACGCGGGCAAGCGCACTACCGACTGTGCTATCCCGACACGACGCACGATGCCGCCTCACAACCTTACTTTTGCCAGTACCTCGCCTCTACTTTCCAAACTTCACAGAAGCTCCCCTGCGAACCATGCAAGACTAGCACTCCTGGAAGAAAGGATATGGTGGAGACATGGCTTAGCCACAGCCTAAGGGATGTTTCCAGAATGAAACTCCACTCTGCAGCGGAGTGTGCGCTGATATGAAAGTAGGAGGCGAGGTACTGGCAGAAGTAAAGTTGTGAGGCGGCATCGTGAGTCGTGTCGGGATAGCACAGTCGGTAGTGCGCTTGCCCGCGAAAGGCAAAGGTCCCAGGTTCGAGTCCCGGTTCCGGAACACAATTTTAATCTGCCAGGAAGTTTCATATCAGCGCACACTCCGCTGCAGAGTGAAGTTTCATTCTACTTACGAACTAGCTAATCCTAAGGACGGCACAAATATCCATGCCCGAAGGGGGATTCGAACCCCCGACAGTAGTGGCCCGGCAGACCGTGACTGGAGCGCCTCAGTCCCCTCGGCCACCGCGGCCGGCACAGTTCTGCATTATGAACATAGCGGCCTATTCTAAAATGAAGTAACTCATACAACTTTTTTAACATTCTCATTTTTGGAATCATATATGCACATATACACTCCTGGCTACACCACGAAGATGACGTGCTACAGAAGCGAAATTTAACCGACAGGAAGATGATGTTGTGATATACAAAAGATTAGCTTTTCAGAACATTGGCGATACGTACAACGTACTGACATGAGGAAAGTTTCCAACCGATTTCACATACACAAACAGCAGTTCACCGGCGTTGCCTGGTGAAACTTGTTGTAATGCCTCGTGTAAGGAGGACAAATGCCTACCATCACGTTTCCGACTTTGATAAAGGGCGGATTGCAGCCTATCGCGATTGCGGTTTATCGTATCGCGACAAAAAATGTTCAAATGTTTGTAAAGCTTATGGGACTTAACTACGGGGTCATCAGTCCCTAAACTTACAAACTACTTATGAACTACTTACGAACTAGGTTGGCACAAATATCCATGCCCGAGGGGGGATTCGAACCCCCGACCGTAGTGGCCGTGCAGACCGTGACTGAAGCGCCTCAGTCCCCTCGGCCACCGCGGCCGGCCGTATCGCGACATTTCTGCTCGCGTTCGTCGCGATCCAATGACTGTTAGCAGAACATGGAATCGGTGGGTTCAGGAGGGCAATACGGAACGCCGTGCTCGATCCCAACGGCCTCGTGGCACTAGCAGTCGAGATGACAGGCATCTTATCCGCATGGCTGTAATGGATCGCGTAGCCACGTCTCGATCCCTGAGTCAACAAATGGGAACGTTTGCAAGACAACAACCATCTGCACGAACAGTTCACAACGTTTGCAGCAGCATGCACAATCAGCTCAGAGACCATGCCTTCGGTTACCCTTGACGCTGCATCACAGACAGGAGCGCCTGCGATGGTGTACGCAACGACGGACCTGGGCGCACGAATAGCAAAAGGTCATTTTTTTTTCGGATGAATCAAGGTTCTGTTTACAGCATCATGATGGTCGCATCCGTGTTTGTCGACATCGCGGTGAACGCACATTGGAAGCGTGTATTCGTCGTCACCATACTGACGTATCACCCAACGTGATGGTATGGTGTGCCGTTAGTTACACGTCTCGGTCACCTCTTGTTCGCATCGACGGCACTTTGAACAGTAGCCGTTACATTTCAGATGTGTTACGACCCGTGGCGCTTCTCTTCACTCGATCCCTGCGAAACCCTACATTTCAGCAGGATAATGCACGACCGAATGTAGCAGGTCCTGTACGGGCCTTTCTGGATACGGAAAATATTTGACTGGTGCCCTGGCCAGCACATTTTCCAGATCTCTCACCAATTGAGAACGTCTGGTAAATGGTGGCCGAGCAACTGGATCGTCACAATACTCCAGTCACTATTCTTAATGAATTGTGGTATCGTGTTGAAGCTGTATGGGTATCTGTACCTGTACACATCGTCCAAGCTCTGTTTGACTCAATGCCCAGGCATATAAAGGCCGTTATTACAGCCAGAGGTGGTTGTTCTGGATACTGATTTCTCAGGATCTATGCACACAAATTGCATGAAAATGTAATCACATGTCAGTTCTAGTATAATATATTTGTCAAATGAATATCCGTTTATCGTCTGCATTTCTTCTTGGTGTAGTAATTTTAACCGCCAGTAGTGTATATCAGTGACGAAAATAGCATATACACTAGTGGAAAATGGAAAAAGAACACCATGAATTCGTCGACTCAACGGATGGAAACTTTATTAACTCGTTCTTGAGGCTGTATATGACTCACGATCACACACAGAAGGCAATACGAACGTGGGTACAGTCACCAGGGTTTGCGCATTTCAGGTGCTAGAACCATGTATACCCTCCTTTTTCAGCAATGCTTGCTGAAATTCTCCCATGGAGATGATGGTAGAGACAACGATATAGTCTTGCGGAATGGCCTGCCACCTGGTACCTCAGTCGGGCCAGATTTCGTGCCGCTCATGCACACCACCCAACATGACGTTTTATTCGGTCTCAAATTTGGGGGGACAGAGCTGATGATTGTGCTGGCCAGGGTAGTTGACGTACACCTCGAAGAGAATGGTGACGTGCATTGTCCTAGGGAAAAAAAGTATCGTCGTGCTGGTGCACGATCGGAAGCAAATGGGGTTGAATGATCGTTTCAGTGTACCGCGACTGTTCAATATTCCCTCGACGATCAACAGAGAAGAACGATCAGTGTAGGATACGGCTTCCCACGCCATGATGCATGATCATGCGTGCCGTTATGCTGTCTTCTGCTCACGCACCGATATCGCTCAGCCTGACTCCAGTGGTATCGCGAGTGGCGCTAGTGTTGTCTTTAGTAATGAGAGTCTGTTCTGCCTCGGTGCCAGTTATGGCCACACCCGTGTGTGGCGTTCTCACGGAAGCTCGAAAATCTGCAGTGTATACAACAGAGGCACCCGATGCCGACACCCAGTATCATGGTGTGGGAAGCCATGGCCGCTCCCTTCTGGTGATCGCTGAGGAAATACTGAACAGTGCACGGCACACTGAAGCCGTCATTCAACACATCTTCCTATTGTTGAGGCACCAACAAGGCGATTTGCTTTTCCAACAGGACAATGGACGTATACATGTATCCTGTACCACCCAATGTGCTCTGCAAGGTATACGTCAACTACCCCAGTCAGAATGATCCCCAGCTCTGTCCCCTATTGTGCGTGTTTAGGACCGAATGAAACGTCATCTTGGGCGGCCTAATCGATCGGCACGAAATTTGGCCCAAATGAGGCACCATTCCGAAACACGACATTCAGGACACCTCTACGATCGTCTCCCTGGGAGAACTGCAGCTTGCATTGCTGCAAAAGGAGGGCATACACGATACTAGCGTCGACAATGCGCACATACTGGTGACTTTACTAACGTTCTTATGGCTCATTCTGTGTGGTCGTGTGTTGTATACATCCTCAATAAAATATCTCTCTTCTGAGTCGACGAAATGATGGTGTTCTTTTTTTATTTTCCAGGAGCGTATTTTCGAGGGGAGCAAGATTAATGTAAAGGTAAGTAATTTTACGTAGACACCACATGATATTTTGTATCAATTTTGCTGCTCATATTGAAAGGATAATTTGTGCTGAAGCCTCTTTTACTTTACTGACATCAAACGCTTCCATAATTGACATTAAATCATAAAATTACAGCTATTATCAAAAAAAAAATTTAAAAAAAAACTTTCAACGAAATCCACACCAAGATTCAGGAGAGCATGGCTATGCCTTCACGAATCATTCATTAAGATAATTCAGATACCGCATTATTTTTTATACTCATTATTTCCGGGGGACACGGTTGAAAGTACACGATAATGGAAGCAAAAGTATCCCAGTCAATATGGGTTCGCAAACGAGCCGTATGCCAGATAATTACGAATGTCTAGTTCCAAGTCGGCACTGCCGTCATTGTAAACATCGTCGTAGTTAGTACAGCATAATTTGAAATTTAGACTTCACTAGTAAGATTAACATCGCATTTAATTACATTTCACTGACGTACTGCAAAAATCGTGTTAGCAGGAAAAATGGAATACAGAAGATTAAGACTTGAGACTGACAGGTAGCGCAAAAGGGCTCAGGAATGGGTAGAAGGCAGATGCAAGTCTGTGTAAGAATGTATTAGTAGGGGAAAACTAGATACCGCCTACAGGAAAATAAGAGAGACATTTGGAGACAAGAAATACAGCTCTATGAATATCAAGAACTCAGAAGGAAAACCAATTCTCAGCAAAGAAGGGAAGTTCAAAGTTGGAAAGAGTATATAGAGGGACTCTACAAAGGAAATGAATTTAGAGACAATAATGTAGGAAGGGGAGAGAAAGTAGATGGAAATGAAACAGGACATACTGTACTGAGAGCAGGATTTGATAGAACCTGAAAGACCTAAGTCGGAAGAAGGCCCCTGGGGTAGACGACATTCCCTCAGATATACTGAAGTCTCTAGGAGCCATGACAGAACCATTTCACCTGGTGCGTAAGCCGTATGTCACAGACGGAATACTCTCAGACTTTAAGAAAAAAGTAATTATCCCCGTTCCAAAGAAAGAAGGCGCTGACAGGTGTGAAAATTAAGGAATCATCAGTTTAATAATTCATGGTTGCAAAATTTTAACACGAATTATATACAGAAGGATGGAAAATATGGTAGAAGATCAGTTGGATTCAGCCGAAATGTAGGAATACGGGAGGAAATACTCACTTTACAACTTATCTTAGAAGACAGATTACGGAAAGGAAAACTTACATTTCTATATTTTGTAAATTTGGAAACCACTTTTGACAATGGTGATTGGAATAAACTCTTTCAAATTATGAAGTCAGCAGGGGTAAATACAGGAAACGGAAGGTTATTTACAACTTGTACAAGTACCAGACAACAGTTAGCAGAGTTGAAGGGCATGAAAGGGACGCAGAGATTGCGAAAATTGTGATAGACGGTTGTAGCCTTTCTGTAACGGTCTAATATGAGTTTGAGCATAACGAAGTCTTTTCTGAAGGCATTTGTATGGAGAGTTGCCTTGTATGGAAGTGAAACATGGAGTAAAAATAGTTCAGACAGGAAGAGGATAAAGGCTTTTGAAATAGGGTGCTACATAAGAATGCTGAAGATTATGTGGGTAGATCGAGTAACTAATGAGGATATACTAAACAGAATTAGGAAAAAAAGGACTTTTTATCTCACCTTTACTAAAAGGAGGGATCGATTGATAGGACACTTTCTTAGACATCAAGGAATCTAGAATTTAGCATTGGAGGGAAGTGTGTGGATGAAAATTCGCAGAGTGATGCAAAGAAACGTATACAGTAAGCAGATTCAGATAGATGTGGGTTGCCGTTCTGAGGAGGATATGAAGAGGCTTGCTCAGGATAGAGTAGGGTGGAGAGCTGCATCAAAAAAATCTCCGGACTGACAACCAAAGGAACAATCACTGGCGACAGCTAATCAACTAACTAGAAATCTACAACACTGTTTGCCTAATGACCATGAAAGAAGGCTTATGTATGAATCAAGCTCTCAGTACGATAGCTGTCGCTGGCAACTGAATTAGATTAATTGCGAAAGTTGAAATTCGTGCCCTGGCAGGATTCGAACCCGATTCCTCGAACTTACTAGGCAGCCACGCTAACCGCTACAGCACTGGTGACACATCAATCACCACAGCCTCACGGGCTACTTTGTACGCCTCCAATCACGTGCTAATTGTCAACTTAATCGACACAGTACAAACGCAGAGACCAGGTTTCGTAGTGAACGTTTTTATACTTCGCAAGACACCATATGGCATATTATGGAACATATCTTCCAACGAACCTGAATACCGTTTTGCCCATCACTATGAAATTTTGACGAGCTGTACAAAGAGACATGTTGTAGGGAATGATGGAGAAGTAAGAAGAGGAGATGAATAAAGGATAAGTAAGAAAAGGAGATGAATAGAGAAGTGTGAGCTTCAGGCCAACAGAGAAAGTGGGAGGAGGAAGAGGAAGTATGGAAGATTGTAATACCTAGATAATTTAGGTATGTTTTTGGGAATTACATGTACTGTTATATTAGATGCAGGGGAGGAGGATGTGGACGGAGATAGGGAGATTGACAAAGGGGAGGATTTACAGAGAGAAGGGGACAGAAGAATGAGAGGGACAGAGAGACAAGGAAACGTCCAAACAGAAAACGAGAATATAACACCTTAAAGTTACTGGGATAGCGATGTTTGGGAACCAGAATGAAAAATGCTGCCACGACAGTAGAAAATAGGCTGATATGTCCTGGACAGAGTGCAAGATGTGAAGGAGAAGAACTAGGTTCTGAACTGAACAGTCACCTTCAAAAACATTTTTAAAAAAATCGACATTATGTGCCCTTTCTTACATGACTGCTCACATGAGTGAACTATGAAGGGGAATGCATCGGTAATTGCTGAATAAAGATGCATGGTTGCCAACCTTCAATGACATGTAGTTCAATACTGTATGACACGAGATATGCCATGTTGGCTGACTTTATGCCATGTGCCATCTTGAACAAAATGACATCATGTATCGTATTACTTTTCATATTATGGAATATGTCAAGATTTTTTATGTAATTAATTGGTTTTGAAAATGTAGGGTGCACATGACATTATGGATCTTGTTACTTCTCATATGCACGGATATCGCAACATCTTTTTGTTTAAATATTTTTAATGTGGGAGATCAGTCGAGAATCTATAGTCCGCATCACGTAGGAAGGCGCCCCAGTTTTCAGCCGTTCTGCGCATCCCCCTCTCTCGCGGTCTCCATTGTTGGCGCTCGGCCGTAGCTCTTCCACTTTATGCTTCCCCTATCGCTCTGACTCTATGCGCGGAAGCGCCTTCTTACGTGACGCCAACTATAGTAGGTACGTGAGCGGATCTGAACAGGACTTGCTCAGCTCTCGCTGAGCTGTGGTGGGGGCACGCCGGCATATCCCGGTGGCTGTGCTGTTCTTTGGACAATGGGTCGTATGAATAAAAAAGAGCACATGCTCCACAGAAGAGTCTCGGGGCAGAACAATGTTCTCTGAGTAAGAATAAAAACTTCGAAGCATATGCTCTGAGCAGGTAGTTCATTATCGCTACAAAATTTTCGTCACGCGAGAAACTCTTTTGTTAATGAAGTAGGGTTAGCACAATTTGCGAACGAAATTTTAAGAATGCATCACATATTCATCTGTTACAACGTGGAATGCTGTCTGAGTGTTCTAACACGAGATAGGCCTTACTTGTTGTTAAATATGACACCCAATGGTTTGCTCATAAGCGTTAGGCCATGCTGCTAGGTATGTAATTAATCAGTAATTAATGTTTACTTACTTCTAACAGAAGTTACGATTACGAAGTCAGAAAACGCATCATAAATAGGCCAACCGGTTTGGATAGAAACAGTACTTCAGTAGGCCTTCCTAGTATTGCAGCAATATTTATTATGTGATAGAAACTATGAAGTCCTGGGATGCACTTTATTTGGAACTAACAACATAAGGTCTTACTAATAGACCTTATTTAAAACCACAATATTATTTTGCTATGTAGCTGTTTACACTCCAAACAAATGGGTAAAACACGCAACTGAATCCATTTGTGTTCCATTTTTATGTCGGTAATGACAACATATCTCTTACATCACTCTCGTCACTATACAGGGTGCTACAAAAAGGTACGGCCAAACTTTCAGGAAACATTCCTCACACGCAAAGAAATAAAATATGTTATGTTAACATGTGTCCGGAAACGCTCAATTTCCATGTTAGAGCTCATTTTAGTATTTCTCTTTAAATGTAAATTGAAATAATTCGTGCAGACAATTGTCAAAATACCCAATTGTTTCGTTAGTATTTACTGTACTTCCTCGATTCACCACCAGTTGAAGGAAGGAATTGTTGGTGATGTCTTGATTGGGCCTCGTGTTCTTCCACCTACGCGCACTGGAGCACGTTATCATGATTTCATACAGGATATTCTACCTGTGCTGCTAGAACATGTACCTTTACAAGTAAGACACAACACGTAGTTCATGCACGATGGAGCTCCTGCACATTTCAGTCGACGTGTTCGTACGCTTCTCAACAACAGATTCGGCGACCGATGGATTGGTAGAGGCGGACCAATTTCATGGCCTCCACGCTCTCCTGACCTCAACCCTCTTGACTTTCATTTATGGGGGCATTTGAAAGCTCTTGTCTACGCAACCCCGGTACCAAATGTAGAGACTCTTCGTGCTCGTATTGTGGACGGCTGTGATACAATAGCCATTCTCCAGGGCTGCATCAGCGCATCAGGGATTCCATGCGACGGAGGGTGGATGCATGTATCCTGGCTAACGGAGGACATTTTGAATATTTCCTGTAACAAAGTGTTTGAAATGACGCTGGTACGTACTGTTGCTGTGTGTTGCTATTGCGTGATTAATGTGATTTGAAGAGAAGTAATAAAATGAGCTCTGACGGAAATGAAGCGTTTCCGAACACATGACTACGTAACATATTTTCTTTCTTTGCGTGTGAGGAACGTTTCCTGAAAGTTTGGCCGTACCTTTTTGTAACACCCTGTATAAAATGCTGGAAGTGTCACACGATTTTTCTGAAGGAAGATACTCGTCCACAAAATGTTTTTATTTTGTATTAACTTTTTAGATCTCCTCGTATTTCTTAAAGACTACGTATAAAGGAACGTGTTTTTGCCTTCTAAGTAACAAAATAGTTGTCATTTTTATTATAAAGCACAGTAAAACGTTAGTCAGCACGGAGTACGCCAGAGAGCTCACTTCAGAAATCTGAGAATGTTCTCTGGTCGTGAGAAACTTCTGTAGTTTTATTCATATGAAATTGGAGAATGTTCTCTGCTGTGAGCAAGTAATCCCACCCTGTTACTCACGCAGATAACGTACTCGGCAGAAGTATATTCTCCGACTCCCTTTATTCATGCCAACCTGAGTATGTTCTCTGGAACTGAGAGTATAAAGTAGATACTCTGTTTTATTCGTAAGGCCCATTGGCGAGCTGCCGGCTGCCCCTAGAGAAAAATGTCTTTAGGATTTCCTGTAGAACTCTTTGAGAGCCATTTAGAACTGTGATCAGAACTATGTTTCCGCTTATAGGCAAATAATTATATGGAAAAAACTAAAATTTGTTATAGTTTTTTGTAATTTTTTCGCGAATTAGTGCAGAACTATTTAAATTTTGTACAGAGAACTCCAGAACTATTGCATATATGCCTAGAACTCTGAAAAAAATTTACATTTTTGAGAAAAGGGGTGTCAACTTCACAGTAGCGTGTAAATGGATTCCCCATTATTGCAATTATCTCATGAAGTATAATCTGCACAGAAAAATGTCAGTAGGATTTCCTGTAGAACTCTTTGAGAGCTATTTAGAACTGTGATCAGAACTATGTTTGTACAATTAGGCAAAAAATTATTATGAAAAAAGTAAATTTTGTGGTAATTTTTCGTATTTTTTCGGCGAAATTTTGCAGAACTATTGATATTTTGTACAGAGAACTCCAGAACTATTGTATATCTGTCTAGAACTCTGAAAAAATGTACATTTTCCAAGAAAGGGGTGCCAACTTCACAGGACCTGCACAGAGCGACTGACCTGCTCCTGCTGGGAGCGCCGCTCGGTGGCGCGCTCCTCCTCCTCCAGGATCCTGGCCAGCCGCGTCATCGCCTGCTCCGCTTTCTGCTCCAGCTCCTCGTGCTGCTCCTGCGGGATCAACAACAATGCGTCTTACAACAGGCGGTATCACTAACATTCAGACAAAAGTAACTTGCTAGCTTTTACGTCTGCTATGGGATGACATGAAAGGAAAATATTAAATGTACGTTGTACAAATTAAATGCCATTTTATTTTATTAATATTAACCTCTCAAACTCGTTTCACCTTATACATCAAATGCATTGTCTGTGGATTTTTATACAATAATATACACACAATTCACACTGCTGAAAAGAAAATTCAAGCTAAGTGATTCAATAATCCGTCAATGTTACTAACAACGACATGTGCTACAGTATATCATACGACAACAATGGGATTGGAAAGGAAACCTGAGCTCAAGAAATGGATTTTTTTCTATGGACATTACAAAGTCGTTGTTGTTGTTGTGGTCTTCAGTCCGGAGACTGGTTTGATGCTGCTCTCCGCCCTTCTCTATCCTGAGCGAGCCTCTTCATCTCTTCATACGAACGGCAGCCCACATACATCAGCATCGGCTTACTATTTTCGTCTCTTGGTCTCCATCTGCGGTTTTCCTCCCACACACTTAGCTCTTATGCTAAATTCACGATTCCATGATGGTTCATAATGTGTCACAGCAATCGTTCTCTTCTTTTACTCAAGGTATCCAAAAATTTCTTTTCTCCCCAATACTGATCAGTATCTCTTTATTAGTTTCGCGATCTACCACCTAACTTCAACATTCTTCTGTAGCACCATATTTCAAAAGTCTCTATCCTATTCCGGTCTGAGCTGCTTTATCGTCCAATGCAACACAATGCAACATTCAACACAAATGCCTTCAGAAAAGTCTTCCTTACACTAAAACTAATATTCGATGTTAGAAAATTTCTCTTTTTCAAACATGGTTATCTTCTCATTCGCATTCTGCATATTATACCGTCTATACTGCGACCATCATATATTATTTTACTGATCAACAAAACAAAATTGATCTACAACCTTTATTGTTTCGTTACCTAACCTAATTCCTTCAGCATCGCCGGATTTCCTAAAACTTCATTCCATAACCCGTAATTTACTCTTGTTAATGTTCTTCTTATAACTTCAAAGACGACCATCTGTCGTTTACCATATATTTTTTTAACTGTAATTAACGAGGCACGTCCACAAAGTGAGTTCCGTTTCAATTTATCTCCGCTGCAGCGCTGCGATTGCAGTTCCGCACATGCGCTGTAGACGATGTGTATCAAGGAGAAGAACGTGCGCCATTTCGAGATCGCTGTCAGTTACGTACGCTTTGTTGTGATTGTTTGAAATGTCGGCGTTGATTGAAAATCCCGCCGCCTGTGAAATCAAGTCGTTGATTCGGTTTCTGAATGCGAGGAAAGTGAAACCAAGTAAAATTTATCGGCAAATTTGCGATGTTTACGGAATAATGCGATGACTGATACGATGGTGAGAAGATGGGCCCGACAGTTCAATGGCGGGCGTAGTGATGTGCACGATGAAGAACGAAGTGGGCGTCCACCTTTGGTTACAGAAGAACTGGTTCACGCGATTGATGGCAAGATCCAGGAAAACCGTAAGTTTACAATTAGTGCTCTTGCTATGGACTTCCCCCGAATTGCACGATCACTGATGCATGAAATTGTTACTAAACAACTGAAATTCCGTAAACTTTGCTCACGTTGGGTACCAACATTCTCACTGAGCAACACAAAACACAACGGATGGGAAGTGCACTTGAGTTTTTGACCCGTTATGCTGAAAGCGGCGAACAATTTCTGAGACGGATAGTCACAGGAGATGAAACGTGGGTTTCTTACGACACTCCTGAGAGTAAGCGGCAATCAATGGAATGGAGGCACACTTCATCCTCACCAAAGGTAAAGCCGAAGCAAATCATGACACCTCGTAAAATGATGTGCACAGTGTACTGGGACTGGAAAAGCATCCTACTCATTGACTTCTTACCGCGTGGTCAAACAATCAAAGCAGACGCTTATTGCGAGACACTTCGGAAATTGCGCCACGCAATTCAGAATAAGCGCCGGGGACTGCTGTCAAAAGGTGTTGTTTTGCTTCACGACAACGCATGACCACAAGGCACAAACTGCAAATGTGACGGAAAACCTCCTACAGCGATTTGGCTGGAACGTGTTTGACCATCCTCCGTACAGCCCTGACCTCGCTCCTAGCGACTTTCATCTGTTCTTACATCTCAAGTCTTTCCTTGGCGGTCAACACTTCACCAATGACGACGAGCTGAAAGAAACTGTTTCCAACTGGTTGAAGACACAGACGGCAGATTTCTATGAAGAAGGTATACAAAACCTGGAGCCACGCTATGACAAATGCCTACAAAAATTTCGGCAGTTATGTGGAAAAGTAGTTTAAGAGTTTCATTTTATTACCAAACGGAACTTACTTTCTGGACCGCTTCGTATTTGATCTCGCTAGATTAGCATTTTGTTAAATTAGAACCCCACTCTTTTCAAGGCATGAGAAATAGCATTTTTATTTCATGTTTTAAAATATTAGCTTCTGAAATGTTAGTTAATATTGCTAGGATTTAGTTATTTTAATAATTTGTTATTGTCCCTGTGAGAATGTGTACTTGTTTTGTGACTACGTAGGCTTTCCCGGCGTAATGCTTCATAATATTCTTGTCGGGTTTCCTGTCGGATCAAAACGTCATCTTGACACAATATTTCGGCGGCCCACCTGGCCGCCATCCTCAGGTGGCAGTGCTGCTACACCGACTCGCCGAGACTGAGTACAAGCCGCGAGCGGCGGCCCCTATATACGCCGCGGAAGGCCGAGGGCGCGTGCGCAAAAATTGACAGTTCTGCCCTCTACGGAACCACAAGAAGAAACTTGCAAGTCGCTGGCTTTCCTACCGTTTGCTGGAAGCATTTCATCTAAAATAGGAAGGATTTTGAAAAGATATGACAACCAATGCATTTTTCGTCCACCTGCCAAGGTTAGAGCGCTCCTGGGATCAGTAAAAGATGAATTAGGATTGAGGAAACCCGGCGTATACATAATTCCTTGTCACTGTGGAAAAGTTTACATCGGCCAGACAATCCGTACAATTCAAGATAGATGTACTGAACACCATCAAAACACAAGGATGGGATCTTACTGAGGGACATAAAATGAAATATGATGAAACACAAATGGTTGCTTCTGCGTCTCGCTATTGGGACTGCATTGTCTTTCTGACAATATTATAAACAGAGATATGGGTTTTCCTTTGAGTAAAATGTGGAACCCTTTATTGTTTGACATAAAAAAAACAACGGTCTATCGTTTACGCCGACTTCTACCACTGGCGGCTCTGAAACGCAGAGGCCTTCTCCAGGGCGAGTCACGCTATCTTCTCTCCCCACCACCACTGTTATCATGGGTTTTGCCCGGTTTCCAGTAGCTTCCCCGCCTCCTGGCCACGTGATCTTCACTTGGTGCTCGGACCGCGGTGAGGTAAGGTTGGTTCTCTCTTGTGTCCACAGAGATGGTAGCGATTCGTTGTCTAGCATGTTTAACCTGGACTCTTGAACTTAGATTCATTTTTTAGAATATTCCTTCCGATCGTGTGCAGAAATGGGTTCCAGTTTTTCAGTCCAGTTTTTTTTTCCAACAGATAAACAGTGTATATGTTACTAGTTGCAGTTTGATAGCGGCCTGGTACATTAAAACCTTTTGTGATTATGTGGCGGTGTACGAACTCTGTGTAAATTATTTCCAACTTTGTGGGGTCCGGTTTCTAACAGACAATATGTTCATTTTTGTACAGTGCATGTAAAATTTTTCTTATCGTTTTCCTTCCATGACTAATATGTGTTCCACATGCTTGGTTCTTAGAACAAGGCCTTCTGCTTCCACTATTGTTTGTTCCATGCCCATCAGGCAAGTAACTATGTGTGTAACCTTCTGATTTCTACTAACATTTCGCGATCTTCTCTGCCTGCGTTTTTTAATTTTGCTGTTTCTTCTCTGAACTTGTAGTATGACTCAGTCTTTGTCAGTAATTCTCTCCGAGCCTTGTACAACCTCCTTCAATAGCTTGCTTATAAAATTCTAAACATTTCTATGGGTTGCATGCCATAGTTTTTATTTTTATTTTTACGACTTTGTAATTATTTCACTTTTATGGGTTTTGAGATGACCTCTTCGTCTCTGTGAAAGCTCCCAATCCATTGTTGCTGCATTGCAGTAGCTGCCTTATGAAATTCTACGCAGTTCTAGGGGTTGCATGCCGTAGCTGATTTTCTTTATTTTTCGGAAATTGAATTTATACATTTTTTATCGGTTTTCGGAACCACGTGTGTCCTAACTCCGACTTCAGGGGTTTGCAGCTAGTCACCTGAATTCACGCCACTTATCGTAAAACCAGTGCCTAGATAGTTTACTCTCACTTTGCAACTTAAGAATCCGCCGTGATTTTATGCAATGACAATGAATCCGTTTTTTAACCACTTCACCTTCAGCGCAGTGCTATCATGTAACGTAGCCGTGTGTCGCTGTTAGCGTGTTTGCTCGCGGTCTAATCTAGATGCAACTTAACTTGGCTGTACTCACGTACCATCTCAAATCAGGCACGACAGACCAGAGCCATCTTCGCAGTTTTATTGTATATTGTGTTGTGTGGTACCTCCGGGTTTGCTGAATTTCGCCTACGATAGCGGCGCCTGCTTCTGCCTCGCTTCAGCACGCTGATTTGGGTGAGTTTCGCTGTTGCATTGCGTGTGTGTGTGCGAGTGAATGTTGTTTGTAAATCCTTCCCCGCAGTGGCGTTAAGTTCTGTGTAATTCATGTTAAATTCGATGCTGGGAACCGTCAGTATTAGAACATGTACATGGGATGCTTTTTGTTGTATTAACAAAATTTGTTCCCCATTTTGCTTGTGTTCAACCTGAAAAAAAAGTTAAGTTCAGTGTAATTTTGAATTGTAGTTTTAAACTGAAGTTTTCGAGCACCTTCCCCCTTTTTATTTAATATTGTTTTTCAACAATGCTGAGAACAAGCTCAGATGCAATTGTTTATGATTAAGTTCCGTTGCGCCATAAATGTTTTCTTATCCACCTTTATGAAATAATTCTAATTGTGGTGGTTTGTTTATTAATGCTTGTGTGTAATTTCGTGTGAGGTGCTATGTATATTGGCCACTGTATCGTTAACTTCCTGTTATTAGAGTAATTTGAACAAAGTCAGTTCTCAGTTTGGACCAGGGAACAAGGTTTTGCAGCAGGGAGTCGCCGGTAGCTCACACGGACCTTCTGCTAATTTTACTGCTTAAATTAAGCTTTTTTTATAACAGTAAACTCTTATCTGGGTACCTCCTACCATAATTAAGCTTTTATTATGTACAGTGGTCTACTTTTAACCTTCCTTTCAATACACTGCTCACTCCGTTCTTTTGCTCTTCCAGGTCCTTTGCTGTCTCTGATAGAATGACAATGTCATCAGCAAAACGCAATGTTTTTATTTCTTCAACCTGTTCTCTGATTCCTTCTCCAGACTTCTCTTCGCTTTCGTTCACAGCTTGCACAATGTACAAACTCAAATACATTGGTGAAAGGCTACAACCCTGTCTTACTCCCTTCCCAACTATTGTGTCCCTTTCATGCCCTTCACCTATAATAAGTGCTGTCTGGTTTTTATACAAATTGTAAGTAATCTTTAGTTCCCTATATTTTACCCCTGATGACTTCAGAATTTGAAAGAGTGTATGCCAATCAACATTGTCGAAAGCTTTCTCCAAATCTACAAAAGCTAGTAACGTAGGTTTGCTTTTCCTTAATCTATCTTCTAAGATAATTCATAATGTGAGTTTTATCTCACGTGTTCCTACACTTATCCTGAATCGGAACTGACCTTCCCCGAGGCTAGCATCTATCAGCCTTTCCATCCTTATGTAAATAAAAATAATAATAATATTTATAAGAAATTATCTCTGGAAAATATTCACAAAAGAAAGAATGCAAAAAGCTCGCAAAGGTTTAGGATTAGTAAAAAACATCTATAATAAAAAATGCATATCTTTAAGTGCCGAAATTAGACACTAAAATAGTAATTACACCATGAATTTTATATGCTAGCGAAACCTTGGCTCTAAATATGAAAAATGACATAGAAAATCTGAAGAAAGAAGAAAGAAAAATAGTTAGGTTAATTTTGGTACCAAGATGGACTGAGAATCGATATAGACTACAGAAAACATCCGAGATTGAAGAATATTCTGACATAGAGACAGACAGGAAGAAAAGACCCCTCCAATTCTATGGCTACGTAATGAGGCTTTCCGAACACAGACTAACAAAAAAACAATAGTAAAATACGTAGGTTCCCTTTGCTAATGGAAGAGAATGGTTCCAAAATGTTAAAAAAAGACTTGGAATTAGCTAAAATCACCAAAGGCGAAACAGACGCAAGGAACAATCTATACCTATAAATGTGAATGTCTGTTCACTGAACGTTTATCACGTAGGTCTATGAACCACAATACATAAAGAGCTAAAAATTTGTACTAATGTCTACCCGGGGAAGGCTTTAGGCACGCTTTTACTGCGATCATATATATATATATATATATATATATATATATATTAATGGGAATATCTGTTTGGTGTACGGTTATCACGTTCGAACGACAAGACACAGAGACTTGAAGTATTTGTACAGTTTCTAATAGCGATCTGATAGATATTTAGTAATTTGAAGAATATAACGCGAAATGCGGAAGAATAATTACTCTTTGAAAATTATATTTACTCTTTGAAAATGGTTTTATTGGTTGCATTGTTGCTTGAGGGTTGATAATGATAAAACGGTGGAGTATATTGGGATGGAAAGTTATCGGTGTATATAAAATTCTATGTGTGCGTGTGTGTGTTAACATTTCGCTCTGCAGCGAAAACTGCAGAACGCAAACGAATGGTCTGTGTGTAATTGTTGTCCGAAGTCTCCCGTTGTGCACCATAGTAGTTCCATGTCGATAGCTATAAGTGGGTGGAGGATATGGTGGTTGAAAGTCATCAAGTTATTAAAAAATTCAGACTGAAGGCCAGCGATGACGTTTTCGACTGTATAGCAAGGAGGTTACATAAAGCGAAACGTGATGCCACAGACCGTATGTTTGGTCTAGGTGTACTACAATGTCTCCAGCATACGAATAAGGAAATATAAGAATAAATAAATAAAGCAGTATAAAAGAAATTTATTTTAATACAACTCTTTAAAAAGGGGGTATTGTATATGATTTCATCCTTCAAAACCAGTCTCATAGCACACTACTGAAAGATAGCTTATCTATCATCAAGCAACACGCGAGCGGAGCCGCGGGCTTAAGCTAGTTTTAGAATAAAACTCTAATAATGGGAAGTTAAACGAAATACGAAGAACCGGAACAAAATAGAGCGAAGAAAGAAGAACTAAATTCTCGCAAACAATGAAAAATTGGTGGGCAAATGAAATGAACTAGAAGAACAAGAAGAACACATGACATCTTGCGAGCCATGGATGAAGGGCAACAGGCGGATTGTGTTTTCCTCGACTTCAAAAAGGCGTTCGACGCGGTGCCACACTGCAGAATGCTAACGAAGATACGAGCTTATGGAATAGGTTCACAGATTTCTGACTGGCTGGAAGACTTCCTAAGTAATGGAACGCAGTACGTTGTTCTCGACGGCGAGTGTTCATCAGAGACGAGTGTATCGTCAGGCGTGCCCCAGGGGAGCTTGGTAGGACCGCTGTCATTTTCTATATATATAAATGATCTGATGGACAGAGTAAGTTGTAATTTGCGGCTGTTTGCTGATGATGCTGTGGTGTATGGGAGCGTGTCGTCTGTAACTGACTGTAATAGCATACAGGATGACTTAGACAAAATTTCTACTTGGTGCGAAGAATGGCAGCTAGCTCTCAATGTAGAAAATTGTAAGGTGATGCGCATGAGTAGAAAAAGCAATCCCATAATGTTCGAATACAGCATTAGTAGTGAGTTTCTTGATGCTGTCGCGTCGTTCAAATATCTAGGCGTAACACTGCAGAGCGATATGAAATGGAACGAGCATGTAAGGGCAGTTGTGAGTGAGGCGGACAGCCTACTTATGTTTTGCGAAGATGTACTTCACCTGTAAAGGACACGGCGTATAAAATGCCTGTACGACCACGTCTTGAGTATTGCTCAAGTGTTTGGGACCCGCAGCAGATCAGTTTAAAGGAAGACATGGAAGCAGTTCAGAGGCGAGCAGCTATGTTTGTTACTGGTAGGTTCGACTAATGCGCGAGTGTCACGGAAATGCTCCGGCAACTCAATTGGGGATCGCTGTAGGAAAGACGTTCTTTTCGTGAATTTCTGTTGAGTAAATTTAGACGGCCGGAATTTGAAGCTGAGTGTAGTACGATCTTGCTGCCGCCTACTTACATTTCGCGTGGTGATCACAAAGACAAGATAAGAGAAATTAGGGCTCGTACGGAGGCATATAGGCATTCTTTTTTTTCCTCGTTCAATTTGGGAGTGGAATAGTAAAGGAAGTGCCTAGTAGTGGTACAGTGTACCGTCTTCCACGCACCTCACGGTGGATTGCGGAGTATGTATGTAGATGGAAATGAAGAAACCATTTTTACTTGGCGTTTCCACTCTTGCGACTAATGATGATGATAATAATAATAATAATAATAATAATAACGATTACAAAGTAGTCATAAACAATAAACAGTGTTGTATGTTGTAAGAACATGAGCTATTGTCAGTGAGTGTTTATCGTGCGCTACATATGGCCTACGTTGCAACTGGCTCACCTTGCTCTTGAGCGCGCGCTCCAGCTGCCTGGAGCGGTCCTCCAGCTGCAGCTCCAGCTCGGCGAGCGCCTCGGCCTGGGCCGCCAGCTGCTGCTCCCTCTGCGCCACGGCCGCCTCCAGCCCCTGCAGCCTCGCGTCCAGCGCGTCCACGCTGCCCACCCTGCTGTCCAGCTCCTGCTGCTGCCGCTCCTGCAAGGCCAAACACACCTGACGAACCGTCCGTGACCGCTGCAAACTAGCATCAAGCTTCCAACACTAGCTTTTTTTTATTCACCGTTATTCACATGCGGTCGTCTCAACAGTAGGACAGGGTGTACATACAATCCGGAAACACATTCAGTCATTTGTCCTATCCGAATTGTCCATATGGTGACTCTTTAATGTGAACCCCACCAAATCGCAGGCAATCATTATACGTCACACCACCCACTCCTTCCACCACTGAGACCTTTACCTTATTCCCCATGATTGTCCCATCCCTCAAACCTGTACCCTCAAATACCTTGCCTTCACCCTTCATCTACATCTACCTGGGATATTCTGCA
This sequence comes from Locusta migratoria, assembly GCA_026315105.1. NCBI lineage: Eukaryota > Metazoa > Arthropoda > Insecta > Orthoptera > Acrididae > Locusta > Locusta migratoria. The sequence goes on along the minus strand of CM048753.1, from coordinate 49,074,053 downwards.
AATCACATTTACGTCCCTGGCAGAGGGTACATCGAACCACGTTTATACCATTTATCTCTCATTCCATTCTCGTATAGCGCGCGGGAGGGAAGAACACCTGAATCTCTCCGTTCGAGCTCTGATTTCTCGTGTTTTATTCTCATGATCTTTTCTACCTATGTAAGTGGAAGTCAACAATATATTTTTGCATTCGGAGAAGAATGCTGGCGATTGGAGTTTCGTTAAGTAGCCCACGACACAGCGATAAACACCATTGTTGTAATGATTCCCATCCCAGATCCTGAATCATTTCCGTGACACTGTCTCCCCTATATCGTGACAATACAAAACGAGGTGCCCTTCTTTGAACTCTTTCGTTGTCCTCCGTCAAACCCACCTGATAAGGATCCCACACTGGGCAGCAATACTACAAAAATGGACGGACAAGCGTAGTGTATACAGTCTCTTTAGTAGTTCTGTTGCATCTTTTAAGCGTTCTGCCAATAAAATGCAGTCTCTGCTTCGCCTTTCTCACGACATTATCTATGTGTTCTTTCCAGTTTAAGTCTGAAGTAATACTAATTCCTAGAAATGTAGTGGCGTTTAGGGCCTTCACTTTTGATTGATGTATCTTGTAAACAAAGTTTATCGGATTTTTTTCTCGTACTCATGTGCAGGACTTAACACTCCTCATTATTCATAGTCAACTGCCAATTTTTACACCATTGTGATATCTTATTTAGATTGTTTTCAGTTGGTTTTCATGTTCAGATGATTTTACGTGACGGCAAATGACGGCGTCATCTGCAAACACCATAATCGTTTACGTAAATAAGGAACAGTAGAGGACCAGTAACACTACCCTGTGGAACGTCGGATATCACCTCTGTTTTAGTCGATGCCTTTCCATCGATTACTACAAACTGTGTCCTCTCTGACAGGAAATCCCCTATCCAGTCGCAAATTTGGGGCGATATACCTTAACCACACAATTTAATTAAAAGCCTTTTGTGACGTACGGTGTCAAAAGCCTTCTGGAAATCAAGAAATATGAAATCAATTTGAGATTCCTTGTTGACAGCACTCATCACTTCGTGTGAGTAAAGAGCGAGTGACTTGTGCTACTTCCCAGTCTAGTCCGCTCCTTCACACAGAAACCCCAACATCAGACTGTCCTACAGAAAGCCCTCTCCCACCTTAACCTGCTTAAGCTGCTCTCCGGCAGGACATGGGGACTGAACCCTCCAGCAGCCTATGTAACTTCCGTTCCTTAATGTGTCCTGTCCTGTGCAGTTTGCACTACGGCTCGGTTTCCGCCTCCCTATTACAAATAACTCCAAATCCTTGAGCATCACATCTTACATCTCGCTTACCATATACGTCTCCCTTTCCCCACGTAGATCCCATAAAACTTTATTCCCTTTCCATACCTCCTCAAATTCCTGGAGTATACCTTTACCATCTACGTTTCCCACAAAATAGAATCCCGTCACGCTACGGTTTCCCACCTCCTCTTGAATCCTGTGCCTCTGGCATTCAGTTACCAACATATCTCTCCTTCCCTCCACCTCCAAGCTCTCCATATCCTTTCTGAGGGTAACTTTCATCAGCTTCCCCTCCCGGATGACGACCTCCATCCCAATATGTACATTAAAGAGCTGGTGTACGTACTGCCTCTACAAAAGAAAAAAGTCACACTGAGTGGGATCTGCTCATCAGAGAGGCTATTTAAAGAAACAGCTGTCCCGACTGTACCACAGCCAATCCATCAATGTGGCAGCCCCGTGTTCATGTACCCACGAACTTCACGATAAAAATGGGATGAAGCCCCATCCTGCTGAAGAATGAAAGGAAAGTCCGACTGCGTTTGAGGCATCGACATTTGCTGCAAGATGTCCAAGTAGGAATATGCAGTGTCAGTGCTCTAGGTTAAGAAGAATTGCCCATACAGTTTTTGATTTGACAAGGCACAGAAAACATTTACCTTTGGGAAATCGCAGTCGAATTTAATGCATTTGTGTGGATGCTTTGTAGCCCAAATCCGACAATTACGCCTATTCACTTTCCCGTTAGTGAGAAAAGTGGCTTCATCGCTAAAAATTAATCTATGAACAATGGCATCCCTTGTCTCATTCAATTGTTGCGACTGCAAACAAAACTGAAAACGATCTTTTTTGTTACCATTGAGTATCGTCACTAGCTCGAATTTCAATGCTTTCATAGGCAGCTTCTGCCACAGGTCTTTCCATACTGCCACTGGAGCCATTTCGAGTTCACGTGATGTATGACACGCCGATTTCTTTGGACTCTTTATGACTTTCTCACATATATGCTGCAAATTCACTCAAAATGGAATGTCAGTTCTCTTTGCCGGGCACAAGCAACCTGTTGTAACGAATTTGTTGTGCAACTGATAAATGGCCTTCCTTGTTGGTTGCTTCTTACCGTAGTTGGTTCTCAACATCCGTTCAACAGCTGAAGCACACTCGTTTTGTTGAACTCCAACACGCAGAAAGCTCGCTCCGCACCTTAACTCCCCATGTTTATGACTAGCGGCTGACTATCGGCAAATTACCAAACTACAATCTGGCGGTACACATGAAAAAAAATCTTACAGGGTTTCTTTTCAAAAAGACCTGTGTATGATATCTGTAGAATATTTCGCTCTTGTGTAATAAATAATTGAAAGTGTTTCCGGACTTCATGTTCACTCTGTACTGTGACCATGCACAAACTGTGGTTACAAAATCGACTTGCAAATCTTGTGATAGCAAATCGAGTAACTGATTATTGACGTTATGGTGGTTCGATGTCTAGCTGTCGATTGTCGTTGGAATGAGGTGTTCCAAGTTTTATACAAACTTTTTGAATAATATAATATTGAAGCAATAGTTTTAGATCGCTGATATTTTCCTAAAGAACGATGTTCCATACAATATTTTTATACAAACTGGTAATGAAAATGCCAACAAACGAGTTAATTATTTTCACTATATAATTTTATTCACTTCATAGCACAAATATAACAAAACTCAAAACAGGTGCCATCTTGGGCAAAGCACATAAGTAAAAACAACTATGATATTTGTGTCTGGTGAGTGTTTTGCTGACTTATACTGCTTACTAAACACAGCCTGATACGTCCTGACCAAACAACACTACACCAGTAACTGAGAGCGAGCCAGTTCGGCAAATTTCTGTTATAGGATCGTCAAAAACTGATGAAAAAAATGATGTATCATCTTTGAGTTTTTCACTAAACTAACATATGTCAGAATTCTTGGCGCCCACTGGGGGATACTTTTCGCATTTTCAGGACCTCATGCAGGACTGTTTGCACAGATTCCACATAAATGCAAGCATTGGAAGCAATGCGCTCCACACACCTTCGGCGATAATCGAAAACAATATTCTCTCCATTTGCTAAATCACATCATCAGACCAGCTAGTACAAGACCGAGAGTGCCTTTGTGTGTTGACAAAAGTACATTGGACACGCTTATGACTCCATAACCACATGTTCCACTCAACTGGCCATGAATTTCAATTGGTGGTGCACCATGCAAGTGGAGAGAACAAATGATTAATAGCAGGTCCAGATTATCATCTTTCACAATTGGGGCACAGGCTTGATATTGGGCGCCCCTTTTGAAACCCCTCACCGCTACCACCGGTGTCCCTGGTTTTGGCCCCTCAGCCTCGAACATGGCATTACTATTTTGGAGCCCCCCTTTCCACACTCAGAGTCCCTCTTTTCAGGACCCCTTCTGCTCAGTGTAGCTTTTTCTTTGGTGCCCAATCCCTCACTTGGCTTCCCTGTGTTTGGTGTCGTCCTTGTCCAGTGTCCCTCTTTTCTTGGCCCCCAGCTGCTCGGCATAACTCTTTTCTGAACCCTCTCCCCTACTCGGCGTAGCTCCTCCCCCCTCCCCCTCCCCCCAGACTTGTATTCCCTCTTTTTGGGACTCCCCCCTGTTCAGTGTAGCCTTTTTTTTATTTTTTTGTGGCTCCCCTGCTACTGATCGGTGTAGCTCACTTTGATGACCCCCTTCCTGCTCAGCATCCCTCTTTTTGGGGCTCCCCCAGCTTGACTTAGCTCTTTTTGGCGACCCCCTTCTTGGTGTAGTTCTTTTCGGTGCCGCAGCTCCTCCCTGAGTGTAGCTGTTTCTGATGCCCCTCCCCACTCAGCGTTCCTCATTTTGGCGCATGTCCCGCACTTGGTGTAGCTCTTTTTGGGGGCCCCTCTGAGTCAATATCATACTTCTTGGCGCAACCCTCCCCCCAATCATCAGGGACGAGTCCCCTTATCTTAAAGACCATTCAGCACTCTGCCAGTGCTGCCTGAGGTGGACACTTCAGTGTGCCCCCCCTTTTTCTGGGACTGATTATATTCTGTTTTTACATTGAGAACTCCACATCAGTAACAGTCATAGGTCTCTTCCTACAACAAGAATGCCATGTAGCGCTACCAATTCCATCATGCACTGACAAATTTTGAAACAAACCACATGCTTTTAAACATAAGGAGAGGAATTGAATTGAAATCTATGTGATGGTCAGGATTCGAACCCAGGACCTCCTACTTACTACGTAGGTGTTTTAGACCACTGAGCTAACACCGCGTTTTAGCCAAAGCAACTACACGGATTGTCTTAAAGAACGTCTCCCTCCACACCACATACTTTAATTCTGCCTCATGTTCCCTGTGAAATGCGTATCAAATTGCCAGGGCTCTCCTACATTGGAGTAGCACCCCAGCAAAGAACGCGAATAGGAACTACCCGCCTTGTTCCTCAGGCCGAGGTGATATAAATATCAGCAAATAATACAATACCTTGAGACAACATTATACGAAAGGTATTAAAAATAAGGGGAGGCATTTAATTAAAATTCGAACCAGGGATCTCCTACTCAGTAGGTTGGTGCTTTAGAAAACTCAGCTAACACCGCGTTGTAGCCAAAGCAACTACACGGACTGTCTTAAAGCACGTGGTCTAAAACACCTACCTAGTAAGTAGTAGGTTCGACTAAGAAAAACATGGCAAGGTAATGATGTCAAAGCGATGTTTTAAAAGAAGCTCTGCAATCCTGGGCCTGAACAGGAGAGAGATTAGACTCATGGTTGGATTGCTGACAGGCCATGGGAATTTCAAAAAACACCTACATACAATAGGAATAACAGAAGAGGACCCTAAATGTAGGATCTGTGATGACGGTGATGAAACAGCATCACATCTAATCTTCGAATGTATTGCATTGGAGAGTAAAAGGCACAGAACATTTGAGACAACCAGATCCGAAGAAATTGTGTCTAATAAAGAACTGGTAAATGGACTCCTTGCTCTGTTCAAGGGCATTGGTTGGCTTTACTACATATACAAGGAGCGATACTGCACAATAAACTTAGTTTCGGTGCGGGCAGTGCCGGGTTGGACCAAGACTGTTTTGGCTTCCTTGGAAAAATCAAATCAAATCAAATCAAAGTAGGAGGTCCTGGGTTCGAATCTCGGCCTCTGCATATCAAATGTTCAAATGTTTGTAAATCTATCGGACCAAACTGCGTGGTCATCAGTCCGTAGCTTACAAACTACTTAAACCTAGGTAAACTAACCTAAGGACAAACACACACACCCATGCCCCAGGGAGGACTCGAACCTCCACGGCAAGCAACCGCGCGCTCCGCAGCGAGACGCTTTAGACCGCTCGGCTACTCCACCGCGGCGCCACCGCATAGATTTTAATTCACTGCCTCTCCTTATGTTTAATACCTTCGGTATAATGAGACAATGTTGTCTCAAGGGATTGTATTATTTGTTGAAACCACATGCTATTATGAATAGTGACTCCTGAGGGAAAAGATGGAGGTGCTGTAACTTGAATGGACTCGTGCATTCCGACAACTCTGGCAGGGGCCAGCAGATTCGCCAACTTGGCATCACACTAGCTGAGTACAGCGGCCACCATTTGGTCAGCAGCCTTGAGGACATTGTCCAGCTACATCTCAGGCACCTCAAATGGGCGACAGCCTGGCAGGGCAGTGGCTGACTCACTCCTTATTTTTAATACCTTTGGTATAATGAGACAATGTTGTCTCAAGGGATTGTGTTATTTGTTGAAACCACATGCTATCATGAATAGTGACTCCTGAGAAAAAAAAATGGTGGTGCTGTCACTCCAATGGACCTCGTGCATTCCGACAACTGTGGCAGGGGCCAGCAGATTCGCCAACTTGGCATCACACTAGCTGAGTACAGCGGCCACCATTTGGTCAGCAGCCTTGAGGACATTGTCCAGCTACATCTCAGGCACCTCGAAAGGGCGACAGCCTGGCAGGGCTGCAGCTGACTCACTCCTTATTTTTCATACCTTTGGTATAATGAGACAATATTGTCTCAAGGGATTGTATCATTTGTTGAAACCACATGCTTTTATGAATAGTGGCTCCTGAGGAAAAAAATGGAGGTGCTGTAACTTGAATGGACTTCGTGCATTGTGACAACTCTGGCAGGGGCCAGCAGATTCGCCAACTTGTCATCACGCTAGGTGAGTACAGCGGCCACCATTTGGGCAGCAGCCTTGAGGACATTGTCCAGCTACATCTCAGCCTGGCAGTGTGACTCACCAGAGTGGCTCGGTGCCTGGCGAGCGCGGCGTGCACGGCGGCGTCCACCATGCGGTCGGCCTCGGCCAGGAGGTGCTCGGCGCGGTCGCGCAGCGCGGCGTCGGCCTGCTGGCGCACGGCCAGCCTGGCGCCCGCCAGCGCCTGCAGCCGCTCCTCGTCCAGCTCGGCCCGGAGCGCCTGGCGCGCGTCCGCCACCGCCTCCTCCAGGTCCGCCTCCCGCCGCCCCCGCAGCCGCTGCTCCTCCGCGCGCAGCCGCTCGGCCGCCGCGCGCCACTCCTCGTCCACCGTCTCCATCGCCAGCTTCCATCTGCCGTGCACACACATGATAGGTCATTTTCCTTGACATCTTATACAGGCAAGCCGGCCGCGGTGGCCGAGGGGACTGCGGCGCTTAAGTCACGGTCTGCACGGCCACTACGGTCGGGGGTTCCAATCCCCCCTCGGGCATGGATATTTGTGCCGTCCTTAGTGTTAGCTAGTTCTTAAGTAGTTTGTAAGTTTAGGGACTGATGACCCCGTGGTTAAGTCCCATAAGCTTAACAAACATTTGAACATTTTTTTTATACAGGCATTTTGCTCTGATTGTTGCCAGCATGATATCGAAGTGCCTGGGAAGCATATTGCTAGCCTTACTTGCCCAGGACCCCACTGGGTTTTACCCCTACCGGTTGAGGGACTTACCGGTGGATTTGGTAGTCTTTGCCGTCTGAGCACAAAGGTGGCCACCACGACTCAGAATATGTCTGAGATGCCCAACCTTATTCCAAAGTAACTGGTATCCCAACTGTCAGGACCATTCACTTGGCCACTCATACATTGTCCGTGGTTCACGAACTAGGACATGACTACAGGAACACACACCATGAACCACCATGAGGAAGCTACTGTCAGTTCTACAAGATTATGGTATAAGAGGCAAACTTCTGCAGGCAATTAAAGGTCTTTACCTAGACTGTCGGGCAGCAGTTAGAGTAGATGGCAAATTAAGCTCATGGTTCAGGGTAGTTTCAGGGGTAAGACAAGGCTGTAACCTGTTTCCACTGTTGTTTATACTATTCATGGATCATATGTTAAAAACAGTAGACTGGCAGGGCGGGATTAAAATAGGTCAAAAAAGAAAAGAAAAAAAGAAAAAAAAGCAGTCTCACATATGTGGATGTCTTAGTTGTAATGGCAGATTCGATTGAGAGGTTGCAAACTAATATTTCAGAGCTCGATCAGAGGTGCAAGGATTATGATATGAAGATCAGCATCTCCAAAACGAAAGTAATGTCTGTGGGCCGCGGTTGAGTAGCCGAGCGGTCTAAACCGTCTCGCTGCGAAGCGCGCGGTTGCTCCCCGTAGAGGTTCGAGTCCTCCCTGGGGCATGGGTCTGTGTGTTGTCCTTAGGTTAGTTTACCTAGGTTTAAGTAGTTTGTAAGCAACGGACTAATGACCACGCAGTTTGGTCCGATAGATTTACAAACATTTGAACATTTAATGTCTGTGGGAAAGAGATTTAAACAGATTGAGTATCAAATAGGACGAATAAAGTTACAACACGTAGACAGTTTCAAGTACCTGGGATGTATTTTCTCACAGGATGGCAACATAGTGAAAGAACTGGAATCGAGGTGCAGCAAAGCCAATGCAGTAAGTGTTCAGCTAAGATCTACTCTCTTCTGGAAGAAGGAAGTGAGTACCAAGACTAAGTTAGCAGTGCACCGCTCTATATTTCGACCAACTTTGTTGTATGGGAGTGAAAGTTGGGTGGATACAGGTTACCTGATTCACAAGGTAGAGGTTACAGATATGAAAGCAGCAAGAATGATTGCAGGTACTTATAGATGGGAACAATGACAGGAGGGTGTCCATAATGAGGAAATCAAAGAAAAACTGGGAATGAACACCATAGATGAAGCAGTTAGAGCGAACAGACTGAGATGGTGGGGTCATGTTACACGCATGGAAGAAGCAAGCTTACCTAAGAGACTCATGAGCTCGGCAGCGGAGGGTAAGAGGAGTCGAGGTACACCAAGAAGAGAGTACTTAGATTCGGTGCAGAATGATTTTGAAGTAAAAGGCATAACATCAGACGAGGCATCAATGTTAGCATTGAATAGGGGATCATGGAGGAATTTTACTAGAGGTACTATGCTCCGGACTGAACTCTGAAAGGCATAATCAGTTTCTAATGATGATGATGACCTTATACAAGGTGTCCCACTCAACTCTTTCAACCCAGATATCTCTGGAACTACACGAGATATTGAGAAACGACTTTCATGGTCATGAACGTACGGCAGGGGCTTTTGAAAGTAGGTACTATGAGACAGTCTGAAAAGTAAAGAAGTATTATTACCAACATTACATCCGGAGAAACTGCGAAGCAAAGTTGGCGTTTGAAATATATGAGGCGCGTGAGTCTCGCTAGAGTCTCGGGACGCGTTGGCTGTGCGCCTCATGTGTTCCAAACGCCAACTTTGCTTCGCAGTTTCTCCGGATGTGACTGACGCATTGCGATTCCATTTCTGATTTTTCATGCTAGTGATTGCTTAATAAATAATATAAGTTATCCATTTAAAAAACATATGTTTACATTGGTAATAATCCTTCTTTACGCTTTACACCGTCTCATAGTACCTACTTTCATAAGCCCCTACCGTACGTTCATGACCGTGAAAGTCGTTTTTCGATATTTCGTTTAGTTACAGATATATCTGGAGTGAAAGAGTTGAGTGGGGTACCCCGTATATTAAATGATCTCCACTACAACTAATCAATCGTAAAATGCACGAACTGTAATTTGTTATCTCATAATTGAAGCAACAAATATAAGCAGATGTTTATATATTCTTTTTTCTTCTTATCTCCATCTATTTCAAATGTTAATATATGCTCAAAAATGTTTATAAATCTAACGGACTCAACTGCTGGGCTATTAGTCCGTAGCTTACAGACTACTTAAACTAAGGTAAACTAACCTAAGTACGATGTTTTCTTCTTATTATTATTTTATAAACAGCCACAAGTTGCTATAATTATTTGTTGAATTAGCCAGTTTCACTCTTTACACAATAGCATCGTCAGAATAGTTTGATAATAATTGATAGCTGTCGATTTATATAATCATATCTCAGAATGGTAATTTAAAATAGATGTAGTATTACAGCCAGACAGTTGGATGTTTATATGAGTATATAAATCGACAGCTATAATTATTATCAAACTATTCTGATGATGCTCTTGTGTAAAGAGTGAAAGTGGTTAATTCAATAAATTATATTAGCGACTAGTGGCTGTTTATAAAATCAAATTTACTTTTAACAGTCGCTTTCCCCTAAATGCAATGCCTGCTCTTTTTAACCTAAGGATGACAAAAACAACCATGCCCGACTGGGAACTCAATCCCCGAGAGCGAACGGCCACGCGCACCGCAGCATGGCGCTCCAATGCGCACGGCTAATCCGTCACGGCTGCTGAAATATGTAACAACAAACAACTAATGAATAATATAACATGTAAACCTACAAATGTACGTGTTGCTTTATATTAAAAGGTAGCAGGATTATAAATGAGAAATACGTAAATAATATATATTAAAAGAAGCTACAAAAACTAAAGTCAGTCGGCCAGACCAAACTACCCAGCCGATCTCCTTCATTTTTATTTTAAACGAAAAGTATTCATCCACTTTTTTCATCAAGTATCAGAATTAATTTATTCTCTCCCTCCTTTATTTTGATTCAAACGCGGTATTCTGCTGTCCTTGCATTGAATATTTTAATCGGTTTGTTTTACGTTAACTTCGGTTCTAATTAAGGTACGCAGTTCTTTTTGACCTAACAACACTCAGCGGATCAAACTCTTTCATTTGCGCTTTTAAAAACTTGCATTGATTGATTCTGAACAAAGCTATCCGTGACCATTCAATTTCACTTCCATTTTTTCCCAACTTTTTGGTCATTCCACAAACAGTGCGAAGTATTCGCACAGGTCCTCAAGTAACTTGTGAACGTGACTGTCATCATCACAAAACGTGAACTGCAGAGCACAATGCAGGACATACTGTGACGTTACAACAACTTACAACGCCCATTTGGAACGCAGAGCGCGCTAGTTTGACAGCGGAGAGCGTCCAAATTTTCGACAACTCAACAGGCAGTCGATCGCTGCGAGGGGGGTAAGACTCGTCGAGCTTCACATCGGCGGGTCGAGACACCATGGAGAGCACGCTGGCGGACGTTACGTCATATTCAGCTGCCATTTTTCCAGCCGAAAGCGGCATTGTCTTAATTTTTGGAGACCACGCTCACGCTACTAGAGTTACAGACTAACACTGAGAAGCAAATGAAAGAGAACAGCGTAATTCAGATGATTGTTAACGTCATTTATATTAATTACAGATTATAAACAAATTATATATTACAAACAAATCCAGAGAAGATTAACACCACCAGATCTCAGTGAAGTGATCAAAACAATTAGGTGGCTCAAGAACTACAAAGCAGCTGGGGAGAATCAGCTGGTCGCAGAACTGTGGAACAATGCAAATAATCAAACACTTCTGAACCTCCATAAGCACATAGTAGACATTTGGAATTCGGAAAAAATGCCATAAGAGTGGAATACAGCTATAATCCATCCAATACACAAAAATAGTGATAGATCGGATCCAAACAACTATTGGGGAATTTCGCTGCTTGACGTTTCGTATAAGATCCTGTCTAGAATTATTTTCACAAGAATTCAGGAACAACTCGACCAAGAACTTGGAGAATATCAATGAGGATTTTGCCCTGGAAGAAGCTGTCCAGATCAAATTGTCAGCTTTAAGTGGATCATGGAACATCAAAGAGTGAGAAACAAGAAATTGGTCACCACTTTTGTTGACTTCGAGAAAGCGTATGACTGTATCCATCGTGAGTCATTACTTAAAATCTTCGCGGAATTTGGATTGCACCTGAAACTCATTAATCTTATTGGACTCACCCTCAAGAACACTAAATCAAAAGTTAAATTTAGAGGGGAACTATCTGAATCATTTGAAATCCAGACAGGACTTCGACAGGGGGATGGTCTCTCACCACTACTATTTAACTGTGCACTGGAGAAAGTCATGCGAGAGTCGAATAAGAAATGCCAACCAAACATCAAGATTGGCAGAAATCTCAAACTAAATTGTCTGGCCTTTGCCGATGATCTAGCGCTGCTGGCAAATAGCGTGGAGGAGGCTAAACAACGAATTGAAGAACTCGAAAAAATAGCAGCAAACGTCGGACTACAGATCTCGACTGAAAAGCAGAAATCATGCCATCCTTAGGGTCGAAACACCAGCCATTACACTGAATTATAATAATCAAATTAATATTGTAAATAAATTCAAATATCTTTGAGAGGTTATAAGTTGTAATTCAAACGAGAAAATGTCAATAGAAAACAGAACAACTAAACTGAAACAAGCGCAACGCATCACCTGGCGAACATACAAGAAGAAATGTCTCACGATAAATGCAACACTCAAACACTACCACTCCGTTATTAAACCTGAAACAACCTATGCTAGTGAAACACTGTTCAAGATGAACACTAAATCAACAACTGACATACTACAGAAAGCAGTCAGAAGAATCCTCAGATCAATAATAAACAAAAAATACCAAGTAGAGGGACAGTGGCGACTATTATTTAATGAAGTTGTATACCAAGAAATTGAGTCAATAATTGACACAATGCGGAAGGAGAGTTGCTTTTTTCTGCCACATTTCCAGACTACCAGAAGCCCGGCTACTGAATATATATATCACAAATTATTAAGAAAACTAATATTAATTCACTTGGAAAAATCCAGAAATGAGCGAGGGCTCAGATGAAAGGCCTCATCAAGACGCAAAGTTTGGTATAACCACATTATCTGCAACATTTGTATTCCGCATAATAATGCACTTTCAAGGAAAAACCATATCCGCCTCCGTGGTCCAGTGGCTAGATTGCCACACAGGGGTCACAGGTTCGATTCCGATTGCATTGGAGATTTTCTCCACTCGGGGACTGGGTGTTGTGTTGTCCTCATCATCATTTCATCATCATCGACGCGCAAGTCGCCCACATGGCGTCACCTGAAGACTTGCACCAGGCAGGCCGAACACAATCCCAGCTGGGGTCTAACGGCCAGAAATGCCACACGAAATCATCATCATCAAGAAAAAACTATAATGATTTGTTAATAACAATTAATACAAAACAGACACACAAACAACGATGGACTGATAAGTAAACACACATTATGTCCTGTTTCGAAAATATTATTTTTGTTTATTTTAATGTGTTGTTTTTGTGTAAATTAGATTATTATCTTTACCGATCGTAATTTGATTAAATTTTTGTGAACGGTAATTCTGAACAGTGGATTGCAAAGAGGACTGGAGAAACTACCTGAAAAATATTTCACCCAAATGATTGCTTAAACACTCATTTAGCGATGGCCGAAAGATTTATTTATCGATCATGCGGAAAATAGTCATTTGTTTAAACGTAAGATTTTGGGGGTGTGATTAACGTTAGAAGTTAAGTAAAGTACATACTTGCATTATAATTTTAGCGCGCATCCAACGATGTCGTCATATCAACATTTCAGTCATTATTTACAAAGTTTTGTACATTACTGCGAGAATCACTAAAGCTCATTACGTGAAGTATTGCAGGAATGACGTCACAGATTGGATATAAGCAGCATCCTGAATCGGCCGAGGGGCAGTCGACGGCAGTTGACTTTTGGAACAGTCATGATGGCAGACGTCTATCGAGAGTGCAGTAGAATCCAATGGGACGACAGCCGCCGTGCTGGACTCTCAAATAATTTTGGAAGAATGTGGACATTGATTTTTGAAACAGTGCTCGGAACGCAGAAATTTTGCGTCGTATTCTGACTTTGTTTTCTTGGATAGAACAAGGAACTTTAATAGCGACCGTTTTAGGAACATTATCCAAATGATTAAATATTCGTTGTTAAAATTAATAAAAATTTCCGGGCTATTATGTCGTGGTCTAGTGAATTTATTATGGAAACCCAACGTTTCGTCCCCGACTGCGGAGGACATTTTCAAGGGGGATCGTGGCACTTTTGGATGTCCGATGCACACCCTGGCTCGATACTGACTGAAGCCAAACTCCGTTTACGAGGGCAGAGGTGTGACGTCAGATGTTTTTGATATGTGCGCGCAATTCGTCGTTGCTGATTGCCGCCGTCCGTTAATATCGTCCCATGGTGGAAGACTGTTCTCCAAAACCGGAATCCAGATTTCATTTAGTTTCACGCCCTCCTCCATCCTATTGAAATTATTGGGGTGTTTTACAGTTTCTATAGCCTCCCTTGTACAGTCTTCCGTGGTATCCATTTGTGGCTGCTAAAATCTAAGTTTTATCAAACTAAATAAGGTGGTCCCCTGGTTGAAAAAAATGTTCAGCAACAGCTGATCTGTCAATCTCTGCCCTTCTACAGTTCCCCTTGTAATCTTCTAGTCGTTTTTTGATTGTTCTTTTTGCGGTAACCACGTATACGTCTCCACAGCTACACGGAATCCTATAAATTACTGCTTTGGGGAGTCCTTTAAGCCCAATTATAGCAAATTTCTATATGGAAATATTCGAGGAACAGATATTGAAAACAGGAAACTAAAACAGGTGTTTGAAGTGTGTAATAAGGATATTGGTAAGTCGTATTATTCGTGTAACATGCTATTTGTTGTTAGAACTCGTAATCATCGTAGAGTTAATGAACAAGAAAGTTTCGAATTTGGATTAAAGGAATGATAAATTGTAGTAAGATTAGAGTTATTGGAGACGTATTATTATCGTCATTGAAATAAAGAAGTATTTTTAATTACAACAGCTCGTGATGTACAGTTTATTTTAAGAAGGACACACAGCAGAAAGGATACTTATTGGGTCACGGGTAGTGACCCATCCTAAGTCATCCCAGTAATTGATCCACCAATACAAATGGAGAAAAATCAAATACAGGGGGGAACCAGCAACGGGGGGAGTTATGACTCCCCTGCGAAGCATTTATACATTGCCGGGATTAAATCAAGTTCTCTTGATATATATCTTCGATAAGTTAGCTTCGCTAATTAAAGTACCTCCTTTGGGCAAGGATGTTTGTGTTGTCTTTAGAATAAGGTAGTTGATAAGTAGTTTGTAAGTTCAGGGACTGATAACCCCGCAGTTAAGTCCCATAAACTTTACAAACATTTGAACATTTGCTTTCCCTCACAGTTTGCTCATTGTGCAGACTGAATAATAGCGGGGGAAAGCTGCACCTCTATCTTACCCCTTTACTGGCCACTGCGTTCTTTTCATGACCTACGAGTCTTACAACTGCTGCCGTATTTTTGAACAAATTGTTTCTCACTTTTCGTTCGCTGTATTTACAACCTTTAGAACTTGATAGGACGCGTTACAATCAACACTGTCAAAAGCTTTCTCCAAATCTGTAAAACATACAAATTTAGGTTTCCCTTTACTTAATCTGTCTTCTAACATAAGTCGTAATGTTAGTATTGCCTCACGTGTGCCTAAATTTCTCCTAAATCTAAACTTATCGTCCCCGAGTTCGGCCTCTCCCAGTTTTCCCATTCTTCTGTAAGTAATTCATGTGGGTATTTTGCAACCGCGACTTATTAAACTGATAGTTCCCAACTGTCGCACTTGTCTGTGCTTTCTTTCTTTGAATTTGGAATTATCATATTCTTCTTGTAGTCTGAAGGTATTCCCCTGTCCCATACATCTTGCATACCAGGTGGAAGAGCTTCATTAGGACTGGCTCCCCAACGATGTCAGCAGTTCACAGGAATGTTATCCATTACTTCTTTTGACTCAATTCTTTCAGTGCCCTGCTAAATTCGTTTCGCAGTATCGTATCACTCGTCTCACATTCATTTACTTCCTTTTCTATTTCTGCAATCCTGAAGTTGATTTCCCTTGTATAGGTCCTCTATATATTTCCCCCAACTTTGAACTTTCCGTTCTTTCCTTAGTACTGGTTTCCCATCTGAGCTCTTGATGTTCATGAAACTACCTTTCTTGTCTCCAAAGATGTCTTTTATTTTTCGGTAGGCGGTATATATCTTTCCCCTAATTCTGCAATTTTTACAGACTTGCATTTGTCCTCTAGCCACACCTGCTTAGCCAATCTGCACTTCGTGTCAACCTCATTTTTCAGCCGTCTGCACTCCCCTTTGACTGCTTAACTAACTGCATTTTTGCATTTTCTCTATTCATCACTAAGTTGAGTATAGCTTGTGTTAACCAAGCATTTCTATTAGGCCATGTTCTTATGCATATATGATCCTCTGCGGTTTCCACGACTTTCCCTCTTAGCTACCCATTATTCTTCTACTATATTACCTTTTCCCACTTTCGGACAGTTCTTCCTAATGCACATTCTCAAACTTTCGACACCTTCAGATTACTTCATTTTATCTAGGTAACATCACCTTACTTTCCTGATTTTTCCAGTTTTAATCTGAAGTTCAAAACTAGTAAGTTATTGACGGACTCTTTATCTGGTCTTGATATGTCTTACGGTTTAAAATATCGTCTCTAAATCTATGTCTCACCATTATAAAATCAGACTAGTACCTTCTGATGCCTCACGGTTTCTATAAAGTACGTCTACATGGGACACTCTGCAAATCACATTTAACTGCCTGGCAGAGGGTTCATCGAACCACAATTATACTATTTATCTCACATTCCATTCTCTAATAGCGCGCGGAAAGAAAGAACACCTGAATCTCTCCGTCGAGCTCTGATTTCCCGTATTGTATTCTGATGGTGATTTCTACCTATGTAAGTGGGAGTCAACAATATATTTTCGCATTCGGAGGAGGATCTTGGCGATTGTAGTTTCGTAAGTAGCCCACGCCCCCGCTGCGATAAGCGCCGTTGTTGTAATGATTCCCAGCCTAGATCCTGTATCATTTCCGTAACGCTGTCTCCCCTGTATCGTGACAATACGAAACGAGCTGCCCTTCTTTGGACTCTTTCGATGTCCTCCGTCAAACCCATCTGATAAGGATCCCACACTGGGCAGCAATACTCCAAAACTGGACGGACAAGCGTAGTGTTTGCAGTTTCTTTTCTAGTTCTGTTGCATCTTTTAAGGGTTCTGTCAATAAAACGCAGTCTCTGGTTCATCTTTCCCACGACATTATCTACGTGTTCTTAACAGTTTAAGTCTGAAATAATAGTAA
This sequence comes from Locusta migratoria, assembly GCA_026315105.1. NCBI lineage: Eukaryota > Metazoa > Arthropoda > Insecta > Orthoptera > Acrididae > Locusta > Locusta migratoria. The sequence goes on along the minus strand of CM048753.1, from coordinate 49,057,220 downwards.
TTACTAGGTATTTTGTGGAGTTTAAGGCCTTCACTTTTGATTGATTTACCTTGTAAAGGAAGTTTAATGGATTTTTTTCGTACTCATGTGGACGTATTCACATTTCTCATTATTTAGAGTCAATTGCCAATTTTTACACCATAGTGATATCTTATTCAGATCGTTCTGCAGTTGGTTTTGATCTTCAGATAATTTCACTAGACTGTAAATAACAGCGTCATCTGCAAACAACGTAAGAGAGCTACTTATATTTTCCTCTAAATCTTTTATGTAAATAAGGAACAGCAGAGAACCAATAACACTACCCTGTGGAACCCCCGATATCACCTCTTTAGTCGATACCTTGCCATCCATTACTGTGAACTGTGTCCTCTCTGACAGGAAATCCTGTATCCAATCGCAAATTTAGGGCGATATACCATAACCACGCAATTTGATTGAAAGACGTTTGTGAGGTACGGTGTCGAAAGCCTAGTGGAAATCAAGAAATACGGAATCGATTTGCGAACCCTTGTCGATAGCACCCATCAGTTCGTGTACAACCTGCTTTCATGATTTTTAAACCAAGTGTGTCTTATGATTAAATTGCGTTCAGTGCAAAATTTTACCGGTGACCTCTTTCAATCCTTTCCCTCTGACCACATTTATCCTCTGTTTTTCTTTTCCTTTTTTTCGTACTGCCGCGTTCCAGTCCCCCCATCACAGTCAAGTTATTTTCTTCCATAACAGACTGAATAACTTTGTTTATCTCGTCGTACATTTTTTTCTCTCCTCATCATTGGGTAGCTAGCTGGCAAAGAAACTGGTACTACTTCGCTGGGTGTTAGCTTCGTAACTATGTTTTCTAAGATAACGCGTTCACTATACTCTTCCTACTAACTTACCTGCATCCATACTTTCTTATTAATTATTTGATGCCGGCCGCGGTGGCCGAGGAGACTAAGGCGCTCCAGTCACGGTCTGCACGGCCACTGTGGTCGGGGGTTCAAATCCCCCCTCGGGCATGGATATTTGTGCCGTCCTAGTTCGTAAGTAGTTCATAAGTAGTTTGTAAGTTTAGGGACTGATGACCCCGTAGTTAAGTCCCATAGACTTTACAAACATTTGAACATTTGAATTATTTGATCAACTACTGCATGCCCACCAACTGTTTTTTGTTTTTATAACCTTTTACTCACCTAACCTGTAATTCTGTTCATCCTGCCGCCTAATTTTGATAATCCCCATAATATGTAATTTCAACCTATCCATTTCTCCTTCCAATTTTTTAAGATACCTACAAGATTAAGGGCTCTAACATTTCATGTTCTGATCCATACAATGACCGTTAAGTTTTCTTTTATTGATGATGATACCACCCTGAGTTATCTCCACCCGGACATCGGAACGGCGACTATTTTACTCGAGAATATTTTATTCAAGAGGATGCTTCATCATATATTCATACTATGTAGCTGCACGTTCTTGGGAAAAGTAAGGACTATAGTTTCCTTTACTTTCAGCTGTTCGCTGTAACTGCTGGCGAAACAATGTTTGTAATTCTATTGGACAAAACTGCTGCCCCAGGGAGGACTCAAACCTCCGACGGCGAGCAACCACGTGTTCGTCAGCAAGGCGCTTTAGAGTGCTCGGCCATGGCGAAAGTAAGCAAGCTGACGTTTGAAGGCCAGCTCATTTAATCATCCAAACTGTTGCCCCTGCAACTACTGAAAAGGCTGCTCCCCTCTTCAGGAACCACACGTTTGTCTGGCCTCTCCACAGATACCGCTCCGCTGTGGTTGCACTACGGTACAACTGTATGTAACGCTGAGGCACGCAAGCTACCCCACCTCAGCAATGTCTCTAGTTGATGGGGGGTCCAACACGAATTTTCAGCTTTCTTTGAAGAGCCAAAGGATATGGTATATATGGCTAATATCATAAGACCCCTACGAGCAGGCAGAAGTGCCACAACACGACGTAGCATTGGCTCGACTAATTTCTGAAGTAGTGCTGGAGGGAATTGACACCAAGCATCCTCAAGAGCTGTCCATAAATCCATAAGAGTACCAGGGGGTGGAGGGCTGCCCTCAACAGTACGTTGCAAGGCATCCTTGATATGATCAATGATGTTCAGGTCTGGCTAGACTGGTGAACATTGGAGGTTTCAAACTCAGATGAGTGTTCCTGGAGCCACTCTCTAGCAATTTTGGACGTCTGGAATGTCGCATTGTCTTGATGGAATGTCCCAAAAAAATGTTCAAATGTTTGTTAAGCTTATGGGACTTAACTACGGGGTCATCAGTCCCTAAACTTACAAACTACTTATGAACTACTTACGAACGAGGACGGCACAAATATCCATGCCCGAGGGGGGATTCGAACACCCAACCGTAGTGGCCGTGCATACCGTGACTGGAGCGCCTCAGTCCCCTCGGCCACCGCGGCCGGCTGGAATGTCCCAATTCGTCGTAATGCACAAAGGGCAGGAATAGATACAGGTGATTATCCGGGATGTGCACGTACGTGTCATGTATTAAAGTCATATTTAAAAGTGTCACAGGTCTCATATCTTTCAGGTCCCTGCTGATATGTATGATGCGGTTGTCTACACACCAGTAGACGTCCATCTGCTCGATACAATTGGAAATGAGACTCGTCAAACCAGGTGTCGTGTCCTACATAGGAAAGAGGGAAGAGGTAGCAAGGTCAGTTTGCATATCCCGAGCGGAAAGGGGTGACTGCAGAGAGACAGTACGGCCATCTGCTAGAGATGCGGATTTCGGGACTCAAGAAGATACTTGTTTAGGAAACTTCATGGAACTCATAGGTACATTGCATTAAATGTATTGCATCCCATACCATGTCTACTACACTGGGGTTATTCATTTAAAAAGCAGAAGTATAAACCGGTTGCCACAACAGAAGCCAGTAATTACGTTCCCTAGCAGCATCCCCTAGACAGACGCACTCCCCGCGAGAAAAGAAACAGACTGTCGTGGAGCACCCCGAGGCCGACGGCGATAGTCACGGGCTGGCGCCCGACTCGTCTCACTGAGAACTCCCCTCTTGATCCAAAAACCAGGGGTTTTAACGGCCGGTGTGGGCGCACCTCTTTTCCCCACTTTCCGACAGTTAACAGTTTACTACTGGCCGCTGCTTGGTTCAACTAATCTAAATTGTGGCTTGCCCTCTCTCTGAGTCCTCTAGCGAACCACGTTTCAGCCCTGTCCCTTCTGCCATTTCCCGGGTGGCGAGGTGGCTTGTTTGTGCACTAAAAAAATCCATACTTGGTAGCAACATTGTTCAGCTGAAAGGAAAACGTCAGGGCGCTACCCAGTATGGGCAACAACAACAATGTTTTACGTCAGTTAGCCACGTCTTAGGCTCCGCCTTAGGCCACGCCTCAGGGGAGCTGCTAACTTGCAGTTTTTCTTCTTTACCCTCTCACTCTAGCCTCGTGGAACCACTGACGTTGCTGTTCCCAAGTGACTGGTAACAACTTTGCTAAGTACATTAAAACGTGCGTGTTGGCCACCAAGTACTAATGTAACGTCTTACAACAGCGTCTAGACGCTATATGAAGTTACGCCCATCTTCTCCGAAAGGTAACCTCCACCCTGGGACGGTGGCTGAGGACATCAGCAGTTCGCTAGAAGATTTCTTTAGTGCCTACATCCCGTAAGATATACGTGTCTGTTTTAGCCTGTTATCTGCAATGGTCTCTATTTCTCAGCCTGGAGTGCGTCTCTGTGGCTCACACAGCCTCTCAACAATTCCAACAGTAAAATCAATATATGACACAGGAAATATGTTTCCTGTCATTCGCCGTGGAGGTTCGAGTCCTTCTTGGGGCATGGGTGTATGTGATTGTCCGTAGGTTAGTTTACTTAGGTTTAAGTAGTTTGTAAGCTATGGACTGATGACCACGCAGTTCAGTCCGATAGATTTACAGACATTTGAATTTTTTTTTCCTGTCATCAACAGACCAATGTTGGTGTTGACAGGCCCATGCAAGACGTTAAGCCTAGTGTCGTGCAGACAGAAATGGTACACAAGAGGGTCTTCAGCTCTGAAAACCCCAATCGATGGTGTTTCGTTGAGTTGTGCCCACGATTATACTTGTTGATGGCCCAGTGTTAAAATCCGCAGTAATTCGCGAAAGGGTTGAACTTCTGCCACCTTGAACGAGTATCGTCCATCGTCATTGGACCCATTCTTGGATAATATTTTTCCGGCCTCAGCGATGTTGGAGATTTGATGTTTTATCAGATTCCTGATATTCACAGTGAACGGGGAAATCTCCACCTCATCGCTATCTCGGAGATGCTGTTTCCCATCTCTCGGGCGCCAACCACAACACCACCTTCAGACTCACTTAAATCATGATAAACTGCCGTAGAAGCGATGGTAACCCCCGTAATGACTGGTCCAGACACTTGTAATCTCATACAGGCGTTGTCTGGCGACGCACCGTCCTCTGAGTGTTTACATTTCTCTGTGCTTGCCCATACCAGTTTCTTTGGATCCAGTTTTTTTTTCTTCGATGGCCAGTCGTCAGCTGGTGTGTGTATTGATTGGTAACGGCGCTTTGTGAACCAGGTGTCAGGGAGAGTGTACCGTTTCCTTACCTGGACTCGCTGTAGGCCTCCTCCTCGCGCCGTTTCTGCAGTCGCTCCTCAAACGCGCTCTGCTCCGCCTCCAGCGCGTCTCTCACTCGCTTCACGATCTCCTCCGCCTGAAACACACAAACACAACGTCACATGGAGCACTTCTCTGCTCAAACACTGCCATATTTGTGCCACGCAGTGGCGTATCCAGGGGGGTGGGGAGGGGGCTGTCGGGCTGTCGGACCATGCTGTAGCCCCCTCCAGACCTCCCCCCCCCCCCCCGAAGCCTCCCAGACCATGCTGCAGCCCCCAGCATACCCTCCTCGAAGAAAGTACAAAGGAAGTAAAGGTGCGATACTGTGTGGCGCCTTTTTGTTTCTTAAGAAATCATGTTAGCTCGGAATGACCTTAGCCCCCCCCCCCCAGACTCCGATTCTGGATACGCTACTGGTGCCATTTCAGGATATCGTTAGACAGAGCAAATCAAAACAAACTTTTACAAATAAATAAAAAATCAATGATGTGTTTTACGATCCACTTTACGCTTCCTTATACTTTAATTATTTCTAAAAATATCTCGGATATTTATACAACACAAAATCACACAGGGAGAGCCATACACACGTGGATACAGTCTCCAGAGCGTGCGAAATGTCAGCTTCAGTACCGTGTATAGCGTGGTAGACTAAGGCCGTCGGCCCTGGGCGGCGGCAAAACAAAATGAGCTCCCCCCTCCCCCGACTACTTGGAAATACGTTTATTATTATAAAAAAGTAACTTTGAGATTTTGAGGACCCCAGGAACGGGACGGTCTAATAAAAATATCTTTCAAGATTTGGAGGCCCTAGAACGAGAAATCAAGGGCGCTCAAAAAGAAAAAGTACTTTTGAGGTATTTGGAGCCCCCCCCCCCAACCCAGACAAGAGCCCCTGGGCGGTCCAACCCCCCCCCCCTTTTTGCTTTTTGTCCACCACTGTGTGTACCCTCCATTTGCAACAATGCAAGCTGCAAATGACTATTTTAGAGGTGACGAATGTAGTCTTGAGGCATGGCCTCCCGCACAGTTTCCACCTGGTGCCTCAATTGGGCCAGATTTCGTGCCGTTCATGCAGACCGCTCAACATGACGTTGCATGTGGTCACAAACATACCCAATGGGGGACAGATCTGCAGATCGTGACGGCCTAGGTATTTGGTGTAAATCACGAAGAGCACGTTCGATGGTACGGGATACATGCGGAAGTGCTTTGTCCTGTTGGAAAAGCATATAACCTCCTTGGTGCATTAGTGATAGCAACATGGGTTGAATGATGGTTTCAATGCGCCGATCACTGTTCAGGTTCTCAGCACGATCGCTAAAAGAGAACGACCAGTTTAGGATATGGCTCCCCTCATGACGATGCTCCCTGTTAGGGTATTCTCCACTCATTTCCCAACAGCCCCCTCCAGTAGTATCATGGTAGACACTTATGTAGGGACAGATGGAAATATTTCGTCTTCAGTGATGAGAGTCGCTTCTGCCTCACTGCCAATCATGATTGTATGCATGTGTGATGTCATGCAGGGTGTTGTGGCGTGAAGTCAGCGCCACACGCCTGATGCAAGAGAACGATCATGGAGAAGGCAGCGGATGACGTCCGGCAGCCAATCACACGCCGGCGCCGCGCATCCTGGAGGGAGTAACGGAGATGCGCGCCCTCTACAAGCTGCTATATCTAGGCCAACAAGCGTCTGGACGCCTATGAGATCTCAGCTCCGAACTAAGGCAGATCTCAGTGCAGCTAGCATTGTACAGAAGACGACGCTGCAAGAAGTGAGAAGAACAGATAGAAGTTGAGTACTGTATTCTTCAGTCAATAAAACTTGTATCACTAATCTGAATAGTTGTTCTAGCTGTCTACACTTCCTTCTCGCCGACCGCAGTGGCTAAGCGGTCTGTGGCGCACCAGTCGCGGTCTGCACGGCCACTACGGTCGGGGGTTCGAATTCCGCCTCAGGCATGGATATTTGTGCCGTACTTAGTATTAGCTAGTTCATAAGTAGTTTGTAAGTTTAGGGACTGATGACCCCATAGTTAAGTCCCATTAGCTCTACAAACATTTGAACATTTTGAACATTTGCTTACGGCACCGACCCGTTCCTGAAAAGCTAGACTGGGACGAGAACTCAACACAGGGGAGCGCGAAAAACTGGAGTGTACGCAACAGAGGCACATGGGCTGACACTTGGCATCATGGTGTGGGGAGCCATATGTACACTTACTGGTGATAGTCGATGAAAAATTGAACAGTGCGACGTACACTGAAACCATCATTCTTGCCACCGTTCATGCGCCAACAAGGCGATGTGCTTTTGCCACAGGACAAGCGGAGCTCGAGTGAGCGTCGTATATATATATAGACCATCCAGAAAGCGCCACTGTCAATCATGTGACGTCACATGTTCCATGGTCTGCGATATTGCCAACATTTTCGATTGAAAATAATCGAGTCATATTGTCGCTGCAATGTTGACATCCGAGTGTTTCAGGATTGATACCTGTCATGTGTCAAATTGTCCTCCACTTGAGTGTTAGTGCGACCATCAAATGAAAGTATGTTTGCATTCTCATCCTGGGTGAATGACTTCTTAAATGTTAAATTTAAAACTTCGGTCTTTATTTGGCTATCTTCTATCGCTAACCCAGAATGATCAACGAGTATTGGATACAGACTTTTTATCCTCTTGCCGATTTTACATAGGATCAGAATTTTTTCCGATTCTAGGCAAGATCTTTTGCTAACGTATGAAGGTGGTAGTTATCGCATGCTTCACGCATTGCTCTTTTTATAGACGCACAAATCTCTACTGACTTGTCTCTACTTGTCTGATTTGATTTTATTGACGTTTTATGAACCGAGAATGCCTATGCTTTCTCAGTATTATTTGAGTATTACTATTATACCACGGTACGTCATTCCCATCCTTAATCCACTTTGTCGGCACACATTCCTCCAGCGCTTTATCTACAATGCACTTAAATTTTGTCCATAGTTCCTGTACGACCATCGTACGGGAATTAAACAATGACCAACCATTCCTAAAGTGGTACGCTAACAGTTGCTTATCTGCTCTTTCTAGGCTCTCTCGTCTCACTGTTTCCTGCCCCTGATATGCAGACTGCCTTGGAGAGCCGGTGGGTAAGGCAGGCTGCCCCACACAATGCCTGTGGCCGTGGCCTGAGTGCAGCAACGCGTAAAGAGGAGCTGAAGGTGGGGCGTACAGCGAGGCGTGCTGGGGAGCGGGCGCAGCGCTCCACTGATGTTCTCAAGTTGTTGTGGTGTTTGAGCTGCAACTTTCAGCATCTTGCATGTCGATTTCAGTATTTAACTTGACTTAACTTGACCGTTTCAGATGCTTCTATTGTTTCTTCAGAGTCTCATCTGAAAGAATGGTAATGGAAACTGAAGTACACATTTTGATCTTTTCTCTTGTTGTTATAGGAACAGCATTCGGAGCTTTGGCCTTTAGCTTCCCCATGGGAAAACCAATAGCAAGAGTAGTGTATAGACATGTACAATATGGTCAGAACTTGTTGATACACACAAGGCACCTCTGTCTCAAGATGAAATGAAGAAAATTGCAGTTGAGTATAACCGATTATGGAAGTTTCCCCACTGCATTGGGGCACTTGATGGAAGACATTGTAAAATAATTTTTCCAGACCATTCTGGATCTGCATGTTATAAGAATGATTTCTCTGTGGTTTTACAAGCTATGGAAATATAAGGCCACCAGACTTAATGCCTCAAACCACAAGACCTTTGCCATACGTTTTTATTGGTGATGAGGCATACCCACTGAAGCCAAACTTAATGCATCGATTTCTGGAAAGAACTCTGAATGATACACCTTTCTCATGCTCGAAAATGAGTTGAATGCGCATTTGGAATCTTGTGTGCATGATGGCGCATATTATTAAAACCCTTAGAGAGAAATGAACAGTATGCGTGTCTCGTAATCAAAACAGCATGTCTTTTTCACATCATCGGGGATTGTGATCCACACTACAATACGATAGAGGACAGTACAGAAACTGTGGCAGGAAATGTACGAGACATGTTCGTGAACTACTTTTGCAAAATAGAGAAGGACAATAAAAATGTTTACTTGTCGATATTTGCGAATTAACTGTGTAAAAACAGTATAACAAAATGAAAATATTTACTTACAATCAGTATTGACCTTCGTTCCTATTTTACTCCATATATTCTTTCAAGCTGACCTAATGCAACATTGACTGCGACTAGATTGCCAAATATCTGTCCTTTCTTGAACCGCAGAGATAATTTCCTCAAACCACATATCTCGGCGCTCGCCGCATGCTCGAGAAACACAAATATGTTTGCGGTGCCCACACACGCTCCGCTGTACGCTGCTCCCGCCCGTTTTATTTTGATTTTCTAGTTATACTTATCAACAGACTACATGGGTCAACGCGCCCTAGCCTCTGGGCCAACTTACCTCGAGGTAGGGGCAGATTGGCCCATTTGCTATATGTCCAGTAATTAATTTTTTCTAATACTTTAACTGATATTTCCAAGCTTAATAACTGCCATCCAGATTTAGTAAACACCTATCTAAAATTAAACAATAATTTCATAAATTTAACTATCTCAAATAAATTAATATAAAGAAAAATAAAAAATAAAAATGGTCAACGTGCCCCGGTCTCCCCTACATCTGTCCGTTTGAGGTCTGATTTCTCGTATTCTGTTTTGATGGTCATTTCTCCCTTTGTACGAGGGGGAAATAGAAAATAAGTTTACCTTGTAGACTGTGCGCAGAGTTGTGTATGAAAGGAAAAATATTAAACGTAAGTTATATATTTATTTTTCTACATAATTTCAAAGTAGATTGAGGCATTTGTCAAACCGCTTTATGAGCTTCAAAAAGCTCTCCAGGAAAACATTAGGGTGTTGCATACGGAAGAAGCGTTGAACGTTTATGGGCGGAAGACGACACAGCAGGTAAACGCGCACGTGCAAGACACCGATATACTATTGGGTAGACGTCGACCACGATCAAGCAGACGAATTTCTGTTTCGCGTTGTGACGGGGGATGAAACGTGGGTGCTTCATTACACGCTCGAATCGACGGCCGCATCCATGGAGTGGAAACATCCGTCATCATCTGTCCGAAAGAAGTTCAAAAGCCATTAGTCCGAAGGTAAAGTGCTACCCCCGTTTCCCTGGACGCCGAAAGAGTTTCTTTGCTGGACTTTTTGAAGGATGCAACCATTAGTGCTGCGCGGTACTGTGCCACTCTTTCCAATCTGAAAGAGATGATTCGGAAAAAGCGGGCTGGCCTTCTCAGGTCTGGCGTTCTGCTGTTGGATGATAATGCGGGACCGCACTCGGCGACAGCACAAAACCGTATTGCAGCTCTTGGTTGGGAGCGCCGACACCACCCGCCATACAGTCGTGATATCGTACAAAGTGACTTGCATCTGTTTCGAGCTTTGAAGAAGACTCGTGGCGGAAGATACTTTGATAGCAATGCTGACGTAAGACAAGCAGTTCAACGTTTCTTCCGTATGCAACGCCATGATTTTTTCCTGTAAGGCTCTTTGAAGCTTACAAACCGGTATGACGAATGTCTCAATGTACTTGGAAATTATGTAGAAAATAAAGATGTGTCTGATCTTTAATGCTTTATCCTATTTTTTCCCTTTCATACTCAACTCTGACCACAGTCGACAGGGGAAACTTATTTTCCAACTCCCATCGTAGCTTGGAGTCGACAAGCTATTTTTACATTTGAAGCAGGAACTAATCGATTCGTAATTTCGTAAGTAGATCTCGCCGCAACGAAATAGGCCATAGTTGTAATGATTCTCACGCCAGCTGTTGTATAATTTCTGTGATACTCACTCCCCTGTATCGTAACAATACAAGGCGAGCTGCCCCTCATCGTACTCTCTCGATGTCCTCTGCAGTCCCACCTTGAGAAGATTCCGTATAGCGCAGCAGTACTCCAAAGAAGAACGGACTAGGGTGGTGTAGTAATCTGTGTAGTAATTCTGTTACATCTTCTAAGTATTAAGGAAAAAAATGTCTTTGGTTCGTCTTGCCCACAACATTGACTACTGTATGTCCAATTGATACATTCTGTATAACTGAAGGTTGACAAATTTAACATTTGTAAGCGAACAGATAGCCGTACTTTTCATTTTAATGAACAATTACTTGCAACCAGTGGCAAACAAGTTCTTACAGCACACCTCTAAAGCTGTGGTATTCTGTATGGACGCCATATGCAGCTATGCAGCTGTGATCTCAGCAAGGCATTTGACTGCATTTCCCACAAGATACTGCTTAATAAATTGAAGTGTTATGGTGTTGTAGGTGTTGTTCTCGTAACTCTTCAATCTTACTTGGAAAACCAGATACAGGTTGTATCAATTCATGGAGCAACATCACAAGAACAAAAGCTGGAATATGGAGTACCCTAAGGATCTGTCATAGGACCTCTCCTGTTCCTTATTTATGTGAATGATATGGGTTGTAACAACAATATGTTACACTTTGCTGATGATACCACTTTTTTGCCAAAGGAAGAACTGCTGCTGAATCATAACGTGTAGGCTTTCACAGCCGGTGTCTTCAGTAATTAAAACTTCCGGGCTGAGAGGCCGTGGTCGAACAGTAAAAATTCCTTCGCCTGACGTTTCGTTGCCGGCTGCGGGCAACATCTTCTGAGGTGAGTCGACGACTGGCTGCTGGGCCGTGGAGATCCTGCATATATAGAGGGCATAGAGGGCGCCACTACTCGTCACGTGATGTCAACACTAAAACTATCTCTGGCTGGTGCCATTACTCTCGATCACCAATGTGACAATCGATTACCTTTGATCGAGAGTAATGACGCCAGCCAGAGATAGTTTTAGTGTTGACATCACGTGACGAGTGGTGGCGCCCTCTATATAAGCAGGATCTCCACGGCCCAGCAGCCGCCCGGCTTCACGACGAAGTCGGCATCTTGCCCCTCCGGGAGAGGTTCCGCGCCACCGCCAGGAACTTCTATGAGAAGTCCCAGCAGTCCCAAAACCGGCTCGTCCGGGACCTTGGGACACAACAACACTTCAGGCCAACGACTCGTTGGCCTGACCTGCTACGAGATTAATCCTATAATCTCGTAGCAACCGTGGAAGAAATCACACACCGTCATCAGCTGACACACTAAGACCCTTCCTCCAGTCAGGCCACCAATTTGTCTTTCATATGTTTCAGGTACCGCAGGAACAGCAGTTAATGCTTAGCCTGCAACCCATCGGACCAAGGTCGAGGTCCCTCAAGAGAAGCGTGAGCGTGAGCGTGAGCCCAGCAGCCAGTCGTTGACTCACGTCAGAAGATGTTGCCCGCAGCCGGCAACGAAACGTCGGGGGAAGAAATTTCTACTGTTCGACCACGGCCTCTCAGCCCGGAAGTTTTAATTACTGCTGCTGAATCACTACAAGCAACAGATGCACTCTTCCAAAACATTACAGAATGGTTTATCAAAAATCAAAAAAATTGAATGAAGATGATATGCACCCCTAGCAACAATGGATGCCCCGAGGCTGTCAAACTGGTGGGCTTCATGGTAGACAGCAAACTAACAATGAACGAACACACAGTTTATGTGTGCTCCAAGCTCTCCCGTGTTATATACCTTCTGAGTAGTTTAAAAGGTATATTAAGTGACCAATACTTCATAACAGTGTATTATGCTCTGTTTCATAGCCACATCAGTTATGGGAACATTCTGCAGGCTGTAAGGATGTGTTAATTCTATAGAAGAATAATGACATCAAGCAAAACACAGGAGCACTGCAGGCCTATATTCAAGCAGTTAGGAATTAAGCCAGTGTGTGTTTCTATGTCTTATCAGTGTGAAAGAAAACCAGGGAGTCTTCAACTCGAGGCAAGATGTACACAATCATGATAACCGTATCGAAAGGAGCATCGAAATACTCAGGTGTCGACTGACAGGAACGCAAGACAGTTTTCCAGTGGTTGCCCTAAAGATGTTCAACTCACTGCCTCAAGAAATGCAATTCCCGCCGCTAGCAGCATTCACAAGGAGAGTAGCACAGGAGCTGAAAGAACGCCCATTGTACTCCATTGGTGATTTTTTAATAGTGACCAAAGTGAATGTTCAAACTATATTGTTTATATTAAGTACAAACGTCGGCGCAACATTTCGGGTAAAAGAGATCAGCATGATGGCGTGTCTGTGTAATGTTTTCTTATTAGGCCTGAGTGTGACTGTTAATAGATGCGGACGTTTGCAAGACAACAACCGCCTGCACGAACAGTTCGACGACGTTTGCAGCAGCATGGATATCAGCTAGGAGATCGGGGCTGCGATTATCCTTGACGCTGCATCACAGACAGAAGCGCCTGCGATGGTGTACGCAATGACGAACCTGGCTGCACAAATGGCAAAACATTTTTTCGGATGAATCCAGGTTTGTTTACAGCATCGGGATGCTCGCATCCGTGTTTGGCGACATCACGGTGAACGCACATTGGAAGCGTGTATTCGTCATCGCCATACTGGCGTATCACCCAGCGTGATGGTATGTGGTGCCATTGGTTAAACGTCTCGGTCACCTCTTGTTCGCATCGACGGCACTTTTACAGTGGCCTTTACATTTCAGATGTGTTACGACCCGCGCCTCTACCCTTCATTCGATCCTTGCAAAACCCTATATTTCTGCAGGATAATGCACGGCCGCATGTTGCAGGTCCTGTACGGGCCTTTCTGGATACGGAAAATGTTCGACTGCTACCCTGGCCAGCACATTCTCCAGATCTCTCACCAATTGAAAACGTCTGGTCAATGGTGGCCGAGCAACTGGCTCGTCACAATACGTCAGTCACTACTCTTGATGAACTGTGGTATCGTGTTGAAGCTGCATGGGCATCTGTATCTGTACATGCCGTCCACGCTTTGTTTGACTCAATGCCCAGGCGTATCAAGGCCGTTACTACGGCCAGAGGTGGTTGTTCTGGGTACTGATTTCTCAGGATCTATGCACCCACATTGCGTTAAAATGTAATCACATATCAGTTCCAGTATGTATTTATTTATTCGTGTCAAAGGGTTGCATAAAAAGGTCAAAGACAAGAGTACAAGTGTAATACAAAACAAAAGAGATTAAATATAAACAAATTACAAAGACATACTAGTATAATATATCTGTCCAATGAATACCAGTTTATCATCTGCATGTCTTCTTGGTGTAGCAATTTTAATGGTTAGTAGTGTAGTTTTACCACAGTATGTGTGATTTGGTCCTACTTAAGAATAGGATAGGTTTTATCTGAATAATTAATAACTTCAATGCGATTAAATTTTGTTAACAAAGTTCGGTAAATATCCTATAATTGGCGCTATTCTTCTACTTGAAATCTGGGCTAGCGGCAAAGTGCTCTGTTGAAGAGCGAGAGGCCATGTATTCTAAACTCTGTGGTTTTCTTCCATTTGACTTTTCAGCTCAAAAGGTCCCATTTTCCCGGTTGAACTGGAATAGGTTAGGGAGATGCAACTCTCCGAAGTTGCACCACAACACTGAGACACTCTAAATTATTATTATTATACTCGATTTCAAAGTTTCCTACTTTGACGAAATTTTTAGTGTGTTCCTGTATGGGTTAGATTCACACCTCGACACGTCGATGGATCAGAAAAATAAAAAAATCGGAATTGATAAGTTTCTATTGGTATTGGCGCTTCTAATTAGATTATGTGTCATACAATTTATCCGATCGCGAGAAACGTTTGCATATTTGACGTTGAAAACAAGATGAATGCTATTATCTATATTATAAATAGCACAGTACAATGCGGGGTGTACACTAACCAAAATGTATACTCTGATCTTGATGAAATTTTGCACCCCTGACCTTCATAACAAGAGGAACGTCATTGTCTACACAAGATTTCGTACGGTGCCTGGCGGAGCCTTCTTCACTACAGTAAAGCACCATGCTACGGGTTGTTCAGCCGCTCCTGCCGCAGGTTTGAGTGCTTCCTTGTGCGTGTGCGTGTGTGTGTGTATTGCCCTTAGCATCAGTTAGTTTACGTACTTTGAGTGTCCGAGAGTTTGCAGAATAATTTAACATTTCGATTGAATCATGGCAGGAAATCCTGATACAGGATCTGGGAATACATCGTGTTGCAGGCAAGTTCGTTCCACGGTTCATCAGACAAGACCAGAAACACTTATGAAGACTATCACGTATGAACTATGTTAACTACATCAGTCACCTCTTAATGGAGTTTTACAACCAAATTGCAGGAATAAAACCTGTAGGGAGCTTTTGGGTTCTCATCCTCATGGACCATACTTATATAGGGTGTTACAAAAAGGTGCGGCCAAACTTTCAGGAAACATTCCTCACACACAAAGAAAGAAAATATTTTATGTGGACATGTATCCGGAAACACTTAATTTCCATGTTAAAGCTCATCTTAGTGTTTCTCTTTAAATGTAAATTGAAGTAATTTGTGCAGACAATTGTCAAAATACCCAATTGTTTCGTCAGTATGTACTGTACTTCCTCGATTCACCGCCAGTTGGCCCATTGAAGGAAGGTAATGTTGACTTCCGTGCTTGTGTTAACATGCGACTCATTGCTCTACAGTACTAGCATCAAGCACATCAGTACGTAGCATCAACTGGTTAGTGTTCATCACGAACGTGGTTTTGCAGTCAGTGCAATGTTTACAAATGCGGAGTTGGCAGATGCCCATTTGATGTATGTATTAGCACGGGGCAATAGCCGTGGCGCGGTACGTTTGTATCGAGACAGATTTTCAGAACGAAGGTGTCCCGACAGGAAGACGTTCGAAGCAATTGATCGTCCTCTTAGTGAGCACGGAAAATTCCAGCCTATGACTCGCGACTGGGAAAGACCTAGAACGACGAGGACACCTGCAATGGACGAGGCAATTCTTCGTGCAGTTGACGATAAACCTAATATTAGCGTCAGAGAAGTTGCTGCTGTACAAGGTAACGTTGACCACGTCACTGTATGGAGAGTGCTACGGGAGAACCAGTTGTTTCCGTACCATGTACAGCGTGTCCAGGCACTATCAACAGCTGATTGGCCTCCACGGGTACACTTCTGCGAATGGTTCATCCAACAATGTGTCACTCCTTATTTCAGTGCAAATGTTCTATTTACGGATGAGGCTTCATTCAAACGTGATCAAATTGTAAATTTTCACAATCAACATGTGTGGGCTGACGAGAATCCGCACGCATTTGTGCAATCACGTCATCAACACAGATTTTCTGTGAAAGTTTGGGCAGGAATTGTTGGTGATGTCTTGATTGGGCCTCATGTTCTTCCACCTACGCTCACTGGAGCACGTTGTCATGATTTCATACGGGATACTCTACCTATGCTGCTAGAACATGTGCCTTCACAAGTACGACACAACATGTGCTTCATGCACGATGGAGCTCCTGCACATTTCAGTCGACGTGTTCGTACGCTTCTCAACAATAGATTCGGTGACAGATAGATTGGTAGAGGCGGACCAATTCCATGGCCTCCACGCTCTCCTGACCTCAACCCTCTTGGCTTTCATTTATGGGGGCATTTGAAAGCTCTTGTCTACGCAACCCCGATACCAAATGTAGAGACTCTTCGTGCTCGTATTGTGGACGGCTGTGATACAATAGCCATTCTCCAGGGCTGCATCAGCGCATCAGGGATTCCATGCGACGGAGGGTGCATGCATGTATCCTCACTAACGGAGGACATTTTGAACATTTCGTGTAACAAACTGTTTGAAGTCACATGATGGTACGTTCTGTTGCTGTATGTCCCATTCCATGATTAATGTGATTTGAAGAGAAGTAATAAAATGAGCTGTAACATGGAAATTAAGCGTTTCCGGACACCTATTGGACCAAACTGCTATGGTCGTCATTAGTCAGACTTACAAACTACTTAAACTAACTTACTCAGAAGGCAACACACACCATGCCAGAGGAAGGACTCGAAACTCCGGCGGGGGCGGCCGCCCAGTTCTTAGCATGACGCCTTAGACCACGCGGCCATTGCGCGCGGCTGCTCCATACTCTCCATCTATCGTACCTGGGGACTTTTTTTTTTTTTCTTTAATTTCCAAAGTTGAAAACCCCGTCGAAAGGGCGAAGATTTGCAACGATGTGCGAGATAAAGGCAAATTCACAGGTAGCGCTTTGAGCGATCCAGCAACAGGCGTACCAAGCCTGCTTCCGGAAGTGGAAAAGGCATTGGTAACAGTGTATCAGTTGTGTAGGGCACTTTTTGGAATGAGGTCACGCATAATAAGTAAAGGGTAGCGGTAGATAAAATTTGTGGACTAAGTTCCGGAATTCTTGGAGCAGACTTCGGACACTGTCTGTAAACAGCGTAATTACTTTCGCGTGAATACTGTAGGCCTCGACGGTCAGCAGTTAGACATACTTGAAATAAGAGTAATTCGCAGTTTTATTGCTTCTGTGCAATAAATTATTCAGTGCGCGAATTTAGGCACGATTTCGAATTAAAAAATCAGCAATTACATGCTATCTCCCTTTCAAAATAACCAAAGACTGACTTCCGAAAACACGGTACATAGTAGTACACCGCAGGGCCTCTCCATGTATCTCTGCGGTACGAACCCATTTGCTCTGAAAATTATCCAAGTACCTCACAAACGGCTTTTAATCAAATTGCGTGGTTACGGTATATCGCCCCAAATTTGTGACTGGATAGGGGATTTCCTCTCAGAGACGACACAGTTCATAGTAATCTATGGTAAGGCATCGACTAAAACAGAGGTGATATCGGGCGTTCCACAGGGTAGTGTTATTGGTCCTCAGCTGTTCCTTATTTACATAAACGATTTAGGGGAAAATCTAAGTAGCTCTCTTATGTTGTTTGCAGATGACGCCGTCATTTACCGTCTAGTAAAATCATCTGAAGATCAAAACCAACTGCAGAACGATCTGAATAAGATATCACTATGGTGTAAAAATTGGCAATTGACTCTATAAATAATGAGAAGTGTGAAGTCGTCCACATGAGTACGAAAAGAAATCCGATAAACTTTGTTTACAAGATAAATCAATAAAAAGTGAAGGCCGTAAACTCCTCAAAATACCTAGGAATTACTATTACTTCGGACTTAAACTGGAAAGAACACGTAGATAATGTCGTGGGAAAGGCGAACCAGAGACTGTGTTTTATTGATAGAACCCTTAAAAGATGCAACAGAACTACAAAAGAAACTGCATGCACTATGCTTGTCCGTCTATTTTTGGAGTATTGCTGCCCAGTGTGGGATCCTTATCTAGTGGGTTTGACGGAGGACATCGAAAGAGTCCAGAGAAGGGCACCTCGTTTCGTATTGTCACGATACATTATTACAACAACGGCGCTTATCGCTGCGGCGTGGACTACTTACGAAACTCCAAACGCCAACATTCTCTTCCGAATGCGAAAATATATTGTTGACTCCCACTTACAAAGGTAGAAATGATCATCAGAATAAAATATGAGAAATCAGAGCGCGAACGAAGAGATTCAGATGTTCATCCTTCCCGCGCGATATTCGAGAATGGAATGGGAGATAAAATAGTATAACGGTGGTTCGATGAACCCTCTGCCAGGCACTTAAATGTGATTTGCAGAATATCCCATGTAGATGTAGTTGTCTCGCACTATGCCACTTAACTCAATGCCTGGCTTGATCCGAGCGTTTGTTTTCTTGTCCATCTATCAGCATGTATGACGTAAGCCGTTCTGCAGTGATCGATACATCATAATTAATCACTCCGTATCACGTACAGATAGAGCAATTAGTCTCTGCATACATCATCTCACCTCTCTTATCATGAAGTCTGAAATGGAATACAGGATAGAGCCAGACGGAACATCTGATACTTGTTGCTTTAGGTTTTGGATTACCCAACATTGAATCTGGGTAAGAACACAAATTTTGTACCTCCAATTTAGATACAAATTCTCTGAAGAGGCAACATAATAATACGTGATTCTCTTCAATAAGTTATACACAATGTTCGCAGGATAATTCCAATTTAACGTCTATATCGGGTAAAGTATGTAGCGCAGAAATGTTATTTAGAAACCTAATCTTTACTGAAACATCCTGGCAGATTAAAATTGCGTGCCGGAACCGGACCTCGAACCTGGGACCTTTGCCTTTCGCGGGCAAGAGCTCTACCGACTGTGCTATCCCGACACGACTCACGATGCCGCCTCACAACTTTACTTCTGCCAGTACCTCGCCTCCTACTTTCCAAGCTTCACAGAAGCTCTCCTGTGAACCATGCAAGACTAGCACTCCTGGAAGAAAGAATATGGTGGAGAATGGCTTAGCCACAGCCTAAGGGATGTTTCCAGAATAAACTTTCACTCTGCAGCGGAGTGTTTTTACTTTACTTAATTACGAGGAGCGTTTGAAAGTCCGTACAAAGTCGAGACATTCCCCACCGGCGCGTATCGAGATCGTGTTTAGTGTGTAGCATCTTTAGAAAGAAAGCAGACTAAGTTCCAGGTATATTGGTCCATTTCTTTGTGTTTGGCATTCGTGTGAATCAAGGAAGCCGAGTGATTGTCAAAGAATGGGCGAAAAAGAATTTCGTGTGGTGACTAAACATTACTTTTTGAAAGGCAAAAGTCTCAGGAAGCTAAAGAGAAGGTCCATAAACATTATGATGACTCTGCACCTTCGATTAGAACATGTTATAATGATTTCAAAAATTTCCGTATGGGCACAAGTGACGCTGAACGTTCTGGACGCCCTGTGGAGCTTACGCCTCCAGACATCATTGATAAAATCCGTGATTTGGTAATGGATGACAGAGTAGTTAAGATACGTGAGATTGCTACAGCTGTGAACATCTCGAATGAACGCGTACATAATATTTTGCATCAACATTTGGATATGAGAAAGCTATCCGCAAGCTGGGCGCCACGATTTCTCACGCTTGACCAAAAATGTAATCGTTTGAAGTGTTGCAAAGGACGGTTTTCAGTTGTTAAAGAAGAATACAGTGAAAACGAACAAACACGGAAACCGTTCGCTAAACGATTACAATTCGGAGCTGCACAGCCCATCACGCTAAAGTGTACTGACTGCACTACGCTGCCCTGTCGCGTCGACGCGAAGCAACGAAAATGGCGGATGCGCCCGTCTACATCCAAAACTGTACCTACCTATGATTTCAACGCCCTAGGCTGTCCTGCTCATAAAACGAATCCAATTAACTCACTCCTCAGAGGATGCACACTTATATTTACGTAGCATCGAATATTTTATAATATAGTTCTATTATATATATATATATATATATATATATATATATATATATATATATATATATATATTCGATGCCACGTAAATATAAGTGAGCATCCTCTGAGGAGTGAGTATATATATCAGAGTGTCCGTATGTGTGTACTTGTTCAATACAAATCTACGGTTTTGTTCCAATCTTTATAAAATGTTGTACACGTAAGCTTCAATCCATGAGGACGGTCGCCGTAAGTGTAAGAATCACATACGATATATAGTTCACGAGATATGACGTCATAAACAATGAGATGCGCGAAAAACTGCTGCATTTAGCGACAATGCTGCTCTTTTCCTCCTAAATCACTGGACCGATTTCAACCAATTGTAGTACACACATTCCTTACCGCAACGTAACAATTGCTGCAGGGTTAAGAATCACATACGACACATGGTTCAGAAGATATGACGTCCTAAACAATAGGAATCGCAAAAAATGCGACATAATGCGGCGAGACTTTATTCACAAACTGTATGAGAATGAGAGAACTTAATGACTTGAAACAAACTTTAAACATAATTTCAAACGTTTATTAAACATTTTCTCGCTGAATGACGAAAGGAAAAAAGTTTCTCGCTTACTACTTTTCCACTGCTTATAGAGTAAAACTACGGCATTTGGTATGACGTTGCAATTTATAATTTGTACACTACAAATTGTAGCCGCAGGATATTTTACAGACAATATACACGCATATAGTTAAGTGTAGCTTCTAAATGGTATCACAGTACAACAAGTAGTTCAAGGGATATCAGTACATAGACAGTAACGTTCTTGGAAAATCGAACCATCACGCACCAAGTTGTAATCAATTACTTCTTGACTTCTAATTTTATTTCCAACAGATTTTATACATGTACAGCCCTTATACAAATGAATATATACCTGAAAAATTGCAGGAATAAATAAATAAATATCCGAGCAACGCCGGGTTTTCAGCTAGTATATATAAATGTTTGTCTGTATCTCCTCTATGTGTTCATAAATCATTCATTCGATTGCAATGAATCTTTGGTGAACTGTTCACCGTACGCCCAAAAAGGTTCCTGACCCAAAAACAAAAGAGCACGACACATAGCTCAAGATATATGACATCATAAATAAAGAGAGGCCATCGTGAGAGAATACCCAGATTTATGCGCCAATTATTGGAAAATGGGAGTAGTTAGGGACCTGCAGCGAAGTTTGCATGAAATTTCGGACGTTTATGAAGCGTATTGTAACAGACCACCACTAAAAAACAAAATTAAAAGAAAAATATAATGAAACGAAGTCTACCGCTCACAACAGTTTCGCTGTAGATGGCGTAAAACTGTCGCATCAATGAGGCCGGAACGCTACTACCTGAGCTACACCGACAAGTGCTGCAACTGTTTTAATTACTGGTACTTACGTGTACTTTGCAAAACTTCAAAGTCGATTTTCTCGAGTATTTTTGAGAGTTGCGTCGAATGGCTTTGGCTGATTGTTACATAGGTTGTGTATTTCACGTACCATAAATATGAAGAAATTCTAAATCCGATACCCATGTGGTCTCCTTGTAAGATTAGAAACGAATAAATACATGTAGGTACAGCCCAATAATACCCCTTCTTCCAACAGACCTGCCTTTAAACTTCAAGAGACTGCAGTTTCAAATGTTCAAATGTTTGTACAACTTATGGGACTTAACTACGGGGTCATCAGTCCCTAAGCTTACAAACAACTTATGAACTAGCTAAGACTACAGACGGCACAAATATCCATGCCCGAGGGGGGATTCGAACCCCCGACCGTAGTGGCCGTGCTGACCGTGACTGAAGCGCCTCAGTCACCTCGGCCACCGCGGCCGGCACTGCAGTTTCCACAGACACTTGCATTTTATATTACGAATAACAAATCACAGTACAATCTGTTAAAAACTGGTGAATGGATTTGACATCTCTATGTTTCTCACATGGACAACTCTACGTCGCCCGCTCAAGGGTGGGCTCGCCAAGGAATTTGTTCGTACTAGCTCCTGGACAAGTAACAAGAAATATTGTTTATATTCACGTTTTGAATTAAATAAATGTAATACATCACTTGAATTTCATTACTACATTTTTCCTTGACGAATGCACTTATAATTTTGTACATTAAGCACATTTCTTTGTTTTCCTGTTTTATAATTTCTAAGCTGCTTTCATGAATACATGAAGACGAAATTTTTTCCAAATTTTATTTTCGTTTTTAATATAAGACTGATAAAATGCATATATACCTGGGAATACTGGGTTCAGCAGCTAGTTAATAATAAAGTCTTTGAACCTATTAGAAAACCGGAATATGACAAAAAAAATTATTTCCCTAGAGCCATTCTTTTTTTATTTATTTATTTTTTCCCCTCTACGGGTAGTTCTGTTCTTTGCGGTTGCTGATCGTGTTTGTTCGTTGTTATTCGATATGTTTTTGGGTAAGCCTTATTTATTAATTAATTTATTATTTTATTTATTAATTTTTTTTTATTTACAGAGGACGTTCAGCCTCGGCGCCCGGCATCTCAATTCAGCGTCACCTACCATAACCAGTTATACAGTCGACGCCTACGCTACGACATTTCCAGCTGTTACATCCCTCCACACAGAAATTAGTGTTGCATATACTACTCGAAATAATGTTGGTAACTGACATTACAAATAATCATATAAAGAACTATTCGCTTTGACGTATCGCCGGCCACGGTGGCCGAGGGGAGTGAGGAGCTTCAGTCGCGGTCTGCACGGCCACTACGGTCGGGGGTTCGAATCCCCCCTCGGGCATGGATATTTGTGCCGTCCTTAGTTGTAGGTAGTTCATAAGTAGTTTGTAAGTTTAGGGACTGATGACCCCGTAGTTAAGTCATTTAAACTTAACAAACATTTGAACATTTTGACGTATCTTCAGAACGCCGTTACCTAGAAATACGGAAATTCTTTAACCACATATAAGACCATTCCAGTCATTTTATTACAACAAATAGTACCTATAATATAGCCATAAAACCATATATATATTGTTTCACTAATGTTTTTTTCTGCGGAGCTATGAACATAGTTTATTGTATCATTTTCCAAAGAGTTACAGCACAAAGATATAACTTTTTAAATGGAACAATAGGTTTTTGTATCGTGCATTCCTCGTGCTTCCTCGATGCGCCGTTAGACTGCCGACTGTAGCCGCACACGGCCGTATACCCGACGGTTGGAGCCACACAAACAACCGGGCCTCTATATACCACAGTTACTGACATCGAATGACAATGGCATACAAGAGCAACGAGTACGTTGACGTTGCTGATGCTCGGCGAGTGCCGACACGATGCCACTGAAGCTTCTCGCTCCGTGACACCGGCGACGTTACAACTCGGCCGCACCACATTTAGACGGCGCATTGCATTATGCGCAGCGCTTGTGGTATCTGCCCCTGAAACTTTGAAGGGTTGTAGCTCCCAAACTAACAGTGATAGGAATGTAGTTTAAATTGATTTGGACGCAGCTGGTTGCAACGAATCCAATGCACGATAGAAAAAACTATTGTTACACTTAAAAAAAATTATATATTTGAGCTGTAACTCTTTGGAAAATGATACAATAAACTATGTTCATAGCTCCGCAGAAAGTGTAACATTTCTTGTGTTGACCCACCGCATTAAGAGTTCCCGTCACCTATTATTTTATAAGTTCCAGAGGCAAACACACTTAGTGAAACACCCTATATATGGATATATGTCATTTCAAAGCAAGAAGTAATATATATATATAGTTATATGGATATATGTCATTTCAAAGCAAGAAGTAATCGAGTAAATTAGGATCTCTTACAAACCGGTCATTATAGGTACTATTTGTCGTAATAAAATGACTCGAAAGGTCTTGTATGTGGTTAAAGAATTTCCGTATTTCTAGGCAACGGCGTTCTGAATATATATATAAAATCCAATCAAATACAAGTTCTGCTAACGGCCAACATCGCGTTTTCATCTCTGCCGAAAAGAGCTGCCCCCCCCCCCCCCCTCCACCGGACAGCCACGTGGTGTGACGTCGGTGGCGTTATTGCTGATCGTTGAGAATATCTTAGTTCTACACTATCGACACTAATAAGTAATAACTAAAACTACAAAACAAATCTCCTGACAGCGTCTGGCGCAATGCCGGATTCATGGACGTGAGGGCACAGCCGTGGCAGAAGCATAGTGTCGGTTTACTGCTTCGCACAATAACCAACGCGGCACCCCAAAACACTGCCTGGCTGCAATGGCAGATGTGATAAACGGCGACTCACCTCCTTCTCCAGCTCTTCCCTGGCGTTTGGTGGCAGCTCCACGGCCGACTGTGATTTCTTCTTAGTGCGAAAATCAATCGTCGCATACTGAAACAGACACAACCGAGTAGATCAACACCACTGCCAATCTAAACGCAATCACCCAATAAGAATAGAAAAATGCGTGAGATCAGTTTATCATATATATATATATATATATATATATATATATATATATATATATATATATATATATAGTGTGTGTGTGTGTGTGTGTGTGTGTGTGTGAAAGACAATCCCTACATCCGTACATGGTTACTCTCAATCAGATCTTCATCGAAGAACGCTTTCATATCTACCATTGCACTCTCGATTAGCAAGCGGAAATAAAGAACGCACAGAATTCACCATCCTGGGTCTGATCTTTCTTGCTTTTGCTGATCATTTGTCACTGTGTACGAGTTAGTCAACAATGTATTTTCACATTTAGAGCTTAAACTGATCGATAGAAATTTCGTAAGTAGATCTCCCCGTAGCGGAAACGCCTTTGCTGCAGTGTGTACCACTCTAACTCCTGTATTATTTCTGTCACAATCTCTCCTCTGTATCGTGATAACCAGATTTATTTATTTATTCACGCTATGACTTAGTACTCATCATATCCCTTCTAGAAATAAGGCTGTCTTACCTATACACAAAATAATAACTGAAGTATCCAAACAATGAAAGGTAATCATCAAGATGCAAATGATATGTAACGTTAACACACTCATTTAATTCAAATTTTAATCATAAACAATATTTCTGGTTACATGTCCAAAATCTAATAGGAATAAATTCTTTGGGGAATCCACCCCTGAGCAAGCGACATATAGATGTCCGTGTGACAAGTATAGTGGTGTCAAAACCACTCTGCAGTATTTAATAGGTTGCCGAGTGATTTATTAATCGTAATAGAAAATACAAGTCTCGCTGGAAACTACAGTCTCTTCAAGTTAAAAGGTAGATCTATGGGAAATAATGGGTACTCGTTGGATGTATACTGTTTCATTCTCTTCCTTTCCCTGTAACTCTATAGAAGTCTCTTGCTTTGGCCTACAGCCGAGTACTATTCAGTTGGTTCACAGTTGTCAACAGCACTGTCAGGTTTCAAGAATTTCTTTCAGCTGACTGGAACACGGGAGTTTCTTAATAGTAAATATGTAAATGTATTAAAACGTGGTGCATGATGTGAAAGGTTTTTACCCCTCGCTGTATATACTATCTTATATTTACTGAATTATATGTTGTACAATTGCATAATTTTACAGTTATATATTCATTTATATAAGTGCTGTACGTCGGTAAAATCTGTTGTGAACAGAGTTAGTTGTAAATAACTAATAGATTAAAGCCTGGTGCATGTTGACGCGGTTTTCCATGAACATTACTGTTCATGTCCTTATACCTCATTAACAACGTGTCGCACTATGATGCAATTTCGAAGGTAGATACAACTATAGGTGTGTATACGTCTGTAAAATTTCCTTCGACCTACCATTTGTAGTGTTTCAAATGTTTGTATATCTTATGGGACTTAACTACGGGGTCATCAGTCCCTAAACTTACAAACTAGCTAACATTAAGGACGGCATAAATATCCATGCCCGAGAAGGGACTCGAACCCCCGACCATAGTGGCCGTGCAGACCGTGAATGGAGCCACCTCGGCCACCGCGGCCGGCAATTTGTAGTGTACAAATCATGTATTAAAACGTCATACCGAATGCCGTAGTTTAGTCCACGAATAGTGGAAGAGTAGTAAGCGAGAACCTTTTTTCCTTTCATCATTTTGCTGTGGTTGTCAGCGAGAAAAAGTGTAATAAAAGTTTATGTTTAAAGTTTGTTGCAAGCCGCTACGTACTCTCATTCTCATACAGTGTATGAATAAAGTCTAGCCGCATTATGTGGCAGTATTTTGAGATTCCAATTGTTTATGGCGTCATAAATCCTGGACCATGTGTGTATGTGGGTCTTACCCCTACAGTAATTGTTACCTCACTGTAAGGAATATGTGTATAGAAATAGATACAGTGGGTTAGGAGAAAATGAGCAACATTGTCGATTAATGCAGCAGTTTTTCTCGCATCTCATTATTTCTGACGTCATATCTCGTGAACTTTGTGTTGTACGTGATTCTTACACTTACGACGACCGTCCTCATGGATTGAAGCTTACGTGTACATAATTTCATAAAGATTGGAACAAAACTGTGTATTTGTATGAAATACGTAAACACAAACAAAAACACCCGGACACTCTGTTTTATGTATAAAGATACAAAACAAAAAGGCCTTCTGTCTACTGTTTCGATGTCCTCCATCACCCCACGTGATAAGGATCCCACACCTCGCAGAAGTAGCCCCAAAAGATGACGAACAAGAGTCGTGTAGACAGTCTCTTTTAGTACTTTCGTTACATCTTCTGATTTTTCTGGCAATAAGACGCAGTCTCTGGTTGGCCTTCCCCACGACATACGTTGTATTTAATGTAAGTCGGCTGCAAGAGGGAATTTGACCCTTTTTCTGGAAATCGTCTTAAACAATTAATTACGTCTTTTTAAGCTTAGAACACGCTTTTGTCCTCGACAGTTGCAGTACTTTGTAAGAGGGAGTGAAATGAAATTCAAATAAGTCATGTGATGCCTGTGACATTAACCGACTCGACACTACTCTTTCTTTCTTTCTCTTTGGCCAGGTTCCCGCTATTACAGAGTCGACTTTTGTTAATTCCGGCTTTGGAGAGTTTTAATAGATACGAAGTGGCCGGATGCCCTTCCTGTCGCCACCCTTGCCCCCCCCCCCCCGGGAGGAAATGTGAATCCCAAACGTCTGCATATAGTGTTATACAGGGTATCCAGAAAAGGACTTCCTGATTTCAGAACTAAATTTCTCGAAAACAAAGATCGATAGACGAATGCAGTAAACGGTATGTTTATTGTGAAAGCTGAAAGAAGTTTATACAGCAGTTTGAATAATAGTTGCCGGCCGCGGTGGCCGAGGGGACTGAGGCGCTCCAGTCACGGTCTGCACGGCCACTACGGTCGGGGGTTCGAATCCCCCCTCGGGCATGGATATTTGTGCCGTCCTTAGTCTTAGGTAGTTCATAAGTAGTTTGTAAGTTTAGGGACTGATGACCCTGTAGTTAAGTCCCATAAGCTATAAAAAAAAAAAAAAAAAAAAAAAAAAAAAAAAAAAAAAATAGTTACAAACGCTGCTAACAGATGTCGCTGTACGCTCTACAGCTCATATCAGCATACATAAGTGAAATAATCGTATGAAAACACTCTTTGCAAACAATCACATCACAATGTTTTCAAAATGTTCACCATTAGCACTACAGAGGTGGTTCAAACGAAGAATGAAATTCGCGATCACATTTCGTAGTGTCTCAACCGAAATGGATTCACATGCCACAGAGATCGCCGATTCAAGCTCGTCCAGCGTGGCGGGATGCTTAGGTAGACCATGTCTTTCACTGTGCCCCACAAAAAAATCCGGCGCATATGGAGGCCAATCCATGCCTGCACCAGTAAATTTGGGACATTCCAAAGCAATGACTCGATTCCCGAAGTATTCCCCAAGAAAGCGAAACACTTGTTCGGTCCGATGTGGTCGGGCTCCATCTTGCATAAACCATTCAGTACCTGGGCGATCCTCTAACGTAGAGCACTGTATAGTACAAGCAGAACAATCCGCCATTTTGAATCCCACGCTGAAGGCCCGCATTTAAAGACTACGGAACATTTGCGCTTTCTAATGTACTCTTAAGCCTATTAAATAAACTTTCCTAACGCAGAAAATATTACAGTATAGTAAATTTATTGGCTTATATTTCACTGTTAGAGGCAAGCAACACAAAGTTGATATTTAGAGGTTGACACATTCACTAACATTCCATATTAAGGCATATGTGTCCGTGTTAAATATTTACCAAATACAGTTAGAATACTTTACAATTATCGTATTTTTTTTAAACATAGTACATCCACATACGTTTACGGTAACTAAGAGTTGCATTCGAAAATAGTTACAGAACAATGTTAAATTGGGGTACTATACTTCCAGTATTCCACCCTCTAATGTCTTGCATATTTTACACACAAATTATTTCTGAGAAGATTTCACGTCAAAAATGTGTTTAGCAACTTTTAACGTCTGGTTTCGGTAAATAACGACTAAATAAAGTCTCTCTGCTAGCATGCACTTTGAAATAAAGTGAATTTGCATGCTAAGTTTTGAAGTTAATGCCCTTCACGTACGATTTCTTTCCTGATCCCATTCTTTGCGAAGTTCAATTTATTATTTATTTATTTATTTATTTGTTTATTTTTTTGAGACATCCTGTTCACAGATTAGCTTATGCCTACATATTCTCGTGGTGAGAGTCACATTTAAAAACTGAACTAATGCGAAATAGTATATTTTAAAAACCACTAGCTGGGTAAAACCAGCTGCACTCACGCATCACTTAATATAAATACAATTAATAGCCCTTAGAATAACTCCTTAGTTGATCTAAATAATACCAAGAAATGTAGTTTACCTTAACCACACTATACGTCGTGTTATGTTAACAATCTGTATCGGAATTAAAATAAACCATTGCTTACATGTGTAGGTCTAAATTTGCATTACTACCTCTCTGTGAGAAAAACTATTTCTAATACAAATAAATAAAGGTTTTGTTCTTAACGTTACACAGATAGTTGCTCGATTTTGGCGTCCATACTTGGCGTCTGGAATTTACAAGCCACCTTTTACGCCGTTCTATATTTGAAGGAAACGGATTTGAGCAGTTTGGAGCAGCACACAACTATTTCACGCTGTGAAACAATAACATCACAAATTGTTCGCTGATTGAACTACGTTGCACAAGACGAAGCATACAACACTGTCGTCGTATTGGGATTCAAAATGGCGGATTGTTCAGCTCGATATATCCAGTGCTGTACTCTAACGCTTTCTGTGTGGCGACAAATTGTTCCGAAATTGCAATGTAACGTGCACCAGTGGCCGTTTCTCGAATGATAAAAGGGCAAATAATGCCTCTGCTGCATACTGCAGTCCACACAGCAACTTTAGGAGAATACAGGGGTTTAGCTTCACACCAATATCGCTTTTAGGAACCCCAAAATCGCCAGTTCTGCTTATTCCCATATCCATTCAGGTGGAAGTGTGCTTCATCTGTAAACCAGATGCAGCCAACATCAAATCCTTCACTATCAATCATTGTGAGCATCTGATTAGCAAAGGCAACCCTTTGTTGCACAGCTCATACGGGTATGGCCTGGTGCGTTTGAATTTTGAATGGAAACATGTGTAGGCTCTTTCTCAGCACTTTCTGCGTGCTGGAACGCTTCAAATCAGTCTCAGATGCAATTCTACGGACGGATGACATTGGATTTCGCTGAATAATTTCAGAAACTGTGGCGATATTTTCAGGCGTAACTGCGGTTTGCTTGCGGCCAACATGCCCCACTAGATCGTCAGTTGCGCTGCCTGTTCGTTGAAATTTTGCGAAGAGCGTACGAATGGTTTTCGCATCGGGTCCTTTTGGAACATTAAATCGTGCTTGAAAACTTGGCCTTGTTGCCGTAGGACTCTCTTCTAACCTGTGGTACACTAGCACCAGAAAAACGCGTTGTTCAATGGAGTACATGGTTGTAACCTCTTCCTTCGGTACGCTAATCTCCTTTCACGTTTCAATAGTGGAACTGATCGCTCTGGGCTTCGGATCACTATTTATACTAGGCATTACCTATGGTAGCAGCTTTTGTAACTATTATTTCAAACTGCTATATAAACTTCTTACAGCTTTCACAATAAACATACCGTTTACTGCATTCCTCTATTTATCTTTGTTTTCAAAATATTTAATTTGAAATCAGGGAGTCCTTTTCCGGACACCCTGCATGTGGGAAAGTGTGTATGTGTGTAAAAGTAACTGAGGCGAAACTTGGGGCTCAGCCCGGTATTCACCTGGAGGGATGTGGAAAACCGCCTAAAAACCACATCTAGGCTGGCCGGCACTCCGACCCCCATCGTTAATCCGCAGGGCGGATTCGAACCGGGGCCGATACGCCTCCCCGTCTCGGAAAGCGGTGCGTTTTTTTTTTTTTTTTTTTTTTTTTTTGCTCTATGTATAGTTCTGTTCGTTGCGGACGTTGATCAAGTTTGTTCGTTTTTGTTCGAGGTGTTCTTGGCTCAGCTTTTTTATTACAGAGGCCGTTCAGCCCTCTGACCGGGCGCGCTGAGCCACGGCGCCCGGCTTAGACCACACGCCTAACCGAACAGGTCGACTCGACACTACTCATGCTGCCGTAAAGTTCACATTGATACGTCGGTTTGATACACACGTTTCTGAATATGGTCTATCAATATTGTGTAGTACCAAACTGTACAAAAATACATAAAAATTGCAGAAAATTGATTTCTAGTGTTGCAAGCAATGATATATGCCTAAGATGTGGTTGAAACTCGCTCTCACAGATTTAAATTAGATAGAACGCACTTCGTTTATTTTAGAGAGGATCATTTCGATGTAAGTAAATACTCCATACCATAATTATTATTGTACTAGTCGACCCGGCAATGCTTCGCAATTGTTAATATGTATGTACTATTGCTTTGAACGTCAAACGTGCAAAATTTTATCGCAATCGTACGAATGATATTGATATCCGAAAAGAAGAGCTCTTTCAGTTTTCCATAAATTTTCCTATTTTCTGGCCAACTATTCCAAAATTTTACTTCACTCAACCATTTCTCTCGCTTTGTACGTCGAATGTGCAAAGTTTTAGCGCAATCAGATGAATGGTATTGATATTTCATAGATAAATCTATTTTTTTCTGAATTTTCCAATTTTCCAGATAACTTTTCCAAATTTTTATTTCATAAGAACGTTACTCTTGCTTTGAACGTCAACTATGCAAAATTGTATCTCAATCAGACGAATGATATTGAAATCCCATTGGATAAAGCTCCTTCAGTTTTTCGCGAATTTTCAAATTTTCTGGGTAACTTTCCAAAGTTTCAGTTCATAAGAACGCCCATCTTTCGTTGAAAGTCAAATGATCAAAATTTTATCGCAATCGGATGAACTGTTCTGAACTTATAGTGTTGAGTACATTTAGAAAGACATTGAAAAAGGAACTTGGTTCGAATTTTGTGACTTTCCTTTTTAACTTTTTTTAAATTAATTAATTAATTAATTTTTTACAGAATACTTTTTGAAGACCATAATGAACAAAAAAAAAAAAAAAAAAAAGAATTACCCCTCTCCGTCGTGCGAATAGTCCGTTATAGTGCTGAATTCAATCAAAAACACATTGAAAAACGCACTTGTTTTTTTCCTTTTCAAATTATCCAATTTTCCGGTAGATTTCACCTAAAGTTGTTTTATACAAACTTTGTCGTGTCAAGCCGTACTCAAGTGATGCTGTTACAACCATGGGGCAATTGATTTTTATTCATATAGAAAAAATCGCTTTCGGTTTTTCCTAAATGTTCCTACTTTCTGGACGACTTTTCCAAAATTCTTAATTCATGCGAACCTTCCTCTTGCTTTCAACATGAAATGTACAGAATTTTATCGCAATTGGACGAACGGTATTGATAGCTCACTGGAAAAAGCTGTTTCAGTTTTTCCAGATTTTCCTCTTTTGCGGACAACGTTTCCATATTTTATCACCGTTTAAAACCTTCCATGAACTTACACGAATATTTCAAGACTAAAATTAGCCAAATAGGTTCAGCCGTCCTCGAGTTTTAGCGAGACAAACGAACAGCAATTCATATATATATATATATATATATATATATATATATATATATATATATATATATATATATATATATAATAACCTCCAAAGGTGTTAGGTTTTATTATGTACAGATTAGCGAAATAATGTTTGAATTTGCGAAACAGCTCTTCACGATATGGCATGCCAACGATTTATATTTAAAGACGTCTTTTAATGTAGACGGTGAAAGTACTAATTTCATGTTTGCGTCAGTTTTAATATTTACATCCATGGTGTAATATTTCAATATATGATCGATAAATCAATGATTTATGTTCCATAAACGCCTTTTGAGCACATTTGGTGCAAGCAAGTATTTTTAATGAAGTCTGAAATGATTACCAATTTAGTCAATAATACGGTTCTATTTCATAGTTTCACATTCTTCCGTAACAAGTAAACGATAAGGAGGAAAAGAGAGGGTTAGGTTTCAACACGGAGTGGAAAATTTAAAACCAATGACACTTATCGCTGTGCTACCAGACAGCCGCGAGACAGATTGGCACAACAGATAACCTGCTTTCGTATGGCATCATTTTCTGGAGTAATTCATCTTTGAGTAAAAAAGTATCCATTCCACAAAAGCGAGTAATCAGAATAATTGCTGGAGCCCATCCAAGATCACCCTGCAGACACTTATTTAAAGATCTAGGGATCTTCACACTAGCTTCACAGTATATATATTCACTTATGAAATTTGTTATTACCAATCCACTGCAATAGCAGTGTACATAACTACAACACTAGGAGAAAGAATGATCTTCACTACTCAAGGTTAAATGTAGCTTTGGCACAGAAAGGGGTGAATTATGCTGCCACAACAGTCTTTGGTCACCTACCAAACAGCATCAAAGGCCTGACAGATAGCCAACTAGCATTTAAAAATAAATTTAAAAGGATTTCTGAATGGCAACTCCTTCTACACTATAGATGAATTTTTACACAAATTAGTAAATCTGAAAAAAATAATAATAATTATGAAAAACATACTGTATCATGTAATATTTGGTACAAAGTAATAATTTTTAAAGACACCTTTCATTAACCAGGCACGTTCCACATCATTACGAAGTGTCGTATTCGTGATCTATGAAACAAGCTCTAATCTAATCTAACGTGATTGGCAGATATAGGCAATGCAAAACTTCCACCGTTATTTTTCTTTTCCTATAATTTTCATTCTTTTTTAGCCTCCAAGTTCCGATTTAACATCACAAGTTTCTTTGTAACTAATATGGGAGAGAAAAACGCATACTGATTTGTGTAAAATGATCACTGTGAAAGAATAAGTACACATAGGAATGAATGTGTATGCGAACGTACCATGGAATTCTTACCGTGGCGATTAATAAAACTATGAATTTAGAAGTTAAATGTAGTTGGTGGAGAAATGATGATTAAGTCTGAGATGCAATGCTTATTTACAAGCGTTTATCGAAGATAATAATGTGTATCTTTAGACTAAAGCCAGTCTGTTGATACAAACTAGAAACAGTTTGTTTTAAAAGTAAAAGATTGCTCTTTAAACGCAATTTTCATCTTCCTTATATGCAGCACGTAAAAACGTGGGTCGATATCGAAAAACTAAGATGTCATAAACACTTCAACTTTCGAAAGGTTTTCAGTGTCAGACTATACAAAATCCTTTTCTAGGCTTAAACAAAAGTTGTGACTGCGTTTTCCATCATAAAAACGTAATTATACTCAGAAAAAGTAAGGAAAAATTCTAGAAACTTTCGCTAATACTGCTACAGCTCACATGTAGCTCCGTGGTTCTCCTGTCATGTGATGTCATCAGAGCTTCTAGCATTGAAATTTAATGATTTTAAGCTTTAATTTCGGGAAAAAAACAGATGTTTTGTAAGAATAAGCACCAAAAATGCTGTCTGTACGTTGCACTCACTCAGTGGAGAACTAAACCTTGAAAATGATACCTCAGTCATTAATTTTGGATAAGTAATACTGGAGATATGGGGTATCCACAAAAAACCACCGATGAGAAATAATATATATGATTGTTGGACACGTACTATGGTTTCAAAATGTCACCAGCGTCCAAAAGACGGAGAGGATCTTTGTCCGAAGAGCACAAACAGGCACTTGGTGGCCTCAGTAGATCCTGGCAGGAAGTCAACGCTGGATCAAGAACAAAACCTAGACACAAAATTGAAATTGTTGTTATCAAGCAGTCTATAGAGGCTCCATTCAATGTAAAAATTACGCGATCAGGGCCTAACGACCAAGCGATTGCATTGCCGACCCACTGCCATTTCATCTTCAGCCTGTTCTGCAATCATCAGATGCGGCATGGATTGACATGGGGTCAGCACGCCGCACACAGGGCCGTTCTCGACGTCTAGACATTCGAGTCGCCTACTCTCAAGTAAACAACTTTTCAGTTGGAATCAGAAGGCTGAGAGCATCCTATTGCAGCCTTCGAATGTAGGACAACTTGTTGCGCAGTACCGGGAATCGAACCCCGAGTCCCTGATGCAGTGCCTGTCACGTAGATCACTCGGCTACAGAGACGGACTTTGTGATCTACATCTACATACATACTCCGCAATTCACCGTAAGGTGCGTGGCTGAGAGTACACTGTACCAATACTAGGCATTTCCTTTCCTATTCCACTCCCAAATAGAACGAGGAAAAAAAGAATGCTTATATACCTCCGTACGAGCCCTAATTTCTCTTATCTTGTCTTTGTGATCACCACGCGAAATGTAAGTAAGCGGCAGCAAGATCGTACTACACTGAGCTTTAAATTGCGGCCCTCTAAATTTCCTCAACCGAAATTCACGAAAAGAACGTCGTCTTTCCTCCAGCGATCCCCAATTGAGTTGCCGGAGCATTTCCGTGACACTCGCGCATTGGTCGAACCTATCAGTAACAAACCTAGCTGCTCGCCTCTGAACTGCTTCTATGTCTTCCTTTAATCTGATCTGCTGCGGGTCCCAAACACTTGAGCAATACTCAAGACGTGATCGCACAAGCGTTTTATACGCGGTCTTCTTTACAGGTGAAGTACATCTTCCCAAAACTCTCCCAGTAAACCGAAGGCGGCTGTCTGCCTTGCTCACAACTGTCCTTACATGCTCGTTCCATTTCATATCGCTCTGCAATGTTACGCCTAGATATTTGAACGACGCGACAGCATCAAGAAGCTCACTACTAATGCTGTATTCGAACATTACGGGATTGTTTTTCCTACTCATGCGCATCACCTTACACTTTTCTACATTGAGAGCTAGCTGCCATTCTTCGCACCAACTAGAAATTTTGTCTAAGTCATCTTGTATGCTATTACAGTCACTTAAAGACGACACCCTCCCATTCACCACAGCATCATCAACAAACAGCCGCAAATTACTACTTACTCTGCTCATCAGATCAATTACATAGATAGAAAATAATAGCGGTCCTATCACACTCCCCTGGGGTACGCCTGACGATACACTCGTCTCTGATGAACACTCGCCGTCGAGAACAACGTACTGCGTTCTATTACTTAGGAAGTCTTCCAGCCAGTCACAAATTTGTGAACCTATTCCATAAGCTCGTATCTTCGTTAGCAGTCTGCAGTGTGGCACCGCGTCGAATGCCTTTTTGAAGTCGAGAAAAACACAATCCGCCTGTAGCCCTTCATCCATGGCTCGCAAGATGTCATGTGAGAAAAGGGCAAGCTGAGGTTCAAATGAACGATGTTTCCTAAACCATTGCTGATTCATAGAAAGAAGCTTTTCCGTCTCAAGGAAATTTACTATATTCGAACTGAGAATGTGCTCCAAAATTCTACATGAAACTGATGTCAACGATATTGGCCTGTAATTGTGTGGGTCAGTTCTCTTTCCTTTCTTATACACGGGAGTCACCTGCGCTTTTTTCCAATCACTAGGAACTTTGCGCTGAATTAAAGATTCGCGATAAATGTAAGCTAAGTAGGGGGCCAATGCCGCAGAATACTCTTTGTAAAACCGAACTGGTATTCCATCCGGACCAGCAGACTTTTTGTAACAGGAGACTGAATGTGTTTGGTGCAGGCTAAGTTAAAATCGATGCGCGTGCTGTCAGGCAGAGCAGTTGGCCAGGACTTACCAGGCTGTCGGGGCGCGTGGAGCGCTCGAACTCCTCCATCCTCTCTCGCTGCTGCCGCTCCCGCATCTGCTGCACCACGAGGCTCTCCTGAAACACACCCACAGACAAAATGTTCAAATGTCTGTCATCTTTAGCCACCAAACTGCTAAGGACATCGGTCTCTTAGTCGGAGTCGCAAAACATCACTTTCCACTCATCGTAGTCCCTGAGTCAACCGTCTGCAGTGCTAAACGTCTCGGCACCTTACAAACAAGACAGATTGAGGTGACAAAAATCGTGAAATAACTATAAATATCTTGTCGCACTTCCGTTTTCCCGGCTAAGTACTTCGGTTTAATATTCATAGAATATATGACATCAACTGCGATTGGGCAAAGCTGAAAATGTGTACCCAGCCGGGATTCGAACCCGGGTCTCCTGCTTTCTAGGCAGTTGCGCTGACCCCTGCACCACTGGGGACACAGTGATCACCGCAACTGCGAAGACTACCCATGCACGCCTCCCGGCAGATACAAATTCCCAGCTGCAGGATCAGAAGTGACGTCTGGTCTTTCGGAACAGACGCCACATGTATATATATAATATGCCGGTGACGGGAAATGATCCTATTGTTAGTGGGGAGGGGTGGGCAAGTTTGAAGCCCTTACGGGAATTAGTTAAACTATGAGTTTGAGTACTATGGGCAGGGCGAAGCTGGGAATTTGTATCTGACAGGAGGCGTGCATGGGTAGTCCTTGCAGATGCGGTGATCACTGTGTCCCCAGTGGTGTAGGGGTCAGCGCAACTGCCTAGAAAGCAGGAGACCCGGGTTCGAATCCCGGCTGGGTACACATTTTCAGCTTTCCCAATCGCAGTTGATGTCATATATTCTATGAATATTAAATAATAACAGCTGCATGATCAGAAGTGACGTCTGGTCTTTCGGAACAGACGCCACATGTATATGTACTTCGGTTTGACGCGACATGGAGTCAACGTGTAGTTAGGCCTGCGGTGTTAAGTCATGTAGCGTTTATAGTGGTTTTGCCGACGCACAATTGGCCTACTTTAGGTTACGGTAGTAACACTAAAAGTGGGCCTTTGCGATCGTCTTTTGACAGCTCGAAATTTAAATGAAAATAACGGCTTAACCATGCATCTGACACGAAAATTGAATAACCGAATTTGTAGAGGAGTAAATTCTCTACAACTTTGGTCTCTTATGTTTTTTTTCATATGTCGTATCGTTTAAGAGATATTTGCAAAAATAACGTAGTTTTGACACCTTTCATTGAAATAACGAAAGCCAGCCGTTCGCAGATGTCACGTGACATTCCTCGCCCAGAACTCTCTGTGGCATACGCCATCTTGCGTTGCGTATTCGATCATTTTCTTATTGTAACTTACACGTTGTCATTTCAAAGCAATGGCGCACTGAAGAATTAACAAAAACACCGTCGTCCTTCGTACGGTAAATGATAATCTACTGTCTACAAATGCCATATTAGCATCAGTTAACAAGGACTATCGATAGTATAAGATTAGAGAACACAACTCGTAACTGTAGCTGAAGTGTAGTGCGCAATGCGTTACACTATACCGCTGGAGGTCAGTGGCTCGAAATCCGCTGCTCCCTAAATATTTTTTTCCTAAAAGGGTTTCAGCCACACTTATTAATTAATTTTTTGTTATTTATATTATTATTTTGGCCCAAAATGTTTGCAAAAACTTATAAAACTACAAATCTAAAGTGGGCCGTAAAACACATCAGTGCGATTTTTTTTCCACAACCTGACCTCTCCATTGTTGTGCCAGTTTAGGCCAGTAACACTAAAAGATGTGCGGTTGCGAAGATCTTTTATCCCCTTTATTGATATTTTAAAGTCACCTGTGGTGGCAGGCTGGCAGTAGCTTGATTGCTGCTCTTCAACCAACCGATTTTACAAATTTGCCAATTTGTTATTATCAACATAGAATGGTGATAAATGTGCAGAATTAAAAAAAAAAAAAAACTTGAAGGAGGTTAAAATGGAGATAATATACAAAATCAAAGAAGTGGAAAGATACATATCTATGGTGTTGAACTGCAACCTCATACGTCAGATTGTTCATTGTAGTACATCGTTGACAATCTTTATTTAATTTATAGCTTGAAAATTATTTTCCAGTATGTTTTCATGGAATATTTTATTAATGAAATAATTTATAGCGATAAGAATTGCTTTTTATTTATTTGCTTTCGAGATAAGTGTAAAATAATAATGCTTACTTATTTCACTCTCCTGTAAAACTGACCCCTTTTTTTTTTTCATACGTGGTTGCTGTTCAACACCATCGATATTCAGAATTAATACAGCCATGGTGGTTAAAATCACACATCAGTAGAAGTTTAAAGTCCACGGTGGTTAAATACTCAATGTAGGAGCACACAGGACGAGACGAAACACTGCTTACACACACATGGCAAGAAATATTCTGCTTATTCGATCGTTGCTTACGTTAACACTTGTAACACTAAACACATTGGCACAACACTAACGGTGCACTGTTAAAATTGTAGGGCACAGGTACCCCGCAGGGGATGAGGAAGGGAGGAAAGGCGCAGAAGAAAGGGACGAAGGTGATTTGGTGGGGGCCTGGGGGAGAAAGGCGCAAGGACTCCGGGGGATGAGGAAGGAGGGGGAAGCCAAGAGTGTGAGGGAGTGGGACAGGAGGGGGAAGGAGAAGAGACATAAAAATACGGCGACGGACTACAGTTGATGGGACGGTTAGATATCGTCGGGACAGAGTGCGTCATCCGGGAGGGGGAGATGACAGAAGTTATCCTCGGAGAGGATGTGGAGAGTGTGGAGATGAAAGGTGGGAGGGATAACGAGGTACCGCATGGCAGAGGCTTGGGATGCAACAAGACATGGGAGACAAGTGGATGGCGAGAATCGAGTTTTCAGGTGACATATCGGAGGTGGAGGTGTTCGAAGAACTTGAGCAGGTGTGGAAAAGGAAGAAGGTCGTACAGGATCCGCGTGAGGGGATGAGAGGTGGATGCGGTACGTGAGGCGGAGGGCGTGGCGTTCAAGGATCTGGAGGGATTAGTAGTGGGCATGGGAAGCGGAAACCCAAGTGGAGCGGAAACAGCAGAGGACAGGACGCATTATGGAATGGTAGGTGAAGAGGGTGGTGGAGGGGTTGAGGCCCCATGTCCAGCCCGAAAGGAGTTGGAGTAAGTTGAGGCTTGGGAGAGGGCTGTTTCACGGACTGCTTGAAGGTGGGGTTAGCTGAAGAGGGATCGGTCGATGGTGAGGCTAGATAGTTGGTTTTGGTTTGTGGGATGGGACGGTCCTGGAGCGAAAGGTATAGGTCGCAGTAGCGGTAGGATGGGGTGGTGTGAATTATGATGATTGCCTGGGATTTTGTGAGGAGCCACTGGTTACACCACGTAGAGAATTCCGAGAGATGGGGCTGAAGGAGGTGTTGGGATTGGGTGAGGGAGGGGGCGAGGGCAAGGAAGGTGGCGTCGTCAGCATATTGTAGGAGGTGCACAGAAGGCGGAAGACGTGACATGTCAGCCGAGTATATGAGGTACAGTAGGAGAGAGAGGATGGAGCCCTCGGGCACCCCCGTGGAGGGGTAGAACAAGCGCGATTTGAAATTATTGACAGTGACAAAAAAGGAGGTAATGAAGCGGACATAATTAACAGGAAGGGCAGATAATCGGAGTTTGAAAAGGAGACCGCAATGCCATATGCGGTCGTAGGCCTTCTCGATGTCGAGGGATGACCTTTTGACAGTTGGAAATTTTATGGACATTTTATTGCAAATAACGCCTTAACCGTTGATCGGAGACGAAGACTGGACAAACGAACTTGTAGAGGAGAAAATTCTCTACGGATTTATTCTCTTATGATTTTTCCATATCTCGCACCATTTCAAAGATATTTGCCAAAATAAAGGCTATTTGACTCTGTCTGTAACGTTTTCGCGATATTTTTAGGTCGGCACTAAATTTCACAGACGTCTTTGTCGGTCTCTCTGGCGGCACAACGCGAGTGACGCCGATACAGGGTGGAAGCTATATCTTATCTCCATTAATAGGCGTCGGATAGAAAATATCAAGTAATATTTGTGCAGAATATAATATCCAGTAGCTTTTTTTGTATCCCATCCTCGTCGCCACTTTTGTATCCCAACTTCGCCGCCGCTTTTGTGTCCCAGCCTCGTCGTAGGTGTCGGTGGCCGAGTGGAACGAGACCGACACAGGAACAAAAATAGCACGCTGGTGCAGGTACGGAGGGGAGCAGCCAGAAACTATAAACACTAGAGTAAATTAGAAAGAGATATATATTGCACAGAATGTAACAATACTTAACTTTTACATAGTACTGCAGAATGTTGATACATAGTTGTTAGAGGCCTGCCTAGTGCCTGTACGATAGCAAAGTCTTCACTCGTGCCTATCTGATTACGAAGGTCCTAACTGGTTGCTATCTCAGTCCGAAGTGACCGGTGTCTTTCCGTGGTGGCCACGAGCGGGGTTGCAGCAGAGGGCGCTCGTGGCTGTCGTCGTGAGAACGCCGCGCCGTGCGTGAATGGCGGCGCGCGGCGAAAGTAGGTGGCGCGCACTTTGTACTTGTGCGACACCACAACCCTCCCCCCCAAACCGTCGCGCCGTCGTGGCGTAGGGCTGAGGGCCACGGCGACGGCACTGGGAGGAGGGCCTGGGCGGGGGCGTTACTGGTGGGACGGGCGTCGTAGCTGAGGCTGGGATCGAGACGCCGTCCGCGCCCCGGCATCCGCCTTGCGATCCTCCAGGGAACCCACCGAAACCTGGGGAAGGGCGCACCCCCCCGCCCAGAGGGAGCAGGTCATCTTCTTCTGAGGTGCGTGGCCCAGGCGGCGGCGGCACGCACGGTCCCGGAGTCCCTCTCGGGGACGCTATCATCTGCGGCGGCGACAGCGGCGGCGTCGCGTCGATCTCCATCGGGACGATCTCGTAGTCCAGGGACGCTGGACCCGTTGACGAACGATGTGGTTGTGCTCCCTGGCGGTGAACTGGGTCTGGAATCAAGAAACCGGAGACAGGATCGCGCGGCCTATGCAGACGCAATTGGTTTGCGTGGCGCCGCAGCTCCGACCCTGTGGAAGAACGTACAACATACATATTGCGACCGAGCACGCGCTGAATGGTGCCCGGCAACCATGTCTTCTTGTTGCCAGCAAACACCCTGTACAGCACCGGCGTGGAAACCTGAAAACGCGTAGCGCCATACGAACCGACTCGGTGCGTGGGAGGCTGCAGCAGGTGAAGGAGAGTGCGGTGACGGCGGCCGTGTAGCAGCTCGGCAGGAGACGGGCCGTCACGTGGCATGCACCGATACGTAGACAGGAAAATTTGAAGAGCTTGCTGCCTGGAGTGCTGACCTTTCATCTTCTCCATGTGAGACTTGAATGTTCGAACGAAACGTTCTGCTTCACCATTGGACTGAGGGTGAAAAGGTGCGGTGGTGATACGCTGAATGCCATTCACACGACAAAACTGTTGAAATTCCGCACTAACAAACTGAGGTCCATTGTCACTGACGATAGTTTCAGGCAAGCCTTCGATGCAAAACACTGATGTTAAGGCACTGATTGTACTAGAAGCTGTCGTTGAGTTCATGGCAATCACAAAAGGAAACTTGCTGAAAGCGTCTACAACAATTAACCAGCGCGTATTCCAGAAAGGTCCGGCAAAGTCAACGTGTAAACGTTGCCATGGTCCCTTGGGGCGTGGCCAGTCTGAGAAACGTTGCGGAGGAGCCGCCTGATGCTCCGCACAAACAGTACACTGTGACGTCATGTTCTCTATCTGAGCGTCCATACCAACCCAGGTACAATGACGTCTGGCCAGTTGCTTTGTCCTAACAATACCCCAATGTCCTTGATGCAGGAGGCGTAACACTTCTCGTTGCAGGGAACGAGGAACAATCACTCTTGCTTGGTCGTTGTCGGTATGCAACAACAGTACACCCTGACTTAAAGACAATGCATGACGTTGTGCAAAATAACGTCGAACCAGAGGTCGATCAATGTCTTTGGCTCTGGCAGGCCACCCTGAGCGAACAAAACGTGCTACCACACTTAAGTCTACATCCGCAGCTGTTTCCTGTGCAACCCGACGAGAGTTCAAAGGGAAATCTGCGACAGCGGAAGCATCTCCGGAGTCTATCTGACAACATGCCATTTCTGAAGAATCAAACGACACATCCTGGCCAACCGGAAGTCGGGAAAGTGTGTCCGCGTTGGCATGTTTAGTGGTAGGTCGGTACAAAATCTCATACTGATAATTAGACAATATCAAGGACCATCTCTGAAACTTTTGTGCCGTACGTGGCGGAATCGGCTTTGTGGGTGAGAACAATGACGTGAGAGACTTGTGGTCTGTCAACAAATAGAATTTTCTGCCATAGAGATAATTATGAAACTTTGTGACGCCGTAAATGATTGCTAAGGCCTCCTTTTCTATCTGACTGTAATTCTGTTGCGTCGGCGTCAGTAGCTTGGATGCAAAGGCAATAGGACGATCATGACATCCAATACGATGTGACAGAACTGCACCCACACCGTACGACGAGGCGTCAACTGCTAACACTACAGGCTTCTGTGGGTCAAAGGGAATCAAACATGCATCACTGAGTAGTGCAGACTTTAGTTTGTCAAAGGCAACCTGACAATCTTTGGACCATACAAAAGGAACATTCTTCCTACGTAAGTGATGCAGTGGAGCTGCAATCTGAGAGGCATTGGGAATAAATCTGAAATAATAGTTCAGCTTCCCCATTACTGCTTGCAATTCGTGCACATTCTTGGGAGGAGGAAAGTCTTTGATTGCTCGAAGATGTGACTGTAAGGGATGAATTCCTTGGGCATTAATCACATGGCCTAGGTACTCTATTTCAGTTTGAAAAAACGAACACTTTGCTTTATTACAACGTAGACCTGCTGCAGTCAACACTTTGAAAAGGCACTCCAGGTTTGCTAAATGTTCTTCAACTGTACGTCCGGATACCACAATATCATCTAAATAGTTCGAACAACACGGTACAGAAACTGGCAGCTGTTCCAAAAAACGCTGAAAAATAGCGGGAGCGGAAGAACTGCCAAAGGGTAGGCATTGAAATTGAAAAAGGCCCATGTGAGTATTAATGACGAAAAACTTTTTTGACTCGTCATCAAGTGGAATCTGTAAGTATGCCTCTGCTAAATCAATCTTAGAAAAGAAACGAGACTGTCCTAATTTGTCCATTAGTTCGTCAGGTCTGGGCAGGGGATAAGTGTCTACAATTGTTTGACTGTTTACTGTTGATTTGAAGTCCGCACAGAGACGAAGTTTTCCTGACGGCTTGGGTATAATTACTATAGGCGAGGCCCACTGACTCGCAGAAACAG
Organism: Locusta migratoria; assembly: GCA_026315105.1. Classification (NCBI taxonomy): domain Eukaryota; kingdom Metazoa; phylum Arthropoda; class Insecta; order Orthoptera; family Acrididae; genus Locusta; species Locusta migratoria. The sequence continues at coordinate 49,013,643 of CM048753.1, read as the reverse complement.
GAGAAATCACCCCACTATCTTGCCAACGTTTAAGTTCTTCGGCAACTGTATCACGCAAGGCGATAGGCACTGGTCTAGCTTTACGAAATTTTGGAACTGCAGATTCTTTTAAAGTTACATGTGCCACGAAGTCGTGTGCACAACCTAGTTCCGGCGAAAACAAGTCACTATATTTGTCACACAATGCATTGATTTCATCCTGAGGCACTATTGACGAAATTTGAAGCACATCTCTTTGAATTGATAAACCAAACAAGTCAAAATCATCTAGTCCAAAAATGTTCTGTGTCGATTTGGCCTGAAGAACTACAAAAGTAACTGTTTTTGTTACACCTTGAAAAGAGGCGGGCAGGCTACATGTTCCTAGCACGGGAATATTTTCACCTGTATAAGCTGTTAACACTTGCTGTGACGGCGACAATTTTGGCGAACCCAGAAGTTCATAAGTGTCTTTATTAATTAATGTAACAGCGGAACCAGTATCAAGCTGAAATTGCACAGTCTTATTTTCTATGGAGAGATTGACAAAAAGTTTGTGCTTCTGGCGCACGACAGGTGCGCGAATGTGGGCAACGTCTGCTACGGTTTGTTTACTGCGCTTGCGCGGGCCGCGTAGTGAAGTAAGCGGCTCAGACTCGGCACGCAGCGGATTAACAACACTGTCACTAGATGGCACTACCGCCGAATCGGCGTCCGCGCAAGCCTGCGAAGCTACTCCAGATTTACTAACTACTGCACTACACTTTTGAGTAGCTACTTGATGTCTACTGTCACTAGCTACACAGTACTGGGCACTATTACAAGGAGCAGTTGCAGAAGGCACTAATTTCACTACAGGAATGCACTGTTCATAGTCATTTTGCTTGTCCCGAACCCGTTTCCGTTGCACTGTTTTACGCGCTCGTCGGCGCTTGCGACGTGGCTCACTATATAGGTTTGCAGTAGGCGCAGAATAAATGTCTTGTATTTGAGAATCACGAGAAACACTGTCAAAGTTCACAGCGTGTATGACATTTACAGCCTGAATTGTTCTTGCACTGTTTCTAACGGCGCCGTTCTTGCGCCGTTCTTTGAAATTTTGTTTTGCATACACACTGTCCGTACATGACCTATTTTGCCACATTGATAACAAGTTGCGTTGCGACTTGGGCACTGAGCACGTTTGTGGCGAGATACACACTGGGGGCAAGATTTAGGAACATTTTTCTGAAATGAGCGTTGGTGCCCGTTATGTAAATTACTGTGTCTAACACTACGGGGCGACCTTTGCGTCGCACTTTTACTCTGGCTACTGTTCACTGTCTGTTCAGCACGGCCGGTAGAAAAATAAGAATCACTAGTGCTATACTGAAAACTACGGCTAGGAAAGCGTCCGTTGCGGTGCACTGAATTTACACTATGGCTTTGCATTTCTACATCTGCTAAGTCAAAAGTATCATGCGCTTCTATAAGCTGCAGTACACTGTCTAATGAGGGGTCAGACTGTTTCAGAATTGCTGCTCTAATTCTGGGGTCCTGAATGTTCTGCGTAATCGCATCTCTTAACATAACGTCACTATAAGAAAGTCCACAAGAGCAAGTAAATTTACATTGGCGGGTTAAGCCCTTCAATTCCGTAATCCACTCTTGGTGTGACTGCTGCGGTAATTTTTTAAGTCTGAAAAATCGGTATCGTGCAGCGGCTACAAGAACTTTTCTCTCATAATGAGCATTCAGTGCATCTACAATTTGTTCAAAGTCTACATCACGAGGAGATGCGAGAGGGAAAAGTTTTTGCAATAGTACGAAGGTCTGGGGGCCCACAATCGATAAGAAAAGGTTCTTCACTCTCTGACCTGTAATTTGATGAGCCGCGACGAGTTCTTGAAACTGTGCGAAGTAGTCGCTCCATTCTTCCTCACGTTAGTTGTACTGGCGAAATGTAGGAAGCGGTGCAGCGGCAGGTGTGGGCTGCTGATGTGATGGCTGTTGTTGTTGGTGAACACCCTGTGCCGTCAACTGCGACACGGCCTGCAGTAGTTGAGTGATTTGCGCCGTCTGTAACTGAATAATTTCCATTAAGTTTGGGTTCGGGGTAGTGGCCATGCTGACCGATTAGGCGCCGCGGATACAAGTAAATTATAACAAAACACAAATGCAATATGAAAGAGGACGCTCTGCAACAAAAAAGTCCACAAAACACGTAACAAAATATCTTCCCCCAAAATTCTTATAATAAGGGTGGGTGGGCGGGAGCAATTTTTGCGTGCTCCGACTGCTGCTGTCTGGCTGCTGCAAGCGGGTTGGTCCAAGGTCCTATCACTCCTCGTCGCCACTTTTGTATCCCATCCTTGTCGCCACTTTTGTATCCCAACTTCGCCGCCGCTTTTGTGTCCCAGCCTCGTCGTAGGTGTCGATGGCCGAGTGGAACGAAACCGACACAGGAACAAAAATAGCACGCTGGTGCAGGTACGGAGGGGAGCAGCCAGAAACTATAAACACTAGAGTAAATTAGAAAGAGATATATATTGCACAGAATGTAACAATACTTAACTTTTACATAGTACTGCAGAATGTTGATACATAGTTGTTAGAGGCCTGCCTAGTGCCTGTACGATAGCAAAGTCTTCACTCGTGCCTACCTGATTACGAAGGTCCTAACTGGTTGCTATCTCCGTCCGAATTGCCCGGTGTCTTTCCGTGGTGGCCACGAGCGGGGTTGCAGCAGAGGGCGCTCGTGGCTGTCGTCGTGAGAACGCCGCGCCGTGTGTGCATGGCGGCGCGCGGCGAAATTAGGTGGCGCGCACTTTGTACTTGTGCGACACCATAGCTTTTGTTTGAATTTTTTCGATGTTTTGACTCTTGGAGTGTCGAAGAGTGATTTGAGGTCAAGGGTCACGCACCATTTTTAATTCATTTGTTCGTCCTTGTCTCCTTCGTATATCGATATCTCCGTTTTTATCACCTTTTATTTATCCATTCTCCACGGCAATTGTAAAAGCACTCTGCTGAAGAACGACGTTGAGGCCTCTGCCAGACTGCCGCAACAAGAGTGTTGAAATTCGATTTCAAAAAAAATTATAAAAGAATTAACGATTTATATATCATCTATGCCTAAAAAAATTAAAAATAATAAAAATTTTAAGTTGACCCTTTCTCTCCCTTTCCCGCCCCTCCAAGCCTCCCTTCTCTCTTCCAACCCCTGTGCGGTTTCAGTACTGTGATTTTAAGTGTGCGCCGTGTAAAGCGTCGCGTAACGTGTCATGCCGCTTCTTGTTTCTAAGACTTCAGCAGCCGCTGAACGGACAGAACAGGGTGCTGCCGTCTATTTTATCAGTGTCTCCAGCATCGTCGACGATTTTACTTATGACACAAGTGTTTAGGCACCGTGGCAGTTTTATCTCTGAATATGTGTCTTTTATCCACCAATTTTATCAGCTATTTATGCTTTAAAACTGCATTAATTTTATTATTTTAGTCATGTTCTCCAAGGCTGAAGAGCCGCTATCCTGCCCAACAAGCCGGTGAAACAATAAAGAAAAAAAATTGAAGTTAATATTTCATCTAGGTGTGATTATGTTGCCCTAAAATCCCTTTTTACAAAGAAGCCAAAAAATTAAAAATAAAAAAAAATAAAAAGAGTGAAGGCTCGAAAAAATATTTGCAATCTTCTCGATACGATTTTCGAGACTCCTCTCTTTCTGGTTTTTTAAAAATAATTTTTTTCTTTTTAAAAACGTATGTATATTAATATTTATATTTCACTAGCACACCCGGCAACGCTTCGCAGTAGCTAATGTGTTGTTGTTGTGGTCTTCAGTCCGCAGACTGGTTTGATGCAGCTCTCCAAGCTTCCCTGTCCTGTGCAAGTCTCTTAATCTGAGAATAACCTACATCCTTTTGAATCTGTTCACTATATTCGTCCCTCGGTCTACCTCTACGATTTTTACCCCACACGCTTCCTTCTAATGCTAAGTTGACAATTCCTTGATGTCTCAGAATGTGTCCAACCAATCTATCCCTTCTCTTAGTCAGTATATGCCAGAAACTCCTTTTCTCCCCGATTCGGTTAAGCACCTCCTCATTAGTTACCTGATCTACCCATCTAATTTTCATCATTCGTCTGTAGCACCACATTTCAAAAGCTTCACTCATCTTTTTATCTGTATTCCTAATCGTCCACGTCTCACTCCCATACAATGCTACACTCCAGACAAATGCTTTCAGAAAGGACTTCCTAACATTTAAATTAATATTGGATGTTAACATGTTTCGCTTCTTTAGAAACGCTTTTCTTCCCATAGCCATTCTGCATTTTATATCTTCTTTACTTCGGCCATCAGAAGTTATCTTGCTACCCAAATAACAAAATTCATCTACTACTTTTATTGTCTCATTACCTAATCTAATTCCTTCAGCATCGCCTGATTTTCTGACATTGCATTCCATTACCTTCGTTTTATTCTTGTTAATATTCATTTTATATCTTCCTTTCAAGACACTGTCCGTCCCATTCAATTGCTCTTCCAGATCTTTTGCGGTCTTTGACTGAATTACTATGTCATCGGCAAACCGGAATGCTTTGATTTCTTCTCCCTGCACTTTAATGCCCTCTCCAAATTTTCCCTTCCATTCCTTCACTGCCTGCTCAATGTACAGATTGAACAACATTGGGGAAAAGTTACAACCCTGTCTTACTCACTTCCCAACGTCTGCTTCCCTTTCTTGCCCTTCGACTATAATAACCGTTGTCTGGTTTTTGTATAGGTTGAATGTAACTCTTCGCTCACTATATCTTACCCCTGATACCTTCATAATTTGGAAGAGTTTATTCCAGTTGACATTGTCAGAATATTTCTCCAAATCGACAAACGCTAAAAACGTAAGTTTCCCTTTCCTTAGCCTATCTTCTAAGATAAGTTGTAATGTGAGTATTGTCTCCCGTGTTCCTACATTTCTCCTAAATCCAAACTGATTTCCCCGAGGTCGGATTCCACAAGTCCTTCCATTCGTCTGTACAGAATTCGTGTTAGTATTTTGCTGCATGGCAGTAACTGGCAGGAGGTAATCACGCGATTCGGCGCACTCTCGTATCCTCCCGCTGTTCCCAGTCAGTCTTCGGAAAAAGGAGCGGACGAACTAAGAGGCGAGGGATCTGCGAACTAGTGCGCGTCGTTCGTCTGTGGGGGTGCTCTTACGAACTAGTTAGTTGGCGAACTACACAAGACTAGTAAAGAGGTCCAGAGAGCTTTACAGCAGATAGTGGTATCGAGAGCTGCCAGGGGAGGGCTGATTCAGGAATATAGAAACGGCAGTTTTGGCCCACTTTAGGTAACGGTAGTAACACTAAAAGTGGGCCTTTGCGATCGTCTTTTGACAGCTCGAAATTTAATTGAAAATAACCGCTTAACTATTCATCTGACACGAAAATTGATCAACCCAATTTGTAGAGGAGAAAATTCTCTACAACTTTGCTCTCTTATTTTTTTTTTTTTTTTTTCATATCTCGTAGCGTTTCAAAGATATTTGCAAAAATAACGGCGATTTTGGGATGTATTTGTCTGTCTGTCCGTAACGTGTTACCTGTTTTTAAGACGAACCGTTCAACCGATCAGCACCAAATTTTACAGACATGATTGTAGGCCGCCAGAGACCAGAACCGCCCTTTCTCAAATTTTTCGGACAAAACATACGGTCTACGTCTAACGTCTACAAATGCCATATCAACATCAGTTAACAACGACCATCAATAGTATGAGATTAAAGAACTCCTATTTTGATTTATAGCCGTAGCGTAGTGGGCAACGTGCTGGACGGTGACACGAAATGTCGGTCGTTCGAAACACGCACTTCTTAATTTTTTCCCCTAAAAGGTTTTCAGATACTATTATTACTTAATGTATTATTATTTAGATTATTATTTTGGTCCAAAATGTTTGCAAAATCTTGTTGTTGTTGTGGTCTTCAGTCCGGAGACTGGTTTGAAGCAGCTCTCCAGAATACCCTATCCTGAGCAAGCCTCTTCATCTCCACATAAGAACGGCAACCTACATCTGTCTGAATCTGCTTACTGTATCCATCTCTTGGTCTTCCTCTGCGGTATTTACCCCACACACTTCCCTCCAACGCTAAATTCACAATTCCTTGATGTGTAAGAATGTGTCCTACCAATCTATCCCTTCTTTTAGTCAAGGTATGCCAGAAATTTCTTTTCTCCCAAATTCTGTTCACTACCTCCTCATTAGTTACGCGATCCACCCACCTAATCTTCAGCATTCTTCTGTAGCACCACATTTCAAAAGCCTCAATCTTCTTCCTGTCCACACTGTTTATCGTCCATGTCTCACCCCCATACAAGGCAACACTCCATACAAATGCCTTCAGAAAGGACTTCCTTAGGCTTAAATCGATATTCGAAGTTAACAAATTTCTCTTTATCAAGAATGCTTTTCTACCCATTGCCATTCTGCATTGTATATCCTCTGTACTGCAACCATCATTTGTTATTTTACTGCCCAAGTAACAAAACTCATCTACCTCCTTTATTGCTTCGTTACCTAATCTAATTCCTTCAGCATCACCTGATTTTTTTTAGACTGCACTCCATAACCCTAATGCACCTTTCAGCGCACTGTCCATTCCGTTCAATAGCTCTTCCAGGTCCTTTGCTGTATCTGACAGAATTGTCGTCGGCGAAAGGCAATGTTTTTAATTCTTCACCCTGAACTTTAATTCATTCTCCAAATTTCTCTTTGCTTTCCTTTATAGCTTGCTCAATGTAAAAATTGAATAACATTGGAGAAAGGCTACAACCCTGTCTTACTCCCTTCTGCATCCCTGCATCCCTTTCATGCCCCTCAACTCAGACAACCGCTGTCTGGTTTTTGTACAAGTTGTAAATAACCTTACGATCCCTATATTTTACTCCTGCTTGCTACAGAACTTGAAAGAGTTTATTCCAATCAACATTGTCAAAAGCCTTCTCCAAATCTACAAAAGCTAGAAATGTAGGTTTACCTTTTCTTAATCTATCTTCTGGGATAAGTCGTAAAGTGAGTATTGCCTCCCGTGTTCCTACATTTCTCCTGAACGCAAACTGATCTTCTCCGAGGTTGGCTTCTACCAGCTTTTACATCCTTCTGTATATAATTCGCGTTAATATTTTGCAACCATGACTTATTAAACTGATGGTTCTGTAGTTTTCACACCTGTCTGCAGCTGCTTTCTTTGGAATGGGGATTATAACATTTTTCTTAAAGTCTGAGGGTCCTTCACCAAATCTTGTTGTTAGTTGTTATGGTCTTCAGTCCGGAGACTGGTTCGATGCAGCTCTCCACCCTACTCTATCTTGAGCTAGCCTTTTCATCTCCTTATAAGAACGGCAACCCACATCCATTTTAATATGCTTACTATACGCGTCTCTTGGTCTACCTCTGCGATTTCTACCCCACACACTTCCCTCCAATGCTAAATTTACGATTCCCCTATGTCTAAGAATGTGTCCTACCAAGCGATCCCTTCTTTTAGTCAGGGTATGCCAAAAATTCCTTTTCTCACCAATTCTGTTCAGTACCTCTTCATTAGTTATGCGATCTACCCACCTAATCTTCAGCATTCTTCTGTAGCACCACATTTCAAAATCCTCTATCCTCTTTCTGTCCACACTGCTTATCGTCCATGTTTCACTCCCATACAAGGCAATACTCCATACAAATGCCTTCAGAAAGGACTTCCTTAGGCTTAAATCAATATTCGATGTTAACAAATTTCTCTTTTTCAAAAACGCCTTTCTACCCATTGCCATTCTGCATTTTATATCATCTGTACTGCGACCATCATTTGTTATTTTACTACCAAAGTAACAAAACTCATCTACCACCTTCACTGTTTCGTTACCTAATCTAATTCCTTCAGCATCGCCTGATTTACTAAGACCGCATTCCATTATTTTTGTTTTGCTCTTGTTAATGTTCATTTTATACGCTCTCTTCAACAGAATTACAATGTCATCAGCAAAACGCGATGTTTTTTTTTTTTTTTTTTTTTTTTTTTTTTTTTTTTTTTTTTTTTTTTTGCCCCTTATCTTATAAAACTACAAATGTAAAGTGGGCCGTAAAACACGTCAGTGGGACTTTTTTACTAGGTGGGCGCTCACCTGCACCTTGAGCTCGACCAGAGAGACCTTCTGCTCGAGCGACACCTCCCTGGGCGTCGCGCCGTCGCCCCCCGCGGACTTCTCGAACTTCTCGACTACCTCTGAGACGCTGGGCTGCCGAGCCATCGGCGACTGGGGAGGCTCCGAGGCCGAGCTGCTGGAGGCGCTGGACCTCCTGGAAGCGGCGGCGGCCAGCGTGACGGCGGGGGGCGGCGGGGGCGTGTGCAGCTCCAGGTGGGCGCCCTCATCCTGGGCCTTCTTCTTGCCCTTCCTGGAGCCTTGCTTCTCGGTGGGCGACGTCGGCGGGCTGCTGCTCAGGCTGCTGTGGGCCCGGCCCTCAACCACGTCGTCTCCCGAGAGGCCATTCAGCTGCAGCGTCTGCAACAGGAAGCCTACACTCACTGACGGGTAGGCGGCACCGTTCCACGTACACGACGGTCTCCCGGGGAAACTCTTTCAACAATAGGGAGTATGGAATCGGCCAGAGCATTCAAATGTTCAAATGTTTGTATAGTCTATGGGGCTTAACTACGGGGTCATCAGTCCCTAAACTTACAAATTACTTATGAACTACTTACGAACTAGGACGGCACAAATATCCGTGCCCGAGGGGGGATTCGAACCCCCGACCGTAGTGGCCGTGCAGACCGTGACTGAAGCGCCTCAGTCCCCTCGGCCACCGCGGCCGGCGCCAGAGCATTATCACCAACCACATACTACTGATGTAAACGTGTCCAGTAAGGCCCTTATTACACCAGGCAGTCAGGCTGCGCAGCCAGTTGCGTTGCTCGTCGCGGGGCTTTCAGAGTTACGGAGCCTATTGCACCAGGGCAGCCACAGTTCGGCTGCCGACTTGCTGCCGTGCCCCGCGACCAGGCCGGCAGCCACTGGCGGCGGAGGGCCGTGGCGCAGTGGCGCGTTGAGTCATGTGGGGCCTGTTATATTACACTGGCTGAGCAGCCAGGCTGCGCAGCCAGCCCCGCCAATACGACCTGGTCAGTCAGCTGTGCACTGGTGACGAAGGGACATGTCCGACAACAAATATACACATATGCTGCTCCTCGTACTTTTAATGAAAAAGAGACGACGAAGGAAGAGAATTATGCATGTGCACCCTATGCTATCATTAACGGACTCTAAAGGATTGTACTGTACTCTTTTTGATGAACTGTGTTCGAAACAAGGATGTCTAAATCATCTTTCTTTGAATTACTGTAAGCTTCAGAACTGGGGTCCCAAATTGCAGAATGTTGTTCAATTGCATTATATAAAATCTTCGGTATTCACTCTTTCAGGGATTCCTCCAACTTCAAGTTTTTCCCTTTGGTCGTGTTTACACTTTCAGTCATTTCCACCGTGGAAATCTGCAGTTCACGCGACATACTGACGTACACAGCCGGTCGCGGTGGCCGAGGAGACTGAGGCGCTCCAGTCGCGGTCTGTACGGCCACTACGGTCGGGGGTTCGAATCCCCCCTCGGGCATGGATATTTGTGCCGTCCTAGTTCGTAAGTAGTTCATAAGTAGTTTGTAAGTTTAGGGACTGATGACCCCGTAGTTAAGTCCCATAGACTATACAAACATTTGAACATTTCTTTTTTCTGACGACGTTACGGATTTTTCGACATGCGAGGAACTTCTTTTCTGTTGAAGTTAGGTGAACACATTAAGCGAATGAAATGTTCAAAATACATGAAATTTTCATCCTCTCCAAACAGAAACTCTGTGAGAAATGTATAACTCGAGATAATGTCAGTTAAATATGACGCACTGGGATCCTCCCGCCCGTCTAGTAGTAACACGTCTTCCGTATTAGAGCTCCTAATAATCAGGCACATGTTGTTACTGCATAACATCCATACTTGAAGACACTGGTACTCACTTCTTTTAACCCATTAAATTTAATAGTTGGACACTACAAAAGTGCTGTGTCTCTATGTAATATGCAGTTTCAATTTTTCAGTTATATGAAAAGTATATTCTAAATATCTCAGTACACACTGATTTATTATGTGTGGAAATGAGAACAAGTCAGTTCGGTAGCTAGTGAAGAGATCCTTGCTGTCATTTTCAAGTATTCTCACATAAATCCTCATTAGATCTAGTAACGTCCGTCTGTTACTGCTAGGCTTTAAACTGAAGGAAATGTAACTCCTATTTGGTTTTGGAAACTGAGTAGTAGCTCTGAAACACAATGGGCAAGAAGCAAAGAAATAAACATTTGTGAGTGACGAAGGAATATCAGCAAATCGAATAATAAATCACTAACTTTTCTCTTTTTCATTCTACAACTATGTTTTTCCTTGAATAACGCGACAATAAAGTTTTGCGTTGTAACCAGGTGGCAAACTACTCCCCTCTTTGCATGTTATCATTTGTCAAAATATCATTTCGATACTGTACCTCTAACCGTGTATGAGATACGCAATGATTCATTCTGGTCTTATCGCCATCGGAAATGAGTGCACTAAATAAAATAAAGTTTAGTGGTATGAGAGAAAGGTAAAGATCTCCTCCTAAGTCGAAAATAAAATTCAATCCATTAGGAAAATTTCATCCGCAGCAACATATGGTGCAACAAGCACCAAACGGAATATCATAGCAGCTTCTATTTTTTACTGCAAACTTCTCCTAATGTAGCTCAGTCTCTTATTTCGAAACCAATATCTTATTAACTATGACTAATAAAGAAATGACGAGCATTTCGTCACAATGCTGACATGTAAAGATTTAAGTAACGGAAAACTTAAATATTTCTACCAATTAGTTTTTGCGAAATCGTTTGTGAAAGATGGCACGGCATGTGCCTCTACACTGTTAGTGCAGCGCGATTCCAACCGTGTTGGGGAAAACAGCGGACGATTCAGGCTGGGTATTTAGCAGCTCTAGTGTCCAGGCAGTTGCCACATGACCTTGTGAGATGCCTACCCATTGCGAGAGAGCACTCACGCCTTCCCAACTGCTCCCTGTACCTGTACCTGAAGTAATTCAAGTCAATGCTGGCCGCCAATTTCGCCGGGATAACATTTAACCCTCTGAGTCACACAAATACTTCTAGATATAATAGTCATTGGAACTTGGATTTATCCCTCTTTATTGCCTTACTGGACCACATCACATTGTAAAAAAAAATAATAATTTTCAATTTATATATATATATATATATATATATATATATATATATATATATATAAACTAGGTTAAATCCGCGGCTCCGCTCGCGTGTTGGTTGATTATGATAGATAAGCTATCTTTCAGTAGTGTGCTAAGGATTTTGAAGGATGAAATGAAATACAATAGCTTCTTTAGAAAGAAATATTTTTAATCCAAATTATCAGGAAAGTAAATAGTGTAGATCAAATCACACGTAAAAATGCACGAAATTCAACAATAATGACTGTAATAATATCACAGATCGACCACTTGATGCAATGCGCGAAACGTCAAATCGATTTTTCTAAAGAGATGTATTAAAATAAATTTCTTTTTTACTGCTTTATTTATTTATTCTTATATTTCCTTATTCGTATGCTTATCCTTACAGAGAAAGAGCTGAAGACATTGTAGCACGTAAGGAGGTTAGAATACAGGGAGACGCCCTTACGTTGAAAACGTGAAGCCTTCCTCCACCATATTGCTAAGTTTTCGAGAAGTGTTCGTATCGTAGACATAATGTTTTATGTCACTTAGAACAGGAATAAAACGTCCGAAGGTTTTGCTGTGATGTTCAACGTGTTAAAAGAGTGCAAATTAGCCGTTAAAAATTAAGTTTTCAAATATATTATGATGTGTATTTATTACTATTTATTCAAGAAAGTATATTGTTTGAAAGTAAATACTTTGTAGTGACTGTCAGTGCAGTGCATTAGCATTAAGAGGGTCGAGTTAACACAGAGTTTTAACGCACAAAAAGCATTCCAGAACTGACCAAGATGGCGGACAGGATGAATGTAACCTTCTTGCTATGGAGTCGCAAACGTCATCGCTGGCCTTCAGTCGAATTTTTTTATAATTTGACGTCTTTCAGCCACCATATCTTCCACCCCCTTATAGCTATTGGCATGGAACTGCTATGACGTACAACGGGAGACTTCGGATAACAATTACACACAGACCATTCGTTTGCGTTCTGTACTTTTCGCTGCAGAACGAAATATTAACACACACACACACACGTTGAATTTTATATACACCGCTAACTTTCCATCTCAATATACTCAACCCCTTTATCATTATCAACCCTCAAGCAACAATGCAACCAATAAAACCTTTTTCAAAGAGTATATATAATTTTCAGAGAGTAATTATTGTTTCGCATTTCGCGTTATATTCTTCAAATACTAAATATCTATCAGATCGCTATAAAACCGTGCCTAAAACCTTCCTCGGGTATAAATTAGTAACTGTACAAATATTTAAGTCTCTGCGTCTTGTCGTTCGGACGTGATAAGCGTACACCGAACAGACATTCACATTAATATATATAGATAAATAGCTATCCGATCGCCATGAAACCGTGCCTAAAGCCTTCCCAGCGTAGACATTTGTAACTGTACAAATTTTTAGCTCTTTATGTCTTATGGTTCAGACGTGATAAACGTACAACGAACAGACATTCACATTTATAGATATAGATAGAAGTAGAAGATATACAGTGGTAGTACACTGACAGACTCACAAGCCTGACCAGAAAACGCAGATTAACTTTCTATGGGCACATACAGAGAATGGGCAAGACCAGACTTACAAAGCAAATCGTTGATGTAATAAGTAGTTAAAGCCAGAAAACAAATTGGTATCATGAAAGAGAGGAAGACTTAAGGTAGTTGGGAATCAACGGGCAAATGACAGTAGACAGTAAAGGATTCAGAAATAAAATTAAGAATGCAAAATTTGTGGTACGTGATAAGAGCAAGACAGGAGCATTGTGGACAGAAGAAGGGAAACAGGAGCACAGCCAAAGGATGAAGAGATTTTGGGAAGAGAAGAAGAAGAAGAGAAAGAAGTGAAAATTGTGTCATCATGAGATATTCGAGTTCAAACACTGTCCATAAGGGCAAAAATAATATGACTGAATGAATGAATACAGATATAGTTTCACTGTGAAACCACGATAACGCAAGGGATTTTTCGATGTCTTTCATAGAGTCCACTAATTTTTAACATTTATTATTACACTAATGTTCCGTTTCCTTTATATATATATATATATATATATATATATATATATATATATATATAAACTAATTCAAAACTAATTTTTCGTTTTCGCAAAATTTCCAAGTACATTACATAGATTACTTCTATTTGTTACACATGATGATCCAAAAATAATTTTTTTTATCAGTTGGGCACAGTGGGTGCAAAATACTAACACGAATTATTTACAGACGAATGGAAAAACCTCGGGGAAGATCAGTTTGGATTTAGGAGAAATGTAGGAACACAGGAGGCAATACTCACATTACGACTTATCTTAGAAGATAGGCTAAGGAAAGGGAAACTTACGGTTTTAGCGTTTGTCGATATGGAGAAAGCTTTTGACAATGTCGACTGGAATACACTCATCCAAATTCTGAAGATAGCAGGGGTAAAATATAGGGAGCGAAGAGTTATATTCAACCTATACAAAAACCAGATAGCGGTTATTAGAGTCGAAGGGCTAGAAAGGGACGCAGAGGTTGGGAAGGGAGTAAGACAGGGTTGTAGCCTTTCCCCAATGTTGTTCAATCTATACATTAAGCAGGTAGTGAAGGAATGGAAGGAGAAATCTGGAGAGGGCATTAAAGTGCAGGGAGAAGAAATAAAGCCGGCCGCGGTGGCCGAGGTGACTGAGGCGCTCCAGTCACGGTCTGCACGTCCACTACGGTCGGGGGTTCGAATCCCCCCTCGGGCATGGATATTTGTGCCGTCCTTAGTCTTAGTTAGTTCATAAGTAGTTTGTATGTTTAGGGACTGATCACCCCGTAGTTAAGTCCCATAAGCTATACAAACATTTGAACATTTTTTAGAAGAAATAAAAACATTGCGGTTTGCCGAAGACACAGTAATTCTGTCAGAGACCGCAAAAGATTTGGAAGAGTAATTGAATGGAATAGACAGCGTCTTGAAAGGAAGATGTAAGATGAACATTAACAAGAGTAAAATGAGGATAATAGAATGTAGTGTCAGTAAACCAGGCGATGCTGAAGGAATTAGATTTGGCAATGAGACAATAAAAGTAGTAGATGAATTTTGTTATTTGGGTAGCAAGGTAACTTCTGATGGCCGAAGTAAAGAAGATATAAAATGCAGAATGGCTATGGGAAGAAAAGCGTTTCTAAAGAAGCGAAACTTGTTAACATCCAATATAAATTTAAATGTTAGGAAGTCCTTTCTGAAAGCATTTGTCTGGAGTGTAGCATTGTATGGAAGTGAAACGTGGACGATAAGGAGTTCAGATAATAAGATGATAGAAGCTTTTGAAATGTGGTGCTACACACGAATGATGAAAATAGATGTGTATATCACGTAACTAATGAGGAGGTGCTTAACCGAATCGGGGAGAAAGGGAGTTTTATATATACTAAGTGAAGGGATAGATTGGTCGGACACATTCTGAGACATCAAGGAATTGTCAACTTAGCCTTAGAAGGAAGAGTGTGGGGTAAAAATCGTAGAGGGAGACCGAGGGACGAATATACTAAGCAGATTCAAAAGGATGTAGGTTGCCGAACGTATTCTCAGATGAAGAGTCTTGCACAGGACAGGGTAGCGTGGAGAGTTTCATCAAACCAGTCTGCAGACTGAAGACCATAACAACACCTTACGAATCAACACGTTTTACCGCTCTTATATTGTTATATTAGCAATTATTACTCGCAGTTCAAAATGTTCAATGTTTGTATAGTCTATGGGACTTAACTACGGGGTCATCAGTCCCTAAACTTACAAACTACTTATGAACTACTTATGAACTAGGACGGCACAAATATCCATGCCCGAGGGGGGATTCGAACCCCCGACCGTACTGGCCGTGAAGACCGTGACTGGAGCGCCTTAGTCCCCTCGGCCACCGCGGCCGGCTATTACTCGCAGTGTCAAACTCTTTATGAAGAAGTCTTAAATGAACATTAACTGTGTCGCTATGTAGGTTATTACACATAACAAAAACTTAAAATCAGTGGCATCCCAGAAGTCGTGTTTATCATTAGTAGAATTATATAATTTTATAGGAGTATTCACTGAACTTGTCAGATGTTGTACAAGGACTGGAACTTAAACAGTGGCATCACAATGCAATGGAAGCTATTATTGTGGCTGATAGCACACGTTGTTGACCTTACCTCCGAGCAAATGGACTCGCCGTCCCATATCACCTGCATGCGCACAGTCGAGGGAAACACAGTCACTTGTGAGCGAACGGTCTAACCTAACGATGTCACTAGGCCGGCCGCGGTGGCTGAGCAGTGTGCGGCGCGCCAGTCATGTTCTGCACGGCCACTACGGTCGGGAGTTCGAGTCCCCCCTCGGGCATGGATATTTGTGCCGGCCTTAGTATTAGATAGTTTATAAGTAGTTTGTTAGTTTAGGGACTGATGACCCCCGTAGTTAAGTCCCATAAGCTCCACAAACATTTCATTTTTGATGCCACTTGATGAGTCATGGACCACATCGTCCGAACCAAAACTGAAATGCCAATCCAACGAATGGCGTCATTATGGGTCGCCGCGAGGGTCGACAGTGCGTGACAGCCCCAGTATGGTGAAACTTATGGTGATTCTCGTGTACGACTGTGATGATATCCTAACGCATTACGTTCCTCCATGTTAGACAGTCAATACACACTGTTACTGTTAGTTTTGGAGCATCACCTGCGACCAGCTTTGCGAAAGAAGCGCCAACACTTTCTGCGTAACCCACCCATCGTTTTGTACGACAATTCGCCGGCGCATACAGCGCGAGCTGTGGCTGCTGTGTTCGGTCGATGGGACTGAGAAGTACTGTAGTATCCACCATACTCCCCAGACTTAAGTCCTTGTCACTTTTGTAGTGGATTAACGCTACCGCCACTCCATCAGGCCGGCCGCCGTGGCCGAGGGGACTGAGGCGCGTCAGTCACGGTCTGCACGGCCACTACGCTCGGGTGTTCGAATCTCCCCTCGGGCATGGAAATTTGTGTCGTCCTTAGTGTTAGATAGTTCGTAAGTAGTTTGTAAGTTTAGGGACTGATGACCCCGAAGTTAAGTCCCATAAGCTCTACAAACATTTGAACACTCCAGCAGAAGTGGGAACACAGGACCAAGTAGGTGGCGGAGAGCCACTAGCTAGTGTTGTCAACCTCTGAAGCTCAAAAGCCCCATCCAGGAATTCAAAATGTCCCTTTTCAGCATAAAGTGCCCCACGAAAAAAAAAAGACGAAAAAGAAAATAAAACCACATGAGAGCAAAAATGGAAAGAAAAAAAGTCGACAGGTCCATGCTGCATGCCGTGCCGCTTTTCCGCAGTGGGCGCGACATTTTACAATTGATGCTGTTTGTGCTCTATGATGGACAGGAAAACAAAGGTAAGAGGAAGCAAATCGATAAGAAGGCACTACCTAAATGTCACATATTCCTCTCACTTTTCGCAAAAGTATCCCTTTGTCCCTTTCAGAAAAATAATTTTCCAAATGTCCCATGATATTGGATAAATCCCGCGGGTTGGCAAAACTGCTACTATCCTATCGCACAGCGGTCTTATCGAGTATAGAGCGCCATCTGCAAGGAGACTACAAAAGCGTCGCTCACTTCTGAGAAGGGCCACTTGTATGAAGCCCACGCAGCCTTCTACACCGACGACTCCAGGCAGAAGATAGAGAGAAGCATCGCTAGCTATTGCAAATAGTAACAGTATACTGTCAGGAGGTCGAACCGACTTGTACAAATGTCTTACGCAGAATTTTCGTCTCTTGAACATTAGCAAAGTTAAGTGTTGTATACTGTTGTTGTTGTGGTCTTCAGTCCGCGGCCTAGTTTGATGCAGTTCTCCACGCTGCCCTGTCCTGTGGAAGTCGGAAACCTAAAACCTTTTGAATCTGCTTACTATATTCGTCCCTCGGTCTCCCTCTACGATTTTTACCACACACACTTCCTTCCGATGCTAAGTTGACAATTCCTTAATGTCAAAGAATGTGTCCTACCAATCTATCCCTTCTCTCAGTCAGGATATGCCAAGAAACTCCTTTTCTCCTCAATTCGGTTAAGCACCTCCTCATTAGTCACGTGATCTACCCATCTAATCTTCATCATTCGTCTATAGCACCACATTTCAAAAGCTTCTGTCATCTTTTCTCTGAACTCCTGATCTTTCACGTTTCACTCCCATACAATGCTACACTCCAGACAAATGCTTTCAGTAAGGTCTTCTGAACATTTAAATTAATATTGGATGTCAGCAAGTTTCGCTTCTTTAGAAACGCTTTTCTTCCCATAGCCATTCTGCATTTTATATCTTCTTTACTTCGGCCATCAGAAGTTATCTTGCTACCAAAATAACAAGACTCATCTAATACTTTTATTGTCTCATTCATCATCATCATCATAATTAGAGACTAATTATGCCTTTCAGCGTTCTGTCTGGAGCATAGTACCTCTAATAAAATTCCTCCATGATCCCCTATTCAATGCTAACATCGATGCCTTGTCTGATGTTATGCCTTTTACTTCAAAATCATTCTGCATCGAATCTAAGTACTTTCTTCTTGGTCTACCTCGACTCCTCTTACCCTCCGCTGCTGAGCTCATGAGTCTCTTAGGTAACCTTGCTTCTCCCATGCGTGTAACATGATCCCACCATCTCAGTCTGTTCTCTCTAACTGCTTCATCTATGGTGTTCATTCACAGCTTTTCTTTGATTTCCTCATTATGGACACCTTCCTGCCATTGTTCCCATCTATTAGTACCTGCAACCATTCTTGCTACTTTCATATCTGTAAGCTCTATCTTACAAATAAGGTAACCTGTATCCACCCAATTTTCACTCCCATACAACAAAGTTGGTCGAAAGATAGAGCGGTGCACTGCTAAATTAGTCTTGGTTCTTACTTCCTTCTTGCAGAAGAGAGTAGACCTTATCTGAGCACTCACTGCATTAGCTTTGCTGCACCTCGATTCCAGTTCTTTCGCTATGTTGCCATCCTGTGAGAAAATACATCCCAGGTACTTGAAACTGTCTACCTGTTCTAACTTTGTTCCTCCTATTTGGCACTCAATCTGTTTGAATCTCTTTCCCACAGACATTACTTTCGATTTGGAGATGCTGATCTTCATATCATAATCCCTGCACCTCTGATCGAGCTCTTAAATATTAGTTTGCAATCTTTCAATCGAATCGGCCATTATAACTAAGTCATCCGCATATGCGAGACTACTTATTTTGTTTTCACCTACTTTAATCCCGCCCTGCCAGACTACTGTTTTTAACATATGATCCATGAATAGTATGAACAACAGTGGTGACAGGTTACAGCCTTGTCTTACCTCGGAAACTCCCCTGAACCATGAGCTGCATTTGCCATCTACTGTAACTGCTGCCTGACAGTCAACGTAAAGCCCTTTAATTGCCTGCAGAAGTTTGTCTCCTATACGACAATCTTCAAGAACTGACATAGGCTTCCTCCTAGGAACACGGTCATAAGCCTTTTCCAGATCTATGAAACATAGATACAATTCCCTTTTCCACTCATAGCACTTTTCCATTACCTGCCGTAAGCTAAATATCTGGTCCTGACAGCCTCTAAGAGGCCTAAACCCACACTGATTTTCATCTAACTTGTCCTCAATTAATACTAGCATTCTTCTTTCAACAATACCTGAGAATATTTTGCCTACAACGCTAATTAAAGAGATGCCTCGATAGTTGTTGCAATCTTTTCTGTTTCCATGTTTGAAAATTAGCGTGATTACCGCTTTCGTCCAGTCAGACGGAACCTGTTCCGATTCCCACGCCTTAATTATCCTGTGTAACCATTTGAGACCTGATATTCCACTGTATTTGACGAGCTTCGCTTTAATTTCATCCACTCCAGCCGCTTTATTGCACTGTAATCCACTGACCATTTTCTCCATTTCCTTAAATGATATCCAGTTTCCATCGACGTTCCTATCCCATTCTACCTGAAAATCTGATACATCATTGAACGTTTCACCTACATTGAGCAATTCTTCAAAATTATTGTCTCATTGCCTAATCTAATTCCTTCAGCATCGCCTGATTTCTGACACATTCCACTACCCTCGGTTTACTCTTGTTAATGTTCATCTTATATCTTCCTTTCAAGACACTGTCCATTTCGTTCAATAGCATTTCCAGATCCTTTGCAGTCTCTGACAAAATTACTATGTAATCAGCAAACCGCAATGTTTTTATTTCTTCACCCTGGACTTTAATGCCCTCTCCAAATTTCTCTTTCCATTCCTTCACAGCTTGCTCAATGTACAGATTGAACAACATTGGGGAAAGGCTAAAATCCTGTCTTACTGCCTTCCCAACCTCTGTGTCCCTTTCTTGCCCTACGACTCCAATAACTGCTGTCTGGTTTTTGTATAGGTTGAATATAACTCTTCACACCCTATATTTTACCCCTGCTACCTTCAGAATTTGAAAGAGTATTTTCCAGTCGACATTGTCAAAAACTTTCTCCAAATCTACAAACGCTAAAAACGTTGGTTCGCCTTTTCTTAGCCTATCTTTTGAGACAAGTCGTAATGTTATTATTGACTCCCGTGTTCCTACATTTCTCCTAAATCTAAACTGATCTACTCTGAGGTCGAATGCCACAAGTTATTCCAGTCGTCTGTAAATAATTCGTGTTAGTATTTTGCAAGTGTTGTATATAATATTATTAATAAATTGTGTTGTCCTAAAGTGTCTAACATGATTTTAGCTTCCTTAGTAGGCAGCCCTCTATAGTGACTGCAGTTGATGCCACATCCGGCTATAACAACTTTGATTTGATTCCAAAGAAGAAGGAACCACTTCGAGGCATTCGCCTCAGAACTGTTGCAGAGATTCGACAGACAGTAGACCGCTCCATTCGCACCATCAACAGAACAGGCTCTGCTGACGGTACGCTACGCCTTCCACATCGCCGTGCAACAGGTTCTACACAATGCTGGTGACTACTTCGGACAGTAACAGGTGAAAACAGGTAACGCTTTTGTATCGGTTGTGAATACATAGTTCCAACCTCCGTAGTTGGAGATGAGTTATGTTGTTATGGTAAGGGAAGACTGTTTTGAAGTGTAGTGATGTGTGAGTGTGAAAAGTGCATGACAAACGGTTCAGATAGAAAAAATGATGGAGGCTTTGGAAAGTTGGTACTAGAGGACAAGCTGAATGTATTGGGTAGGTCGCGTAACTAATGCTGAAGATACTTGGTGGGGGGGTAGGGAGTGGGAAATTTTTGACATGTCTGGAATAAAAACAAGAATCGGTTGGTAGGACACATTCTGAAACATAAAGCAAGCAGTAGTCATTTAGCAATGGAGGAAAGTGCATGGGGTAAAAAATCGCAGAGAGAGACCGAGAAGTGAAAACAGTAAGCAGGATCAAAGAGATGTGGGTTACCGTCCTTATTCAGAGAAGAAGATACTTGCACAGGATAGCGTGTAGAGATGCATCAAACCAGACTGAAGTCCTCAACAACAACAATGACGACAATAGGTTCACAGATTTGTGACTGGCTGGAAGACTTCCTAAGTAATAGAACGCAGTGCATTGTTCTCGATGTTCATCAGAGACGAATGTATCGCCAGGCGTGCCCCAGGGGAGTGTGATAGGACCGCTATTATTTTCTATCTATATAAATGGTCTGATGGACAGAGTAAGTTGTAATTTGCTGTTTTTTGCTGATGATGCTGTGGTGTATGGGAGGGTGTCGTCTTTAACTGACTGTAATAGCATACAGGATGACTTAGACAAAATTTCTAGTTGGTGCAAAGAATGGCAGCTAGCTCTCAATGTAGAAAAATGTAAGGTGATGTGCATGAGTAGGAAAAACAATCCTATGATGTTCTAATACAGCATTAGTAGTGAGCTTCTTCATGCTGTCGCGTCGTTCAAATATCTAGGTGTAACATTGCAGAGCGATATGAAATGGAACGAACATGTAAGGACAGTCGTGAGTAAGCCGGACAGCCGACTTCGGTTTATTGGAAGAATATTGGGAAGATGTACTTTACCTGTAAAGGAGACCGCGTATAAAACGCTTGTACGACCACATCTTGAGTATTGCGCAAGTGTTTGGGACCCGCAGCAGGTCAGTTTAAAGGAAAACATAGAGGCGGTTCAGAGGCGAGCAGCTAGATTTGTTACTGGTAGGTTTGATCAATGCGCGAGTGTCACGGAAATGCTCCGGCAACTCAATTGGGGATCGCTGGAGGAAAGACGACGTTCTTTTCGTGAATTTCTGTTGAGGAAATTTAGAGGCCCGGAATTTGAAGCGGAGTGTAGTACGATCTTGCTGCCGCCTACTTATTTTTCGCACAGTGATCACAAAGACAAGATAAGAGAAATTAAGGCTCGTACGGAGGCATATAGACATTCTTTTTTTCCTCGTTCTATTTGGGAGTGGAATAGGAAAGGAAATGCCTAGTAGTGGTACAGGGTACCCGCCACACACCTTACGGTGAATTGCGGAGTATGTAAGTAGATGTAGATGTGTAGATGTAGAATGCGTAAGGAGGACACACGTTTGTTCAGGAGCTGGCGCGAAAAACCGGTAAATAGAGGCATTGTGACAGTTGCGAGCAGCAGACCGCTCCATTCGCACCATCAACAGAACAGGCTCTGCTGACGGTGCACTGCGCCATCCACATCGCTGGCAACAGGTTCTACTCAAAGCTGGTGACTACTTTCGAGGACAGACGGGTTCTACACAACGCTGGTGACTGCTTTCAAGGACAGTAAAAGGTGAAAACATATAACGCTTTTGTGTCGGTTGTGAATAAATAGTCGCCACTATTTAAGTTCCAAACCTCGTACTGCAACCTGGAAGTACCAGTGAGCAGCTGCAGCGCGCCTACCTGCGAGGCGCTGGAGTCGAGCGGGACGTCCCAGAGCCCGTCCTCGGCAGCCTGCAGGGCCTGTTCCTGCGCCAGGATGCGGTCCCTCTCCATGAGGTCCTTCTCTGCCTCCGCCTTGCGCCGCTCCTTGCTGCCGCGCCGCCGCATCAGACCGGAACCGAACGGCGACCCCCCGGTGCCGGAGCGCTTCTTCTCCTTGGGAGACTTGTCCTTCTCCTTGCGGGGCTTGCCCTTGTCCTTGGAGGAGCGCCTGGCCTGCGCCTTGACCACCGGCTCCTCCAGGGCGTTGTCGAGGCTCTCGCGGCTGGCGCGCGCGCTGGCGGACCCGCCGGCCTTCTTCGGCCGCGACCCGCTGAAGAAACTCTTCAACATATTCTGCAAAACATAAGAAATCTACGCTATACGGGGGAAAACAAGCATTAACCAGTTGTTGATAACTCTCTTTTTAACCATTTTTTTCATGCAGGTTAAGGCCGTGTTCACACTGCCGGCAGGGCCGAGCCGAGCCGGGCCCGACCAGGCCGAGCCGAGGAATTACACATATAGTTTCCAATTGAAGTGTTTACTACAAAAACTGGACAAGTCCAAATATGGACTTTCTGGACTAACATTGCCTGGCTCTTCTCGGTCACGACACCTATATTCTGGTGGAATACAAAATCAAAGTGCGCCTCGGTTGCACAGTGGTAGAGTGTCAGACTACAAATCCGAAGGTCGCGGGTTCGATCCCCGCCAGGTCCTAGGATTTTTATCTGTCACTTTCCACTTCTTTCACCTCTGGCAGTATTGCTCATGTGAAAAATACCGAGTAGCACCGTGGTTCGGAACCCACGTTTAACTGTAGGTCACCCTATAACTGGCTGGGTAAGTCAGGTCGGAGGAAGGCAACGGCATACCACCTCCAAACAGAACCATGCTTAGTAAAGCACTGTGGTCTTCAAACCAATCTTCGGATTGTGGACTGTTTTTTTTTTTTTCTTTTTTTACCTTACAAAATCAAAGATATATCCATTCGACAACCTGGTTGTTCTAGAAAAAGCAGACTAGTCCCTTGTTAATCAAAATATCCACTGGCGTACTGCCGGTCTATTGCGTCCAATGGGCACATATTTCGGCGATCATACATGTCGGCATCATCAGGTGAACGGACGGACTGAGCTGCTGGAAATGCGCCGGCACGGAGATCCGCACGCTACGGCGGCTCGAAGGGAACTGGGTTCTAGCCCGGTAGCGGGCCATTTAAATACCCTTCGCCCGCGGAGCGCCCCCTCCGCGGTCCGCGCCCCGCGCCGCGGCCGCGCAGTGGAACCGATTGCGCCGGCGTCTGAGAAGACGTCGGTGTGAGGGCTCTGTGCGCCGTGGTCGTCACTTCGTTACGTTTGGTAGATTTACTCTTAATTAACCCAATCGCTGGTTCCCAAGATTTGCTAAGATTATAGACACAGTCACGGTTGGCAAGATATCTTCGTAATTTGATGCAGCTTCTGCAAAAAGAAAACAAAGGCTTCTACAAGGAACTCCGTTATAAAATCCCAGACGAAGATTGTAATGAAGAGGAGGAGTTGGATGTTGATGGTGATGATGACAGTGATGGGTGTGAGGATGAATGACTAATAATGAGAACCATAACCTCTGCTTCCAGTTCATTCTAAATAAAATAATATTATAGTTTCTTCATTGTTATGCAGTCATTGAGAACATTGTGAAATTCCAATAAATCAGTTCAGTGTAAAATATTAGAGCTTTTATATTTCTCAATTTTCTACAAAAACTGGACAAGTCCAAAGAAAAAAACACTTATTAAAAATAAACTATAGGCTTCACAGTTAAAAATGAACATTGACAAAAAGGTGTTCCTATTTAGCATGCTCTGAATGTCTTTTGGATGCTTTTCACGCATTATGTTAAAAGGTGGAAAGTTTTTCTTCATTCCTGAAAAATCACTACTTTGGACTTGTCGGGTTTTTGTAATAAACCCTTCAATCGCACTGTTGACACTGCCGGCCGGGCCGAGAGGACTCCGCTTCAGCCGGCTCACGCCGAGCCGACGACATTCGGAATGTTTAATGTTTCCGGCGCGAGCCGGCGCCGGTGCGAGCCGACTGGCCTATGATATTGCTTCTGCAGCACTAGTTACTCGCGTCTCCACCCTGTTCTCATCACAAGTTTCTCTGCATGATACCCCCCCCTTTTTTTTTTTTTTAGAAAAAAAATAACACTTGTGAAAAATGTTCTGTTTATTTTTTTCTTGTGTTACTATTAAATCTGAAAAATGAATAAAGTTTCAAACATGTTTTTTTGCTGTTCTCATAAGGAAAATTACTTCATTTTTTTCTGGTTATGGATCATTAACACATCTCATGATGTAGCCAGCCTACACAAGTGGCCAGCAATTCGGCAATGCAGTGCTTCACGCTAAGCTCAATAGCCGCCGAGTTCGTAGGCTTGCGATCGCGGAATGCGGTCGCTCTGATAACTCGGAATTACTTGTAAAAGGATATAGATATCGGCACGACTACTATTTCAAAAACTTTTCTATACTCTTAGCTCCATTTCACTCGCTGTAATGTATGGTTTAAAATGCGTAGAACATAAGCTGTCCACTATCGAACTTTTTCAATTCCCTATTTGTAAATCAAGTGAGCATACTTGATGAAAAGCATCATTTGAAAACCACTGTTACGAATTTCGAAAAGGTGAATGTTTTATTCGAAAGCTAAGATGTTGTAGTACTATGTGTTAAAAAATCAGATCTTTTAAACCCATATTTCATCAAAATCGATCGAGTAAGGAGCGTTACGAAACTAAAAACTCTCGCGGAATGAAAAGTAGACTTTTTTTTTCTTTTTTTTCACAGGCAAGACAAAGCTTATAAGGAAAAAACAAGTTGATTAAACGATGTGCCGTGGTTTTATATACCGTCAAAATTTATTACAACGTGAAAATCGGAACAGTTGATTTTCCCCCTCTTTTTCGTCTCGCCTCGGCCCAGAGCGCAGTGTGAACACCCAGGCCGGCGACGCGCGCCGGCTAGGCGCCAGTCGGCTCGGCACATCTCGACTCGACTCGGCCCGGTCGGCAGTGTGAACGACTCTAGGTGGTACAAATTCGATATTTAGTTTTTTAATTTTTTATTTATTTATTTATTTATTTATTTATTTTTTTTTTTTTTTTACTTTTGCTATTGGGGATAGGAAAATGAAATATTAAAAAAAGAAAAAACACCTCACCTCCTGTAAACTGATTTGCAAGTCATATAAGGTCCTCAAATGTTCAAATCTTTGTAGAGCTTATGGGACGTAACTGCGGGGTCATCAGACTCTAAACTTACAAACTACTTATCAACTACCTATACTAAGTACGGCACAAATATCCATTCCCGAGAGGGGATTCTGACCCCCGACCGTAGTGGCCATGCAGACCGTGATTGGCGCGACGCAGACCGCTTGCCCACCACGGCCGGCTAAGGTCCTCAGAGAAATCTAGAATCTAATATATAAATCAGAGTGTCCATGTGTTTGTACATGTTGCATACAAATCTACAGTTTTGTTCCAATCTTTATGAAATTTTGTACACGTAAGCTTCAATCCACGAGGACGGTCTCCGTAAGTGTAAGAATCACTTACGATATATAATTCACGAGATATGACGTCATAAACAATGAGATGCGCGAAAAACTGCTGCATTTTGCGACAATGCTGCTGATTTTCTCCTAAACCATTGGACCGATTTCAACCAAATTTGGTACACACATTCCTTACCGTGAGGTAACAATTGCTTCATGGTTAAGAATCACATACGGCACATGGTTCAAAAGATATTATGTCATAACCAATAGAAATCGCAAAAATGCCATATAATGCGGCGAGACTTTAGAAATAGACTGTATGAGAATGACAGTACTTAGCGACTTGCAACAAACTTTAAAACATAAATTCAAACCTTTATTAAACTTTTTTCTCGCTGGAAACCATAGTAAAATGATGAAAGGAAAAAAAGTTTCTCGCTTAATACTTTTCCGCTGTTTATGGAGTAAAATTACGGCATTCGGTATGACGTTACACTTTATAATTTCTACACTCCAAATTGTAGCAGTAGCAAATTTCACAAACAGAATACACACATATTGTTGAATGTACCTTCTAAATTCTAACACTGTACGACACATAGTTCATGAGATATGAGCACATAAACAGTAACGTTCATGGAAAACCACCCCATCACGCACCAATTTTTAATCTATTATTTATTTAATACTAATTGTATTCGCAAAAGATTTTACTGGCATACAGCACTTATACAGATGAATATATATCTGAAAAATTCTTTCTTGATATAATTATTGAGTCAGGAATCGATAGTCAGTTGACGCCGACGAGACGACACACTATCAGTGGAGCCATGAGGGGCAGTAAATTGGTGTAACTTGCTATTCTGCGACTCAGGCGTGGACATGGCCCGAGGCATGAAATATGTACGTGACCAAGCAATTCAGAACATTCTAGAACAGCGGTTCCCAACCTTTATTGCTCTGTGGTCCATCCACTGCATAAAAACATCTGGGAAGCCCAGCAACTAAATAAATTGTAAAAATCAGCACACACAAAACGCGTGCGCATATAATATGCATTATTAGTTAAACATACTAATAAATTATGCGAGAGAAAAGATTTTTATTGTATTCGCTTAATAACAGCAAGTACGCGAAAACTCAAAATCGATTTAAGAAACGCAGTGGGATATTTGACACTCTTTGTCACTTTCAGGATATCCATGTTTGACACGAACTGCAGCTGTAGCGTAAATTGACGGTTTATTTTCGTGAAAAGAATTGCAACCAGTTTTTTTATTTAATCCAGAACTAGTTTTCGAGCCACTGCAGGCTCATCTTCAGTGGATAACGTTACAGGAACATTTATCTCCCACTAAGTGTAGGTTATGCTGTCATGTTGATTTGTGTTCTTACTGTGGGTATACATGTAACCAAGTTGTGCAGTGGGCACTGATGTTTTTTAACTCACGAGCATTTTTTGCTACACTTAGCGTTATATATATGTGCTCTTTTTCTAAAAAAAAGTTTGGGGGTACTCAGATATTCGATATAATGCAGCGAAAATTACTCATAACTGAATCATGGGATACCACCCGTCGACCTTTTCCCATGACGTCAGAACATGTCGAACTACAAAAGAAAATAGTATCGGACTCTTCAATTGACTTTACTACACCTCAAATGTAGCAGGCGATACCAAGAAACACCCAAACATACAAGATAATGTGGTATCGAGCACTTCAGTTCCCATCAGCCCCCGAATAATAAAAGAAACTGGTATCGTACAGTTCAGTTGACCTATAATACACGTCTCAAATGAAACAGGTGATTCTAATCAATCCCCAGACATACAAAACAATACAATGAAATATTACCGAACACGTATTTTGACCTATAAAACAACACTAAAAGACACAATACAACAAAAACCACCCATGCCTATCAACAACAATAAAAACTACACTATAAAAATCGTTTGTAACCTTGTTTGGCTCCCGAAATGGAAAAGAAGATGGGTGGTACTGGTGTCCTATGATTCAACTGAATCAATTTTTAATACAGCTGAAAATTCAACTAATAAACTACAGTATACCTTACATTAATAGTGGTGGATTTTTTTTAAGTGAAATAATTGTGTACACCGGAGTTTAAAGTAATATTGTATTGAAATTCTTTTAATGGTAACAAAACTTTCCTACCAGGAAGGAAGCTTGGGGTTTAACGTCCCATCGACAGCATTGTCATTAGTGACGGACTTTCCTACAAAGTTGCTTAAATGTTAATACTTATTCATCTAAAATAGATAAACTAAAAAATTTTAACTTATAAAACAGATTGTACTTCATATGTGTCCCACCTGTGATAATTCCTAGTCCTACGCATGATGCTCTTTTATTGCAATTTTTATAAGTCAGTTTTAATTATGCAACATTTATTGGTGTTTCATTACTGTTGACAAAAAGCCTGCAGACATCAGAAATGCAATGGTGCTTAGATTAGTGAGTGGTGAACATTCTGTATATATAAAATATTCATACAATCAAACTGAGAAACCTGTGCGAGTTAGTTTACAGAGGTGTCGTGGACTATTTACAAAGCTTGCAGATTGCCAGTTAGTTCCTAAGTATCCAAATGGATGTAAAATTAAGGCAGCAAAGTTCAAGGACCTTCAAATCTTACTGTCATTCGTGCCTCCAATATATCAGTCATTGATAACTGACGATACAATACAATGGAACAGGAAAACATTGATGAGGAGTTTGACTATTAATGACGTGCTATGTAATGTGTTCACATGTCAAGTATCTCATTTTCTGTACTTTAAATTGTATTAAAGTGGCCTAATATTTAGTATTATTTGTAAAATGTCATCTAGTTACTATAACAACTGTTTGTATCACAGTAGGAGTTCACATTACTACAGAAAATTATATTTCCTTAATTCCCATTTACTGACACAACATACTCTGGTGGCATGTGCCCCTTTCCCAATGGGCAGCTCAAATGTAGGCTAGTGCAACTGTCCCACCTGTGTCAGTGCACTCCCCCTTAATTGTAAAACTAGTGGTACATTGTAATTAACATCAACTAGCATTACAACAGCTTCCAAATGAACATCAGTTCATGACTGCCGTAGTCAGCACGCCTTCTTTCATTTCTCTTGGTATCAGTAGTGTGATGCCTGCCTTTCATATACCAAGAGCGTACAAAGCCCATGGGTTCAAACACATGCAGTGGAGGACCAACCAATTTAATAAACATCAGATTGCTGACAGCAGAGAGATGAGGCTCTTGTAGGTGTGATAATGAGGTTCATTTGCGAAAACCCACGTTCACATTCACTAGTAGAAATGGGAACACCATTTCACTGAGAGGAGGAAGGAGCGATGCTGACATTTTCTTCTCCATCAAATAATCTCTAAAGCCTCTAAGCGTCACTCTCTTTGGAAGACCAAAACGATAACATAAGTTTTTTACACTTGATTCACTATAAGTTATTGCAGGGTTTTCAGGCCAAGTCGATGAGGCAACACTTCTGCACTTCAGAGATAGCAATATCCTCTATCTGCAGAAGACGATTCTCCATTCGCTTTTTCAGGCAATCGTAAAATCTTCTGGGCTCAAGATGTAAGTTTTTTGCTCTCCTTTCAAGTGTAATTCCTCCAAAGTTCGGCTCTTCTACTGCCTTGAGAGCTTCACAATAGTGAGGACCAATGCTAGTTTCCTTTCTTCGAACACCAATATCTGATTTGTGATCTTCCGTTGCGCCGAATACAGTGTGATGTATCGTAACTGTGGTTCAAGACTTAGTTCTGCTAATTCTTGAAGGGCATCACACATTAGAGCTAAGTCGAGAATGACATCAACTTTGATCGTCTTCTGCAGCTGTAAAGTGAGCAACCAAAGCTTTAAGTTTTTCCATACTGCTGACACACTTCTAAAGATCGATGCTACCCACCTGGTGCCAAAGATTCTAGCTATTTTCAAAATTTCCATTTCAAGTATATCTGCAGGCTACTTTAACTCTCGAGCGTTCTTTGGTGACTGGTGGTACACTGAATATAGCTTGTCCAGGAAAGACTTAAAGTGATTCATATGTGTCTCTTGTTATTACATCAGCAACTGACAATTCAAATCTGTGCTGTTTCATTAATGTAACAACTCCTTTTTTTCTTCCCATCATCACTGCTGCTCCATCTGTTGCAATTGAAATAAGATGTTTTTTGAGGAACTCATTAGAAAATACCATAGATTCCAAACAATAGAGCAATGTGTTACAAATACCTTCGGCAGTAACATTATTCAGCTTGACTACATGAATGAAAATATTCGTGGGCTCTCATGTCAAGGAGCTTGGTTGTTTAATAATTTAAGATGACAACTGGCTAATTGTTGTGCTCTCACCAATAATTAATGATATTTGATTTGGTCTCAATAATTGTTTTAATCATTATATTTTTCATTTCATGGTCTCAAAATCATTGAAAGGTTGATTCTTTTTCGCGACTTTAAAAGCAGTGTGAAATATTTTTGCTGTCACCTCCTGTTCATTTTGAAACGACCTTGTTCAAGCAATTTCCAAATTCTTCTCTTTAGCACAAAGCACTATTTGTGCAGCAGCTTGATGAGCGGAACTGTCTTTATGTTTAAATATTTTTCTGCAAAGAATCCATCCATTCTTTCCTTGACTCATCTGCATGGGACACAGATACGGTGGCCCAAGCTTGTGCGATATTCATGCCTTGTTTGTTTCTTTCGATGCCCAAATTTCCTACTTCTTTGCAAACTTTGCAACCAAGTTTTTTTATTTGACAAGATTAACCAGTCATATTTCTCACGAAATGCAGTTTCTTGATTAAAAGACCAAAATTCTGGTCGATCATTTGACTTGCTGTATTATCACAGGTGGGTCCAGTGTTCAGGTTTTCATTTTAACTTTCACTCTTATCATCCACCGACAGCGTCGAAATTCCTAAATTTTCACTTGTACATGGATTATTAACAAGTTTTTTTTTTTTTTTTTTTTTTTTTTTTTTGTTTTTTTTTTTTTTTTTTTTTTGATAAAGGAGCCCCGACAAAATGTTACCTTCCTACTCATCTTAACCTGTACGCTAACTCGCAAATAAGGCAGGAGCCACGGCACAATCACTAATACAACAAAGAAGAACAGAAGAGTAAATGAAGAACAAAGTAGAAAGTACGCTCACTCTGCCCCATGTATAGAATCAATAATCTGAAACGGTTGATGTCAATTCAATTATCAAAAACAGTTCGTGTCGATTCAATTATCGAAAAAGGTCTGTGTCGATTTAGTTATCAAAAATGGTCTGTGTAGATTCAATGATCGGATACGGTCTGTGTCGAATCAATTATCGAAAATGGTGATATCGATCCAATAATCGCAAACGATTGCTTGATGCAGTGCTGTCTCCCAAACACGCTAACCAAAGTCGATAGCAGTTCCTGTGGCCTTCGATAACTAAGTGTGACGTCACGTCTGTACGAAGTCTTATGAACTGAATACCCTTCAAAACTGTTAGTATCCGTTTTCCCCATAGATTTACTTATAATCTTCCTCACTACAGATTGCGCTATCATTGTTTATATCACGATTACCAATATGAAAAAATATCATAAATACGATTTATGTTAGTGAAATAAACGTTGGCAAACTTTTATATTCTCCAACACAGGACGAAAAGGGGAAAAAAAAAAAAAAAAAAAAAAAAAAAAAAAAAAAAAAAAAACTACTTTTCGGACCTAAAAGTTTAGGGGGACGCGTCCCCCCGCGTCCCCCCTGAAAAAGAGCACTGTATATATATATATATATATATATATATATATTGTAATGTGTAACGCCAGGGCACTGAAAAGGCGAATATGTTCTCTGACACAAAAGTGTGGAACCACCTGCCTCAATCCTCATTCCGACTTCCTCACCGAAAATTTTGGCATGCGAACATATTCCCGCTTTTTTCGGCTGAATGTAAGCTGGACATAGACAGTGCAATAGGCAGAGAGAGCCATATACATGATAGAACAGAGAAAGTGTCAGTTCAGGAGAAAGGCATATGCGTGAAAACAACAGTGGAAGCGAAACGAGATGTCGGGAGTCAGGAACAGTGGCAACAACAAACTAAGACAGATGCAGATAGTTTCGTTGTGATAAGTATTGTAGGCATCTCGCATTGAAGTCCTCGCTAAATTTCGAGCTTCTGTGTAGGATCGCCAATCCTGGAGATTTTGTGTTCGTTTAAATTTAGTATGCCTTTTCCTTTGCTTTTGCATCAGTGACCTGACCTGTTTTGTGTACCAAGGGGGATCGCCTCCTTCTTTTATTAATTTATTTGGTATAAAACTGTCAATTGCTGTCGATACCACTTCTTTGAATTTGAGCCAAATCTGGTCTAAACCTACGTTTAATGTTAGAAACGAGTGGAATCTGTCTTTCAAGAAGCAATGTATTTTATTTCTATCTGCTTTCCTGAACAAATATACTTTTCATCTACTTCTGGTAACTTTGGGACTTTTGATATTCAATCTCGCTACGACAGCTCTGTGTTCACCTTACCTGTATCCATTTTGATGCTCGTTATGAGCTCAGGATTATTTGTTGCTAAGATATCAACTGTGTTTTCTCATCCATTTACAATTCTAGTTTGCTCATGAACTAATTGTTCGAAGTAATTCTCAGAGAATGGGTTGAGTACAACTTCGCACGATGTTTTATGCGTACCTCCTGATTTGAAAATATAATTTCGCGAATAGATCGAGGGTAAATTAAAATCACCGCCTACTATTATCGCGTGAATCGGGTACGTTTTTGTAATTAGACTCAGGTTTTCTTTGAACCTTTCTGCTATTGTATCACACAAAACAGAATTTATATATCGTCTATTCTTTGAACTCGCTCCACTTTCTCCTAGCGTCGACTGTGCAGTGACCAACTGCTCGTCATATTTGCAACAAAGACAGATCCTCGCAGTAGTTACTGCATTGCTAGGCTGGTTATATGCAAATTAATGACTTGATATGATAAACTCAAGTCGATCCAGAAGGAAAATGCAGTTTATTTTGTAACACTACAGTAACAGATTCATTTTGCTACAGTCCCTTAATACAGTGTATCAGTACTGTGTTTTAGTGCCCATGTGCATATTCATATGTTCTTGGTGTTTTTTTACCAAAGAAAAGTGAACAATGTATAGTATCTTTTAGAAACAAATTACTCAGCTTTAAGCTTGGAACAAAAATGTGAAGTAAAGAAGCTTGGTAGGCCGACGCCTCAGCTCGAATTGAAGCAAGTGCATACAAGCCGAGGTAAGGCATTCTGCAGATCTTTTTAGGCGGGTGGGGTTGGGCGATGCCGGTAACAAGATCCGGCACTCAAAGAAGTGAACCCCCAGTCATCTGAAGGACCAGCCGCCTCTGATGGAAATATAAAACAGCAGTAGCCTACAGGCACATGTAAAATCTCTTTGGTATAAAGTATTTCTTTGAATGACAAATGAGCGGTAATGGATGTTCATATGTCTAAACATTATACGAGCTAGCAGTTATGTTAGCCGAACTTAATGTATGGCATACTTCAATTAGTGCTAACTATTGTATCATTTCAAGTCTTGTAAGTTTGATTTGTTTGGTTAGGAGTAAAATGCAATGGTTCCTGACAATGAAGAAGTTTTCTTTCCCTTTGTGACCCTCCAACAAGTCGAGTTACATTTCAGGCCAGGAACCAATCCTACGATCAAGGAGTTACGTGAACTAATTTTGATTATTTATTATTATTCTGGTTTTGCAATGTCAGTACATTTTTCCAGCACCTATGTTAGATTACATTAAGTTACGAATTACTGTTCTCCACTCTTCTCTGTCCTCCCGTAAGTCCTCAGGAATGTTGTTCTTCCACATTGCTGAATGAACTTCCTGTATCCATGTGGTAGGTGGTCGTCCCTTTTTTCTACTTCCGTTCGGTGTCCAGTCGAGTATGAATTTTGGAAGCCTTCCTTTTCTTGTCCCATTCTTCTGACGTATCCATGTCATTTTAGATGTTTGTGCTCGATGATTCAATAACTGAATTTTTACAATTCATCTTTTTTTTCTGATTACTTCATTTCTTATTCTTTCTCTTCTTGATATTCTTGCTGAACGTCTCGAGAAATCCATTTCTGAGGCTAATAATTTTGACTTCAGTTACCATTTTGTTGTCCACACTTCTGAGCCATATGTAATAATGCCCCGAACTATTGTTTTATATATCCTTATTTTGTTGTCTGTAGTTATGTGTTTGGCCCAGATAATCCCATTCAACAAAGAAATTGTCGTCTTTCTTGCATTTATTCTTGATCTGCTTTCTTTTTCCTGTTTCCCATCATTTGTAATTTTCAATCCTAAATATTTATATTCCTCCGTAGTTATTATTGTTCCCATCCCTTCTTCTAATATTAAGTCTTCATTTATTCCACCAATTAACATGTATTTCGTTTTATTTGTTGACATTTAGACCTGATTTTTTATATTTCTGAATCAGCTTCCTGGTCATATACACTATGTCCTCATAGTCTTGCGCTATAATCAGTTGGTCATCGGCTAATTGTAATGAGTATATTGTTCTTTCATTTATTGGTATTCACATAGTTTGGATACTGTTAAATATAAAGAGAGACATTGAATTAAAATTTGTGCTGTGACCAGAAGTTGAACACAGGACCTACTGCTTACAAAGCAGGCACTTTAGACAGCTCAGCTAACACAGCATTACAGACAAACTCACTACACGGACCGTCTCCCAGCGTGTCTTCCTCCACACCACATACTTCGAATAACGGCCACAGCACAAATTTTAATTCAATGCCTCTCATATTTAATACGAGACAATATTTGTCTTAATGAAATGAGTTATTGTTAATATTTATATCACTTCAGCCTGAGGAACAAAGCTGGGTTGTTCCTGTTTACATTCTTTTCTAGGGTGCTATCACAATATAGGAGATCCTTGGCAATTTGATACGTATTTCACAGGAAACATTGAAGCAGAATTAAAGTGTGAGGTGTAGAGGGAAACGTGCTTGAAGACAGTCCATGTAGTCGCTTTGTACATAATGCTGTGTTAGCTGAGGGGTCTAAATTGCCTGCCTTGTAAGCAAGAGGTCATGGGTTCAATTCGTGGCCACCGCACAAATTTTAATTCGATGCCTCTCCTTATATTTAATTACCTTGGTATAACAAGGCTTTTGACAATGTTGATTGGAATAAACTCTTTCAAGTTCTGAAGCAAGCAGGAGTAAAATATAGGGAGCGTAAGGTTATTTACAACTTGTACAAAAACCAGACAGCGGTTGTCAGAGTTGAAGGGCATGAAAGGGATGCAGTGGTTGGGAAGGGAGTAAGACAGGGTTGTAGCCTTTCTCCAATGTTATTCAATTTGTACATTGAGCAAGCTATAAAGGAAAGCAAGGAGACATTTGGAGAAGAAATTAAAGTTCAGGGTGAAGAATTAAAAACTTTGCGTTTTGCCGACGACATAGTAATTCTGTCAGAGACAGCAAAGGACCTGGAAGAGCAGTTAAACGGAATGGACAGTGTGTTGAAAGGTGCATATAAGATGAAGATTAACAAGAGTAAAACTAGGGTAATGGAGTGCAGTGTAAGAAAATCAGGTGATGCTGAAGGAATTAGATTGGGTAACGAAGCAATAAAGGAGGTAGATGAATTTTGTTACTTGGGCAGTAAAATAACAAATGATGGTCGCAGTACAGAGGATGTAAAATGCAGAATGGCAATGGGTAGAAAAGCGTTCTTGAAAAAGAGAAATTTGGTAACATCGAATATTGATTTAAGCCTAAGGAAGTCCTTTCTGAAGGCATTTGTATGGAGTGTGGCCTTGTATGGGCGTGAGACATGGACGATAAACAGTGCGGACAGGAAGAGGATTGAGGCTTTTGAAATATGGTGAAGAATGCTGAAGATTAGGTGGGTGGATCGCGTAACTAATGAGGAGGTACTGAACAGAATTGGGGAGAAAAGAAATTTCTGGCATACCTTGACTAAAAGAAGGGATCGATTGGTAGGACACATTCTTAGACATCAAGGAATTGTGAATTTAGCGTTGGAGGGAAGTGTGTGGGGTAAAAACCGCAGAGGAAGACCAAGAGATGGATACATTAAGCAGATTCAGACAAATGTAGGTTGCCGTTCTTATGTGGAGATGAAGAGGCTTGCTCAGGATAGGTTATCGTGGAGAGCTGCATCAAACCAGTCTCCGAACTGAAGACCACAACAACAACAACAACAACAACTAGACAATGTCTATCTCAAAGAACTGAATTATTGTTGACATTTTTGATACATTTACATTACTTTTATCTGATTTTCGTGACAGTACCATATTTTTATTATGGAATTTCATTAATTAAAAAAAACCGGCTGCTAATTTTTGCAGGATCACTTCATAATTCCGTATGTATTTCCCAGAACAACAGAAAATTCGCTAAGACAAATAACAAAAAAGTTTCCTTCATATATCAGTTTTGTTTTAATATGACTTGTTGTTAACCAGATATTGATGTTGATTTTTTTAAGGAACACATTCTATGTTAAAATTTCATACATATATGAAATCTTAACATAGAATGTGTTCCTATATATATATATATATATATATATATATATAGAGAGAGAGAGAGAGAGAGAGAGAGAGAGAGAGAGAGAGAGAGAGAGAGAGAGAGAGTATTAATAGCGATGAAGTGTAACGATGTTTCTTTGCCATTATGGATAAATAAGTTAACATAATGGGGCTGCGGTATAGTTTCCTGTGATAAACAGGTTACGATAGATTTTAATCATATTCAAGTTATTAATGGTGATTTACTATCAGTGCTGCGAGAGATCTGCATCAAGATATTACGGAAAAATAATTGAAGTCTGATACACACAGACAGTATTTGTTACAAATATTCCCATATAGATTTTCAGAGCGAAGAGAGACAGAATTAAGTCGTTTCCACTATTGAAGAAGGGTCTCAAGTACATGATGCTACATTCTGTTCCCTTACAGATTTTAAAACTGATAAAATGAAGTTTCGTAAATATGAATTATCGTTTCATAGACAATGGCTTAGAGCCCACATATTGATGATTACCTGACACCGCCAATATTATGACATTTTCACTTAAGGAGGAAGCAAGGTCTAATAAAGGAAGGTAAGAAAATCTTTGTATTACCCCAAAGACGTATATAAACAACATAGAGAAGCTATAGGCAAGCTACAGCGCAACACTAAGCAACATTGGGCGCCATATTTGAGAACGTCAGCAGAGTGAGCCGACGCTTCTGTTTGTAATCTAAACTAACGTGTAAGCGATATTATTATTATGTTCAGAGTACAGTTGCAGCAACCACAGTGATAAAATCACTGTAGGCAGGTATAAAGAAAGAGGTATGTAATTATACAGGTCGTTATGTATCAGCGTGTATTTGTTTATAATCATTCATTATACTTAGCTTTCACATTCACGAAGTTTCAAAATTATGTTTACTTCACGACTATCGAAATGCTACGCAGATGACGGTTGTATTTGGTGTGTTTTAATGTATTGACAGTTGTTTATACAGTGCAAAAATGCGTATTATCCATTGGGTAAACAACCTAGGTATACGAACTGTAATTAAACTATTCTTAATACAGATCTCCTTTGAAAAACAAGGAGTTGCTAGGCAAATGGGTAGCCAGTATGAGGCGTGATAAGTGCAGCCTACAAAGTATAGTTACATATACTCTTGACATTTTGCAGAATAGTTCATGTGTGCTACCACCGATCGAAACCGGCTACTGGCAAATGTTATTCCAACAATATTTTTGTTTCCTGAGCACATACAGAAACCAAAAGCTGTAAGGAGAGTACCAAGGAAACGTCAAATTGTGGAGAGATTGATAAATACATAATGTACTTCATGGCATGATACAACATTTGAACTACAGGCAGAATAAATATAATTAAAGATTTTAAAGAAATTAGTCTGTATTTATGTCGGCAAATACAAAATTATTGACATAGAAACATCACCAAATAATGCAGCATTTCGACGATTGTAAACATTACACTTAGGATGAAATAGTAAACGAGAAATGATATTCGTATTGGGAATTGCTTTCCGAATTACGTCGACCAGAAATTAAGGAAAAATGGAGACTGATAATGATTAATATAAAATCTATGATTCAGTGTTAGCAGAAGCCCAGTATCATCTGGCGTGGCACTGACGTTCTCAAAGATGGCGGCAACCTTTCCAATTGGCTTCAACTATGGCGATGCTGTGGCCAGTCTATGTTGTTTATATAGGTCTCTGTATAACCCTCTTTGCCATTGCACAAAGAATTCTGCCATCCATCACAGCAGCGACTCCAATCAATAAGACACGTAAGTGTCGCTGTGGGGCAACTCTGCTAAGGGATCTGACCTAAACGAAAGCTGCAGGCACGAGTGATCAACAAAAACATTGGGTACAAGTGCCCACCATCTTGATACTACAAAGAATCCAAGAAACTTTTGGTGCTCTATCAACAGGTCGAGGACTGGAGATGGTTGCTGCAATTATTTCAGGCACAAGTGGGGCTGAATCTGTTCACCAATGTGTGAGTGTAACCTGGAAGAACAGACCATCGAACATCTGGTCCAACGCTGTCCACTTCATTCGTACCCTGGCAATCCTGACAACTTGTTCACTTTCACACCCTGTTCAGTGAATGGTTGAGAAGAACGGACTTCAAAGTTTGCTTTTGCCTTGTTATGTGTAATTGTATACTGTATAAAATTACTGTATGATTAAATAAATACTGCTTTCTGCTAGATACTTCTCTTCCAGGTGGTTCATAAAATTCGAATACAGCATATGCTCCAAAATCCTCATATACGTCGACGCCAGTAATGTAGTGAGCTGTGCCACTTTGCAGTCGTTAGGCAGAGATCTTACGTAAGGAAGATTAGGGTTTCATGTCCCATTGACATCATGGTCATTAGAGACGAAGCAAAGACTCGGTTAGTTTTTCTATTGGACCTGACAAACAGGAATTAACTGATGAAATTGTAAATGATATCTTTCAGAAAGTTATTAAGTGGCTCTCTACAAATGGACTCTCATTCAACTTTGATAAAACCCAGTATACACAGTTTCATACATGGCATGACACCATTAATAATTTTAGACTTTGAACATAAATCTGTAGCTAAGGTAGAATATACAAAAAATTTAGGTGTTTGCATTGACGAGGGACTGAATTGGAGGAAACATATTGAAGATCTCCTGAAACGTTTGAGTTCGGCTACTTATGCTATCAGAGTCATTGCAAAATTTGGTGATATACATCTCAGTAAATTAGCTTACTACGCCTATTTTCATTCACTGCATGCATATGGGATCATATTCTGGGGCAATTCAACATTGAGTAAAAAAGTATTCATTGCGCAAAAGCGTGTAATCATAATAATTGCTGGAGCCCACCCAAGAGCATCCTGCAGACGTTTATTTAGGGATCTAGGGATCTTCACTGTAGCTTCACAATATATATATACTCACTCATGAAATTTGTTATTAACAATCCGATCCAATTCAAAAGTAATAGCAGTGTGCATAGCTACAACACTAGGAGAAAGGGTGATATTCACTATTCAAGGTTAAATCTAACTTAAGCTCAGAAAGGGGTGAATTATGCTGCCAAAAAGTCTTTGGTCACTTACCAAGTAGAATAAAAAGTCTGACAGATACCCAACTAGTATTGAAAAAGAAATTAAAGGAATTTCTGAATGCCAACTCCTTCTACAATGTAGATGCATTTTTAGATAAAACTTAAACAAAATAAAACATAAAAATAAAAAAACACAAAAATTTTATAAAAAATCCTTAAAGTATTGATTGCCAAGTGTAGACAATATTTACTAGACTGACACGTTCCACATCATTACGAAATGTATATATGATCTATGGAACAAGTATTAATCTAATCTAATCTAATTGAGCATGTCTGTGATGCACTTGACAGGCGCATTGCAAGAATATCAGCACCTCCCAGAACGGATATTGCACTCATGGAAGAATGGCCAAATCTCCCTCAAATGCTGATTGATAACCTCATACTGCCTATGCCACGCAGTTGTGCAACTGTACTGGTCATCCGGGGTGATCACACACCATATTAGATGGCAACGAGAATGACTTTTTCACTGTTATGGTAAATGACACGTAAACCTCAAGTAAAGAGTTCAGACTACAAAATTTCATACTGTATGACACACACACATTACAATTGTGATCAATATCTGAATGAAGAGTGTTACTATATTAACACATGCGCCAAGAATACTTTCGAACCGCCGGCCGCGGGGGCCGAGAAGACTAAGGCGCTCCAGTCACGGTCTGCACGGCCACAACGGTCGGGGGTTCGAATCCCCCCTCGGGCATGGATATTTGTGCCGTCCTAGTTCGTAAGTAGTTCATAAGTAGTTTGTAAGTTTAGCGACTGATGACCCCGTAGTTGAGTCCCATAGACTTTACGAACATTTGAACATTTTACTTTCCAACCTGTGGCTCAAAATGTATGCAGCGGACATCCAATGACTATTCGTGTCCCTGAAAGGTCGAGGTGCTGGATTTGGCCAGGAGAAATGAGGTCCGAAACGACAATAGGAAGTATAGCATTACTTTTGTGATCCTAGAGTACGATAACCCTTATAATTCGGTTCCATAATGATTGCGAAAACAAGACTGGAACAGTTACAGCGCGCATCGAGTAGGGCTGTTAATAAAATATCGATATGTCGATATTTTTACAGAAAATTTTTGATATAACTCGGCACAGTTCTTTATAGATATATTGATTTATAGACATCGAAATGTCAAAATCCAGTGGCGATATTTTTACTTCATGCTAGTTCAAATGTTTGTGAAGCTTATAGGACTTAACTGCGGGTTATCAGTCCCTAAACTTACAAACAACTTATGAACTGTAACTATTCAGGCTTTTCTGGCGATTGAATGACATTATGGGTAGTCGGGTGTTCTGCCTGATGTCAGTGTCTACTCTGCAAAATAATTCGGCTACGTAACTCGTAACCTTCATCAGGTGCGACCTGAGACCGATTTCTCAGTGGCCCATGCCCAATATTTATGTCTGCTGCCTTCTCTCTCCACTGGTGGTTGTAGGTGCTCCCTCTGTGGTCCGCGCCCGTCAGATCCGCCTCTGAGCGTTCCATCAGCAGTCTGGTGCTCCATTTGCGTTCCGCGCCCGCTCGCTGAGCATTGATGTACTATTTTCCTTTTGCTGTGGCCCTGGGTGCTCTCTGTGTGGTCCGCACCCGCCATACCTGCCTCTGATCGTGCCACCCGCGGTCTGGCGTTCCGTCTGCGGTCCGCGTCCGCTCGCTGAGGTGTTCTGCGGCGCTGATGTCAGTAGTGGCCCTAGGACCTCCCTCTGTGGTCTGCGTCCGCCAAACCTGCCTCTGATCGTGCCATCCGTGGTATGGCGTTCCGTCTGCGCTAATTTAACTTCGCTATAATGCGCACCATTTCATAACAGGCGCGACAGACCAGAGCAAGCTTCAAAGTGTTTGTATATTGTGTTTTGTGCTACCTCCGACTTGCTGAATTTCGCCTACGATAGCGGCGCCTGTTCCCGCCTCGTCTCAGCATGCTGACTTTGGTGAGTTTCGCGGTGGCATTGCGTGTGTGTGAGAGAATGAGTGTTTTTTGTGAATCCTTCCCCCCAGTAGCGTTAAATCATGTATAATTTAGGCTGGACACCGCCCGCATTCTTATTGTATTAACAAAATTGGTTCCCCAGTTTGTTTGTTTTCTAACTGAATAAACAAGTCTAAGTTCAGCATAATCCGTACGTTGCCTATAAATTGTAGTTTTAGAGCACCTTCCCTCTTTTATTGAATATTGTTTTTCACAAGTGCTAAAAATAAGATCAGATGCAATTTTTCGTAAGTCTAAATTCCGTTGCGCCATAATTATTTTCTTGGCCACCTTTCTAAGATAACTTTAATTGTGGTGGCTTGCTTATTAATGTCTGTGTGTAATAACGTGTGAGCTGCTATGTATATTGACCACTGTAGTATTAACTTCCTGTTATTGAAGTAATTTGAAACGAGTCAGTTCTCAGTTTGGGTTAGGGAACAAGGTTTTTATAGGAGGGAGTAACCGGTAGTTCACACGGACCTAGTATGCTAACTTTAGTGATACAGCAAAGTATTATTTCGTACAGTGGTCGACTTTTAAAGTCTAGGGACTGATTACTGCAATGTAGACTCATTACTTTACAAACATTTGAAGAGCCGCACACTTCGTAGCAAGGCGCCTTAGAGCGCACGGCCACCCAGCGCAGCTTAATGTAGAGTATATCTACTAATAAATGAGTACTTAAATATACAGCTATAAAAGCGGCAGTATATTTACAATGTAAAGCCATTTTTATTGGTCAATATATCGCCATTTTTACGATATATGGAGGGTCGGTAATATCCATATATCGGAATGCCTTTTTGGTAATGGTACTTTTTTTAAAATATCCATTTATCGGAATGCCGATATTTGTAAACATACCGACAATCCCAGCATGGAGGAGTTTCAACGATGAGTCATCCCGCGATGCATCGAACAGGAACACTTAGTAAATAGCATAGTGGGAAGCACCCTGCGCCGTGCAGTTCAGAGTAGACTTGCGCATAATAGTTCGCGATCGTGAGCGCTCATTTTAGTTCGCAGCTCTGCCGCGAACTAGTTCGCT
Source organism: Locusta migratoria (assembly GCA_026315105.1). Classification (NCBI taxonomy): domain Eukaryota; kingdom Metazoa; phylum Arthropoda; class Insecta; order Orthoptera; family Acrididae; genus Locusta; species Locusta migratoria. The sequence continues at coordinate 48,971,127 of CM048753.1, read as the reverse complement.
CTTTTAGTTCGTCCGCTCCGAGTGACGGCTGAGCGGCGTGGCCTGCGCGTGCAGGTGGAGGGAGAAGTTCCTCCACCTAGCTGCTTCATGCGCTAGCTGCGTGAGCCGCTAACGATATCACGCAAACCAAAAGAAACAGTTTGTGGATAATTTCTCGCGTTTAAATTTAGAGTTATCTCTATATCTTGGCATTATGGAATTTATTAGTCAGATATTGCAGAGTGCAGAACACATCAAAACAGAAATTTTGTAGCACTGAACTACGTAATCTATCAGGCAGACGCTCACCTCGAAATGACTCATCAGCAGAAGGCAAACACGTGATTTTTAATTCTGCTGCGCGCCCTCTCGCTATTGCCGTTGGTCTTCGGAAAAGAATCCAACGAACTATGAAGCGAGATACGTTTGGAATAATCATCCGCTGCTCCTAATTCGTCCGCTGCTCCTAGTTCGTCCGTCCTCCTAGTTCGTTCGCTCCTTCTAGTTCGTCCGCTCTTTTTGGCCTTTGCTACCGCTACTAAAAGAGCTCTTTTCTTTATGACAGCTTTTTTTATATAATGAATCTGTGTTGCCAAAGCGTGCGCTATTACCCGTATTTTTGGGCAATTTGACATAAAATACCAGTTATTTACACGAATGGTTAATACAATGGTATTCAACTACTTTGCATACGGAGTACTCGTAGTACTTTATTTTTAAAATAGATTTCTTGTGGTGTGAACTATGAAACCAGCTGAGCTGTATCTCAGCTCCAAATTAAGTTAACTGGCAGAATGGAATCACGCGAATCTGCGCGCTCTCGCGTCCTCTCGCTGTTCCCCGACAGTCTTCGGAAAAGGAGCGGACGAACTAAGAGGCGAGGGATCTGCGAACTAGTTCGCGTAGTTCGCCTGGGGGAGCGCTCTTCCGAACTAGTTCGTTCGCAAACTACACAAGACTATTTCACAGTGGCTTGGAGATACTGTCTGCAGAAGTGGGGCAGCTCTTTGGACAACTCAGTCTGACACTTGGGCGGGGGTCACAGCTTCAGTGATGTGTCGCAATTGCAGTCCTAAATACACACGCCGGGTACGCCCACCGAAGCCGATAGCAGGATCGACGTTGCACAGCGCGTACCGCGATTGCTCACACTCGAGCATAAACAGTGGAGTGAAGATGTTTCAGTACAGAGATTAAGGAAGTTTCGTAGTAACAAAACTGATTTTTCCGCCGTTTCATAACCACATATGAAATATGGGCCCACCACTTCACTCATGAGACAAACGAACAATCAAAACAATGTACACAAAGAGAAGGCGAAGGCTGTTTCATTTGCAGGCAAGGTCATGGCGTCGGTTTTCTGGGATGCTCGTGGGATAATTTTCATTGCCCACCTCGAAAAAGTAAAAATTATCAACGGCGAGTATTATGCGAACTTATCGCAACGTTTGGGCGAAGAAATCAAACAAAAACGGCGGCATTTAGCCAAGAAGAAAGTGTTGGTCCTTCAGGACAGTGTACCAGCTCACAAGTCTGTTATTGCAATGGCCAAAATTCATGAATTAAAGTATGAATTGCTACCTCATGCAACCCTGTTCGCCAGATATAGCCCCAGTGGATTATTAACAAAAATAAATAAATAAATGAAATGGCTCGGTGGTCGAAGATTTTCACAAAATGAACATGTCATTTCGGCAGTTAATGGCTATTTCGAGGAGTTGGACAGTTCTCATTATAGAAAGGGTGTCCAACTTATTGAACATCGTTGGAAAAGTGTATAGAGCTTAAAGGAGATGGGTAGTTACAGGACCACCCTCATATGTACTTTTTATTTTTTCATGGGGAAGATTTTGTTTGTCACAGTACATCGTAGGGTGCATGGTGGAGGATGTGTTACAAAAGACTACGATCTCGTCATGTGGATCACGATTAAAGTTGGCGCATGTTCCGGGTGATCAAAAATTCAGTATAAATTTGAAAACTTAATAAATCACGGAATAATATACGGGGTATCAAAAAGTGAATATAAATTTTAAAACTTAACAAATCATGGAATAATGTAGAAGAGAGGTAAAAATTGACACATATGCTTGGAATGACATGGGGTTTTATTAGAACACCCCCCCCCCCCCAAAAAAAAAAGTATTGCTAGACGCGTGAAAGATCTTGCGCGCGTCGTTTGGTGATGATCGTGTGCTCAGCCGCCACTTTCGTCATGCTTGGCCTCTCAGGTCCCCTGACCTGAGTCCGTGCGATTATTGGCTTTGGGGTTACCTGAAGTCGCAAGTGTATCATGATCGACCGACATCTCTAGGGGTGCTGAAAGACAACATCCGACGCCCATGCCTCACCATAACTCCGATTTCCAGTGCTGTTCACAACATTATTACTCGACTACAGCTATTTTTGAGGATTGTGATCATATTGAACATTTCCTATAAAGAACATCATCTTCGCTTTGTCTTAATATGTTATGCAAATTATTGCTTTTCTAATCAGATGAAGCGCCATCTGTCGGATATTTTCTGAACTTTTGTTGTTCAAATAAAATCCCATGTCATTCCAAGTTTGTGTGTCAATTTTTTTTTTTTTATCACCCGGTATATATATGTTGTCACCGAAGAAGTTTGTATACTGAGCAAGCCACCGCAAGGCAAATGATAAAGGGTACTTTGGCACAGACGTGTGCGGTATCGTAGATATCGACACTGCACGCTGACAGCAGCAGTTTCAGTGGTGGGCGCAAGAGGTCGCGACCGATAACACGCTGCTGACGGCCACGCCCACCCAAGATCAGTGCCGACGTCCTGTGGTACGAGGAGGTAATAGAGAACGGTCAGAGTCTAACATAAACAAACTGCCAGGTGACTTCTGCAACTTAGCAGCTGCAAGCGAAGCGTTTGTGTCTTGAATGTGTATTTGGGGCGGAGAGCACATTCAAAATATCGTCGTTCTTAGGAGAATTTGTGGCAATGTAATTTGTACCAGATATCAAAAATATAATTCAGAAATCTCTCTTTTACAATTTGCAAGGGATGCTAAGAAGTAAGAAAATAATGTTACCAAGAACAAGTGTTCATTAACTGTCGGTAGTTGTACTTTCAGGCATGCAAGAAAATTTGTAATAATTGATTCACTTGAAAACATCGGTTTTTAATGAGAATCACGAAAGCTTAACCACTACTTCATAATATTAGTATTTCAGCAGAGCCTGCTTAGTTTCGTATTTATGTTTTACAACAATTATACGTCTGTACGCCGATATATTTTGCCGGTTTCCTACTAGTTTGAAAAAGTCAACACGTAGCTATAAGTATATAGGTCCTTGCATAAACTGTTGAGTAACTGTGAACATTAGTTTAGTATAAGGTTGTTCATAAGTAGTCTGTAAGTTTAGGGACTCATGACCCCAGTTAAGTCCCGTAAGCCTTACAAACATTTGAACATTTCGATATCGGTCCAGTGGTTTAGGAGGAATTGTGCAACATTGTGCCGTGATATAGCAGTTTTTCTCGCATCTAATTGTTTCTGGCGTCATATCTCGTAAACTGTGTTGTACATGACCTTTACACTTACGGCGACCGTCTTCATGGACTGAATCTCACGCGTGCAAAATATCATATAGATTGGAACAATACTGTCGATTTGTATGCAATACAAACGAACACTCCGTTTATATATATATTAAAATAACAGCCATGAATAAAGCAACTGTATCATGTCATTATTCTGTTACTACCTACTGGCGCTGGCGTTGCTTCAGCTGCAGTTGTTCCCCTATAAAGTTTATATGCTAGCGGACTTTCGAATTGCACACAGAGCTGAGGACAACAGAACTTTCGTACCCACTACTCCCTAAGACAATAGCTGGGCCAAGTATCAAAATGTTTATTGTTTTACTAGCAGCCTTCATACCACGACATCCGCATTGCCTGTTTCTGGCCACCTAAACCTGGCTTATACAAAGTACTCATATGTTTGTAAACCTATTGGACCAACTTGCTATGGTCAGTCCCTAAACTTAGAAACTACTTAACTAACTTACACTAAGGACAACACATGCTCGAGGGAGGACTCGAACTTCCGGTGGGAACGGCCGCCCAGGCCGTACTATGACGTCCTAGACCACGCGTGCGTTGGGTCTGGCTTCCTCGTATCAGTGACACATTTAAGAGATACAACAACTTCGAGACTGGTTGTCGAAGAGAGGTAGGGTAGGAGATAATGTACAAGCGCAGAATAGAGATGAAAAGAGAGAGGGAAAGAGGGAGAGAAAAGAGGAAACAGACAGACAGGTCTGCGGTGGGGGGGGGGGGAGGGGGGGAGGGGGGAGATTGACTCAGAGAAGTTTGTATAATTACGTAATGTAGGAATACTGAGAATTAAACGGACATTCGTTTAGCTCAGGAGAGGGGAACAAGGAAATGGAACTAGTGAGGAGGGAAAAGGAGATAGACTAACACAAGATTGAAAAAATAAATAAATAACCGCATGGAATAATACAAACTATAGATCATCAACAAGCGTTACGATAAACGCATTGAGAACACCAACAAATGATTGTTAAAGCTGAATTCGGATTTATTTAAAGACGGTCAAGACTCGTTGCAGTTGTGTTCTCCAAGTCAGCAGCAATTCTAAGAAAAGTTCTGTTGGATGGTGCACTTCTCGACAAACTGAGTGTCTGACGGGCTAGATGCAGCCTAAACCACAGAGGAGATAGACACGTAATAAAATAGACACACACAAATATGTATAGAGTGCAACGAAATTCGAGCACTCGGGCTTCGCAGCGCGATTCCTCACAAGTACAGAATAAAAAAAAAATGTCTGTCACAAAATTTCGTCTTACGCTTATTTTAGCAGTAAAATTAACGATGAAGAATGATATGGGTGTGTGTCTTAGAATTACACGATTACTTCCATGGGATGTAGATGACGTCTTCAGGAACGAGCATAGAGACCTATGCCCGGAAACGCCATCCCCTCCAGCAACTTCGTTGCTCCGTAGTGTCATTGGATGACGTTTCCGGGCATGGTTTTCAAATGTTCAAATGTTTGTAAAGTCTATGGGACTTAACTACGGGGTCATCAGTCCCTAACCTTACAAACTACTTATGAACTACTTACGAACTAGGACGGCAAAAATATCCATACCCGAGGGGAGATTCGAACCCCCGACCGTAGTTGCCGTGCAGACCGTGACTGGAGCGCCTCAGGCTCCTCGGCCACCGCGGCCGGCGCATGGTTTTCGTACTCATTTTGTTCCACAACACGCTTTGTACGAGACGCATCCACAAAGTAAGTGCCGTTTCAATTTATCTCCGCTGCAGCGCTGCGACTGCAGTTCCGCACATGCGCTGTAGACGATGTGTATCAAGGAGAAGACAGTGCGCCTTTTGGAGATCGCTGTCAGTTACGTACGCTTTGTTGTGCTTGTTTGAAACGTCGGCGTCGATTGAAAATCCCGCCTCCTGTGAAATCAGGTCGGTGATTCGGTGTCTGCATGCGAGGTAAGTGAAACCATGTGAAATTTATCGCCAAATTTGCGATGTTTATGGACCAAATGCGATGAGTGATTCGATTATGAGAAGATGAGTCCGACAGTTCAATGGCGGGTGTAGTGATGTGCAAGATGAAGAACGAAAGGGGCGTCCACCTTTGGTTACAGAAGAACTGGTTCAGGCGATTGATGACAAGATCCAGGAAAACCGTAGGTTTACAATTAGTGCTCTCGCTATGGACGACGAGCCGAAAGAAACTGTTTCCAACTGGTTGAAGACACAGGCGGCAGATTTCTTTGAAGAAGCTTTACAAAACCTGGTGCCACGCTATGACAAATGCCTCAAAAATTTCGTCAGTTACGTAGAAAAATAATTTAAGAGTTGTAGACTTTTGTGCAATATAAATTTCTTCTGTATCTGTGTACAATTTCATTTTATTACCAAACGGAACTTACTTTCTGGACGCGCCTCGTATATCCCATAGAAGTTTGTTGGTGTAATCGTGTGATTCTGAAACACACTGATGTATGGAAGACACACCCATCTCGGTCTTCGCCGTACATTTACTGCAGGAAATATGCAAAGAACGAAATTCTGCGAGAGTCATTTTTATTGCTGACATGCGAAGAATCACGCTCAGAATCGCGAGTGCGCGAATTTGAGCTCGCCCTAACACACAGATATAGCAAACTGCACTAAAGGGTAGTCAATGTGGGTGGTTGGTAAAGAGTTGAGAGGACGGGCTAGAAGCTCACCTGGTGAAACTGTATGGCTTGGTGTGGACAAGTGGCTCACAGCATAGCAGCGGCCGGCCACAGACGATCAGCAAGCACTACACGGCTCTCTGCTGCCGACACAATTGGCCTGGCTTATCAGTATCGTGTTCTGCCGATAAGACAACTTATCCGGTCGGGATTACGGCGCAAACACGCTGACACGTTTACTGCCGCGCCTAGCCTCGCCCCACCGCCTTGTCAGGAGACGATCTGGCGTCGCGCACTTGTGCAGTCTCTCTGACGAACGTTTTACAGTCTTGTGAACGTTCTCGACTCTGGCCTAAGCTCTTAGGCTGGAGGTTTTAGTGTTTGGGGTTGGAACACTTGCGGGGAGTGACACTTGCGAGGAGTGACACTTGCGGGGAACCCGGGGCCCTTGGGGTGGCTTGTGGCTTTTCCTGCGTACAGGCACACCAACAAGTCTAGCACTGCTGTTGTCAAGTTTCCACACTGTCAACACAGAACGCACTGCACAGAACCGTTGAATTATGTCTTGTGAATGTACCTGCAAAATCTGCCATATGAATATTTTAGTGTGAGTCCCAAATTTGTTTTTTCTATAATAACATTAAAAACATATTAAAAATTCAGAACTCGAAAACCAGTGAATTTATGGGCTTGAAGCGTTTTGTGTTGCTAAATCTTTACATAGTAGACACGATTCTAAAATTTGGTTGCTATCGCCAAAGTAGACGAAAAGTTAAATTTTTGGTGTAATCTTCGCCGTGTAGACTGTATGTTGTAGAAGTCTCCGCCGAACCCAATTATAATCATACCTCTGAGGAGAGAACGTTGCTTGCACTTCTCCTGCGTTTCTAGTCGGCCGTGCTGTGGTACGTAACGACATCATACCGTTCCATTTCACCGAGAGCTATATATGTATTGGTGTGATATCTGTTCTTTCGAAATAAGACATCACACCAATATATGTATCATTTAGACGCAAAGATTCTGGGTTCTGTTTTCATCGCTAACACGATTAACAACGTTAGACATCGTGTATAAACAGTTAAAGGTTTTGAGTGCCACTGGAAAAATGCATAAGTAACACCTGTTGTTTGAGACTTGAAGATGACGTGAAATTAGCCGAAATCGATATCTCATAATAAACACAATGTGTAGCTGTCTATATTTCATAATGCAATTTCTAATATATATAAAAGCTGCTCAAAACCACCTACAAAAAATCTTTATAATGAGATTGTATATAATTCCACGATCAAATTGTGTTTTAGTTATTTGTAGAAATACACCTAAAGATCTGCCCTTGCTTTTAGTGCCTTGATCAGTTGTTTATTTTTAGAGGTATTTCTAGGAACAGGAAAAATTCGTATTTGCGGTAAATTCGAATATAGATGCGAATTCTGACTCAAAAGGCAGTAAATCCGAAATTGTCATAAATGGTATTTTGGTGTGAAACACTATTTAATCAGAAATATTGCGAGATAACTTTATTTTCTGCCCTTAAATATGTACAACGTAAACAGTAGGTACAGAAAAAATTCGCATTTTTTAATGAATGCGAAATATAGGCCCATGCTAATTTTGGGCCGGAATGCAAGAGACGTGAATCTTGTAATATACGCTATTTTTAGCGAATGTCCCGTTACTACTGCTCCACCTCGTTCGGTGGGCCTTTCCCTGAATACGGCACAGGTAGCGGCTGGAGGGCGTGGAGTAGGGGAGGTGTATCCCTACTTCTGGAACACCCTGTTCACTACCTGCAGCGTCCAGGTCTCCCCGCAAGTGTCTACACATTCCCTTTCCCCGCAAGTGTCACTCCCCGCAAGTGTCACAAACTCTTAGTGTGTAACAGGAGGGCTCGCTGATGCCTTCAACATCAGCGATCAGCGTCCCTCTATACTCCCACATTGTCTTTTAAGGACTTGTAAGGTTGGGTACTTCAGTCTGCCACCTTACATCGCTGATTTGCAATATGTGTTCCTGTTGTTGACAAGACCTATATTCTTCTACTAGCTGAAAACCCGGCGTTGCCCGGGTATTTATTTATTTATTCGAACCTTGAGTTAGTACTTTTCCTATCCACTCTCTCTCTGTCAATCTCTTTTTTTTCTAAAAACATGTTACATTTATCAGAGAATAGATAAGAAATCACAGGTAAAAATGCACTGGTTTCGAAGAATCCAATCACGAAATTCAACAATAATGATTGTAATAATATCACAGATGGATCACTTGATTTAATGCGTGAAACGTCAACTCGGTTTTTTTTAAAGAGATGTATTAAAAGAAATTTCTTTTTTACTGCTGTATTTATTTATTCTTATATTTCCTTATTCGTATGCTTATCCTTACAGAGAAAGAGCTGAAGAAATTGTAGCAAGCATAGACCAAAGATATGGCCTGTGGCATCACATTTCGCTGTACGTAACCTCCTTGCTATAGAGTCGCAAACGTCACCGCTGGACTTCAGTCCGAATTTTTTTTATAATTTAACCACTTTCAACCACCATATCTTCGACCCTCTTATAGCAGTTGGAATTGAACTGTCGTGGTGTACAACGGGAGACTTCGAACAACAATTACACACACACCATTCATTTACGTTCTGTAGTTGTCGCTGCAGAGCGAAATATTAGCACACACACACACGTACAATTTTATGTACACCGATAACTTTCCATCCCAATATACTCCACCCTTTTATCATTATTAACCCTCAAGCGACAATGCAACCAATAAAACTATTTTCAAAGAGTAAATATAATTTTCAAAGAATCATTATTGTTCCGCATTTCGCGTTATATTCTTCAAATTATTAAATATCTATCAGATGGCTATAAAACCGTGCCTAAAACCTTTCTCAGGTATAAATTAGTAACTGTACAAATATTTAAGTCTCTGCGTCTGTTCGTTCGGACATGATAAGCGTACACCGAACAGACGCTATCCGATCGCCATAAAACCGTGCCTAAAGCCTTCCCCGGGTAGACATTAGTAACTGTACAAATTTTTAGCTCTATTTGTCTTGTGGTTCAGACGTGATAAACGTACACCGAACAGACATTCACATTTATAGATATAGATTGCCTGTTCTTATTTATTTACTGTTGTCTACTTCTTCTGTCAGAGCGCTAAGAACCTTGCTGTTGTGCGCCCAGAAGATCCTATCCTATCCTACAGTCTCTCGGCAAATGGACAGTATTTCGTGGACAAACTCAAAGATATTTAAGACAGGATTTTAAAAAAAAGATAAAGAGACTACCTATTGAGCAGCAGGACCCGGGTTCGATTCCAGCCGCATGGCACATATTTTAATTGAAGACACATCTTTTACTCAGTATCTTCGATATATTAAGACAACACACGTCTGTTGTTGTTGCCTCCAGTCCGGAGACTCGTTAGACGCTACCCTGTCCTGTGCAAGCCTCTTCATCTGAGAATACGAAAGGCAACCTACATCCTTTAGAATCTGCTTCTGTCCCTTGATCTGCACACTTCCTTCTGATGCTGTCTCGAACAGAACGATCTATTGAGCCAAGGTCAAAACGGATTTACAAAATATCGTTCAGGCGAAACACAACTAACTCTATAATCACACGAAGTGATGGGTACTATCGACAAGGGTTAGCAAATCTATTCCGTATTTCTTGATTTCTAGAAGGCTTTTGACACCGTACCTCACAAACGGCTTTAAACCACATTGCGTGGTTATGGTATATCGCCCCAAATTTGCTATTGGATAGGGGATTTCCTGTCAGAGAGGACAGAGTTCGTAGTAATCGATGGTAAGGCATCGACAAAAACAGAGGTGATATCGGGAGTTCCACAGGGTAGTGTTATTGGTTCTGTGCTGTTCCTTATTTACATAAACGATTTAGGGGAAAATCTAAGTAGCTCTCTTAGGTTGTTTGCAGATGACGCCGTCATCTACTGTCTAGTAAAATCATCTGAAGATCAAAACCAACTGCAGAACGACTTGAATAAGATATCAGTATGGTGTAAAAATTGGAAATTGACTCTAAATAATGAGAAGTGTGAAGTCCTCCACATGAGTACGAAAAGAAATTCATTAGACTTTGTTTACAAGATAAATCAATCAAAAGTGAAAGCCGTAAACTCCACAAAATACCTAGGAATTACTATTACTTCAGACTTAAATTGGAAAGAAAACGTAGATAATGTCGTGGGAAAAGCGAACCAGAGACTGAGTTTTATTGGCAGAACCCTTAAAACATGCAACAGAACTTCAAAAGAAACTGCATACACTACACTTGTCCGTCCATTTTTGGAGTATTGCTGCCGAGTGTGGGAACCTTATCAGATGAGTTTGACGGAGCACATCGAAAAAGTCCAAAGAAGGGCAGCTCGTTTCATATTGGCACTGTTCAGGGGAGACAGCGTTACGGCAATGATACAGGATCTGGGATGGGAATCATTAAAACAACGGCGCTTATCGCTGCGGCGTGGGCTATTTACGAAACTCAAATCGCCAACATTCTCCTCCGAATGCGAAAATATATTTTGACTCCCACTTACATAGGTAGAAATGATCATCAGAATAAAATACGAGAAATCAGAGCTCGAACGGAGAGATTCAGTTGTTCTTTCTTCAGGCGCGCTATTCGAGAATGGAATGGGAGCTAAATGGTATAATGGTGGTTCGATGAACCCTCTGCCAGGCACTTAAATGTGATTTTAAGAGTATCCCATGTAGATGTAGATGCTAAGTTCACGATTTCTTGATGGCTCGGAATGCGTCCCACCAACGTATCCCTTCTCTTAGTCAGGATATGCCAGAAACTCCTTTTCTCCCCTATTCTGTTGAGCATTTCCTCATTAGTTACATGATCTACTCATCTAATCTTCATCATTCGTCTATAGCGTCACATTTCGAAAGCTTCTATCATCATTTTGTCTGAACTCCTTATCGTCCACATTGCTACACTCTAGACAAATGCTTTCATAAAGGACTTGCTAACATTTAAACTAATACTGGATGTCAACAAATTTCGCTTCTTTAAATACAATTTTCTTCCCATAGCCATTCAGAATATTATATCTTCTTTACTTCGGCCATCAGAAGTTATCTTGCTACCCAAATAACGAATCTCTACTACTTTTATTGTCTCATTACCTAATCTAATACCTTCAGCAACACCTGATTTTCTGACACCACATTCCATTACCTTAGTTTTACTCTTGTTAGTGTTCATTTTATATCTTTCTGTCAACACACCGTCCATTCCATCCATTGCTTTCCCATGTCCTTTGCTGTATCTGACAGAATTAATATGTCACCAGCAAACCGCAAGGTTTTTATTCCATCTCCCTGGACTTTAATTACCTCTGTGGCCATATGTTTACGAAATTTAATTTTTTTTGTGCCGTTGTGGCGGTCTTCAGTCTAGAAACTGGTTTGTTGGAACTCTCCAACCTACTATATGCTAAGCAAGCCTCATCTCCTCATGAGAACGGCAACCCACATCCATCTGAATCTGCTTACTGTATTCGCCTCTTGGCCCCCCTCTGTGATTTTTACTCCACGATTCGTTCATGTCTCATAATGTGTCCCATCAATCTATCCCTTCTTTTATTCACGATATGCTAGAAATTTCTTTTATCGCCAATTGTATTTACTACTTCCTCATTAGTTATGCTATCTATCCACCGAAATTTCAGTTTTCTTCTGTAGCGTCACATTTCAAAAGCCTCTATCCTCTTCCTGTCCCATCTATTTATCGCCATGTTTCACCCCCATACAAAGCAGGACTCCACACAGAAAAAACGTCCTTACTCTTAAATTTTTCCCATCTGAGTTCTTGATATTCGTAACGCTGCTTTTCTTGTCTCCAAAAGTCTCTTTTATTTTCCTGTAGGCGGTATCTATGTTTCCCTCAGCTATACGTTTCCTCTTCGGTCTTGCATTTTTCCTCAAGGCACTCTTGCTTAGCCAGTCTGCACTTCCTGTCAGCCGGCCACGGTGGCCGAGGGGACTGAGGCGCTCCAGTCACGGTCTGCACGGACACTACGGTCGGGGGTTCGAATCCCCCCTCGGGCATCTCTCTCAAGTGCTTTTCGTTCCTCAACAAGTAATGATAAAACCTCAGGCAATTCAAATGTTTGAAATTGAACTGTACACATACAATAGCTTTTATATTTTCTACTTTAAATCTGTTCCTGTCATGTGCACTGTGTGTTCAAAAGAGAAAACACGCGTTCTATGTTGTCATTATGACTAGATATAGAAAAAAAATTCTACAATTTTCAGCAGTTCAGAATAACTAACAACACTAGATGACTAACTGAAATATGCACACCATATTTGAACTGTTGGTATGCTCTATTTCCTTTGATAATCATTCAAAAATTTTATGAAATTATGAAACTGATCAAAGCACAATGTATCAATAATTTTTACATTCATATGATCATTCTCTTGAATGATTTGTATTTCTCCAATAGCGCATCATTTAACACTGACTTTCTTTTCAGCATTTTGTTTTTGTAAATTATTTTGAAGCAAAAGGCTACCAACGATCTCGAACATACATTACAGCCTTAACCTAAACCACAAAGTATACACTGGTTGAATACAGGGTAGAGAATTGGGTTCCTCCGTATAGAAGTTCCGAATCGTTTGCAACTGTCAGGCCCATGCAGAGAGCGTAATTGTGAACGCCAATTTCACTTTGTGTATGCGCGTGATAGGTGCAAACAGTTTGGAAATACAGTGCGAACGAACCCGTTGTCACCAATAACACAAAAATCATTTTCTTTCTCAGAACCCAAAAAGAGAACATTTTGTAGAATTTTATAAATACCAGCCGGACATATTTTATTGCCTCAAAAAAGAGGGGAGAAAGAGGACGTATGGTCACCCTAATCAGTTAAGTTCAGTATCCCATGTGTTATCCAAGAATTTCTATTAGGCCTTGTCCTTCTGCCTATATGATCCTCTGCGGCCTTCACTACTCTGTGTCACAAAGCTACCCATTCTTCTTCTACTGTATTACTTTCCTCCGTTTCAGCCAATCCTTGCCAAATACTGCTGTAACTCTCAACCACCTCTGGCTTCTTCAATTTGTCCTTCAGTTTGACTTCTAACCGACAATATATTCGGCACTACACACTGAAAGGTGGCAACAGCACATTTTGTTGTTGTTGTCGCTGACTGGTCAGAGATGTTGGCTGCCGCGGCCTGTGAGCCGGCGGTGGCCGGCATCTGTTGGGAGACAGCGGTTAGCAGTTACGGTTGTTGGCAGTTGCAGCCGTTACGATTTAGTCTGTAGCGAGTTGTGGCAGAGATGCCAACTTTTGAGAAATCCAATTAGTAATGGCCGAGTCAGGCCGGGCAGTGCTGTTACCGGGGGAAGGGTAGGGAGCGGCAATTTTTATGCTAAATAGGACATTACAGAAAAATTAATCATTATATAAATACGCTAACACGAAAATTGTGGTACAGATTACTAATTTATTCGTACAAGAAGGCCAATGAAAGTTACATAATTCGAAAGATTGGTTGTCGTAGATTTCACGAATATAAATATTATGTGTGCATTTAGCCATTAAAAGTGGTAAAAGGAAGTAGAAATTTTCCTATCTACAGCTTGGATCAAGTTCTACATTTTCCAACAATCAGCTCACTGATATAGCTATTCGCCTCGACCAAAGACGCTGCAATGCAGCGCATATGCCGTATTAAAATAACGTATTAAAATAAGTGAATATCGAAACATGGAGTCCTCCCAACTAACTTTGTTGTGCCGTTCAAATGCTTCATTTTCGCATTGATTAAGAGTGGTTAAAGGTAATGCATGTTTTCATACGAATGCCGATATAAAGGATGATACTCCGGTAGAGGCATCTAGCGGTGCTCGGGTGGAACTACGAAGTCGAGAATGCCGATATAAATGATGATGCGCCGGGAGAGGCATGTAGCTGTGCACGGGTGGAACTACGAAGTCGACATGTTGCCAGCTCTGGAATTCTGAATATCGCAGTATCGAAATAAGATTATTTCTTGGCATTGTATAAATATACGAACACCAAAATTGTAGTTCCATTTCAAATATTAGGCTAATGAAAGTTATATAATTCGAAAATGGCATGAGAAGTATATACTTCCGTTTTTATTTGTTGTTATTGTGTCAGGCATTTTTCTTAACACGCAAAAGATACCGTTTCATACCTCCCAGTGCCGGTTAAATTTTACCAAATATCCCAGCGGCCTCCTATGATAATGTTGGCAACTGATACTGAATAGTGAGAATCCTGTGAGTCTTCATTTTAGCCAATCACTTGATAACGTTGATGTTTTCTCATCGAATCTTCGCTTTACGAGGGCAATTATTTTTAGTGAGCGGACGAGGGTACATACAAGAACCTGTCAACCATAAAGCAGAACAGCATTATTTGTTTACATCATGGTCTGTACGATACACTAATCGAGTCATTCTATGTGGTTCGAACAAATGGGCAAATATTTTCTATCGTGTTGATGTTGCCAACATAATCACACGAGGCCGCCGACATGATACGTAAAATTTTACCCGCAGTGACCATTGTAAACACAATTGGTCGATTTTCGGCCACAGGCAATACTAGTACATATTAAAACAAATGCAATGTAACAAGACATATGTACAGAGCCTCTTTTCTTATCTGCATATTGACGTCACCTCAGATTTGCACTACAATTGTTGACGTACGATAATTTTTTTGAGTTGAATACTAGTTGCCCCCTTAGCTGCTCCTGTTGCACTGGTAACATGTTTTTTGTTTTGGCATCTTCTGCACTAACATTGTAACAGTTCTGTTTTATATTAGCACTAAATTCTGATCTCAGATTTGTACTATATTTGCGAAGATCAAGAATCATTTTTTGAATTGAAAACTCCAGTTGCCAATAAACTGCTGCTGTTTGCTGAAAGTACACTGAAAACATACTTATTGTTTTGGTATGGTGTATCTTCTGCACGAACGGAGCACTTAACACTCCCTTGTTCATAATAGGACTAAATTCTTATCTCAGATCGGCACTACATAAGTGAAGCAGGAGCTACATTTTCTTAATGAATGCTTTAGTTGCCTCCTTAGCACTTAGTTGCTAGCAGACGGCCGCGGAGGCCGAGGGGACTGAGGCGCTTTAGTCACGGTCTGCATGGCCACTACGGTCGGGGGTTCGAATCCCCCATTGGGCATGGATATTTGTGCCGTCCTAGTTCGTAAGTAGTTCATAAGTAGTTTGTAAGTTTAGGAACTGATGACCCCGTAGTTAAGTCCCATAAAAAATAAAAAATAAAAAAAATAAAAATAATAAGCTGCTAGCAGTTCCTGTTCGCAGGAAGTACATTGGTAACGTGCTCTGTGTCCGACGTCATATGCAGAGCACTTTTCAGTTCTGTGTGATATTAGCTTTAAACTCGGTCTTATTCTGCCTCACCAAACTAAACTCTTCCCACAGGGGAATTGCTGTGATGCATCAGAAGAATAGCCATCATAAGTTTATCACGAGTACTTTCTGATGCCTGAAGCATTAGTGGTTTTAGATATTCGAAAAAATCGTAAGTTTAGTCATGTCATTCGCAATGTCGTAATTATTGGAGGAAATTCGTAAATTTTATACTGAGATGGAAATTGTAGAATTGTTGGTATAATGCACTTGTTCTCTAAAAATGTGGAAACTATTATAAGGCAACTTCGGTCTTTTATTTTCCATTGTTATAGCGATTTTGATTGGATCAGTTTAAATGATAATAAACAAAGTAAATTTACAACTTTTTCATTTATATCAGCCAATATCACTTATTTTTTAATCACTATTTCAGACGACAGCTTAATTTCTTATTTTTAATTGAAAGCCAGTAGTTTTTATAATTTGTTATCTGCAGGGCCCACAGTTTTAGTGATGTCGTACATCGACATTTTAATAAGAACAATTACATAATTTCAACACTTTATATTTTAATTCCTATTATTTACACGATAAGCTTATTTCGACTTGATAGTCATCTTCAGGTGTTATGCCACATTCTGTTATGTTGTACATTTCAATATTATTGTGACGTGATATATTTTATTATTATTTCTTCTTCTTTTAATATCACGTAACTAATAATATTGTGCTGTCATGCAAGATCTTTATCAAGTTACAGGTTTTGACTTGACAGCTCTACAGAGATTTTTATAATTGATAAATAAAAGTGTTAGTAAGGATGTTCACATATTCAGCATTTTCATAGCCGTAGCGGTAGGACAGTTTTGACTTTACTAAGTATAAATCAGGATTACGTACGATACTCAATTTCCTAATGCACTACATGAAGTGTGGTTTTCAACAGCAAGAGGTGAGTGAAATAAATTTATTTATGATTCGTATTCCGACCAGGGAGGCAGATTGTTGTGTGTCTGTTATGCATTTTGCACGTACTTAGTATCCTCATTTGTTATGCTGTTACTAGTTTGTCAAGTAGCTACCAGTACTTCTTGCCAATCATGGAAAGTGCTTCATATACCAAATTCATTACACCACTTGTTTACTGTTCCCATCTGTTATGCTCTTACAATAAAGTATAATATACTTTTTCCTTTGTGCTAGAAACTCTCCAATCCCGTTAAAAAAAAGTGCACGAATATTTTGTAGGCGCGTTTTTTGCTCATTGGGCTCCAGAAACTATGTGGAACTGTTCCTTTTCTTCTTCTGAATCCAAACTTCCTCCCCGGTCATGTATCTAACTTACGACTAAAATTCAAACGTTGCCATTATGACGACTAATCTGGTTTTTTCTCCGTTATTTCTTTCTTGTACATGAATGACGCTTCGAGTTGATTACTAATGACGACCGACACCGAAAATAGCGACAGGAGCGAAGAAATTCGGTGTATTTGACGCACATTGTATGTCGTCACAAGTCTGTATCTGTATCTCGAAGACTGGGTGGAATCCGCAGAGTCCCGTATCATATCGTGAAGTTGCGTAACATCGCCAGTCTCGCGCTATCGCCAAACTGAGATATCTGTGGGAGATTAACGACGACTCCATCACCTTCCAGGTGACAGTCACGCACAAAAACATCCGTCCTGGACTTGTAACACACTTTTCTTACTGAGAAAAAAAAAAAAGAAATAAATAAAAATTTAAAAAAATTCCAAAAACGACTTAGTGTCGTTGCATGAGTCACGCGCCAATTCTGGTTAACACAGCGTAGGAAATCAACGCTGATTGGTCGCTGTGACTTACATTGGAATCCGACCTCGGAGAAGATCAGTTTGGTTTTAGGAGAAATGTAGGAACACGGGAGGCAATACTCACATTACGACTTATCTTAGAAGATAGGCTAAGGAAAGGGAAACCTACGTTTTTAGCGTTTGTCGATATGGAGAAAGCTTTTAACAATGTCGATTGGAATACACTCTTCCAAATTCTGAAGGTAGCAGGGGTAAAATATAGGGAGCGAAGAGTTATATTCAACCCATACAAAAACCAGACAGCGGTTATTAGAGTGAAGGGCAAGAAAGGGACGCAGGGGTTGCGAAGGGAGTAAGACAGGGTTGTAGCCTTTTCCCAGTGTTGTTCAATCTGCACATTGAGCAGGCAGTGAAGGAATGGAAGGAGAAATTTGGAGAGGGCATTAAAGTGCAGGAAGAAGAAATTAAAACATTGCGGTTTGCTGATGACGTAGTAATTCTGTCAGAGACCGCAAAAGATCTGGAAGAGAAATTGAATGGAATGGACAGTGTCTTGAAAAGAAGATATAAGGTGAGCATCAACAAGAGTAAAACGAAGGTAATGGAATGTAATGTCATAAAATCAGGCGATGCTGAAGGAATTAGATTAGGTAATGAGACAATAAAAGTAGTTGATCAATTTTGTTATTTGGCTGAAGTAAAGAAGATATAAAATGCAGAATGGCTATGGCAAAGAAAAGCGTTTCTGTTAACATCCAATATTAATTTAAATGTTAGGAAGTGCTTTCTGAAAGCATTTGTCTGGAGTCTACTGGGAGTGAAACGTGGACGATATGGAGTTCAGATAAAAAGATGATTGAAACTTTTGAAATGTGGTGCTACAGTTGGCTAATGAAAATTAGATGGGTAGATCACGTAACTAATGAGGAGGCGCTTAACCGAATTGGGGAGAAAAGGAGTTTCTGGCATATCGTAACTAAGAGAAGGGATAGACTGGACACAATGTGAGACATCAAGGAATTGTCAGCTTAGCATTAGAAGGAAGTGTGTGGGGTAAAAATCGTAGAGTGAGACCGAGGGACGAATATAGTAAGCAGATTCAAAAGGATGTAGATTGCCGAACGTATTCTCATATGAAAAGACTTGTCCAGGACAGGGTAGCGTAGAGAGCTGCATCAAACCAGTCTGCGGATTGAAGAACACAACAACAACAACAAATCTTTGTAGGAAAAGGAAAAGAAGAAATTTGTCATATCCATTCAAAAAACCTGTCAAATGAATTCTAGGGCTATTAATACTTCAGTGCAAAATTCCACATTTCCGACGTGAAGTAAATTTTAAGCTCACCACATGGGTACGGAACTTGGCGCTTTTTAAAAACACAAATAGACTTTTTAAAACAACATATAAAAAATTAAATATTCAAATGTTTGTAAACTTATGGAACTAAACTGCGGCGGTCACCATTCCTTAAGGCCCCTACACACGCTCTGATTTATCCTCCGACCAACCAACTGTCAACGAACCAACCAAATTCGTAGCAGCCTACACACGTTCCGACCAACTGCCTGCAGCGCAGCGATTGCAGCGCCTCCCTTTCTGGTGTCTGTAGGACTGTTCTTGTTTTCGCGCGTTCGCTGTGCAGACTGCAGACGATCGCATGGAGGAAGTTGGTCGGGTAGCGCTACCACAGACAAATATATACAGACGGGAAACCTCCTTAAGGGCCCGGTCCGACGCTCAGGGGTGCGGGGAGGGAGGGTTTCCAGCAGTTCCGTAAGGTGTCCTGTGATGGCGCTGCGGTCAGAAGCAGCCCTTTAAACTGGCCAGAGCAGGCGGCAGGTAGCGGCTGCCCCCACCACCACCTCCCCTCACAGCCGTGGCCTCGTGGCAGGCGGCACGAGCTCTCCCCTCAGCCTCCCCTCCACGCTACCCTCTGACGTGCGAGAGGCACCCTCAGAAGTGCGTCTAGTGTGGTCTACCAGTACTAAGCCAGGGAACCGCTTGACACGTGCTAGCATCTTACGGAACTACGAGGAGAGCGTAGGACAGTGGTTTAGGGGGGGGGGCAGGGGGGGGGGCTACTTCTCTGTACGTGTTACACTGTGGCGCTACACACGCGCAGTTTGTCAGGTGGAGTGGTGGGCGAGTCATGTTGGACGGTCAGGCGCCATCAACGAGCTTGAATTTCATAGAGTGGCGATAGATCCGCCATGTTTGAGGCAAACTGAACTGGCGTCCGCCATGTTATTGTGGGTATCGGCTGACAGCTGGTATGCCACACCCACTCGAGAATTTTACCTATTTACACACTTTTACGTTTTAAATGAAGATTGACTATTGAGTACAGATGTGCACGAAGATCCGTTGGTGTCTCCAGACTTATCAAAGCTGTGAATTGATGAGCCAGGCAGGGCCGGCGCAAGGCACGTGCGAAACGTGCGGCAGCACGGGGCGGCACTTTCCGGGGGGCGGCAAATCTGACGCACCCACCCCCCCCCTTTCTTTCTGTAGTACAAACTCAAAATTCATGCCCCAGAGGGGATTCGAAATCAAACCTCGGAGGGAGCGGCTTTGGGAACTGTGGCATGGCGCCTCGATTACCTGCCGGCCGCCCCTGTTGAACAAGGGGTGGGAGGGGGACTAACTTCTTCCTCGCCACTGTGGCAGCAGCGTCGTGTTTACGCCGGAAGGGAAGCAGTCGGGCGCAGTCTTATGAATGGAGCGCTGCCATCCTATTACGCGCTGTGCGTTTACTCACAACTAATTTTATAGAAGACGAAATCTAATTTGGAAATTCGAATGCAATGTTCAATACTGCGGTTACATGTTAAGCCTGAAGCAATTTTGCTAACCCCTTCAATGGCAGTTGAGTGTTTTATTCCTGCCGCACTATGGAAAAAAATTGTTGAACATTACTACAGTCACACATGTTCAACACCTACAATGGCTAGAAGTATTCCGAATGTGTAAATACGCTGTGAGTAATTACAAGAGATAAAGACATTGATAGTAAGCCTGGCATAAGTTGGGTTTCGACGTATTTTTGAAAATGTTTGCTATCCGTTTCTGAGTGATAGTCGGACGTTTCGGTTTTTGAAACACCTGTCTCTGCCTGCATGAACACAATTAAACTCTGACCAGCACTTTTGTGTGACAATACTACTCACACACTATCACTTTGCCAACATTTATTTACTGTATAATGCGTGTGAATCCATGTTTCGTCTAAGTAAACTACTGGTCGCTTTGATTCTGATGAACCTGAGAAAGTATGGTCTTTTAGCAACAATGCCTTCTCGTCCAAGCGAAACAAATCGTTAATTTTGACACCTTGTGAAACGAAAATCCATAGGCAGAACATTGCTTCTAAGGTTTTCTTTGTTAGGTTTGAAGCTCATTTCTGTTTGAAAAAAGTTGTGCAGTTTTCGCAAAGTTCGTATTTCTTTCTATTGTTCGTAATGCCACAGAAATTTGCTGCTTGATAATACATTTATCCATATCATCGGTCACATACTTATTGTGAGATTCTTGCTTCATCTTCTTGGGCGCTAGTTTAACTGTAGCCTCGCTGTACCGCATCACGTCACCTAGAGTAGTTCCTGGCACTGCCGCGTCACCACTTCGCCTTTCCAGACAATGGTATTGTTGCGTTCTTTACAACGAAAACTACAGAAATCGATTCGATAGTTGGCCGAGAGAGTCAAGATTGGTCAGAAGCACTTTCGTTGCGTTTCACAAGAACAGAAGAATTAGTGCGTCCGAATTTCTTGCAACTTGGGATGTAATAGGTAAGTGCTTTTCATATAACCTACAATTAGTATTGCGCATGCACGTTACTCATAAGTTAGAATTTTTCTCCTTCGAGAATGCAGAATAGGAAAATTTATTTTTCTTATGATCTGTTACTTCAAAAATTGGCAACTCGGCAAATAAGCACGCGTCACCCCAATAGCTAGAATGAAGATAAAGCGCAGAAAAGTGACGTGATACGGCGATGACTAATTTCTTACCCCTTATTCCATAATCAGACACGACAGGACTGACACATGCAAATTACGACAGATGGCGAGTGTCAGTTCTTTGGAATGAATAACCGCAGTGCAGTAAGTTAACATATTTCGACTAGCATCTGTACCCGTCGATTCCCGAGTATGTATTTATTGCATTATTATGTTACTCCATCTCCTTATTCTTCCTCTCTCCATTGTCTTCCGCCCCACTCTATGGCCGTTTCAACTGCTTTTATTTTCCAGATCTTCATAGTTTTCTGACACAGAGTGGCTATTTTCAATGCTTTATGTTTACATCTATACCGTCGTGCTGAACGGCCCTGTCAACATGACGGTTTGGATGTAAGCAGATATTAAAAGCTGTGAAACTGTCCACTCAGTGGCTGAAACCTAGGTAGATCTGAAAAGTAAAAAAAAAAAAAAAAAAAAAAAAAAAAAAAAAAAAAAAAAAAAAAAAAAAAAGAAAAAAAGAAAAAAAAATTGCGATTGATTGCTGACTTTTCTTGCAGATTTGTAGGTTTGTTTAAATAAAATTTCACACACGTTAAAAAAAATTAAAAAAAAAGGCCTGGAGGCGGCAACTTAGCAGCTCGCACGGGGCGGCACTTGGGCTTGCGCCGGCCCTGGAGCCAGGTAGTGTATTTTCTTAACACGTGGTAATGAAATATCACGAATCTGTCAGTAATACACTTCCAGTTCGAAATATAACAGTTAGCTGAGGTTTGACCCAACAACGAAAGTGCCGCTTAGAAAATATTTGTGTTAATTACAATGCAAGTTCATAGTCTAAAAGTGCGGCGAAACTTATATAGTGAACAGTAATTGTTATAACGAACAATCATGATCATGGATTTGCATTTGTTGTTAATGTGTTGTAACAACTGCTTCCATAAAGTCTAAGGCACATTTCTCTGGTGCTTATTAAACGTATTAACTCCACATACTCGTAAAATTGCTGTGAAAAGGTTTGGCTTTGAAGTTTGGTTGACGAAATTTGAGTACAAAGTCGAAAGTAAGAACAGAATACTGCAATCAAAAATGTGCCTAGGTCAGCTGCCAAAAAAGCATACTACACCGAAATAACATATCGTTTATAACTTACGTTGTTGCCACGCTGATACACGTAAATATTTGTTACACATAACACAGACATTTAACAAGTAGGACACCTGGGTATAAACGGGCATGCGCATGAGGCATTTTTGTTCCTTCGCTTCGACGCGAGACGGTAACATAGAGCGATCAGTATGGTTTCAGCATGGTAGCTATGCAGCTTCGAATTATTCTAATTGTTCGGAAAATTGTTTTTGTGTTTCTGTGGACCTTTAAAGCCGTAAAATATTGATAGTAATCTGTCATTGTGGGAAATAAGACACCAATAAGGACTTCAAAACTATGCGAAACGGATTACATTATTCGTAATTAAGCACGATTTCAACACGTTGTAAATGACAGGTTTCAAGACTTGTTTCTTTAGCGAAGAGTCCGACGAAACAACGTTTTGTTATTGATTTTTATTTATACATATATTGGTGATAACAAACAGTATCAACATATAGACTAAAACAATATTAATTACTGTTAAAGGTGCATACTGTTTTTACAAATTACAATGGGTCATACGGCTCCTACTTGTAAATCATGTTCGAAAGTACTGTGATGTTAAAATGCATAAACTTTTGTTAACCTACATCACAGCTATGTTGTAGTTTACTAATAAACTATCTTACCTCCAGATTGGACCCTTCTTATTCCCTATTGCAGGCAATCGAGTTTTAATTACTAAATTAGGTACTTTTTCCATAAGTGAAAACCTTTTTAAACATCAGCGTTGTTTTGTATTAACTTAATGAAAAAACTAATTTTTAGTTTCATTTTGAAAAACAGACAATTATATATATGAAGACTAGGCGTATTAGAAGTATTTAGATTTTTGATCATATATATGATCAAAAATCGAAATACCTCTAATACGCCTAGTTCTTCATTCAGCTCAACTTAGTATATAGATCGTGTTAGTATTTTTAGTCATTTATATGCAAATAAAATATAATCACTTGACATGAAAAAAAGTACTTTTATTAGTTCTAGAGAATTATTTGTAAGACGGAACCTGCACAAATACAAACGCTCGTGATTTATTATTTCTCCACGAAAATACTATACAGTATACAAGTAATAACTGATCTGTGAAACGTAACTGTTTCCGACTTGGGCTTTGCTACCATTCTTACTGTTACAATTAAAAGCAGCACACGAACGACCAATGTTTACGCAGTTTCCCTGCAAATGGCGGCTTCTGTCATATTCAGTGTGGGGACGCGACACTAGCGTCAGCGAGCGGTCTAGTTGTTATTTACTAAGTCTATGAATGTAACACCTTACAGTGACCTAGCCAGGATATTGTCAAAGGGGGGGGGGGGTCCGAAGGGTTAAAGGGAAATTTACAAAGGCTCATGTTTTCATTTATTCTAAAAACAAACTTGTTGTTGTTGTTATGGTCTTCAGTCCGGAGACTGGTTTGATGCAGCTCTCCACAATACCCTATCCTGAGCAAGCCTTTTCATCTCCTCATAAGAACGACAACCCACATCCACTTAAACCTGCTCACTGTACGCGTCTCTTGGTCTCCCTCTGCGATTTTTACCCCACACATTTCCCTCCAATGCTAAATTTACGATTCTCCGATGTCTAAGAATGTGTCCTAGCAAGCGATCCCTTCTTTTAGTCAGGGTATGCCAAAAATTCCTTTTCTCACCAATTCTGTTCAGTACCTCTTCATTAGTTATGCGACCTACCCACCTAATCTTCAGCATTCTTCTGTAGCACCACATTTAAAAGCATCTATCCTCTTCCTGTCCGCACTGCTTATCGTCCATGTTTCACTTCCGTACAAGGCAACACTCCACACAAATGCCTTCAGAAAAGACTTCCTTACACTTACATTAATATTCGATGTTATCAAATTTCTCTTTTTCAAAAATGCTTTTCTTCCCATTGCCATTCTGCATTTTATATCCTCTGTACTGCGACCGTCATATGTTATTTTACTACCCAAGTAACAAAACTCATCTACCACCTTCATTGTTTCACTACCTAATCTAATTCCTTCACCATCGCCTGACTTTATAAGACTGAGTTCCATTATCTTTGTTTTGCTCTTGTTAATGTTCATTTTATACGCTCTCTTCAACACACTGTCCATTCCATTCAACTGCTCTTCCAGGTCCTTTGCTGTCTCTGACAGAATTACAATGTCATCAGCAAAACGCAATGTTTTTATTTCTTCCCCCTGAACTTTAATCCCTATTCCAAATTTTTCCTTGCTTTCCTTCACCGCCTGCTCGATGTACAAATTGAATAACATCGGAGAAAGGCTACAACCCTGTCTTACTCCCTTCCCAACTGATGCTTCCCTTTCATGCCCCTCCAGTCTAATAACTGCGTTCTGGCTTTTGTACAAGTTGTAAATAACCTTACGCTCCCTGTATTTTACTCCTGCTTGCTTCAGAACTTGAAACAGTTTATTCCAGTCAACATTGTCAAATGCTTTCTCCAAATCTACAAAAGCTAAAAATGTAGGTTTGCCTTTCCTTAATCTATCTTCTAAGATAAGACGTAAGGTAAGTATTGCCTTCCGGTTTCCTACGTTCCTCCTGAATCCAAACTGATCTTCCCCGAGGTCTGCTTCTACCAGCTTGTCCATTCTCCTGTAGATAATTCGTGTTAAAATTTTGCAACCATGACTTATCAAACTGATGGTTCTGTAATTTTCACACCTGTCTGCGCCTGCTTTCTTTGGAATGGGGATTATTACATTTTTCTTAAAGTCTGAGGGCATTTCGCCTTTCTCATACAGCCTATACACCAGTTCAAACAGTCTTGTCATGGCTGGCTCTCCCAGAGACTTTAGTAGCTCTGAGGGTATGTCATCTACTCCTGTGGCCTTGTTCCGACCTAGGTCTTTCAAGGCTTGGTCAAATTCATCTCTCAGTATAGTATCTCCTATTTCATCTTGATCTACTGCCTCTTCCCTTCCTACAACATTGTCTCTAAGTTCATTTCCTTTGTAGAGCTGCTCTATGTACTCTTTCCACCTTTCAGCTTTCCCTTCTTTGCTGAGAACTGGTTTCCCATCTGAGTTCTTGATATTCGTAGAGTTGCTTTTCTTGTCCCCAAATGTCTCTTTTATTTTACTGTAGGCGGTATCTACTTTTCCCCTTGTTATACATTTTTCTACAGATTTGCATTTGGCTTCTAGCCACTCCTGCTTAGCCATTTTGCACTTCCTGCCAATCTCATTTATTATTCGTCTGTACTCCATTTTGCCTGTTTCATTTAAAGCATTTTTATATTTTCTCCTTTCATCAATTAAATTCACTATTTTCTGTGATATCCAAGGATATTTTGTAGGTCTTGCCTTTCTACCTATTTTGTCCTCTGCTGCCTTCACTATTTCATCTCTCAATGCTACCCATTCCTCTTCTACTGTTTTATTTCCCCCTTTTTCTGTCAATTGTTGCCTAAATCTCCGTCTGAAATTCTCCATAACTTCACTTTCCTTCAATTTATCTAAGTCCCATCTCCTTATTTTCCTACCTTTCTGCAGTTTTTTCAGCTTCAGCCTACAGTTCATGACTAACAAGTTATGGTCAGAGTTTATATCTGCCCCTGGGTATGTCTTGCAGTTTATAACCTGGTTCCGGAATCTATGTCTTACCATTATAAGCCGGCCGCGGTGGCCGAGGAGACTGAGGCGCTCCAGTCACGGTCAGCACGGCCACTACGGTCGGGGGTTCGAATCCCCCTCGGGCATGGATATTTGTGCCGTCCTAGTTTGTAAGTAGTTCATAAGTAGTTTATAAGTTTAGGGACTGATGACCCCGTAGTTAAGTCCCATAAGCTTAACAAACATTTGAACATTTTTACCATTATAAAATCTATCTGATACCTTCCGGTGTCTCCTGGCCTCTTCCACGTATACAACCTTCTTTTGTGATTCTTAAACCACGTGTTTGTTACGATTAAATCATGTTCCGTGCAAAATTCTACCAGGCGACTTCCTCTTTCATTCCTCCTGCCCAGTCCATATTCACCTACTATTTTTCCTTCTGTTCCTTTTCCTACTACCGAATTCCAGTCTCCCATCACAATTAGGTTTTTCTCTCCCTTAACTGTCTGAATAATTTCCTTTAGCTCCTCATATATTTCTTCGATCTCCTCATCATCGGCAAAGCTAGTTGGCATATAAACCTGTACTACTGTTGTCGGTGTTGGCTTCGTATCTATCTTGACAATAATAATGCGATGACTGTGCTGCTCATAGTAGTTTACCCGCATTCCTATTTTCTTATTCATTATCAGTCCTACTCCTGTGATACCCCCAACTGATTTTGTACTTATAATCCTGTACTCACCTGACCAGAAATCCTGTTCATCCTGCCACCGAACTTGACTAATACCCACTATATCTAACTTCAACCTATCCATTTCCCTTTTTAAATTTTCTAATTTTCCTACCTGATTAAGGGATCTAACATTCCAAGCTCCGATCCGTAGAATGCCAGTATTGTCTTTCCTGATGACAACATCCTCCTGAGTAGTCCCCGCCCGGAGATCCGAATGGGGGACTATTTTACCTCCGGAACATTTTACCCGAGAGGATGCCATCATCATATGTTCATACAGTAGAGCTGCATGTGCTCGGGAAAGGTAACGGCTGTAGTTTCCCCTTGCTTTCAGCCGTTCGCAGTAACCGTGTGGCAAAGCCACATTAGCTGATGTTACAAGGCCAGCTCAGTCAATCATCCAGACTGTTGCCCCTGTAACTACTGAAAAGGCTGCTGCCCCTCTTCAGGAACCACACGTTTGTCTGGCCTCTCCACAGATACCCCTCCGCTGTGGTTGCACCTACGGTACGGCTATCTGCATCGTTGAGGCACGCAATGTCTGTGGTTCATGGGGATGGAAAACAAACTTAGGATAACATATTTTTTTGTATTTTATGCTTGTAGTTTGCGTTTGTAATACCTTCTTACAAATACTGCTATATTTTATATACAAAAGTGAGGAAAACATTTCTTAAAAATTTTTTCAATATACGCCAGCAGAACCTTCAGTTGTTATTCCGAACGAAGTCAGATTATCAGAATGAGAAGTGTTTCTTTGTATTTGAACACTGGTAACGACACGGTTGCATGTCACCAAGCTCCCTGCCTGTCAGCCACGACTGTAGCTCGGTGTTTCGCAAAATCTGCATTAATTTTTGCATCAGTATAAATACCTTGCATATTGATTTAGGAAGCTTAAGTCTATAATTTTATTTCCAAGATTATTGGTTCTTTTACTCTTGTTGGCATTGCAACGTATCCATCCTCTAGATAAAATATTACTCTTAAACCTAACTTTAAAAAGTATTACACATACTGAGTGAGGTGCCTCATGATACACTGAAATATTGCCACTTCCAATAACGACTCCACTGCTGCAAATAGATAAATAAGCTATTATAGTAGTACGCTAGTGGACAAATGAAAGTCGTTTTTTCTCTTTTTTTCTTGTTATGAACTTATTCATAATTGGAAACTTATCTTAACAGTACAAAATAAATAAACGGCAGCGGCAGCATTCGACTGTAGTGGTTAACGTAGCAATAATGGAGTAAGGCCAACAATGAACAACGGCTAAAGGAGGGCTGGGCAATGGCCGATGCTGTTATCGATGTATCCATAATTAAAATCTATAGATGGCTTTGCTTACTATCGATAGTGCGTATCCCTTTTCCGGCGTATGACTGATAAAAATATCACTCAGTTTCACTACACGGAAGCTAGGTCGTGTCTTATCTCATTTAGACCCTTCGGAGGTTCGAGTCCACCATAGAGCGCGCGTGTGTGTGTGTGTGTGTGTGTGTGTGTGTGTGTGTTGTCCTTAGCATGGTAAGTGATTGGGGGGTTCCGGACCCCCAAGATCCCCCTCCCCCTTTTGGCTACATCCTTGTCCTTTACAATGGCGTCTAGACGCTGTATGAAGTTACCTTGCTATTCTCCGAAAGGAAACGCTCTACCCTGAGACGGTGGCTAAGGACATCTGCACTTCTTGTTTCTTTTACCGCCTACATTCCCTAAGATATATGGGTCCATTTTAACCTGTTATCTACGATAGTCTCTACTTCTCAGCACGGAGTGCGTCCCTTTGGCTTCACACAGCCTCTCAACAACAGCGACAATAATCATTAACCCTTTAATGCATGACTTTTTATTTGAAGCTATAGAAACTACCACGATTAATGTATACTGCGTATATACTGAAAAAAAAAATTGGAAAAAATCCTTAAATTATTGTGCATTACTAACAACAAAAAGTTAATAACTGGTCACTTTTATAGTGTTTCCATGATGTACCCAATGCAGTGAATGTCACTATTATGTCTCTCATCTTTCCAGACAGTAACTCATAATGCAACAGTAGTATGTTATTGACTACTAAAGTAAACAAACGCTCATGTCAATACAGCTAACTGTCGAATTGATTCAGTAGCACTCTGCAATTATATAGTTTCTATGAGGAGCTACTAGCATATGTAACACTATGTTTACAAGCAGATAAAATGAATTTGTGGTAAAATGTTGATCAGTTTGAGAGATAGTTTTTATGTGGTCCGTCTGATTCAATCTTAAAGTCCAATTATTTGAAAGTTGTAAATATGTGGAGAAACCAATGTCAATTTCGCATGGCTTCCTCTGTATAGAGATTCGCAAATATCCACCTGGCCAAGCTGAGAAACAGATACAAATAGAATGAAATTCAGCTGTGGGCAAGTGTTTTGTCCTTTATGAAGATAAAGGATCAAACAAATGTGCCCACAGCTGAACACACGGCATTCAAACACTGAATTCTCTGTCTTTTTATTTTTTTTATTTTTTTTGGCGAATTTTTATAGTTTCACTATTTAATGTGGTTTAATTACTGTAATGTTTTTGTAATCATGGGCACCTGAAAATGACACAATAAAGCACAGAAACTAATACTGCATTAATAGTAGTACTACAAGTTAGATGGAAGTGTATTAAAAAGTTTTTTCTGAGACGCCACAGTGGCTTTTATCATATTTTGGGTGTTTCCTATATAAGTTATATGTGATAATAACTGTAATAAAATTTATGATTTTGCGAATTTTCATATTTTTCACTATTTAATGTGGTTTAATTACTGTAATGTTTTTGTAATCATGGGCA
Organism: Locusta migratoria; assembly: GCA_026315105.1. Taxonomy (NCBI): domain Eukaryota; kingdom Metazoa; phylum Arthropoda; class Insecta; order Orthoptera; family Acrididae; genus Locusta; species Locusta migratoria. The sequence goes on along the minus strand of CM048753.1, from coordinate 48,941,467 downwards.
CCTGAAAATGACTCCAAAAGCACAGAAACTAATACTGCAATAATAGCAGTACTACTAGTTAGATGGAAGTATACTAAAAAGTTTTTTCTAAGACGCCACAGTGGCTTTTATCATATTTTGGATGTTTCCTTGTGTGTGTGTGTGTGTGTATTTCAAAATTAGTCTCACAACGCCTTTAAGGACCTGTTCACACTCCTCAGCCTTGTGCCTCCCCCCCCCCCCCCCCAGAAAAAATTCTGTATCCGCCACAGTGAAGCACTAATGAAAAGATAAAAAAGATATGCTGTTCCTGTTCTGCGGTTGACAGGTTCTAGTATGCGCCCTTGTCCGCTCAGTAAAAGTAATTGCCCTCTTATGTAAAGTTTTATTTACCGTCCCGTCGAGTTCCACTGAAGTTGCCAACATATGAAAATAGCGGGAAAGAAAGCGACCAATGGCGTTACAGATTGAGTTAGCCAATCAGCTTCTGTCATGTCTAGAACAATTTCCTTGATTTTACTCATTTTTAAATCCTGTTCCACGTGGAGGAACAAATACTGCCAGGCGATTCAAATTCATTACTTGTCTAGTCCGTAAATTAAAAAAAGTATGCCCCTGCCGCAAGTGGTAACGTTTAATTTTTATACTATCTTGCATAAGCACATACAGCGAAATTTGCACCGATGTTACTAAACAAAACCACACGGTAGGCGGTTCTACTCGGTGTCCATAGCAAAAAGCACATAACGTCACAGTGTCTGAAACGTCAAATTTGCTAGTAAATATGAAGCTTTTAATATCTAACGGCAACACTCTCCACGCGGAAATGGTTCTGGAAAAACAGCCAGTCATGTCGTGAATTATTCTTGCATTCCATACTCTACGATACTAATGCTCCCTCTTTACTGCAACAGTATCAATGCCACCTACGTGGCTTTGACGGTATGAGAATGGAAAGCAGAAACTTCTGTGACAAGGAGTATTATAATTAAAAAGACGCAAGAAATAAAAGTACCCTACTTTATGGTTGACAGATTCTTGTATGTACCCTTGTCCGGTCAGCAAATTAATTATCTGCATAAAGGGAACATTTGATTGCCAACATTTGCACACTTTGTAGTACATTGTGTTCTATATACTTCTTATTGCCTGATTACATATCAGTAATGTTTTGTCGTTTGCCCCGGCAGAATCTCGAGAGTGAACCGTTGGATAGGTATCGACCACAGTGGCGCCGCGACTTCGATGTACACGGATTCTCCCAAATTACCGAAGTGAAATAGCAATGTCTGTATTTGATTTCTTCAGTATTTAGTACCTTACGTTGTATTTTAATCTGACATACTATATTAAAGTGATAGTTCCATCGTTCTAGATCAAATCCACCGAAAAATAACAGTTCACATGATTGAAGTATCAATATATCGCAAGTTATGCATAAATATGAAACTAAGATAAGCTTAGACCCGAATGGAACACTAGTTTTACGTTAACAATCCTTATCTTAGATAATATTATCACGTAATATTCTAGTAATGTTTCTGAGGGTATAGTGTACAGTTTGATACCACCTGTCAGCTTCGGAATGTCACGTGAAAGCAGCCAATGAGGAGTCGAGTTCAGGCAGCCAATGAGAGCGAGTGTTTCAAGGCTACATGAATTGGCGTATTGTATTACATATTGTTTGGATATTAACGTATCGCTGTAAGATTTACGTGTGATTGGAATATTATAAATGAGTTCCAGTGACTATGAAATGATATGCAATAAGTGTTATTCCCTAACCTTTTCCGCTCGATTTTTATTAAATGCATAATATATAAATCTCGCATACGGCAGTAATTATTTGTGTAGGTGAACATCCGAAAGTTATGTGTATGTTAAAGTACATCGAGAACCAGTCACTACAGTGGTTTAACAGTTTGTTTCAATTACGTACTTTTCGCTGCAAAGTTTCTTTCTGGTAATTTGCTAGAATATTTACAATCAAAATAGCGGACCTGAAACGATGTTTTGAACGTGCGCATGCAGTTGAACTTACATCGTTAAATTGCACGACGCTTTTCGCCGGGCTCCACTGGTTATGTTGGCACCAATGGTTAATGGCAGCAACTCAGATGATCAATAAATGTTTTGTCTTGACAACTTCAATTAAAACGAAAATAATTTTTTTTCTGGACGGACAAGGGTACATACAAGAACCTGTCAACCATAGAGCAGATACAGTATTAATTTTGCTGCGAGTGAAACGAGCAGTAATAACACTTACTCTGTAGCTCGTGAAAAATATTAAAGCAATTCTACACTTCATTGTTCATCTGTTGGCGACATAAGCACTGGAGCCCGGCGAGAAGAGTCGTAGAAGTTTACCACTTACATTAATCTGAGCAGTACTGTGACTGCAGTGAAGATAGATCTGTCAGCATCCCGTGAGAATTTTTTTTTTTTTTTTAAATAAACTGAAACATGAAGATTTATATTGCACTTAGCGCATGCGTAACATTTTTGGAAGCGGTTGGATTTACATTAACCTGGGCAATCCTGCGAGTGCAGTAAAAGTTACGTCTGTCTGCATCCCGTGAGATTTTTTTTTTTTTAATAAACTGAAACATGAAGATCCATGTTGCGAAAGCGCGTGCGGTAAATTATTAGCCGTATGTTTTTATTAAAACATGGGGCTTGGTAGGAGGAGACGTTAATATAAATGGATCAATTTAAATTCACGTATCCACCAACTATCTCGTGAGGTTTTTTTTTTTTTTTTTTTTCCTTAAATAAATAGAAACACAAATTATTACGTTATACGGGAGTATCAAAAGGAGAACTAATCCACTTACTATCTCATGAGGGCTTTTTTTGTTTTAGTAAATAAAAACACAAATTATTAGGTTATATGAATGGTATCAAAATGTAAACTAATATACTTATTATCTCGTGAAGTTTTTTTAATAAATGGAAACAAAAATAAAGAATGAATGCCCCTCTTAAAATAACTTCCTACAGTAATTATATAGTGATTTATGTGAAATAACTTAAATTTCACTTACTACTTCGCAGGGAAAAGAAGAAATATGAATTTTAAGTCCTACAGCTTCCAATCGCCTTTTCTTGCTAGCTGACGAATTAATGTTCTCTTTTGTCAATTTCGTTTTTTCCTTAGATTTTAATGTTATTCAAGTTTCTGTTTTCTTTTCTACGAAGTAAGTTATCATCTTCATATATAGTGTACCGATAACCGCAACCAAGGATTAATCAATAGAAAAGTTGGAGCATATATGTTTCTACTAAGCAATTTCAAAGTGATTTATATTATTGCCGATGTTTACATCAGAGGTAAGCCTCAAAACGATACGTAAATGTGAAAAATATTTTCGAAATAGACGCTAATTCACATAGTCTTGAAACCCGCGATCCTATTGTCTGCCTCAAACCCACTCCTTATTGGCTGATTTCATGTGACATTCGAAAGCTGACGGGTGGTATCAAACTGTAAACTAATCCCTTTTCTGATGTGTTCACATTGGCATGATGAGTCTCTTGCACGAAGCAATTGAATCAAAGTGCTATAAAGAAGAGGGGGGAGAAGATAATACCATGTACGCTATGTAATTAAAAAGCGTTGTCTTGGCAAAATTTTACTTACGGCGTTAGAGGCGCAGTCTGCTGATGTTGGCAACGATCGCTGAATACTCTTTGACAACTCAAATCACACGGAATAAGGATAGTTGTTAGGCTCTTTTATCTGTCATCGTCCATTCAGTAAATTAACTATCATCCGCAAAGCGAATATTCGGTTGGCAACAATAACAAGTTTCGCCTATGCTGTCGTAAGTAAGGCTGGATCCACACATTGGACCCAACGTTGGCGCCACCAGTGTTGGTCCAATGTGTGGATCGGTGAAATAGCGTTGGAACCAACGTTGGCGGCAACGTTGGTACGGCTCCGTTGCTTGTCGGTATTTCGACCAAGCATCAACGGACGTTGGCCCAATATGGGTACGTCGTCCAAACATTGGCGCCACGTTTCATTCTGTCTTTGTCGTCTGCTCACCTCGAAACTGTTTCTTTCTTCCTTCGTTCTTCGTCGCCGTTTTAAAGTTTCGAAATCTCTTTGTAAATATTAGAACTGTATCAAAAAGTGATTCATTTGTGAAAGAAATCTCAAAAAATGAAATGCCACAGCAAAACTTAGGCGCGAACTGTGAAATTAAGAACTTTCTAGACTTTCGACACACTCCATTACTGAATTTAATTTTTAAAATTAACAGTACAGTACTTACATAATATTTCCTGTCAAGTTTTAAATATCGTTTTGCAAACTTCAAGCACTACTAGTGATATCAATTACATGGTTATTTAAAAAGGGAAGTGTAGGCTTCTAATATTGTCTCCTTTAGCAGGAAATCGAAGCGTAATACCAAAAGAATAGCATCCCTCCGAAACATCTCTGTCTTTTTTATTTTATTTTCAATCATTTAAAGTAGCAGGTCTAAGTTTTTATAATGTGTATCGTTTACTTGTAGCATATTTTAAAAAATTAATGATTTCGTACCGTAATTAATGTTCGGTAGGAAGTGATACAACCCCCCATCATATTTTACGTATGTTCCCCACTTTGATTTACAATGACGAAATGTAATTATTCACACTCAAAAGCGTTAACGCATTGGCCGCGATTTGTACGTCAGATATGTTTTCGTTGGCTCTCGACGAATTCAACTGAATATTGGCTGCAATGTGTGGACGCTGTCTCAGAAATATTGGCCAATGTTGGCGCCAGCGTTGGTACCAATGTGTGGACGCGGGGTAAAGCTTAACCGTTCTTTGCATGATGAATTTTCTGACACTGTACGACATGAATACAGATTCATTTAGGATATAAGAATTTAATTACAGAACGTAATTGAGATATCATTCTCTTTTATAGCAAGTTAGAAAAAAAAAAAAGAAACTCACCAATAATGAGGCGGTGTACAGCTGATTTTTCCTGCTTGGCGTTCAGAATAACACTGACTTTCGTTTGTTTCCATTGATATCGTACCACATAGAATCACGACATTGGCGTTGACTTTTGCTATACTATTAGACCAGATCACTGAATTAGACTGTAGTCATACTTTCTGCGACAGCAACTTATATAGCCGAAAGGGGAATAAGTCTCGAGTATCACCACGACTCCAACTGTGCGAACAGTTCGGGAAATCTTGGGGTTTGTTCGAGCTTTCGATCAGACTAGGATCTAGTGACTTTTGTTGTTACTACCGCAACTATCTGTCTTTGCTTATCGATGCATAGTGGCTTTTAACACCAGAAATATATGTGCAGCATGGATTGAGATATCTTCCAGGGTGCGTGCACAGTCTAACATATACAGTCTCGACACTCACTGCTCTCAAAGTTGTTACCAACTGACAGTTGCAACGACATTAGCGCTCCTAGCGGTTGGCAAGTTGGAAAAGTAACGTTTGTTTATAATTAGTTTTGTACTTAATTAACGAAATGGTTATTAAATTTTTTGCGTTACAAGCGTTAGTAAAATATCAAAAGACATACATAATCGGGAAATTAGTGTAAAAACAATCGAATTTCACTGCTTATAGGGCGGTTGTACAAGCACTGGTTGACTCCAGGGTAGGACTGGGCAAATGATACTCGCGTTCGAACATGTTCGGGATTTCCCGATACAGCAGAGAACTCGATACAGTATCGAACTCTTCGAACACTCAGATGATAAATGGCGCTGCTTATCTGCCAACAATACGCGGGAAATTTTGAAGTTAGCGGGCTATCGCTTTGCTCAGAAATAATTTCATAGGAAGTACAAGTACATGTAAAGTAAAAGAAAGGCAACAGTATGAAAAACCTGTATATTTTGTTTGAAACAGTGCATACGTGACGTGTCTGGTGTCACTGCAAGATATGATCCATTGATAAACAAAATATGTGCTAATAGAACAGAACTACTACACCTCATTACTGATGGCTAACATTCAAAGGAAAAAAATGTGAATCTTTCATAAGTAGTAATTACATTTAATGTGATTCTAAGAAGTATGTTGCATTCCCTGTTAATACAGTACAGTAACAGATTAAAAGTGATGAAATAGGGAAAACATTAGAAATTTAATACCCAATAATGGAATAAGCCATATAAACTGTAATTGCAACCTCGGAATAAACGGTGCACGAACTACTCTGTACGTAGTATCAACAGGTGATGCTAGATGGCAGCACTATAATTTTTATTTGCAATTGCTATCGTTTACTTATAACCTATATTCGCTACTGTGTTTACTTATGACCTGCTCCCTAGAAGCTGCTATAGTCAAACGTTCAAATGTTTGTAGAACTTATGGGACTTAACTACTGGGTCATCAGTCCCTAAGCTTACAAACTACTTATGAACTATCTAAGACTAAGGACGGCACAAATATCCATGCGCGAGGGGGTTTCGAACCCCCGACCGTAGTGGCCGTGCAGAGCGTGACTGAAGCGACTCAGTCCCCTCAGCCACCGCGGCCGGTTGCTATAGTCGGAATTTCACACTTATTAATTCCCATAGTTTATTAATGACACCCTATCTTTGTTATAAATCGTATACTGCACATCACAGGAGAGATTTATGAATATCATCCTTGTAAATCGTAGAGATAGTACCTCCTGACATTGCTAGATAGCGTCGCGATCGAAAGTTCGAACATTTCCCGAGATTTCCCGAACTGTGACGTAAATTGTTCGAACAGTTCGAGTCATGTTCAAACCCAGCTCTACTCCAGGGATAGATAACGAAGGAATAGGTTAACCACGGAATAACTTTGAGTGTGCGTTGTACGATGCCATTTATTCCCCTGCTTGTAATTCCAGTACTCAGGGTCCCATCCAGTTATATTGGCAACAGATGAAGTGTGTTGTGGGTATTTTCGCGCACGCGATTCAGTTTGTTTCGGTCTCGAGTTATCGTCGTATGCAAAAGACGTGTGATGAAAATGAGAGATAAACGAGCACTAGCGCAAACTTATTCGCTGGAGGAAGTTGTAATGCTTGTCGATATTATACACGAGTTTAGAAGCGTTGTAGAAAAAAGAAAACAGTCGACATAACATCAAAGTCTGTATAATAGAAACAGTTATTCAAATTAGTAAAAGTGCAGTTTATGCGGCAGCGGCTAGCCGTCGCGCTCGCTAGGTTAGGAACGGCAGAGCAGCCAATCAGAAGTCGAGTTATGTCGGCCAATAAGAAACAGCGTTACAATTGGCCAATGTAAACAAATCGAAGTGCTGTAATTTTTTGACGATCAACAAGTTACAGTTGCTATCAGTATGGAGGTCATTTAATCGCTGTTTCGAACATATCATAAAATAAATAAAACATGCTATACTTGCTCTATGGTTGACATGTTCTTGTAAGTACCCTTGTCCGGTCAGTAAGAGAAATTGCGGTAATTTCCAAGAATGGTTGCAGTCGAGATAGCTCGGACTGAAATGATGTATATATCGAGCGTACAAGTGTAAATCGATTGAGTGTTTCTGAACCGGAAATTGGGACGCTACGCGCCCTGACATACTAAAAAAAACTTCTCGTTTAACCTACACCTAACTTAACTTTCACTTAAGATGATCACTGTTTCGTACAGATCATAAAATAAATAAAACATGCTATACCTGCTCTATGGTTGATGTAATAGGTAATACGACAATTATCTAAAAATCTCTTATAAATGGAAAATCGGAAAATCAATTACAATCACACAAACGCCGTACCAAATAAACTTAGAAATTGACGCCAAATTTACTCGTCATGCAACACGCAATCTTATTGGCCGGCATAACTCGACTCCTGATTGGCTGCTCTGCCGTTCCTAACCTAGCGAGCCCAACGGCTAGCCGCTGCCGCATAAACTGCACTTTAACCATTCAAATTTAACATCTGCAAGGTTACATAATACAGATAAACGGAAGGACTGATTGAGGTATTCTCTTAATTAGGTTCTGGATATATGACTATTTTCAATTTTTATACAGTGTAATGTTGTATACTTTTACTAATGATAAAAGATATTTTCACGTTATGAACCCTTCCAATATATCATTACCCGATTAAAGACTTTCTTGTTAATAAAAGTAAACAACAGTTAACGAAATGTTTTCATTTGTAAAAGGAGAGAAAAAAGTGTCGTAGGCATAACGTACCCCCTAGCACACCCTTGTTACTACAAGTTATTGTTATGGAAAATGGTATTGGTATTGTGAGGGTTTATGGGTCTGTGATCCTAATGTTTTCATTAAATAGCGGAAAGTTGTTCCAACACTGTTACGGTGTATACAAAAAGAATCATTCCCAACAGAAAACAATATTGCTATTGACGTAATGTGGCAGAAATTAGGGGCACTGATGTTCTATAAAACGATATGCACTTGAGAAATCGTAATGGTTTTAAGTAATATTGAAACAGTTGGCAATAGAAATACCAACCGTATCAGGTGTTTTTTCGATTTCGTTACGTCTGTTGTGGCACTATCAGCTAAAAAAACGAAACAGTTTTTCCACTAATGCATGAATTGTAGCAAACACCAGGTAAACAACATTATTTTGGCCCAGATCGTCATTTCGATGTAACTAATTTACGTAAATAACACGCCAGAATTCATGAAATGCTGATATCAACTGCATGATAATACAAACAAACAGTAGGCCCTATTATTTCGGGAGGCAGAGAAATACTTTCACCTGTCCATCTTATGCTCCAATTTCTCTGCACAAGACTGAAAAGACGAACTACTGCTTTCTTTTAAAGGCGAATTCTGGGTATAAATTCTGAATCATCGAATTCATCGAAATAATTGGGGGACGTCTCACTTTTTTCTCTTTCATTATAACGAGCAAATCAGCCAAAATATCATCATCACTATCTGAATCAATAACTATAAGTGCCATCTTGAAAACTTATTCTACGATTAAGCTCGCCAACCGGCCAAAAATCGCCGGTTACGTTTTTCCGAGTTTATTCTCTGGTTGGGCGTTATTCCGCTTTTGTACAACGCGTTTCTCACGCTGTTCCGGGAATAGAGCGTAACCGGCTGCTAACCGAAGATCGTACGGGTAGCCCTAAGTGATATAAACAACAACCAAAGGTTACGTTTCATTGGCAACAGCTCCACCAAAGAGACTGCCTACATCACACTTGTATGTCCTCTCCTGGAGTACTGTTGCCCAGTGTGGTACCCTCACCAGGTGGGACTGACGGAAGACATTGAGAAGGTTCAGAGAAGGGCAACTCGTTTTGTTTTATCATGTTACATGGGGGAAAGCGTCACGGAAATGTTGCAAAATTTTAGTTGGAAATCATTAAAAGAACGACGTTATTCGTTGCGGCGAGATCTATTTGCGAAATTTCAATCACCGACTTTCATTTCTGAATGTGGTAATATTTTACTAGCGCCCACCTACATAGGGAGATATGACCTCCCAATAAAATAAGAGAAATCAGATCGAAACCGAAACGGTTTAGATGTTCTGTCTTCCCGCGTGCTATTAGAGAATGGAACAGTAGAGAAAAATTATTAAAGTGCTTAATTAACTCTCTGCCAGGCACTTAAATGTGATTTGCAGAGTATCTATGTACATGTAAATGTAGATTATCTTTGTCATGATCAAATACTAACGAATATGCATTTATTTGCAGCTTATTCCGCTGAAAGTAAGTAGAATATAAGTAAAACATATTCTTTTGTCTTTTCTTACTATGACAGGCAGTTTTTTGCGCGTATCAGTTATTTTAGTCTAATGAGTCGCTCATTTTTACACTTCACTCTTCTTTCATATAGGCGCATATGTTTTGAGTGTAATAAATTTTCAGCCGAGAAGTCTGTGTGTGTTCTTTTTAACCGTTCACGTTCTATTTTACGGGGTCATCAGTGCCTAAACTTACAAACTACTTATGAACTAGCTAATACTAAGGACGGCTCAAATATCCATGCCCGAGGGGAGATTCGGACCCCCGACCGTAGTGGCCGTGCAGACCGTGTCTGGAGCGCCTCAGTCCCCTCGGCCACCGCAGCCGGCTGAATTTTAAAGACACTGTACGTTTTCTGGGTCTCACATTTGACTGTAAACTTACTTGGTTGCCGCATCTTAAAGACTTGAAGAGACAGTGCCTCAGTATTTTAAAGTGTCTTAGTCACACTTCATGGGGAGCTGACAGGACTCGTCTGCTCCAGTTTTATAGAGCCTTTGTATGATTCCGACTTGATTACGGCTGCACGGTGTACGGGTCTGCAAGACCTTCCTACCTCAAAATGTTGGGCGTGGTGCACCATGAAGGGATTCGGTTGACTACTGGGGCATTTCGAACAAGCCCTATACCAAGCCTTTGCGCCGAGGCTGCTGAGCCACCGCTTTCCATACGGCGACAGCTCCTCATGGTGCGTCAGGCGTGTGCTGCATTGTCCACCCCGTATACACCTGCTTACGATACTGTTGCTTGGCCGCCTATGGAACGGTTGTTTCGTAATCGGCTTCCAGCTACGAGGCCTTTTGGGATTCGTGCTAAAGACTGTTTTTTAGATATGGGTGTTTCAGATTTTACTGTTTTGTAGTGATGGGACAACCGACTGTTTTTAACAACCGATTGGTCAATCGGTTGTTTTTTCGTTCAGTCGGTTTTTTCAGTCGAATGAAACAACCGAATGAAAATAGTCTCTGTGGCCGTACGAATGTTTTCACTCACTGGCGGTATTTGAGTGGTTTCAGTCGATGCGAAACAATCGAATGAAACCAGTGTCTGTCGGTTGCAGCCGCTATATGAATGTTTTCACTCATTCAGTGGGTTTGAGTGGTTTCAGTCGATGCGCGACCACCGAATGAAACAAGTCTCTGTCCTTTACATGAATGTTCTCGGCATTGAGTGGTTTCACTTGATGCGATACAACTGACTGAAAAAGGTTTTTGTCGTTTCTGCAGTGACATGGATGTTTTTATTAATTCAATCTTAAAAATATAGCAGTGTGTCCGTGTGTGTGTGTGTGTGTGTTTCTATTGCAAGCAAATCTGCAGTTTTGTTCCATCTTGATGAAATTTTGCACACTTTACCTTCAAAGCAAGAGAAACGTCACTGTCTACATCAAATTTAATTCGGTGCATGGCGGAGGGTACTTTACATACTAACTTCGACAAAAACCACATTTTGGCTGCGATCTTGATGAAATTTTGCACACTTGACCTTTAAAACAAGGCGAAGGTAACTGTGTACAATAAATTTCGTAGGTGCATGGCGGAGGGTACTTTACCTACTAACTTCGATAAATTCCGTTTGTATTCGAATTTTAATGATATATTTCACTCTTCACCTTCAAAGAAAGAGAATGGTCACCGTCTACATCTACTTTAGTTCGATGCATGAGAGAAGGTATTCCAGAATTCGACGCCAATATAGATTTTTATTCCGATCTTGATGAAATTTTGCACACTTGACTTTCAAAACATCTAAGATTTTGTATGGTACTTGGCGCAGGGATGGAATAAACCTCCACACCGTTTCACCGATAACCACAGAAATATCTGTGACAAGAGTAAATAATTATGAAACTTGAGATGAATGTTTTCATACACTGTTGACGAATACAGACGCGCTGAAGGAAATTTACTGCACTGATAAATGTTGTATGTCTTCTCGTACTCTTTCAAATTAGATGGAATTTACAAAAATATTTTTATAACATACATTTTATACAAAATACTTTAATGAACTTTTTTTTACAATATTTAATGTTTTAGTGATCTTCGACTTTGGATCTAGCAAATATGCTCACAGTTAAAATACTTAACTCTGTCCTACTAGTTCCTTAGATATGTCTGAACAATAAGCCGCAAACCGCACGTTTCTACCTGTTCCCACTTCGGAGATACAGTATGCGAGATTAAACTTGTAGCGATCATTTTGGAACACCCTGTAGTTTCCACGCTTCTTTATTGAGACAGTAAGAAACCGACAACAATCGGCGATGGCACGCCCCGCCCCCCTGGCCAGACACTGTTGTGTGGAGTTTGGCGCGCGCCTGCTGGCGCTGTCAGCAGTGAAAACGCAAGCGAGGCAGCACCCCCTCTCGTGTCCCAACTCACCGCGGTACTTCGTAGTCATCGGCCACTTATCTTCTACAGATTGTGAGTGTCTGCGAAAATAATCTGATCGGGCCCAGATGATCGGCGTTTTTGAGGTCTGTGGTGGGCAATGAAAGTGATCGCAGGCCTGCTCCAGCGATATGACATCTAATTAGTGATGGCACCTCGAACAATTTAATCTACAACAAAATATGAATCGCTGTTACTGTATATTATAAAACGAAAAGTTACTTCATTCAGTAACATTGTAATACGCATTTTAACTTTAGCATACACCTTTTACATGGCGGTATAATGTAGCACTGCTGTAGTTATCTGATGTGTATGTCAGTCATTCATAGAAATGTAAGCAAAACACTAATGAGTCGTTTCAGTTGGGACAATGATGACATGTTTCAACCGACAGAAAAACTTACTGCCTCTTTTCACTTGAAAAGAAAGAATGAGTAATTCAGTCAATGTACAAAACCGCAAAAGTGTCGCATGTTTTCATTCGGTTGTTCCCACAGACTACTTTCATTCGAAAAAAATAAACGAATATTAATCCAACATAGTAAAACTACGACCGAATGACGCTTTCATTCGGTTGCTCCCACTGACTGGTTTCACTCAAAAGAACTAATGAAGAGGCCAACGTACTGTGTCAATTTTTTCATTCGGTTGGTCCCATCGACTGATTTAACTCAAAAGAAAAGGAATGAGTGGTCCAACCGACTGTGTCGATTTTTTTATTCGGTTGCTCCGACCGACCGATTTCACTCAAAAGAAGGAATGAGTATTCCAACCGACTTGCGTCGATTTTTTCATTCGGTTGATCCCACCGACTTGTTTCACTCAAAAGAACGAATGAATAGTCCAACCGACTGAATCGGTTGTTTCATTCGGTTGGTCCCACCGACTGGTTTCACTCAAAAGAACGAATGAATAGTCCAACCGACTGAATCGGTTGTTTCATTCGGTTGGTCCCACCGACTGGTTTCACTCAGAAGAATGAATGAATAATTCAACCGATACGAGAAACTACAACCGAATGATCGATTTTTTCCAACAACCGAATGAATCGATTGTTTTCATTCGATTGTTCCCGTCACTACTGTTTTGCGTCGAGGATGGAGTCGATATCCCCCTTGGTTATTGCAGAGGCCCAGACTCCTTTTAGATTTAACCAGTTTTAAAAAAGATTGCACCCCAGACATGGCGTTTCAGTCCGAATTTTTTTACTTAAGCATCGTGATTGTAAAATGGTGTACCCTGACGGATCAAAACAAGGGGACTCGGTGGGGTGTTCTGCAGTGTTTCCAGGTCACATCATAGGGACTCGCCTGCCCGCTGCCTACTCCGTTTTCTCGGCAGAGCTGTATGCTATCCTCCAAGCCCTGGAACATATCCGGTGTGCTCGAAGTATAAAATTTCTACTCTGCTCCAATTCCCTTAGTGCCCTCCAATCACTGCTGGTCATGTAACTGGCTGAACCTATAACACAATTGATCCATGACCAACCGTACCTCCTCCAACGGCGGGATAAGGAGGTGTCATTTCTTTGGGTACCTGGGCATGTTGTAATATGGGGAAATGAAGCGGCGGATGTGGCTGCCAAGGCAGCCTGCGGTGACCCAAATGCCACAGTGTGCCATTCCCTTGCGGGACGTCTACTCGGTGCTGCGCCAGAGGTCCCTTCAGTTGTGGGAGGAGACGTGGCTGGCAGTGAGAGGCAATAAACTGCGGTGGCGAACTCCTGCCAGCCATTCAGGCGTTTCCAAGTGACACTGACGCGCCTGCGAATTGGCCACAGCCCTTTGACCCACAGCTTTTTTTTCCGTCGGGAGAATCCACCGATTTGCGATGCTTGTGGCGTGCAAATCACTATACGCCACATTTTAATTGAGTGTATTTCATATCGTGCTGAGAGGGCAGCGGCTAATCTTGGTCGTGCCCTACCCACTGTTTTAGCTGACGACGAGGCGAGTGTGACGCACGTTTTACAATTTTGTGAACGTTCTCGACTCTGGCTGGAGGTTGTAGTGTGTTACAGAAGGGCTCGCTGATGCCTTTAACATCAGCGATCAGCGTATCTCTATACTCCGATTTTTTTTATTTTTTATTATTTATTTATTTATTTTTTAAGGACAGGGTTCGATACTTCAGTGTGCCACCTTACATCGCTGATTTGCTATATGTGTCCGTACATTCTTCTATTGCCTGTTCATATTTATTTACTGTTGTCTACTTCTTTTGTCAGGGCGCTAAAAACCTTGCTGTTGTGCGCCCAAAACATCCTATCCTATCCTATCATTTTGTTTTGCTGCCGCCGCGAGTCTCCGACAGCCTTATGCCGTGACTGACTTGTGTATCGCTATAATTAGACCCATGAGTGATGGTGAATGGTGTAAGTCAGGCAAAGATGAGAAAGCATTGTTGCTAATTTCAAGCGACAGTTGCAGTATGCGTATATATGCTCTTTGCGTTTGTAGAAATCTTGCATTTTGCAAATAATTTCCTACTTGCTTAGGTAGAATTTCTTGCTCACCAGCACCACCAGTGATGACACCTTGCAACAACTTTAATAAAATTCACTGAATAACTCACTACAGGCAAGTTTAATTTTGGCAATGCCTAGGAAAGCTGCAGCAGACCTTTCAGAACAATATTGAACGCTCATTGGCTGTCAGAGAATTCTTGACGTAGATGTGGAGACCAAACTGCAGTTCAACCGCCATAATTTCTGTTTCCAACTATACCACTGACAAAGATAATACACTGCTTAACCAAGTGAAATTTCTGCTTTCTAGTTATCCACGTGTCAAGAACACTGGTAGCTTCCATGAACTACTAACCCTTCCAGCTTGAATGATTTCGAGGTGAATCCACCGTAATATTTTTTGCTTTGTGCATACTAGAAGCGTGATTCATTAATGAGTATACGATGTCGTTAACACTAAGAGCCAAACCCGTAAAATTTATGGGCCTGGGAGCACTTGAAAATCACCAGACCCGCAAAATTTGTGGGCCGCTACATTTAATGCAAAACACTGCAACGTTACTTCTACGAGTTTCACCAGCATTATAGATTTTTATTGACAAAAAACGCCTAAGCTGGTAAAAATCAGAACAGTGTGTCGTTGTACTCTGCCTAGAAGCTTGCTTTAGTATTCTGGAGAACAATATTATTCTGTGTGAAATTTGCATGCAGTTACTGTTGACCGACAGAAAGTTGTTATGTAGTGTCATAATATTGGATAAAATAACTCACAAATGCATTACTTAATTTGTATGACTTTTTTAAATTTTCAAGAACACGTAAATAATTTTTATAACTGTACGTTAAAGCTATGCATCGTAAAGCAGTTCACACGGAATTAAAGTATAAAAGTGCAGCTTCAAAATAGTACAACATTTGCCACAATACATGCATTCATTATTTAAATATTGTGAAAATGTCCAGTTTCTAGGGACAGGTGCATAAAATAGGCCTGGTACAGAGAATTAATATGTGCAGCAATGTAGGGACAAAATGGTAACTGTGTACTGTATGTGGATACAATGTTACTTTAAAGAAGTGTAAGTCACGATAAACCGTATGGTGTTCACCCCAGTTGGATACGTTTACATTTATGTTGGTGGTTTCAATTGAAACCACCAAGGCAAAAAAATTTTTGACTGTATGTAGTGAATCCTGGGAAACAGAACACATTACCGAATAAGTCAATAAATCGGTAATACTGGGTGATCAAAAAGTCAGTACAAATTTGAAAACTTAATAAATCACGGAATAATGCAGAGAAGTAAAAATTGACACATATGCTTGGAATGATATGGAGTTTTATTAGGAAAAAAAGTTTGAAAAATGTCCGACAGTGACTGCTACCGTGACGGGTGAGAGGTACGACGATATGTTACAAAATCGCATCATCCCCAGACTGGCTGATAAACACCTGCTAGAACTTACGATTTTTAAGCAGGATGGCGCTGCACCCCATATTGCTAGACGTTTGAAAGATCTCTTGCGCGCGTCGTTTGGTGATGATCGTGTGCTCATCCGCCACTTTCGTCATGCTTGGTCTCCCAGGTCCCCAGACCTCAGTACGCGCTATTATTGGCTTTGGGGTTACCCGAAGTCGCAAGTGAATCATGATCGACCGACATCTCTAGGGATACTGAAAGACAACTTAAGACGCCAATGCCTCACCATAACTCCGAATATGCTTTACAGTGCTGTTCACAACATTATTCCTCGACTACACCTATTGTTGAGGAATGATGGTGAACATATTTCCTGTAAAGAACATCGTCTTTGCTTTGTCTTAATTTGTTATGCTAATTATTGCTTTTCTGATCAGATGAAGCACCATCTATAAGACATTTTTTGAACTTTGTTTTTTTCTTTTTTTTTTTTTTTTTTCTTTTGGTTCTAATAAAACACCACGTCATTCCAAGCATGCGTGTGAATTTTTACCTCTCTATCTACATTACTCAGTGACTTTTTGATCACCTGATATCTTGAAATAGTGTTACATATAATTTTTTCCATATTCTTCAGATGTTTACGCCAAACAGTTAACAAATAAAAGCGACAATGATTGATACCAGTATACACTATTTTCTTCTAACCAGTGGCGTATCCAATGCAGCCCCGCGCCCCAAATCCACCTGCAGTCCCCCCCCCCCCCCTCCAGATCGTGCTGCAGCTTCTCCCAGAAAGAGAGAGAGAGAATAAAAAAGAAAGGGATCAATCCTCCCAATATGAGTAAAGGCGCAGCCCCCCTCCCTCTTTGGAAATCACGTCAGCTCGGTGATTGACGGACTGCGACTGACCTCAGCCCCCACCAGACAATGATCCTGGTTACGCCACTTCTTCCAACAAATTATATTACATGTTTTGCCAAATTTGGAGAGCAGGCATAGATCATATCTCTGTCCTTGAGGCTACGAAAGAGGAGGAACATTGCAGTGGATATCCGTCTCTATAAGATTTTAGTCCTTAGCGTTATTCTAAGACCGGATCCACACATTGTAACCAACGTTGGCGGCAACAGTGTTGATCCAATGTAAGGATCGGTGAAATAGCACTGGAACCAACGTTGGAAAGGCTCAGTTGCTTGTCGGTATTTTGACCAAACCTTTGGTGGAGCGATTCCTGATAATGAGTATAGGTGTTCAACTCTTGTAGGTTTAAGACAGCCAGTGATAAGCCTACAGGTCTGACCCTGATAGTGAGTATAGGTGTTCAACTCTTGTGGGTTTGCCGCAGTGGAGTAGCCGAGCTGTCTAAAGCACCTCGCTGCGGAGCGCGAGGTTGCTCGCCGTGGAGGTTCGAGTCCTCCCTGGGGCATGGGTGTGTGTGTGTTGTCCTTAGGTTAGTTTACCTAGGTTTAAGTAGTTTGTAAGCTACGGACTGATGACCACGCAGTTTGGTCCGATAGATTTACAGACATTTGAACATTTATTTTCTTGTGGGTTTAAGACAGCCAGTGATAAGCCTACAGGTCTGACCCTGATAATGAGTATAGGTGTTCAGCTCTTTTGGGTTTAAGACAGCCAGTG
This sequence comes from Locusta migratoria, assembly GCA_026315105.1. Taxonomy (NCBI): domain Eukaryota; kingdom Metazoa; phylum Arthropoda; class Insecta; order Orthoptera; family Acrididae; genus Locusta; species Locusta migratoria. Next base: position 48,923,830 of record CM048753.1, on the reverse strand, counting down.
ATAAGCCTACAGGTCTGGCCCTCACAGTGAGTATAGGTTTTCAACTCTTTGAGGTTTAAGACAGCCAGTGATAAGCTTTCAGGTTTGACCCTGTCCTGAATCAGGCCTGTAGGCCTATCACTGTCTGTCTTAAGCCTACAAGAGTTGAACCCCTATACTCTTTATCCGGAATCATTCCACCAAAGTTCCGCTGCTCGGTACAGAGCAGAATCTAACGATCGAAACAGCTTAAAAACCAACGTCATCCATTACACGGGTATCAAACTGTACCTAAACGCCTTAAGTCAAGAAGCAGTTTTCTACACTCAACAGAACCACTCGGAGACAACAAGGACATGCCAATTATGCTTAGGAGGCGCTGCCACCAGGCGCAGAACTTGACTGGCAGAGATGGAAGACTCTATAGAGCCTGCGGTCGGAAATAGGTAGATGCAACAAGAATTTGCACACGTGGGGAATCAGCGAAAGTGTTTTGTGTTCGTGCGGGAACATACAGACCATGGACCACCTGCTCAAATGTCCGCAAGTAAATCATACAAGAGCGTGCACAGCCCAAGACCTGATGACCTGCAGCATAACAGGAATGACATATGTAGACTTCTGGAAGAATGAGATATGAAGTTGATCATGCTATCTTGTACATAATGTTACATGCATTATATGTTATTGTAAAACTTTGTAGACATTATTATTTTATAATTTGTGAATTTAATCGATGAAAGGAGAAAATATAAAAATGCAGTAAATGAAACAGGCAAAATGGAGTACAGACGACTAAGAAATGAGATTGACAGGAAGTGCAAACTGGCTAAGCAGGAGTGGCTAGAAGGCAAATGCAAGGATGTAGAAGAATGTATAAATAGGGGAAAAATAGATACAGCCTACCGGAAAATAAAAGAAACCTTTGGAGATAAGAAAAAGAGCTTTATGAATATCAAGGACACTGATGGAAAACCAGTTCTCAGCAAAAAAGGGAAAGCTGAAAGGTGGAAAGAGTATATAGAGAGGCTCTATGAAGGAAATGAACGTAGAGGCAATATTGTAGAAAGGGGAGAAGAAGTAGATGAGGATGAAATAGGAGATACTATACTGAGAGATGAATTTGACAGAGCACTGACAGACCTAAGTCGAAACAAGGCCCCTGGAGTAAATGATATTCCCTCAGAGCTACTGAAGTCTCTGGGAGAACCAGCCATGACAAACCTGTTTCACCTGGTGTGTAAGATGTATGAGACAGGTGAAGTACCCTCAGACTTTAAGAAAAACGTTATAATCCCCATTCCAAAGAAAGCAGGTGCAGACAGGTGTGAAAACTACAGAACCATCAGTTTAATAAGTCCCGGCTGCAAAATATTAACGCGAATTATATACAGAAGGATGGAAAAGCTGGTAGAAGCCGACCTCGGGGAAGATCAGTTTGGGTTCAGGAGAAATGTAGGAACACGGGAGGCAATACTTACTTTACGGCTTATCCTAGAAGACAGATTAAGAAAAGGCAAAACTACGTTTCTAGCTTTTGTAGATTTGGAGAAGGCTTTTGGCAATGTTGATTGGAATAAACTCTTTCAAATTCCGAAGCAAGCAGGAGTAAAATATAGGGAACGTAAGGTTATTTACAACTTGTACAAAAACCAGACAGCGGTTGTCAGAGTTGAAGGGCATGAAAGGGATGCAGTGGTTGGAAAGGGAGTAAGACAGGGTTGTAGCCTTTCTCCAATGTTATTCAATTTGTACATTGAGAAAAAGCTATAAAGGAAAGCAAGGAGAAATTTGGAGAAGGAATTAAAGTTCAGGGTGAAGAATTAAAAGCCGGCCGCGGTGGCCGATGAGACTGAGGCGCTCCAGTCACCGTCTGCACGGCCACTACGGTCAGGCATGGATATTTGTGCCGTCCTTAGTTGTAAGTAGTTTGTAAGTTTAGGGACTGATGACCCCGTAGTTAAGTCCCATAGACTCTACAAACATTTGAACATTTTTTGAAGAATTAAAAACATAGTAATTCAGTCAGATACAGCAAAGGACCTGGAAGTGCAATTGAACGGAATGGACAGTGTGCTGAAAGGTGCATATAAAATGAACATTAACAAGAGCAAAACTAGGGTAATGGAGTGCAGTCTAAGAAAATCAGGTGATGCTGAAGGAATTAGATGAGGTAACGAAGCAATAAATGAGGTAGATGAGTTTTGTTACTTGGGCAGTAAAATAACAAATGATGGTCGCAGTACAGAGGATATAAAATGCAGAATGGCAATGGGTAGAAAAGCGTTCTTGAAAAAGAGAAATTTGTTAACATCGAATATTGATTTAAGCCTAAGGAAGTCCTTTCTGAAGGCATTTGTGTGGAGTGTTGCCTTGTACTGGACTGAAACATGGACGATAAACAGTGCGGACAGGAAGAGGATTGAAGCTTTTGAAATGTGGTGCTACAGAAGAATGCTGAAGATACGGTGGGTAGATCGCGTAACTAATGAGGAGGTACTGAACAGAATTGGGGAGAAAAGAAATTTCTGGCATACCTTGGCTAAAAGAAGGGATAGATTGGTAGTACACATTCTTAGCCATCAAGGAATCGTGAATTTAACGTTGGAGGGAAGTGTGTGGGGTAAAAACCGCAGAGGAAGACCAAGAGATGGATACAGTAAGCAGATTCAGACAGATGTAGGTTGCCATTCTTATGTGGAGATGAAGAGGCTTGCTCCGGATAGGGTATTGCAGAGAGCTGCATCAAACCAGTCTCCGGACTGAAGATCACAACAACAACAGTTTGTAAATTTATTATATATTGTTTGTAGCTATCATACGAAATATACAACAAAGAATGTTGGGCCAATATGGGTACGTCGTCCACACCCTGGCGCCAAGGTTTCATTCTATCTTTGTCGTCTGCTCGTCTCGAAACTGTTTATTTCTTCGTTCGTTCTTCGTCGCCGTTTATTTTAAAGTTTCAAAATCTCTTTATAGACTCTAGAACGGTATTCATTTGTGAAAGGAGCCACAAAAATCTATATGCCACGGCAAAACTCAGGCGCGACCGCTGAAATAAAAAAACTTTTCAGACTTTTGACACACTCGATAACTGAATGCAATTTTTAAAATTAACATTACCTAACATTTCCTGTCACGTTTCACATATTCCTTTGCAAACTTCATGGACTATCAGTGATATCAATTGCGTGGTTATTTTAAAAAGGAAATATAGGCTTCTAAAACTGTCTCCTGTAGTAAGAAATCGAAGTGTCAATACCAAAAGAACTTTAGCTGGTATAGCCTCCTTCCAAAACGCATCTTTATTTTTTTATTTTAAGTTCAATCATTTGATGTAGCAGGTCTAGGTTTTAATAATGTATATCGATTACTTGTAACATGTTTTAAAACTAACTGATTTTGTAATGTATTTTATTTTTATTTTGTCATTTGTGTTCCATGGATCCGTACATGCGAGTGATTCGCTTGGATGTGTAACATGTCAGTACAACTGTGCAAATACAATAAATGCTACAGAATTATAATATAGTACAATAATATTAATCTGTATAATTTTTTATTATTTACTAGCTAACATTTAACTAGTATTGTAAATCACTATTTACGATTAACATAATGTTGTACCACGAATCTAATATCTTAATGGCAATAGACTTCTTTTATTGAAGAAGTGCATTATTTCTGCATAAGAATTCATGTAAGGAGTACAGTGGTTGATCAAGCAGGTATTTCTTTAACGTAAATTTGAACAATGTTTCATTTTCTCGTTTACTTTTAATATAATTAGGCAGTGCATATAAATGTTAATAGCAGAATACTTCATTCCCTTCTGGAAGAGTGCGATTTTTTTTTCTCTAAACGGAGATCTTTTTTACCAGTATTGTAGTTGTGGATTGAACAATTGGTTTCATACTCAGCTTGGGTTTTAATGAGAAAATTCATCAGAGCATATATGTACTGACTGATTGTTGTCAGAATTCCTAACCATATGAAAAGTTTTCTACATGAGGTTCGTGGAGGAACCGAACACATGATTCTAACTGCTCTCTGCTGAGCTATTAAGATTAAGATTTTTTTTTTTTTTTTTTTTTTTTTTTTGAGGCTGGTGAATTACTTCGTAAGATTACACAATAACTCATTGATGAGTGAAAGTATCCAAAGTAAGCTGATTTTCAAGTGGTGATGTCTCCAAAATGAGTGACTATTCTTAGAGTGAACATTGCTGATGAAAGCCTTTTTAGAGTCAGATGTTTCCAGCTGAGCCTATTGTCAATGTGAACCCCTAGGAATTTGGTGGAGTACACCTGTTCTAGTACCTGGTTGTCATGTACAGTGACAATATTTTCTGGATTTTTATGTTTTGTGTGGAACTGAAAAAAATTAGTTTTTTTTATTATTTTAACTCAAAGAGAATTAACTGAAAACCAAGCTGTAACTTCTTTCAGTGTATCATTAAATCAGTGACAGACTTACTATCAACCACAATGCTTGTATCATCAGAAAACATTGTGAATTGACATTTCTTACTAATGGACAGAGGTAGAACATAAACATATATTAAAAACAGCAAGGGTCCAAGGACAAATCCCTGGGAAACTCCATGCTGTATTTTCCCCCATTCAGAAGTCACTTTATTGGAAGATCCATTGTTGAAGCCAGGTAAAATCACCTTTTGTTTGCTATCTTCAAGATATGATTTTAGCCGTTTTTTTTTTTTTTTTTTTTTTTTTTTTTTTTTTTTTTGCCAAATCACGCCTGCTCGGTGATTGACCTCAGCCCAACCCCTCCCCGAACACGATCCTGGATACGTTACTGGGTTTACACAATCAAACATCTTGTAAAGATCACAGAAGACACCAACTGGCGACTTCATACTATTAATAGACTCCAAGACAACATTTGTGTGTGAGTATATGGCACGCTCTATCTAAACCCCTTGTTGGAAACCAAACTGTGTACGGTTAGTAATATTAGGGGAGGGTGGGGGATTTCACGCATGCGGGTAATCACACGCAGGGTGAATTTCGCAGTTTGAATGGCGCAGGCGTTGCCCGGTTGGTGCTGCACCCTGCTGACAGGAATAACAACTACAGCGCAACACACAAGACTTGCGCATAATAGTTCGCGATCGGGAGCGCTCACTCTGCGCTTGCTGCTTGAGCCGCTAACGATATCACGCAAACCAAAAGAAACAGTCTGTGCATAATTTCTCGCGTTTAAGTTTAGAGTTATCTCTATATCTTGGCATTATGGAATTTATTAGTCAGATATTGCAGAGTGCAGAATACTTCAAAGCAGAAATTTTGTAGCACTGAACTATGTAATCTAGCAGGCAGACGCTAACCTCGAAATGGCTCTCATCAGCAGAAGGAAAACACGTGATTTTTAATTCCGTTCGCGACCTATCGCGCATCGTTTAGTTCGCGACCTATCGCGCATCTTTTAGTTCACGACCTATCGCGCATATCGCGCAACTTTCAGTTCGCGACCTATCGCGCATCTTTCAGTTCGCGACCTATCGCGAATATTTTAGTTCGCGAACTATCGCGCATATTTTAGTTCGCGACCGGTAGCTCTTCTTTTAGTTCGCAACTCGGCCGCGAAGTAGGTCGCTCTTTTTAGTTCTTCCGCTCGTTTTGGCTTTTGCTACGGCTGCTAAAACAACAGCTGAGCTGCATCTCAGCTCGAAATGACGGCAACTGGCAGAAGGGTATCACGCGATTCTGCACGCTCTCGCGTCCTCTCGCTCTTACTCGTCATTCTTCGGAAAAGGAGCGGACGAACTAAGAGGCGAGGGATCTGCGAACTAGTTCGCGTAGTTCGCCTGTGGGAGCGCTCTTCCGAACTAGTTCGTTCGCGAACTACACAAGACTACATCACTCGCCAGCCAGTGGCATTGTTGGGACAGTCAAGTATTATTTATTTCCAGTGTGTTTGATGTAATTTTGGTCAGCTGTATTTTGCAAGGTAAGTGGTGCTATAACTTGCTTTACTGTAATTTTTTGCATATTAACTACAAGCCCTATATGTAGCTTTTCATTTAATTGTACATTTGTCCAGGTATTTGAACTCGGAGCCAAGTTATGCTTAGGTTTGTCTTAGAACTCACTGTGGAATAATAGCATGCGGCTGTTCAAGTGCGTGATATTCCCCCTTGATAACAAAAGCAGTAGGTTATCTTTTCAATCCTAACGAGTTTTTTTGTTTATTTTATTTCAGATGACCAGATATTATAAAAGAAAAACAAAGAAAGCAAAATGGACCCAAGAGGAACTTCACAAGACTCTTGATGCCATAAATTCAGGAAGAAAAATTGGAGATGTATCAAAAGCTTTTGGGATTCGTGAAGATACTCTGTGTATAAGAATGAAAGCGAAGAATACTGAGGGCCCAAAACTAGGAAGAAACCCAGAATTTTCGACCGAACAGGAAAATGAGATTAGGGATCATGTTATTACGATGATCAGGCTGTTCTATAGCATTACATGCATAGTTTTGGAAAAGACGGAGAACTATGGTATCAATTTGTTTCGTGCAGTAGGTGGAGCCATGAAGAATGTAGTGGCTGGAACACTCCAAAAGATTACAAGTGTGATCTTTGCAATTAAATAAAATGAACTCTTTTTTCACATCTATAAAAATTTAAAGAAAATTAGATATCTGTACAGAACAATATTATTTCGTTCTTCAAATGTAGCATTTATTATTTTTAACTAATAAACAAATAAAAATAATGTGTATTGTCCATGTTTATGATTTGTTTGTTTTGCATGTACCAGTACCATGGGTGTCATTACCCTAAAGGGTGGGGAATACCATGTAATTGCACTTTTTTTAATTTAATGTTTAAAATTAAGATACTCTTTGTAGCCATTTTCAGTTGGTTGGAATATGTAGAGAAATGTTCATTGTATGGTACGTACTTGTTTTGTAGGTTTTAATGACGTAACGAACAGTTTACATCGATTATTCCTTAGATGCGTGCATTTCCCCCACCCTCCCCTAAGGCTCTCAAGATGTGCCACAATCCTATTATACACAGTTTTTTCAATAACTTTTGAAACTGTAGTTAAAAGAGAAATACGGCGATAATTTGTGACATCGTAGCATCATCAGACTTGTAAAGAGGTCCCACAATGCCATATTTCATCCTCTCAGGAACAATTCCTTAATTAAGAGATGTGTTACAAATGTGAGCAAATACTGCACTTATTTCATTACTGCAAGCTTTTAACAGTTTACTCGAGATGTTATCTATCTCTGAAGATCTTTTACATTTCAATGAGTGAATATTTTTTCTTTATTTCATTGACAGTTATGGGTGGTACATTGATATGTTCGGTAGGAAGTGATACAGCACACTCCATCGTCTTTTATACATGTTTCCTTTCTTGGTTTGCAATGGCAAAACGTAATTACTCACATTCAAAACTGTTAATGCATTGACCACGCTTTGAGCGTCCGATATGTTTCCGTTGGCTCTCGACGAATTGAACTGAATGTTGGCTCGAATGTGTGGACGCTGTCGCAAAAATATTGGCCAATGTTGGCGCCAGCGTTGGTACCAACGTGTGGACGCGGGGTAAGGAGGACTCAGTGGCAATTAAAAATGGACTTCAAAGTCTCATATCAGACTGGGAATCTGAAGATGGCCATCTACTAAATGGTTTCACTCCTGCTCAGCAGCCAGGTTACCGAATTTACAAATGGAAAAACAATGATAATTATTTCTATTCTGATGAATCGGTTTTCTAATTCATTATGCCTAACAAATATTCCAGATGATACATACACTCCTGGGCAGTTTTTTCTACTTTTATTCCAAATGGTTTCGATTGATGGACCGGTATTTCAAACCAATCTTCGTGCAACTCATTAGGCATGAATATGTGCCGACTGAAGACATTTCTAGCTATAAATTTATTAATGGGAGTAAAATGGTTGTCAAGCTACGAAGTCTATTGACAATCATGACCTGCATTGCGTGACATATTTTATTTTATGTCTCATGATACTGAACAGATTTGGTTGGTTACTTTCTCGCATTCAGTTGTCGGACAACAGGCTTATAACGATTAGAAATCGTCATAAGTTCAAACTGTACAAAATTCGGCTTTTGATTGACAAATTTTCAGAGACATTTCAGTGTATTTGTGTTGCTGAAAATGCCAAATCATCGATTAATGGGCTTGGTTAAATTCAAAGGTTGTTCATCCATGTGAAGTCTGTAACTCCATGTTCTTGTACTAAATTAATATGTTATAACTAAAAGAATTTGCATCCTAAATTATCCATGATAATTTTAAGAACCAAAATTTTCACTTTATAGATATTTTCATTAACTTAAACAAGTGCCGTTGTTTTTCTGCTTATAATTATTTTTGCATATATTTTTCTGCTTATAATTATTTTGCATATATTTTTCTGCCATGTGAAGTCTGTAACTCCATGTCTTTAGCCTTAATTTAATTTTTATGGCACTATTTGCCTTATTGTACAAAGTACAAAAGTGTTTTATTCTTAGTGACTTGTCCTATATCATTATGTGCTCTACTGTACAAATGTTTGATCTGTATGACAAATAAAACAAATTTACTTACTTACTTATCCCTAATGTATTTCAGGTTATAATTTCTGGGTGTATGCAACTTTTTTTATCGTATCAGGTTATATTTCCCAATTTCAGTCAAAGGTATTGCTTAAGGGTCAAACAGCAAACGAGCTTATGATCAGCATGTCTAAACATTGTGTATATTACATCAGCAGCAGGAAGAACAATCCCAGACAGAGGGATGTGTTCCATGTGCAAAGTAGGACTATGATGAAGGAAACAGAGTGCTTTCAGCTGTATCATACATAGTGCTTTGAAGAACTGACAAGGGCATTTTGTGTGTTTGACATGAAAGATAATCATAGAACTACTTATGTGTTATGGTTACTGATTTTGTGATTTTATACTCAGTTTTGTTAATTTTGCGATAATATTTCTGTTGAACATATGACTGATTTAATTGAAGTGCTCATTAGTGATAAATAAATAAAAAATATGGCAGTTTTTATGTACCTGTCTGTGAGTCTGCTTATTTTATACACCAAAACCACCACTTTATGCCACAATGACAAAAATTGAAAACAAATTATTCTAGTCTCCCTAACGTAATTCTATAAGAAAAACATAATTTCAACTTAGTTTTTAACAAGAAAAAAATTTCAGATGAGACATGGAGTCCCTGACGAGAAATGCGCTCATTTTTGAGTTTTAGTTAATAGACAGTGCTGTAGCTACAGCGTCCCTAATAGCACTGTCTAATAACTAAAGAAAATAATTCCATGCTCAAAGGGTTAATAGCATCTGATATAATCAATTCCACTGTATCTGTTGTGGAACTATCCTGAACAGAGGACCTTATATCTACGTAACCATATTAATGTTCCCCATCTAATTTTTTGTGTTCACTAATTGCAATTTCATCAATCAAAACTGTACAGAATTTAATTACAGTGTGTGTCATGGGAAGATTTGCTCTAGTAATGCAAACTTTTAAGAGGCAACTAAGAGATCCACCCACAAACTACTACTATCTTGCTGAAGTTCTTAGATGTGGTAGGCACATGTTTTAGCAGTAACAGACATGCTCATATATTAATGAGAAATAGAACTTCCGATAAGACTAAAAGAATATAGCTCAGAGCTGCAAGTTCCAGCAACACCCACATTCCTTGCTTTTATTGCCGTTACAACAGCTCCTTTTGCACCCCAGATTTGCTTGCACACACACAGACAGACCATCTCTATCAACCGGTTCTATTACTGTACTCAAAGATACCAGTTTTTAACAAAAAATGCTTTCATAATTTAACTTTCTTATATTCTTTGTTCTTCGTTAGTTTAACACTCGACCCTCTTCAGGTTTTTCACTGTTATTGTCTGTTCATGTTTTTCACTCACAATGATGATGGGTTGTTAGCATGATATGGAGCTAATTAATGCCAAGATCTTCTGGTAGTAGTGTCATTTTGAAGTCCATTGGTAGCAGTTGAATGTGTTGTGTATTTTGAAGTCTGCTCCATTTCTGTTGGCAATTGTTTTCTGTGGAAAGAGAGGCAGAGACAAAGCTTACAATTTATTAAATAATACATAGTCAAATATTTGCTCTATTAGTGGGCTTTATAATATTTGCACTACAGTTACAGCACAGCAATTTGAAGACGTAAAGAAAAGCTATTTTTCAGCATTCCAGTTAGCATAAGGGACTGTGGCAAAGTAATGTTGTAAGTTGGTGCTAATTCAGTGCAGTTATGGATGCACAACATGTCTTTAAGTAACATTTACATTTCACACCTGATATATAAATACACTTTTACACATTGAAGCATAATTTTTTTCCAATAAGACAATTTGCCATGGTTCATTACAGATGCTAATGCAATAACGCAACGTTACTGGACAAGAATTCTATCTGAAGTAACCAGAAATAGATGTCATGTGTGCTTGAGTTGTGCCTGTATGATTTAATGTGTGTGCAAGTTTTCTTTTTCTGAGGAAGGCTTTGACTAAACGATAAGTTGTGTGATGGTATTCTTGTTGTGGCTATCTGCACATCAGTATGCCATCTTTGTATCATTTTCTGAATATTGTTAAATATCAAATTAAATGTTTCATATAATATTTAAAATTTTAAAAGGGTCAGCTCTACAGCTTTATCTACTTTCCACGGAATGTTTTACACAAAGAAAAGTGTTAGGCCTAAATCACCTTGGTTCCAAGTTCCAAGGTCCCCGAATACTAATGTTGCATATGTACAGGGTGTCCAGAAAAGGGATCCCTGATTTCAAAGTTAAATATCTCGAAAACAAAGATCGATAGAGGAATGCAGTAAATGGTATGTTTATTGTGAAAGCTGTAAGAAGTTTATACAGCAGTTTGAAATAATAGTTACAAAAGCTACTAACAGATGGTACTGTACGCTGTACAGCTCATATCGGCATACATAAGTGAAATAATCGTATGAAACACTCTTTGCAAACAATCACATCATAATGTTTTCAAAATGTTCACCATTGGCACTACAGAGGTGGCGCAAACGAAGAATAAAATTACCCATCACATTTCGTAGTGTCTCAGCCGAAATGGATTCACATGCCACAGAGATCGCCGATTCAAGCTCGTCCAGCGTGGCAGGATGCTTCGGGTAGACCATGTCTTTCACTGTGCCCCACAAAAAAAATTCACAGGGAGTCAAATCAGGCGAATATGGAGGCCGATCCATGCCTGCGCCAGTAAATTTGGGATATTCCAAAACAATGACTCGATTCCCGAAGTATTCCTCAAGAAAGCGAAACACTTGTTTGGTCCGATGTGGTCGGGCTCCATCTTGCATAACCCATTCAGTACCTGGTCGTTCCTCTAAGGCTTGCTGTGTAGCGACAAATTGTTCCAAAATTGCAACGTAGCGCGCACCAGTGACCGTTTCTCGAATGAAAAGAGGGCCAATAATGCCTCTGCTGCATACTGCAGCCCACACAGTAACTTTAGCGAAACCCCTGCATTCTCCTAAACACCAATATGGCTTTTCGGAACCCCCAAATAGCCAGTTCTGCTAATTCACGTATCCATTCAGGTGGAAGGGTGCTTCATCTGTAAACCAGATGCAGCCAACATCAAATCCTTCACTATCCGTCATTGTGTGCATCTGATTAGCAAAGGCAACTCTTTGTTGCACAGCTCGTACGGGTATGGCCTAGTGCGTTTGAATTTTGAATGGAAACATGTGTAGGCTCTTTCTCAGTATTTTCTGCGTGCTGGAACGCTTCAAATCAGTCTCAGATGCAATTCTACGGACGGATGACATTGGATTTCGCTGAATAATTCCAGAAACTGTGGCGATATTTTCAGGAGTAACTGCTTGTGGCCAACATGCCCCACTAGATCATCAGTTACGCTGCCTGTTCGTTGAAATTTTGCGAAGAGCGTACGAATGGTTTTCGCATCGGGTCCTTTTGTAACATTAAACCGTGCTTGAAAACTTCGCCTTGTTGCCGTAGGACTCTTTTCTAACCTGTGGTACTCTAGCACCAGAAAAACGCGTTGTTCAATGGAGTACATGGTTTTAATCTCTTGCTATGGTACGCTAACGTTTCACGTTTCAATAGTGGAACTGATCGCTCTGGGCTTCGGATCACTATTTATATTAGGCATTACGTATGGCGATTACAGCGCCATCTGTTAGCAGCTTTTGTAACTATTATTTCAAACTGCTGTATAAACTTCTTACAGCTTTCACAAGAAACATATTGTTTACTGCATCCGTCTATCGATCTTTGTTTTCGAGATATTTAATTTTGAAATCAGGGAGTCCTTTTCTGGACACCCTGTTTATTGCATCGAAAGAGAATTACTCAGATAGTCCACACATCTTGGCGGGGGGGGGGGGGGGGGGGTCTGAGAGCAGCGATGGCGCCAGGGTGGGGGAAAGCAGTGTTGGCGGGGGGGGGGGGGGGGGTGCAGGGATGGCCAAAGGGGGAAGAGAGCAAGGATGCCCCCCCCCCCCTCAAACACACACCCATGCCCAAGGGAGGACTCAAACCTCTGATGGGGAGCAACCACCCACTTCACTGCAAAGTGCCTTAGAGTGCACAGCCATTCCACCATGGCACACTGCACAGTTTGTTGTTGACGAATTGCATCTTTTCCCATACAAAATTCAAACATATCAGCCATTAAGCCCCAAGGCCACAGAATATCGGTTATTTTGCCACAGAATTGATGAATGGAACTATGATGTAAATATGGTTTGGTTTAGTGATGCAGCCTAGTTTCATTTGGATGGGTTCCCCAGTAAGCAAAATTTGCACATTTAGGAGATGGAGAATCCGAATTTCATGATCGTGAAGCCTCTTCACCCTCAACAGGTGACTAGAATAGATTAGATTAATACTTGTTCCATGGATCATATATACGACATTTCGTAATGATGTGGAACGTGTCAGTTTAGTAAATGTTGTCTACATATGACAATCAATACTTTAAGGATTTTGTTTCTTTTTGTTTTTATTTATTTTTATTATTATTATTTTCAAGTTTTACCTAAAATTTCATCTGCATTGTAGAAGGAGTTGCCATTCAGAAATTCCTTTAATTTCTTTTTAAATACTAGTTGGCTATCAGACTTTTAATGCTACTTGGTAAGTGACCAAAGACTTTTGTATGAAATTCTGGTGGTGTGCAGTAATTGGTGTGTTATTCCTCCACTGGCACATTCAATACTGGATAGTGTGTGAAGACATCTGAAGATGATTTCATCCCTGTTATCCAACGTGGCCTTGATTTTGACAATATGTGGTTCACACAAGAAAGAACTAGAATCCACTGAAGCAAGAAGATGTTTCATTTCCTGGAGGAGCACTTTCGGGACCACATTTTGGCTCTGAGTTACCCAGAGACCACTGGTATAGACCTCGATTGGCTGCCATATCCTCTGGATCTGAGCACATGCAACTTCTTTTTGTGGGACTTTATAAGAAAAAAAAAGGTGTATAGCAAGAACCACAAAACCATTTTCATATTCAAAACAGCCATTCAAATGGTCATTAACGGCTTCGATCTTCCGACACTTCACTGGGTCATGAAAAATTTCACTATTCATGTGCGCCACAGCATTCCACAGAAGGCAGGTATATTGAGCATGTCATAACCTAAATCCGAAATGTACTTACCTACATAAATGTTGTAACGTTGTCAAACCTTTATTGAACTTGACAAGTACACAAATTTGAAATATAAGTCAGTGGCGCTAGCATGTAACCGACTGGGGGCAGCGCTGCTAAGCGGCTAGCTGGCGAGCAGCGGCGGATACCTATGAGGCATCTCCACTGAGCAAATTTTACATATGTTGATAAGACAAATTTTCTTAATGAGGAACAGCAACAAATAAACACCATTTCTCAACAACTTTCGAGCACTTGTAAATGAAGGTCGCAAATATGCAATTTACAGATGTTGCAACGGGTCTGAGTGATGTGTCTACATTAAGAGGTTTGGCAATAATAGCAACGGGTATTTTAGTTAATTTATATACTGGCAAAGAATTATTTAATTTAACGATATCTGACAGTCTTACTAACAAAAGTTATATAAAGGCAAAATACCTATAAGCAATGTTCGGTATTAAATCCAGCCGACACCGTTCTCAATTAACAATGAAATAAATGAATCAAATATTCAATTCTGGAAAGTGACACCTCGCTTCGCAGTGCTTCACTTTCTTCGCTTCAATTAGTACATGAGACTGAATTTCTAGAATGCACTCAGCTATCACTAAGCTATAAATCCATGTATTACTAAACTTGATCCCACCTTTACTTTCCAAAAGAAATTAAAAGAAATAATCAATAAAACTAATTAAATTCACGTTATGTAAAATATTAATCATAATAAGTAATAAATTCAACTCAACTATCACAAACCACAGAAACGAAGAATGTGCGTATTATTGTGAAGTGTGAAATGAGGATGTTCCGAAACTTAAGGAAACCCTAGCCCAGGTAGCGGTATTAGAATTGACAACATCGATATATGAATGATTAGTTTACTATACTTTCAACCCCATTTTCTTTACACTAATCGTGCTCAAAAATCATTGTTATAAATTAATTAAATGGAGTCTCACTGATTGGAAGTCTATATTAATAATAAAAGAAAAACAAACCCAAAAAATTCATTAAAGTAGTAAATAAATGTATTAGCACTTATCTTGCACTGATAGATTTCAAACCTCATCAGGTGCCAGGTTCAATTCCTCCATCTAGCACCAGATCCTCTCGCTTGGCTACCAGACACGATCCTTCCCCAACCGACTCCAGACTGCTACTACTTCTTACTCAGAGGCAAAACCACTGCCTACCGGCAGCCAAAGATAATCTTACTTCACCGAAACAAAGATGGCTGTATAAGTTGTTGCCAACCTATATAGCGTAAACTTATGATTCGAGATTTCCAGTCAGTAGTCCCCTTACAATATCACCAATTCAAAGTAAGTCAATAGGAGGATGAGCATCTCTAATTAGGCCAGCAATATTTTAAGTCTTTGCTAGGTCAACTGAAGAATGTGTGCAGCACAGGAACTTGTAAATATTAATTATTATTACTTTAGCACAACAGCGTACAGTTTAGTCACAGGCCATTAATTTGTACATGTAGATTGTGTGTTGACACTTTTTGTTGTACACAAACGGAAACAAAAGGAGACAATGCAAGAAACAGAACAAAAAATTTTTGATTGCACTGGTTGGCGTGTCACTACACCTTATGAATATGCATTGTTTTTCGACGCACTGACACTGATTGTTGAACAATGCTCACATCCTTGCTTTCTTCGCCTACCGCGGTGAATTCGCGAGTTGGAACATGGGCGTATGGTCGAGAGTGTCCTCTCTGATGGAAATGTGCCCACGATCCTAGGACCGGTGACATCTCCGCTGGTTGAGGGCGCAGCGATGGAAATATGGTGGACTCTGGAGACGGTGGGGCTTCTTGCTCTGACGGAAGGGGTACTGCTCAGCGGCGTGGCGTACCTACTGACGCGTGGAGCCTGGGAACATGCTGAGCACTGCCCCGGCAGTCGGAGAATGTCAACATCGACATACGTCGGTTCCTGGCTAGGTCGAGGGGAGTCTTCGGATGATGACGGTATTCTTGATCGTAGCTGGTCCACGTGACGAGCCACATCCTTATCCGCTGTCTGCACTCAGCACATGTGGCTGTCTTGTTGCTGGATTACACTTCCTTGAATCCATTTTTGCTGGCGGCCATAACTGTGCACCCATACCAATGCCCCTTTTTCCCAGTTGCCTAGTTCATGTAGGTAATGGACAGAGTTCCCTAACATTAATGTAACAATGTGTCACTCTGATTTTAAGAGTATCAGATACCTAGTGTGTTCAGCCTTGGACATGAATAAGTAATGAGATGGGTTAAAGTAAGAAAGAACCAATGGATTTAATTGTTACTCTCGTCATATATAATGTTAAGTAAATTCCTACTGCGGTTCCTTACCTGAGCTTCTAAATAGACAAGTAGTTGTCTAAAGCCTACATTCCTTAGAGAGTCAAACCTAGTATTAATTACTGTCAAAACCAAATGATACTTGAGAGATTATCGAAGACTTATGTATACTCAGAAAGGATACTTGAAAAAAAAATATATGTACATGAAATAGAATTAAGTATGTTTTGGCATCTTGCATCTGAGGTAGGGGGTATGTAGTGTAACCATTTACACTGCATATCTGCGTCTATCGCTGCCAGATGACCAAAAGATAATTAGCAGGTGAGAGGTCAAATACTACCCCAGATCTCTTTTCTGTGTAGGTATTGGGCAGCCTGTCAGTAGCAAGTAGCAGCGATTGTATTTGAATCATAGACGCTGCATGGACAATGAAGAAAAATAATCATGGAATCTTTATATTATAATTTCTATGTTAAGTTGATTGGCTTTTGTTATTACTATTCAATTTGCTGTAGAAGTTCATACTAAGACACGGATGTATGAAGTGGCTCACTGTACTTGTGGGAAATAAATTCCATTGTTTTTCATTCAATTGAATTTGTGGGCTACAGTTATTTAGTAGTTGATGCCTACATAATAAGGAGCAGTTCTTTCTTTTTATATATTAACTTTAACAAGGAGAAAAAGTCTGACATCACAATCAAGAAGTGTACATCAAAGTATGGAGGAACGGCGTACCTGATCCTCTGATAAATGAACTATTGTCTTGGAAGTATATCTAAAGAATTCTAAAGAAATTATTTGGTGGGTCTTAAGGAGACAAGAACACGGACACACTAAAGTACATTTCCCATCATTAAGTAGCACTAATCCATAGTCTTCAATCATCTCTTCCAGATGTCTCTCATAGCAATCTGTTTCTCCACATCCCCACAAAACATAATGGGCATTGAAGTCACCACATAACTAATATGGCGTTTGTACTTGAGTAAAAATATTTCTCCATGTTCTATCCTGGATTCTAGTTTTGGGTAGGCAGTAAACAGAGGTAAGTGAAAAGTTACATTTATGTGAATGGATTCTAACAGCTACAACTTGAAGTTTTTCTTCTGCTGGTACTTTATTGGTAAGATAGTGTAAGATGATTGTTTTGTACAAAAATCACGATGCCACCCTGTCAATCCAGCCTGTCCTTTCTTATTATCTCATATGCTGGAAACACTATACTTGAATTAGGCTTAAACCACGTTTCAGAGACATCTGCAATATTTACTTCACTTTGGTGTAATTCTTGTAACAGGTTTTCTTTATTTGATACTGCTGAACTTGCATCCCATTGTAATATTTTAAGCATTGTCTTGGTTTATAAGATATTCAATAGTTGTACTGATTTCTTGCAGCTGAATAATGACACCACCTGTTGATGTGATCTGCTCAATGATGGTCAATATTAGACTGAGGATACCATCCACTAATCTCTGCTCGCTTGTTGCCTGTGACTCTGACATTGTGATATGAGGGTACATATGGGTTTGAGATTATTGGTTATATTGGATGCTGTAAAGGAACATGAGTTTCACTGTATAGGCTACACTCCAGTTGATCGTATCGTCTCTCCTCGCTCCATGAATGTACACAAATGCTGGTAAATTTTGATTATCAAATGTTAAGACACAAGTCTGATGTTTCCATAGCATATCAACTCCATTTTGTGTTACTCATTTTGTAAATCTTCGTACCTTTGATACTTTGAATTCACTTACAATAACATCTAGTATCTCCACTTCGCTTAGTGAGAGGTCAACATTCCTTGCTTGTTTACTATATGGTTTGGAATGTACATGTCCCAATTATTCTCTTTGAACGCTTGTTCCAAAACTAAAAATTTGCTGGCTCACCTTTTTTGAGCTCTATTTTAACACGATTCTTGCCAATAGAAGAAATATTGACGATGTCTGATTTAAGATTGGGTGCTTTTGTATAAATTTGCTTACCCACAGACATTGGGTAAGTTTACCAATATTTTGTCGAGACTTTCCGCATAAACAACATAAGGCCCTGTATCTGTTCTCTTGTATCTATTGTGTGACGTGCGTCATTCCGGAGGAATTATTTGTTTTCCCTTCTGTGAGTTTTCACTGTAATTATTTCCCCAGTTAAGACATTTCCTGTATTTGTTTGCACTGGAGGCTGCGGTTGTTGTTTGACCCCCAACTGTCCTTTTTTTGGTAACATAATACATCTACAGATTGTGTGCCGTCTCTTGAAAATCTACTTCGATTGTGTTAGGTACTGCATTAGAGGGTAGCTTACCTGAGCCGTGTGTCGCCGCTGTTATTTATCTCTTATCTGGCAACATTTTTTCTGACTCTCCTTGTTGTTTACTTGATGACACCGCGTCCTGAACGTCCATGTTAATGTCGTCTTCTTGCAAAGCTTGCACTACACTGGCAACTATCGCCAGCGTATTAAGATTTTTGGACATATTTTGTTGTCTGCCCTCTCCATACTCTCCACCATCCATAGACAGCCCCCTGAAGAACTTAAAATAGATTTTTATCACTTTTTAAATCCTCAATAAATTACACACTGCAAGTTACCGGTTATTAACCAAAGATCCTTCTACCCATTAGTTCACTGCACTGTGCACAGAATAAATATTTTGTTTACCAAAATACCAACAGTTACACATAAAGAAACCGGATAACAGGATCCTCAACAACCCAAAATGAATGCAAACATACGAACACCTCAGCATGTGTTGAAATTATAATAAAGTTCGACCAACACTGTTTCAATTACGTAAGATATATATTTTTAACTAATACTTTTCTTGACATATAACTAACTACTAAAGAGTTTTTATAATAGGCACAGAAGTTTCATAAAACTACCACAGAACAACACATTAAGCTAATATTATACATAAAAATTTTTCTTTTTTTTAATAACACTTCCTCCAAAAAAGAAAAATCAAGAAACTAAACAGTTACTGTTTGACTTCTGTCATCCCAATTTCTGCACGTAGCAAATTAAATCTTGTGCGTTCAAGTGGCTTTGTCAAAAGATCAGCCAATTGGCTCTTCCCATCTACATGTTCCAAAAGAATTTCACCATTCAGAAATCTTTCACGAACATAGAAATATCGGACCTCTATATGTTTTGACAGTCTATGATACTCAGGATTTTTTGCTAATTTTAAAGCACTGGCATTGTCAATATAAAGTGTTGGAGGTTGTTCTGGCATTTCAACTAATTCACTTAATAAGCGATGCAACCAAATTAATTCTTTGGCACCTTCACTTGCAGAAATTATTTCTGCTTCAGTTGCAGATGTGGCCACTACTTTTTGTAAACTATTTGTCCATGATATTGCCCCACCAGCATATTTTGCTACAATTCCAGTTGTTGAACGCCTTGTTCTCTTGTCACCTGCGAAATCAGCATCACTATAAATTTTCAAATCATCTTCTCTGTCATAAATAGTACCATAATGTAATGTGCCTTTCAAGTAACGGAATATACGTTTTACTCTATTCCAGTCATTTGTTGTTGGCTTTTCCATAGCTCGAGCAACTTTATTCATTGCAAAAGTTATGTCAGGTCGAGTTGCTGTTGAAAGATACATGAGACACCCGACTGCCTCAAGATATGGAACAGACGATGAAATTGCTTCATTTTGGTCATTATTTTCTTCAAGTGCAATGGGAGTTGCAATCGTATTGGATTCTGCCATTCTAAATCTTTCTAATATTTGTTTTGTGTAGTTTTCTTGACTTCTAGTAATTGCCCCATCTTCATTTTGTTTTATTTTTATACCAAGGAAACTGTCAAGGGTACCTATTGTTATATCAAACTCATGTTGTAAAGTATTCAGGAAAACTGCAATTTCTTCCTTGTCACTGCCAACAATAAGGCCATCGTCAACATAAATTGCCACATAAAGGCTATTCCCATTGTATTTGCGATAAAAACAGACAAGGATCTGCGGCACTGTTTTGGAAATTTGCTTTCTTCATGACTTCCACAAAAAGTTTGTTCCAGCATCGTGGTGGTTGCTTGAGTCCATAAAGGCTTCGTTTCAAAAGACATACCCGATCTTTGTTGACTTCAAAACCTTCTGGTTGTTCCACATATACTTCATCTTCAAGTATTCCATTCAAAAAGGCAGGTTTTACATCAAATTGTTTTATCAGCATCTTCTTTGAAGAAGCTAGTGCTAGCAAAGTCCGAATAGTGTCATAACGTGCAACCGGACTAAATGTATCTTCATAATCAATTCCTGCTTGCTGAATATACCCTTTAGCAACTAATCTAGCTTTGAAGCGAGTACTTCCATCAGCTGCAACTTTTCGACGCAGAACCCAGCGATTCTGTAATACTTTGACATTTGTGGGGCGTCCAACTAACACCGTGTCATTTTTCTTGAGTAACTCAATTTCTTCGTTAATAGCTTGCAGCCATTTATCCTTCTCATTGGACTGCAATACTTCAAAGAAACAGTTTGGATCTTGATGTTCTTCAGTACCAACTTTAGTTAACATCAAGAACTCACCACTTTCCATCCAGCCTGGTTTTCTTCGTTGTCTTCTGTTCTCCAATTTTTCTTCAGGAGAAAATTCAGTATTTTTTGCTTTCAGGAATTCTGTTGATTCCTTGTGATCATCACATGATATTTGACTTCCTCCAGATTCAAGAATGCCAAGCTTTTCATCACTTTGACTTCCTCTAGAAGCTGATTGCCTGTAACATTTGCCTCCTTGTGCTTCAGGCACCAAGTCTAACTGTTTAAGACCTGGAAATTCTCTACGAGAAATATCAAATTCAACATAATCACCACGGAAATTACAAACTACTTCTGGCTTAAATTTTACATCATGACTCATAGTCACTTTTCGTTTTGACGGAATCCAAATACTAAATCCATCTTTGTCATTGACGTAACCAACAAGCTGTCCAAAAACAGCCTTGTCATCAAACTTTGAACGAAAACATTTATTTATATGAACATAGCAACCTGTGCCAAAGATTCTGAGGTGGTCAAGGTTTCCTGTTGGCCGCTTGTACCACAGCTCATGTGGGGGCTTTGTCTGGCACTGAAGATTTTCCTGTACGATATAAACTGCCGTATTGCAAGATTCTGCCCATAATCCTCTTGGTAGGTTACTTACATTCAGCATTGAACGTGCAGCTTCAACAATTGTTCTGTTTCCACGTTCGGCTACACCATTTTGTTCAGGGGTATAGGGTGGAGGAATCAGTAATTCTATTCCCTTCTCTATGAGCAGTTCCTTAACCTTCCTGTTATTAAAATCTGTCTCCATCACATCTAAATTGTTTAACTACATGGTTTGAGCTTCACTTAAAAATTGTTTGAGCGTCTCACACACTTCATTTTTGTGTTTCATAAAGAAAATTCGGCGAAATTTGCTGAAATCATCTGTAAAACATACATAATAGAATGCACCTCCAAAGGACTGTGTACTCATTGGTCCATTCACATCGGCATGAATTAAACTGCCTGTAACTGTAGAGCGTTGTACTCGTTGTTTAAATAGTAGTCTATGCATCTTTCCTAATGCACAACCATCACAAAATCCATCCTTGCTGTCTGCTACATTGATGTCAAGCTTCTTCAAGATATTCTTGACGTGTTGGTTATTTTGGTGACTTGCAGTGTTTGAAAGGGTGTCATTAAAATCACTTGATTGCTGCTCTCTGGCCTGACAACACGCATATTTAATACATAGAGCCCATTTTCAACATGACCTGTCATGACAACATCGCCACTGGCTTTTTCCTGAATCACAACACTATTATAATAAAATATTATATTGTATCCATTACATGCAGCTGCCCTGGCTGAGAACAAATTAGCACTTGCATCAGGCACATACAAAACATTTTCCATTCTAGAACTGTACCATTCATTGTTTTGCCTAATTTCGATATAAACTGTTCCTTCACCAAATGCGAACATATTAGTACCTTGCTTACCCAGTGAAATCATTTCAGGAGCATTAAATTCACTATATGAAACAAAATACAGTTTATTCGGAGTGATATGCTTCGTAGCGCCACTATCACAGTACCATTTATTTGTAGCAATGTAGTTAGCAATAGGCACATGAAGTAAATACAGAATTTCCATTCACCTTCTCATTTTCACACATGTGATTAAGGTCACGAATCTTCTGTGGACACTCAGCTGCCCAGTGACCAAGCTGTTACACGGAAATTTTTGTTTTGCTTGTTCTTTTGACGCCTTCATACGACTGTTTTGTTGTCTTTTGCGTGTGGCTATAAGTGCAGTTGTTTCTGTAGTACTTTGTTCACGCAATTCGATAGCGCAAAGTTTTTCGATAAGTAAATTCAAACTCTGGTTTTTCGATGGTATTGTGTCCCAGAGATCTTTAAAATTATCATACTCTTTTCCCAAGGTAGATAAAATTCTCCCATTTAATATTCTTTCAGACAAAGTATCCTCTTCATGTTTCGTTAAGTCATCATTTAGATCTACAAATAACTTTTGTAACTTAGCTATGTGTGTGCTAATATATTCCGTTTCGTCCCGCTTAACTTGAAAAAAAGTTTCAATTAACATGTTTAAACGTTGTGTGCTGCTACGTTCAAATCGCGCACAAAGTTTTTCCCATATATCTTTAGCATTGCAACACGTCAGCACAAGTTTAGAAAATGATTTGCTTAGCGCACTTGCGATGAGACTTGCTGCTTTCGCGTCATCTTTTTCCATTCTGCATACGCTAATTTTTGTGCACTTGTCGGATCCTGTGGCAATACAACACGCTCGCGCTTACCGAGAATAATGTCTTCAAGTTCATATGAACGGAGCACCATACAAATATGCCATTTCCACTTTGCCCAATCATCAGTCCCTTCAAGTTTATCAATACTGACTTTATAATTGGCATTTGTAGCCATGTTCTTTTGGAGAGTTCCTGTGCTTTACGACTGGCGCAAATATTCTTCTATGAATACTTAATGAATTGACTCAATTTTCTTCTGAAACTGTGATTAATAGTACTTTGACGTGGCCTGGGCCCATAACCTGTTGAAATTATAATAAAGTTCGACCAACACAGTTTCAATTACGTAAGATATATATTTTTAACTAATACTTTTCTTGACACATAACTAACTACTAAAGAGTATTTATAATAGGCACAGAAGTTTCATAAAACTACCAAAGAACAACACTTTAAGCTAATATTATACATAAAACATTTTTCCTTTTTTTAATAAGAGCATGTAATAATAATGTGTGTGTGAATAGATACAGAAAAAAAAGAAGAAGGTGCAACTGCAGTGAAACATGCATAGGTAATTAACCTCATGTCACCATTCAGGTGTGGGACTAAACGACTGATTGCTCCATAATTATAGTGTTAATGTACTGACATGACTTTTTAGGTGCACTCCTAGAAAATAATGAAGTTCTATGGCATTGGGGAATCACAAATATCCTGTATTGAACAAGTTACAGTATTAAGGTAGATATCCCACATGGATCTGTATTATTGTTTCTAATTAAGATCACTAACTTACTATAACTTCTTAAATCCACCACGGTGCTATTGCAGACAACATAACTTTTCTACACTTTTATTTATTTAACTGTTCTTTAAATGTGTGCTGTGAAGACAAATGTTCAAGCACCACATTGGTTCAAAACTGTTGGAAATGTGATCAATATTTTTGCGGTGCATCGTTAATTATTCTTTGATGATGATGATGCTGTACTTATTCATTGTTAATTTATTATTCCATGTCTTGCAAATGTTTTGTAAATGTATTGCAGTGGCAAAAATATATACGATAAGAAACCAGAATTTATCGTGAAAGATTTATTTTTTGCTGCGCTAGTTTTTTCAACAGTTTATGGGCCCAGTACGAAATAGTTATACAAAAAATTACGAGAAGGCGTGAAGCTAAATTGTTCGACGAAATAGATTGCGAACGTGAAAAAAAATGGGTACTGCATAAATACCTCAAATTGAAAGACTCGTAGGTCGTGAAAATTACGGGACCTGGAAATTTGCGGTGGAAGCATATTTGCGATTAGATGATTTATGGGTCGTAATATATAATACATTAAAGTCTACCGATTCTCATTTTGCAGACAAAGATAGGAAAGCCAAATCAAAATTAATTTTGTTGGTGGATCCAGTAAATTACGTGCACATTGAAAATACTGCAAATGCACGAGAAGTCTGGAACAAGTTAAGAAAAGCTTTTGAAGACGGCGGATTGGCTAGAAGAGTCAGATTGCTCCGTGAATTAATTACCACTCAAATGAATCAGTGCAAAAATGTGGAAGACTACGTTAATAATATAATATCTACATCTAATAGACTGAGAAATATAGGTTTCCAGATTGCTGACGAGTGGGTTGGTACTTTATTACTCGCTGGATTACCAGAAAAATAGACGCCCATGATAATGGGGTTAGAGAGTTATGGTGTTCCCATAACAGGTGATGGTATCAAGGTAAAAATACTAAAAGATGTGAGAGGTGAAACTGAAGATGAAGCAGCATCAGCATTGTATTCTAAAAATAAAAAGAAGACACAAATCAAGTGCTATAGATGCCAGAAGATGGGTCATTTTGCTTCACAGTGCAAGGAAAGGATAAGTACTAGTGGTAAAAGGTATGTTTCCAATCACCATGAAAAGAAGTCTTCCAACCAAGGTAAGGTTCTTTCAATGCATTATTCTTTAAAAAAAAAAAGGGGGGATAATGAAGAAACAGAATGGATATTGGATTCAGGGGCATCACTGCACATAATTAAAAATAAATCTGTATTGTATGATGTCAAGGATACAATTAATATGGGTATATCTACAGCTGATGGGTCAAAATTGCAGTGTGAACTTGTTGGAAAAGTTGATCTTAGTATAGTGGTAAATAAAAACCACAAAATATTACTGCTCAATGTGTGCATTATGTCAAAGATGTTACCACTAATTTGTTATCTGTTAGTGAGAGAGTAAAGAAAGGTAACAAGGTCATTTTTTATATAAATGGAGCTCGAATAATTGACAGTTGTGGTACAATTGTAGCAAATGCAAGTAATGAAAAAGGAATTTTTAAATTAGACACTGTTAAGAATGTTAGTACTAATGAAAGTCATTCAGTGTACAGTGCCAAAAGTGTTCTGTGGCATAGGAGACTTGGCCCTTTAAATGAAAAGGTATGTCATTATTAAAGGATATGGCAACAGGTTTAGAAGACTATGGTATATGTAAGGATCCTTGTGAGATATGTATAGTGGGAAAACAGGTAAGAATCCCATTTAAACCCAGTCACAGTAAAACTCAAGAATTACTGTAGATAGTTCATACAGATGTGTTTGGTCCCATGGAGAGTGAATCTATTGGGGGAAATAATATTTTATTATTTTTATTGGTGATTATTCTAGGTATATTCATGTTTATTTTATGAATTCTAAAGAACAAGTATGTGATATTTTTGAAGAATTCCGTAGTTTAGTGGAAAGACAAACTGGAAAGAAAATAAAGATTGTCAGATCTGATAATGGGAAAGAATACATAAATCATAGATTTGAAGGACGTTTAAAGCAAGTTGATATAAGACATCAGACCACTATACGATATAGCCCCACAGAAAATGGCGTTGCAGAACGAGCAAACAGAACAATAGTGGAAAAAGCGAGGAGTTTGCTAAGTGATGCTGGCTTACCAAAAAAATTTTGGGCAGAGGCAGTATCAACAGCAGTGTATCTAATAAATTGTTCACCTACCACGGCTATCAAAAGTAAAACGCCATATGAGGTGTGGACAGGAAGAAAACCAGATTTATGTAATTTGAGAATTTTTGGCTGTAAAGCTACGGTACAAATTCCTAAACCTACTAAGAAAGAAATGGGATATAAAATCCAGGAAATATATTTTTGTAGGGTATTGTTAAGAATCAAAGGATTATCGTTTTTTGAATTCTATGAATAATAAGATAGTAATCAGTAGAGATGTTCTATTCCTTGAGAATTGTGAAGATAGAACCAAGGAATGTACAACTGTTGGTGTAAATGAAAATAGCAGTATTGAAGAAGAGACAGAAATGGAAGAAGAAACTAATCAAGTGCCAACAGAGACAAGCTCTGAGGAAGAAGAAGAACCAAGATGTGATGAAGATAAAGCAGGGAGTGATGAAGATAAAGTAAGACATTCCTCTCGTACAAGGAAACCAAAGAAGTATCCTGATTATGAAATGTATGTTGCCCAGTGTTTCAATGATGAACCGGAAATTGTTGAAGAAGCTATGCATAGTAAAGATTCTAAAAACTGGAAAGAAGCAATTGAGAAAGAATTGCAATCTTTAAATCAAAATGAAACATATGAATGGGTAAATATGCCACAGAAGAAAAAACTCTTAAACACAAGATGGATATTTAGTATAAAAAATCCTGAAAGTGAAACAACCAAGTATAAAGCAAGATTAGTGGTTAAGAGATGTAATCAAAAGGAAGGTATAGATTACAAAGAAACATTTTCACCTGTTGTAAAATATTCTTCACTGAAGTATCTTTTAGCTTTAGCTGTGAAAGAAAATATGTTAATCCATCAAATGGATGTTGTGCGCCTCGGTTGCACAGTGGTAGAGTGCCAGACTACAAATCTAGAGGTTGCGGGTTCGATCCCCGCCAGGTCCTAGGATTTTTATCTGTCACTTTCCACTTCTTTCACCTCTGGCAGCATTGCTCATGTGAAAAATACCGAGTAGCACCGTGGTTCGGAACCCACGTTAAACTGTAGGTTCCCCTATAACTGGCTGGGTAAGTCAGTTCGAAGGTCGGAGGAAGGCAACGGCATACCACCTCCAAACAGGACCATGCCTAGTAAAGCACAGTGGTGTTCAAACCAATCTTCGGATTGTTGACTGCTTTACCTTACCAAATGGATGTTAAAACCGCTTATCTAAATAGAATATTAGAAGAGGAAATTTATGTAATGCCATCCAAAGAAGCTCAGAAATATTGTAAAGATAAAGGAAAGGTTTGGAAGCTTAAAAAGAGCATCTATGGACTGAAACAAAGTGGGTACTGTTGGAATAAGTATTTGCATTCTACATTAGTTAAGATGTGAATGAAGCAGTCAAAGGAAGACCCCTGTATTTATATTAGGAAAAATAAACAAGAATTAACTATAATGGCTATTTGGGTAGATGATTTTTTCATTTTAACTAGAGATGATAAGCAAATGATTGTTTTCAAAGAACAGCTACAAGAGAGGTTCAATATGCATGAGTTGGGTGAAGCAAAACAATATTTGGGAATTAAAATTATAAAGCAGAGAAATGGAAACGAGCTTTGGATAGATCAGTCTGCATATACCAAAAGGATTTTGAAAAAGTTTGGAATGGAAGACTGTAAACCAATTTCAACTCCAATGGAACCTGGGATAAAAATGATGATAAATGAAGAAGACACTGATTATAATCAAGTTACATCTTACTTGGAAGCTGTAGGGAGTCTTTTATATGTAGCTCGGACATCAAGGCCAGATATTGTTTTTGCAACAAATGTAGTAAGCAGATTCTGTAGTAATCCTAAAGAAAAACATTGGAAAGCAGTGAAGAGGATCTTCAGATATCTGAAGGGAACTGTAAATTATAAATTAATTTATTGTAAAGAAGGCAATGAAGAATTGGAATGTTACAGTGATGCAGACTGGGGTAATGAATTAGAAGATAGACACTCTACAGAAGCTGTTTAAAACTGATGGGAGGCTTAGTATCCTGGATATGTTAAAGGCAAAGAACTGTGGCATTAAGTACAGTAGAGGCAGGCTGTACAGGAAACTTTCTGTCTTAAAAACTTAATGAAATTGAGGCTGATAATAATTCAAGGACAACAACAGTTTATTGTGATAATGAGGAAGCCATTAATTTAGCAAAAACAATGTAACAAGTGCTAGAACAAAACATATAGATGTGAGACATCATTTCATCAGGGATCACATTGAGAAGAAGAATATTGAAGTGAAATACCTAAGCTCCGAAGAAATGTTGGCTGATTTATTAACAAAACCATTGACCAAGGAGAGATTTCAGAAAATTGTAAGACAGTATGGCTTAGTTGATGGGACTTTATATACAATGCCGACAAATCTTTCTCAAGGGGGAGTGTTGGAAATGTGATGAATATTTTTGCAGTGCTTAATTAATTATTCTTTGATGATGATGATGATGCTGTACTTATTCGTTGTTATTATTCCATGTCTTTGGTCACGTCTTGTAAATGTATTGCTGTGGCAAAAATATATACGATAAAAAACCAGAATTTATCGTGAAAGATTTATCTTTTGCTGAGCTAGTTTTTTCAATAAAAACTAATATTTATTAAGAATTGGCTGTTGATTGTGATCTACAGCAGTGGTAAATGTTCAACAAGGATAAAACACAAATCTCTGTCAGACAATCTAAGTTACGGTATATAGGTAGTATATATAGATGATAAATTAGAGGTCATTGTTTACAATATACCGTATTAATGGTATGTTGAAAAGGATGATATATTTGTTAAGGCGACACATGGATTGTGTATGTGGAATGTATGTCAAATGATTCTACTTTTCATTTTACCAGAGTGCAATAGAACTACTCATTATGTTGTTGCAAAACTGTAATGGCGTGCATGCATCTTAATAGTGCAGAAAGATATTAAGGTAATTACAGGTTCTTCTGGCTAGACGCACTGTAAACATTGTTTGATGGACAAATATCTTAACTGTAATAAAATTATGTAAATATAATATTCAATTTATACAAATTAGTTACCAGAGTCAAAGATGATGAAAATGAACGTTGTTACATAAAGTTAATGGTTTTAGACTCCATAAACAGTCAAATTCACTGAAGAGCTATGAATTTGTGGAGTACAAATTACTCAGTTTATTTCCCAAAGATTTACCAGAGCAAGCATTGAAACATTGTGTGACTGATTAATTGCCCACTATTTATATGTTATAAAGAAATTTAACAATTTTAGTATAAAAGTAGAATAACAATAAATAGCCTCTTATTTCTCCTAAATTATCACCTGCATTAATGTACGTATTTGTCTTTGTGTAGTATTAAATTTCTGGTGACAGGGGAGACAGTACAGTATTGCCGACTACTGGTACAAAATGTCCCTAGATGATCCATAAAACTTCACTAGCACTTATCAAACGTACATCAACGGAAGGTTAAACGAAAACGATCACCGAAAAGACAAAAACAAATCCGATTGAGTATTAGAATGAAACTCCATGGGCGCTGGAGTCGTCTCAAAAATTGTGTAAAAAAATCTATCGGAAGCTCAATAGGTACTAAAATTATACTTACCAGGCTTTGTTGTTTCATCAATGATTCTTATACATAAACTATTTACTGTGTACATGTTGATGATTAGAGTTATGCAGGTGTCTATAACAGATTTAAAAAAAAGGTAATTTGGTAGAATCCGTGTACATCGAAGGAAACAGCATTGCCATCGAATATTCAATATAGTGTTTCTGAACTATCCAGGAAACAATGTTTCATGTATCTGTGGTACATTCTCTAGGCTTCAGTTTGTATTTTTACGTTTTAAATTTATAGACTGACATTCCTTGGCAAATTACTGAAACACACTGCCAACAAATCGTTCACTGTTTTATCACTGTATACATTTTCGTTACTTTGTGCATATGATGTATTACGCGAAAAGTTTTAATACCCTTGTCATGGTTTCGTTAAGTCACACTAATAAAACCGAAAAATAAACCATTGTTGTTCTGTATAAATGCTCGGCATTATATAGGAATACCAAAATAACGAGGTCGCAGTTCAGTTGTTCCACCGCTAAGCATTAGAGCCCTTTCTGAATTGGGAGGAAAAACGTTCAAGCAGTGCAAGCTCCAAATACGTCATCGTAGCTGCGCAAGCGCAGTAACGCCTACTTGCACGCGCTTGAAAGTAGATTTCTGGCAGCTGCTTAAACGAACCTTATATCGAACATTCGATATATATCGCTAGCAATGCCGTTTCCTTCGATGTACACGGATTCTACCAAATTACAAAAAAAAAAAAAAAAAAAAAAAAAAAAAAAAAAAAAAAAAAAAATTAACAACTTAGGTAGTCAGCTCATTGTCATAATACTAGTCGAACCTTACAGACGAGCATATCTACAGCTAGAGTAAAAAATAAAAATAAATCTTTTCAATTACTTTTGTCTGTGTGGCACACACTACCGCTCTTAATATATTTAAATAAATACGTATGCTGTCTGTTATACTGCTGTTATACGAAATGTAGCAAATAAAGTTAAAAATACTTATTTCCATATATCCTAACGCATTACCGTCCATGACGACTACGGTGTTGCAGGACATTAAACCCTATTCTTATTTACTTCTCCTTGTGTATTATCTATGTTGTTTTATTATGGATTTCGTCCGTGTGTTGTGTATACTTCAGTTAAAAATATGAATATTTTAGTTATGAAAAGCGTTCGACACCACATATGACATCGAATCAATGTAAATACTTAAAGATGGAATTATCGGTAAATAAACAAAAGACTTTAATATTTATACTTACCTTTAGTGCAATCTGGTCGCACAAACAAAGTCGTTGGTCCCACATGTAATCGATTGTGACAGAGGAAATGCGACAAGGTTGGCATCACTGAAGCATAGACGCATCACTTACCTCCGGTCAGGCGAAGAGCGCAGATCGAGGAGTTGCTGTTGTGGCTTGTGTCTGAGTAATAGTTGGTGTTTTCGTCGTTTGTCGTATACTGTACTGCTTTGATATGGAGAACGGTAAGTCATCCGTCAACTGTAATTATTAATTGGTTTAACTTACATGATAGGTTCACGTGTCAAATGCGATTCAAGGAATTTCCACTGTACATTATTTTCGTGGATAATGACTGAATTTCGTACACTGTGTGTTAAATGCATTGTGGTATTGAAATCAACGGGTTGGAATAACGTTAGATACCACCTTTCTTTTTATTCTAGTTGTGCGTTGACAGTTTGTCTACTAAACAAAGGTAAATGGAAAAATGGTGTCGTAGGCGTATATAAATTTGAATGTAAACTTTTGTACAAATGTGAAATTAGCGCGATGAAATTTCTGCTGTTACATTATGTGAATTGAGTACCATGTTAACGTAGGCATTAACGGGTTACGTTACTAGGTTTGTTGTTCCCTCAAGATTGTGAGAAACGAGTTGGCAATGAAAAGTATTGTGCTTGTTTACTGGAGCTTGCTTCAGTAGTTTTCATTTACAGGAATTTTTTAGTTTTAATACACGTAAAGCAACTGGAAACGATCATTGTTCGAAAGTACTGGTAACACAGTGAAAACTTGTGTATTGTGCAATGCTAAAGCATGAACAAGCTCGTTAAAACGGCATAATTTACTTCTACCTTTTAGGGAAAGAAACATAAATTGTTTGACCTATGCGTTAAAATGAAAACCTCAATCTATTCGTGAATATAGTGGCATTATTTTCTATTGTACCGTGCCTAGACCTATTTTACTTACGGCCCTGCTGCGTTGTGTGCTAATGTTGGCGTGACATACCGTGGCGAACATAAGAACATATGGCCGAAAATTATAGCTGAAGGTTGTACTGTTTGAAATATGGCTGTGAAAATTAATTGCCAACTTTTTCTCTCAACAGGTAGCGCTTGCCCGTGTTGCAGTTTGCCGCAGTGGGCGGAGGAATATTTCCGGTACAGTATGCTTTTTTTCCATACATACTTTAGTTTCTCCTGCAAAATTTTACCTATGTTGTATAGCTTCTTTGTAGATTGTACTGGTAAAGCATTTATGGGTGCGAAACCCAGGGCGATACATCAGTTTTGATCCATTAAGTTTTTGTCTGTGTATCGTAGCAGAAAAGTTTTCTCATTATTTGACGTGACTTCACATTTGGTAGGGTTTATTTCGGAACCTGTAGTTAATTTGTAATCTTAAAACTTCCTGGCAGATTAAAATTATGTGCCGGAACCGGGACTCTAAACTGGGACCTTTGCCCGCGAAAGGTAAAGGTCCCAGGTTAGAGTCCCGGTTCCGGCACACAATTTTAATTCCCAGGAAGTATCATATCAGCGTACACTCCGCTGCAGAGTGAAGAGTTTCATTCTGTAATGGCCTTGTTTGCAATTTTGTGTGGCTGTTCAGGGTGATGAATTTTTGTAATAAAGGTATGTCTTCCTAATGTTTCCTGTGTTTAAATCACGTCACTGGTAGTTCTCCTTGATCAGAGATCTGTGATGCCTTTATTTTTAATGGAGATAGTGGTAACACAACTGTATGCCTTCAGTTTGAGGGTGATAGATGTTATCATAAGCTTACTTGTACTAGATCCGTGTTCAGGCATCCGTTTTTCTTTAATGAAGGTAGTGGTGACAGATGTGATTGACCCAATTGTCTAACATATTATGAAGTATTAAAGTTGCCAAAGAATGGTATATGGAATGTGCTTGCATGTGTGCAACTAAATATCTTGTATATGGAAAGTGTTGGTTCATATACATGTCTGAACATAGTGCAGATGGAGTATGTGTTAATTATAACACTTCTGCATCCATTAAGCAAGCGCTAGTAATAAGGTATATGGGTAAAACTGACGCTTCTCAACGGGCTCCAGTGCTTATGTTGGCAACAGATGAACAATGAAGTGTAAGATTGTTAATATTTTCCAAAAGCTATAGTGTTATTGCTGCTCGTTTCATGCGCAACAAAATTAATACTGTACCTGCTCTATGGTTGACAGGTTCTAGTATGTACCCTTGTCTGTTCAAAAAAAAATTTTTTTGTCTTGAAGACAAAACATTTATTGGTCATCTGAGCTGCCAACATAACCACTGAAGCCTGGCGAGAAGTGTCGTACAATTTAACCAGGTATAGGCATGCTAGTATTTCACCCAATCTTTTTCTTTGCAACAAGATTATTCCAAGTTCTGCAGACAGACAATTGAAATGATTTTTCAGTTCTGTGGGGTCAGTGGTGACTATTCTTCTCTTCAGAAAGAATATAGGCTATACTGTATAACAATGACAGTGCTCTCAAAATAGCATAGATATGAAAAGTTTACATTATTTTTTAAGATATTAGCATAGGCCTGTGTAACACTCAAGTTAAAATTTTAGCACCAGAATTGACCATCCTGCTAAATGTGAACCAAATGCTCATTGGAAATTACCATTCTTGTTAGTGTAATGGTCAGTGTTTAGTGTGATACCGATCAGTATAGTGACCAAAGAATCAGTGTATAGTAGAGGTGTAGTTATTGACATTGTTCGTACAGATTAATCACAGGTTCGAGTACTGTGAATGATTTGACCTGCTCTTTATTATTGTGCTGTGGAGATTGTTTGATGTTGGCATATTGCCCCCAGATCATTCTGCTGTAACACTTTCGTGGTGCAGTCACCAATATTAGATACCTCTTAGAGCATATGAAAGGGTCTAGTGTTTACTAGCTGGTTGTGAGGCCCTAATTATTTTACTTTACTGTTAATTGTAGGAATCGTTTACCTCTTAAGTTAGCCTAGTGCTTTTGAGGTAACTGAGATGTTTATATTTCAGGTTTTTATGATCTCAAAACATAACCAATCAAATCACTATGCCACTGAAACTTCCCATGCCTTTGTCTTCCTGTCAACTTAGGCCAGGACACTAGTGGTATGTATGGAGAATGAAGGTACAGTGCTGCATTATGTTGTGCTGTCTTGCTCTAATGTGCTGTAGATCATAATTTTTATCTTATCCTAGTTTAATGTTGTATATTTTAATAGTTGTAGTTGTGCTGTAATCAGTACAGTGAACTCATTGTAGTTATCATAAAGGTGGAGCACTGCCGTACATGTATGCTGTCAGTCTCATTTTCATGAAGATATCTGACTTAAAGGATGGATGCACAATTTTAAAATTTGACTGTGGTAAATTAGAATTATGGTGCAACACTTCAGTATTTTGGTACTATCTCAGAAGCTTTATGGGATACAAAACTCCCCCCCCCCCCTCTTCTCAATTTTTTCGGGCACAGTGGAGTAGCCAAGCAGTCAAGTGTCGCTGCGGAGAGTGTGGTTGCTCGCCATGGAGGTTAGTCCTCCCTGGAGCATGGGTGTGTCCTTAGGTTTAAGTAGTTTGTAAGCTATGGACTGAAGACCACGCAGTTTGGTCCAATAGATTTACAATTTCTTTCTGTTTTCCTGTTTTATTTTGCTGGGGTCTTCATTTAAATTCTATTTACCTCCCAGTGGCCTCACTTGATAAGGTTGACAGTGCGATGTTGGCATTAGCCATGTGGCAATGCAATTGTTTTGTTGTGAAATTCTTAGCTTCACAAGTCCAATTGCGTATACTGTAGAGACAAGAGCATAAAGAACCTGTCAACCATACAAGAGGAACAGCAGTATTTATTAAATTCATGGTCTGCAGGAAGTTTGATAACTTCCCAATCTTTTGCCATTCTTCTGGCCTTGCAACAACTCGTCAGTTGCAACTAACTCTTCGATGATTGGATGACTGGGTGAAGCAGTGGTTCTAAATTTTCAGCTGAAGTCTGTTCTTTTTAACCACTCCCATTCTATTTGAAACTTACCTGAACTGAGGATGAGGGCAGCTGTTCATTTTAAAGAAATGTTCAGTGAGGTTTCTGGGCCTGATGAGACTTGAAACTCATGGTTGCTGCACCACAAGGACCTGAAGAAATGGTGCCTTGAAGCACTGAGTTTTAAAATGTCTCAACCACAATTTGTAGGTTGCATATAGAACATGTCTGCTTCAATTTTATCATGCCTTTGTGCTATTTTTGCCTTCTACATCTACATACATACTCCGCAATTCACCGTAAGGTGCGTGGCGGAGGGTACACTGTACCACTACTAGGCATTTCCTTTCCTATTCCACTCCCAAATTGAACGAGGAAAAAAAGATTGCCTATATGCCTCCGTACGAGCCCTAATTTCTCTTATCTTGTCTTTGTGATCTTTACGCGAAATGTAAGTAGGCGGCAGCAAGATCGTACTACATTCAGCTTCAAATTCCGGCCCTCTAAATTTACTTAACAGAAATTCACGAAAAGAACGTCGTCTTTCTTCCAGCGATCCCCAATTGAGTTGCCGGAGCATTTCCGTGACACTCGCGCATTGGTCGAACCTACCGGTAACAAATCTAGCTGCTCGCCTCTGAACCGCCTCTGTCTTCCTTCAAACCGATCTGCTGCGGGTCCCAAATACTTGAGCGATACTCAAGACGTGGTCGTACAAGCGTTTTATACGCGGTCTCCTTTACAGGTGAAGTACATCTTCCCAAAATTCTCCCAATAAACCTAAGTCTGCTGTCCGCCTTACTCACAACTGTCCTTACATGCTCGTTCCATTTCATATCGCTCTGCAATGTTACGCCTAGATATTTGAACGACGCGACCGCATCAAGAAGCTCACTACTGATGCTGTATTCGAACATTATAGGATTGTTTTTTCTACTCATGCGCATCACCTTACATTTTTCTACATTGAGACCTAGCTGCCATTCTTCGCACCAACTAGAAATTTTGTCTAAGTCATTCTGTATGCTATTACAGTCAGTTACAGACGACACCCTTCCATACACCACAGCATCATCAGCAAACAGCCGCAAATTACAACTTACTCTGTCCATCAGATCATTTATATAGATAGAAAATAATAGCGGTCCTATCACACTCCCCTGGGGCACGCCTGACGATACACTCGTCTCTGATGAACACTCGCCGTCGAGAACAACGTACTGCGTTCTATTACTTAGGAATGGGTGCACGGGATTATGGGTGCACGGTGTGTGGCTGTGTCGCCAGTTATCTGAGAATGTTAGACATGGGGCACCACAAAGGGATTCGGCTGGCTACTTGGGCATTTAAGACTTGCCCCTTTCTCAGCCTCTGTGTAGAGGCCGCTGATGGTAAAATGCATCAAATACACCTCAACTAGATGTATTTTGTTTGATGCATTTTATTATTCAGTTTAAACACCTTTCTATGAAGATTGTCTATTGACTGAAACTGCTTGATATATAAGGTTTTTAATAAGCAGCTGATGGTTTTAAAATGCATTTTCTGGCATGAAGTGACCCTAGCGCAGCTCTGAATTAGTCGCTGTCCATTGACACACATTCTTGTTTTGCCAGGAGGATCTCCTTTTTGTGATGCCTGTGGCGTGCAACTTACAGTATGGCACATTTTAACTGAGTGCAGTTCATATTGCGCAGCAAGGGCATGTGCTAATCTTGGTCTGCCCTCCATTTCAGCCTATGGGTTGTGTGTAGCCAAAATTTTAAAGTTCTGGAACTTCTCTGTGCTCTGGCCTAAGTTCCTAGGCTGGAGAGTTTAGGTAATTGTGGAGTGGCTGGCTCATCCATCTTCTACATACACCCTTTTGGCAACCATGATTGAAAGGAACTTTTTGCGATGTCCTTTACATAAATTGTTGTTGTTTTAGACTTGTCTTGCACTGTTTTTGTCCAGGTGCTAAAGACCTCAATGTTGTGTGCCCTGATGAAATACACACCACCACCTGTAAGAAGCATGGAGTTACTGTGTAGATTGGATTTCAAAGAATATTAGCATATTGGCAGACTTTCTATGTTGATGTAAACAGAACCATGCAATGCCATGGGGTGGCATGTAATATTTTACCATCATGTTCATAAGTTAATGATACATATTTATAAAGATTCCCTCTAATCTGCATGAAGCAGTGACCCTGACAAATTTAGCTAATACTACATCCTGAACTTCGTTTTGTTGAGGTGTAAAAATTCACTTCTGCTCGTGTTTGCATTCATCTAGTTTTGAAATATTTTAGACATTTGAACTATACACATTCGTGGTACATGATGGCCCATTGTTCATTTATGTGTGTACAGTTTTTCATAGTTCTGTGGTTATCAGAATGTCATGACTGTTTGAACCTACTTGGTAACATACTTGTCAATGCTTTAATGCCATCCTGCATTATGTGCATATACACAGGGGTAATAAACATTTTGTAAGTGGTGATAGTTCCACAGAAAAGCCTGTGTAAAAACTACAGAAGGGAAACTGCTCTGCTAATGTTGGCTGTAAATGACAGCTTTAGTATGTGTAATTATAAAAATGTGCTGCTAGTGGAACATATAATTGAAAACGGAGATGCTTACCTGGCCAGGTGTTATGGATACAAAGTTTTCTCACACTACTGCATTACTGTCTGTAGGGTTTACCAATTTTCTGCAGTCTTTGTTTTGCTGTTTCACTCCATTTCATTACCTTGCTGCAAATACTGCTGTGCTGTGTATTGTTAAATCCAGTAAAATATAGATGGGAATCCACTTTCAGATTAACTGCTACCTGGGAATATTGCCAGTGAGAAACTTAAAAATGGGAATATTTCTTTGGCCCAGGAAGATTGCAAAAAACTGGTGATTTATCTAAATTTTGAAATTTACAAAGTTGAGACTTATTAACTTATTACCATCTTAGGGTGGCACTGTTAAGTTTCCTTGCAGAGGTGATAACTATAGTAGACTGTTTTATAGTCACATATTGAAAACTTTTTGATAACATTTCTTTAAAGAAAATGTTCAAAGATTGAATATATCTGAAGTTGCCTGGGTAGACCAGATAGGGCAGCCATTTGTTTTGTTGGGAAAGCTTGCAGTCGAACAGTGATCCTCCAAACATTGACTGCCAATGAAAAGGCTGATCTAGACCAATCCATTAAAAGGGTAACTACTAGATGATGCTGTGTTTTGGGTTAGGGAAAAAATAGATCTACTTAAACCAACTGTTGATCTTATCACATCCAATGAATCAAATGACCCACATACATACAGTGGTTGGGAAATTAAATGAACTAGAGAGAAGTATGAAGGAAAACTTACAAAAATCACCCATGCAAAAACATGAAGAAAGTCGTGGAGAAGTTCATTGAAAGTAAACTTCGGCATTAGACCAATCCATCTCGCAGCATTTATGCTGGAATCTAAAGTGCGGGAAAGGATGCTCGAACCTACGGAACTACTAGACGCCATAGGTGTTGATTGCTCAGCAGATTGGTTTGGTTGCCTTAAATGTAAGAGAAAGTTAAGCTGACTACAGAAAAGGATGGCTTATTTTAAAGAAAGTTTCTTTGGGAAGGAATGGACGACAAAGAAAATATTTTCAGGCCTCTGTAATGGGGTTGAGAGGTACATAAGACTTGACAGATCTAACAATAAGAATATTGGGGGCACAGGTAACTTTAGCTGTCAGTGTACATTTAGTACATTATGTTGGTTGCATTCCAAGAACTCTTTCTTCTGAGTGAACAACAAAATTGACTTTTTTGTACAACTAGGAACTTCAGAATTCTCCACCTCCAAAAGAGAACACAAAACAAACTAGATGGCAAGCAGGAGCTACCCCAGAAGCAGCAGGACAGGAAGAAGACGAAGTAATCCTTAAGACTGAAGATGCCATTTACTGAACAAAGATTTTTTTGGAGTTGGAAATGTAGATGATTTAATGGACATTGAATGATAGTGACTAGTTGACTTAAAGGACAGAATATGAAAACTTGCTGTATTAAACCTTTTGCCTTTTAGTAGTTTTGATTTTTATAATGTTTAGATTTCTGGCTATTTTTCTGCACTTTTTGTTCAATTATTTTTCAACATTTAAGAATATTCATGTTGGTTTTAATAAGTTACCACATTTGCTTATTTATTTGAGCAATTTAATTTATAAAATTATAAATTCCTAAGAAATTTAATTATAATTTTTCTTAAAATATATTTTTGTTACTGCCTCAAACCTATTTAGTTTCGAGCTAACTAGCTAATTAATCATAAATTCCTGGGAATTTATGAATTTCAGGATTTTCCTTGATTTTAAATTCTCTGGAATTTAACTACAGTAGAGTTGCTGGTATGGGTTTCTATATTGACATTTAGTTTCTACCATGTGTGTTTGACTGGTATTGATAGTCCTTCCTTATTCTTCTAAGACTAATGAAATCTTGTTAGCTTCTTCATACCTTAGTTTGAAAACAGAGCAATGCTTTGCATTTTAATTTGTATGGTTTTCTGTTCTAGCTCATCTTAACCCTTCAGAACTCCACTGCAGTTCCAAACTTTCTGGAAAGTTTGCATTGTAAAGTTTATTTTGTACTCTGAAATTTCATTTTGTGTGTTTTGGGAGGAAGTGGCAATACTAATAAATACTGTTTCTTTGCAGTATCCTGACAGGCCAGTCATTGCTGGCAGACAGATTAGTTCAACAAGAGTGTGTTGTCCCATCTTCACCAGAAGTCAGGTAAGATTTATATTGTAAAGAAACTTTAACTGTTCAACTATAACTGCTCAGGCAGGAAGTTAATAGCATATTATACTTGTTACAGAGATAGTAATGTTTATTTGCATTTCACATAACCAGTTAGACATGTAGTGTCAATATGAAGTGATTGTGTGGTGTTGCAGTGCATGTTTGTGATTCATAGCAGTACAGGTATTTTCAGTTCACCCATCCACCTGCCTAGCTCCATAATTTAAATTTCACATGTTGATCGTCTGAAAAGATCACTTGGTGGAACACTATGCAATGCTAATTTCTTTAGAGTATGGTCAAAATCTCATATTCCATCACATCTTTCTTCAAAAACATGACCTTTCTCTCTATCACACCCAGAACAAACAGCTGACACATTCACTCCTGCTCATCAGATATCTTGAGTGTTGCCTCAGATTTTATTTTCTGTGTATTATGTTAAACATAATGTGGTAGCATGTTGTGACAAGTTTACAAAAATACTAGATTTTTTGTCTGTCTGGACTTCCATTATGAAAGGCAAAGCATGCTTCCATGATCACAATGACAAACATCTGCACTTTGTGCACAAACTGCCATCATCCAGAGCATTTTTTTACCACTGATGGCATAATGAATCATTATTGCCACCTAGTTTCCTAAGGTTTCATTATACCTAAGCGCGCGCACACACACACACACACACACACACACACACACACACACACACACACACACACACACACACACACACAAAGGCATCAGTGAATTTCACTGGGCAGTCATGCTTTTTTGTTAATTTGCATAATATTGCTTCCATGAACAGTCTGTGCTTTTGGCTCTGCTAGGTGAAATGTTGCTTAATGTTAACAAGTGTTTGTGGATGTTTGTTACCAAGTAGTATGCTAGAAGACAATATTTGTTGCAATGTTATTAGTAATGTTCAAATAGTATTCCACAATAGGGCTTATGAAACCTCTTTGTGTAACACAAATTTACATTTTTATTAGAGCATTGTGTAACTAAGGAAACTACACACTTCAATGCTTCCTCAAATATCACTTATCTTGCCATTGCCTATCTTATTGACATAATATGCAGTAGGACAGCACTCAAGTCTCTGAAGTGATTCTGTGTGAAAAATTACAGTAGTGTGATGTAAATGCTGTCCAAAGATGTATCTTACTTGCTTTTCTAACCACCTACATGTGCTAACTGCTTTGATAGTATTGTGGTATATCAAAAAGATTCCTTTCTTGGCCAGTACTGAGGGTCCTCATACCACACTTGTCTGCTTTGATTAAAAATGTCAATTGTTGGGAGGGGGCATACTACACAGAATTATGGAAAACATTCTGGAGTACATATCAAAACTTAACAGTAAGCATATATTTATTTTGCCCCACGGTGTTCTACAAAGAAGTTGACACTTCGAGCAGGTGGTGGTGGTGGTGGTGGTGGTGGTGGTGGTGGAGGCGGCTGCTATTATCAGCACACTGGTTTGGAGTGGCTCTCTACCCTATCCTATTCTGTGCAAGCCTCGACTGTGAACTAAAATGGCAACATTACATCCACTTGAATGTCCTTACTGCATTTGTCGCTGGGTTTTGTATCCAACACACTTCCTTTTAATACTAACTTGACGATTCCTTGATGTCTCACACTGTCTCACCATCCTATCCCTTCTTAGTCAGGATATGCCAGAAGCTTCTTTCCTCCCGAAGTTTAATGTGAATATGCATTTTTATCTTCCTTTCAGCAACTGAATGTTATTTTGCTACCTAAATAACAAATTCACCTACTAATTCTATTCTCATTGCCTAATCTAATTCCTTCAGCATCATCTAATTTTTTGCCACTACACTGTTACCCTTGTTTTGCTCTTGTTAATATTATACGTCCTTTAGACACACTGTTTAGTTGCTCTTCCAGGTCTTTTCACATCCATGTCAGAATTACTAAGTCATCGGCAAACTGAACTTCTCCCTGGACTTAAATTCACTCTCTAAATTTCTCCTTGCATTCCTTCAGCTTCCTTAGCATACATACTAAACATCAGGGAAAGACTACAACACTCTTATTCCCTTCCCAGCCACTGGAACCCTTTTATGCCCTTACTCTAGTAGCTGCTATCTGTTTTTGTAAAAGTTGAATATCTCTCTTTGCTCCTAACTTTACCCGTGATATTGTCAAAAGCTTTGAGAGCTGCAAAAACAAATGTGCTTTTTCTTAGCTTGTTCCATAGGACTAGTTGATACTATCATCTCCTGTGTTCCTAAATTTCTCCTAAATCTGAACTGATCTTCCTCTAGGTTGGATTCCACCAGTTTTTACATTAATCTGTAAATGTTAGTATTTTGTAACCAAGACTTAAGGAGCTTCGACAGTTCTGTAATTTTCACTTTCATGTACACTTTGGAACTGGAATTACATTCTTCTTGTAGTTGGGGGTATTTCCTGTCTTGTACCTGTTAAGAGGCGGAACATACTTCATGACTAGCTCTTGTAATGATTTCAGAAAGTCAGGCAGATTCTTCTACTCCGTGGGCCTTTCTTTGACTCAAATCTTTCAGTGCTGTCAGATTATTCTTGCAGTATTGTCTGTAATATCTTCACTATATACTCCCTTTTGCCTGCTTCACTTGTTGCATTTTCAAATCTCCTTACATGAGTTGTTTGTCCTGTTACCTAGTGATTTCTATTATGCCTTGTCCTACCTATCTGATCCTCTGTGGCCTTCACTACTCTTGAATCTAGCTAGGTGTCTTCTACTGCATTACTTTCCCCTGTTTTGATTAATCCCTGCCTGATGCTCCCCTTGAAACTCTC
Source organism: Locusta migratoria (assembly GCA_026315105.1). NCBI lineage: Eukaryota > Metazoa > Arthropoda > Insecta > Orthoptera > Acrididae > Locusta > Locusta migratoria. Next base: position 48,881,682 of record CM048753.1, on the reverse strand, counting down.
AGCCACCTCTGGTACTTTCAATTTCCAGGTTCCATTTCATTATTTTTCTACTTCACATTCTTAAAATTTAATCTGCAGTTATGGTCAGTTTATATGTGCCACCTGATTCGTCTTACTTTAAAACCTATTTTCTAAACCTATGTTTGACGATTACATATTCAATCTGGTACCTTCCAATGTGTCCTGGTCTCTTCCGTTTATATAACAGTATTTTATTTTCCTTTCTCCCAGTCCATCTTTGCCTATTTTTCCTTCTCTTCCTTTAAATACTAAATATTCTCAGGTTAAAATAGTTCTCTCCCTTAATTTTCTGTATAATTTCCTTCATCTCCTCCTATATTACTCTGATCTCATCTGCAGAGTAATTGGCATATAAATTTGTACTATTGTAAATATCAAATAATAAATCATTGTCCACACAAATTTTGTCTCACTATATATAAGAAATATTAAACTGCTAGACAGGCATTGAATTAAAATTTGTGGCATGGGTGGGACTTGAACCCAGGACCTTCTGGGTGATATATTCTAGTTACACAGGGAACTCGAGGCAGAATTTAAGGTTGTGAAGGGAGACATGCCTTAACATGTTTACTGCTGCAAAATCAGGTGCGCCAGAACCACCTGCTGTAGCCGCTGCCGGCCATGCGGCAGCCAACATGTTAGGACAGTCCCTGCAGTTGCTGTATCCATTAAGTCAATGGTTGTTATGATGCCCACCTAGTAAAGTTCGAATCCTGGGTATGGCGCAAATTTCAATTAAGTGCCTCTCCTTCAGTTTAATCTCTTGTACTACTGGTGGTCATTGTTTGCTTCATTTCTTTACTAAAATATCACTGTGCTATTCATAGTTCACCTGTATTCAGGTTTTCTTATTGTTAGACCTACTCCTGTAATACAACCAACTGATTTTGTATTTATAATGCTGTATTCCGACCAGAAATCCTGTTCCTCTTGCCACTGAACTTCACTAATCCTTATTTTATCTAACTTAAAAATATCCATTTCTTTTTTAAATTTTCTAACTTAACTATCTGATTAAGATCACATTCCACACTCCAATACATAGAATGCCTGTTTTTTATGATATTCTCATGACTAGTCTCCACTAGGGATCTGAATTGGGGTCTATCGTACCTCAGGAATATTTTACTCAAGAAGGTGGCACCATAATATATTCATACAGTAGAGCTGCATGTCCTAAGTAACAAATGTAGTGTCCTCTTTCAGCTATTCACTGTAACTACATGGCAAAGCTATGTTAGCTCAATCATCCAGATTGTTGCCCTGTAACTACTGAAAAGATTGCTGCCCCCTCTTTAGGCTCCACAAATTTGTATGTCCTTTTCACAAATACCCCATCGTTGTGGTTGCATTTATGATACAGATATCTGTATTGCCGAGGCACACAAGCTGCCCCACTTTGGCAATGTGTGGCACATGAAGGTGGATGATCAAAGTGATTAGTGATAATGGTGCTTGGTAGAATAATGGGTGTAAGTAAAATTCTTTATTTGAAAATGCAGGTGGATGCTATCTGTGCTGCTTCAGTTGACCCCCTTTCCTATACAGGTGTATGAAAATCTTTTAATTGTTGTCTAATATAGTGCAAATTACAGTTCCATTTGTTGGCTGCACTGCATTTTTCCCTAATTATGTATAGGTAGTCCAATGTCTGTATTAGTTTCACAATACTAAATGTCATGAATCTTAAATAACAAATGTTTTACTTGCAGTGGGAAAGGTGTCCACAGGAGTGGTTTAAATCCAGAGGCCCCTGTATTTTACATATTAAGGGCAGAGGCTCCGGTCTTCTATATATTAAGGGCAGAGGCTCCTGCTTTTGACAGGTATGGTATGAACATGCTTGAAATAGTGTACTGTTGTTGCTTGCCTGCCTGATGGTGTTCTAATATTCACATGTAAATCAAATGCATTAAGTAGTAGTATTTGTGCCAAATGTAATTTTATTTTAATATTGTCAAACACTATGCTGTGTGAGAATGGCCATGAGGTTTTAGGCACCATGTCAGCAACTGTACGGCTGCTTCTGCCAGAGGTTAGGTGTGTGTGTGTGTGTGTGTGTGTGTGTGTGTGTGTCCGTCCGTCCGTCCGTCCGTCCGTCCTTAGTATAAATTAATTTCCAAGTTCAGTGCCCAATAACTATAGCAGTTTGGTCTGTTACATTAAGACATTTTAACATTGCCTGTTCTTTGTTTCGAAATACTATACAATATTGACAATTTTATACCTTTCCAGTGTGTCGTAAGCAGGACGTGACTACTGCTGGAATGTGGATCCTGATGTGCTGCAGTTCTGCAGGTACAGTATATCCAATCAAATGACTGTTTTCTTAAATTATTCAGCAGTGTTATTTTTCTTTGAAATAAGTGAACCAGAAAGTGATCATAACTGACGCAGCCAGTGATGTGCTGACCATTTAAGAATATATGATAGATGTAATGAAACTGTGGATAGTACTAAATTGATTAGTGACCATAATTTGAAATATATAAAATGAGAATAAAAAGGTTGACAGGTTAAGTGAAGGAATTTACTGTAAGCAGTAAATTTTATTGCTGAGACTGCAGCTTACATTGCTGACGTGTGCGTGTGCGCATAAAAGGAAATGCAGTGGAAGAGAGATGATTTATTTTTATTCTATCCTGCTATATTGTGGAGGATGGGTCTTCAGTAACTGACCTTACATATATTACTCTTCCATGTGGTGTGACTTTTTGGCAAGTTCCTGCTAAGTTTGGCAAACAGTCCAGTTTGCAACAATTTATGTCTGGGATACTTGCTACATCTCTAATGAATTCACTGTACCTGTCTCAACTTAGGTTAGTTCTACCTGTGAATGAGTGAAGGGAGTATCATTTTCATTTTCTAGTGTCCACTTGTTGATTGATAGGAAGGCAAATTGGAGATACCCATGATACCTGAGTGAGTTAATACTAACATATTTAGTTGGATATAGTACCTCCCTTTTCCAATTTTTCCACTTCTGAATATGAGAAGGGTACTATAGGCAGAAGCATAGTGCATTCGGTTGTTTTGATATCATACTTCATAGAAAATGCCTATTTTATTAAAGAAATATACACACGTACAAACCAATGTTAATCATTAGGTCAGTTTCCATGGAAAATGTCTGTTCTTAAGTGGCACTCAGTAGCTAGCAGGTGCCACATGTTTCATGCTTAAGGTGTAAGCTTCAAATTTACAAACTGCTGTGTCCACATTATTCATTATTAGTGGAAAGTTAAAAGATGCAGATTACCTCTACTCTTTCATATGTTGTTCATAGTATGTCTAAAATCAACACGATCGATTCAGGAAAATGAAAGTCGAGCAATACTGAATTTGGGGGAGGTAGTCATGTTATTGACATTGTTATAAAAATACTATTGTTCCAGGAGCCATTGGCTGGTACTGTTGCCGAATTTCACATATTTGTGCTGCCGATTTTGATGTAACTGAGAAATTTAGATACAGAAATTTTATAATTTTAGCTGTAATTTACAAACTAAGGCAGGGTGTACTATAGGCATGGAGTACTATAGCAGAGTAAATGTGGCAATTAGAATCTACTGCAGCACTTTCTCAATATTTGCTGAAATTTGAGATGTAATATATGTGATGCTGAAATAAGAAAATTGACCTAGTCGGTTAAAGCAATGTCAGCATACAGAATGTGCTAGAAATGGGCACAGCAGTTTCAATGAAGGTGGCATACTCTTAACTCAGGTTCATTTGGGGGAGATTTTATTTTGGGTACCATGCAGAAATTGCCCTTACCTTGTCATTCTATACCAAGAATATGTAGTGAACAGGCTGTACTCCCTCAATAATTTACCAATGCTTCCGTTCTAAGTATTTTTGCATGTGTAAATCCTCCAAAGGTGGGGCGCGCAAGTTTCACAACCGTTAATCGCTTCTTCAGAAAGAGGGAGGGGAGAAAAGGAAGGATATGGGTTTTAAAGAAATGGAAAAGGAGTCATTCCAATCCCAGGAGTGAAGGACTTACCTTAAGGGGAAAAAAGGAAACGTAAAAAAGAGCACACACATGCACATGCAAACACAAGGTAAATCCTTCCACTCCTGGGATTGGAACGACTCCTTTTCCACTTCCTTAAAAAGTAATATCCTTACCTTTCTCCCCTCCTTCCGGCCTCTTTTCCTGAAGAAGCAACCAACAGTTGCGATAGCTTGCATGTGTTTTTATTTGTATCTGTCGCCAAGCTTGTGCTTTCGGTAAGTTATCAGATTTTTATTTTTTAAAAATAGAAAATATAAATTGTTTGATATTTACCATTAGTTGACCACTAATAGGCCAGTAAATCAGCTAGCAGTTATGTTTAGGGGAATATATAACTGTTACTAGTATTATGATATACTAGTACATCAGATACTGTAACAGTTGAAATATTTCAGGTTAAATCATGGAGATTAATAGCACAGGATTCTGGGTGAAAGTGGACATCTGTGCTGGAGGAGAGAATATGTGACGACCTCCATATCGAGGGATTTTTGTGCGTGTTATTCCTGGAAGTGAATATGGTAAGTATTAATTTCAACCACCCTCAATTTTGAGCATCCATGGTAACTAGTGTCAGTGGACCATTTTTTACAGTGGTATTGGATACTTTAGATTGTTTGTTCAGGCAATGCTTTTGGCTGTTGTTGCATTTGGTACTGGCAGCTACATGTAAATGTTTTTCAGTAATCGTACATCCATGTTCAAATTACTTAACTTCCTCGGATCCACCATTCAACATAATGAAGACCTTGGAATATACTACCGTCAGCACATCTATTTTTTTCAGTTTACCATGTGTGAAATATAAATTAACCACATTTTAAAGGTGTATTTAAGCAGACCAGGAAAATCTACTCTGAAAGCTCTTCATGTAAGACCACTTAAAAACTATTATCTGTGTGGTAATTTTGTCTGTTGCTTTGCCTCTTTGTTCTTAAATTTAAGATTTTCCAATAGTATCTTATATCACAAAAATAATAAAGAACATACTAAAAGCTTTTTCTTTCAGTCATGGTTTATAGGCCTACTGGGGATACTCGCCATGTAAAATAACGAGTAACGCATCATTCTTGGTACCTCTAGGGTGATGTGGAAATCCAAGCGGTGTTAATAAAGAAAATTGTCTGCCCAGTGTAATCTGTTGATTTATTAGATTTAGTGAAATCAGTTTCAGGGACCACTCAGCTTTTCTAACACTTCATTCTGAGCTGCTTGGATAACACAGTGGTATCTATTGCCAGTAACACCTGAAGAGAATTGTGGAACATTGCAATATCACCACTTGTATCTGAATTGTCATTGTCCTGTGTATGGATGGGATTGGTAACTGATACTCATAGGGCATTGGACGTCCTAGTAATGAGTCGTGTCTTGCAAACCTTGCCACAGCTGGGTGATGGTAACTAGGTGAGCCCCTAGTCTGTGTATGATGCCTGTAAAGCTCCATACTTCTGTCTGTACTTGAGACAGGATTTGTTCTCTACCCCTGCATTTGCTTCCCCAGCCTTACCCTTTGTGGCTAGCCCATGGGGTAAGGGCAAATACTGCCAAATTTGTGCAGATGATTTCCCATTGTACCAATTCTAAGCAACAATTTTTGCATTGTCAAACATACAAGATAAATTTGTAGAAGCAGTAACAAGAGATCTAACTGCAAACGTACAAACCGGTTTCGCCAGTCATTCAATTTCTATTCATGCTGGTCACCATTTAGGAAATGCCATGAGTATCTCTAACCATCAGCCATTAAATATCACCCAGTATACTTTTCCTCAAGGACTCTCTTCTTGAAACTGACAAACTCGAGGTCTGCGCGGATGTGGATATCCGCAGTATTTCTTACTTTGCGGATGAACTTGTGAGCGATGTGGCTGTCCGCATATTATATGTGGATAGTGAGGTATCTGCCCAGTATGTCTATTGACATGTTAGCTGAATACTTAGAGCCTGTGGACATTCAAATCCTTGCAGTGCCCAGGTAGAGCAGAAGTCTATTGTCATTCCCTGGCCACAGCGGATGTAGCTGTACCAGAGGTACCTGCGCCTAACGTGTTTACACGACTGTTTCATCTGCGGTTATCAAGTGCTTTCTGGGTGACACTGGCCCACTGCCCACCAGACGTGCCATGCCAAATTTCCACTGCCTTCAGTTAGGGATTTGTAGTGACCTAGTGGCAATGTGTATTGTAGTGAATGCAGTGACAGTGTAGTGTAAATCTGCAGAACTTGAAATTCTACATGACAGGGTGTGGTAAATTGGTATAGCACTCTCTCTAAAAGAACTCTTTTTCCTTCCCGTTATCGCCCCATTTCTTTCACGAGCTGCGTCTGTAAGGTGATGGAACACATGGTTAAAGCTTGGTTGGTATATGGCTCCTTGAAACTCGATGCGTTCTGAATAATGTTCAATGTGCTTTTCGTAGACACCGCTCTGCTGCTGATCACCTCGTTACCTTCTCAACCTTCATTATGAATGACTTTCTAAGGAAGCGTCAAATGGTAGCAGTGTTCTTACACTTGGAGAAGGCTTACGATGCCTGTTGGAGGGCGGGCATTCTACACACTATGCACACATGGGGCCTTCATGGCTGCCTCCCTCTCTTTATTCAAGCGTTTATGGCAGATTGCAAGTTCCGGGTACAGGTGGGCTCAGTTTGCAGATACCTTTTGCCAGGAGAATGGGGTGGCATAGGGCTCCATTTTGAGCGTGGCTCTTTGCCATTGCAATCAATCCAATCATGGGTTCCCTTTAAGCTGACGTTTCCGGATCCCTTTTTGTAGACGATTTTGCAATTTATTGCAGTGCCCAGTGGACGTGTCTATTGGAGCGTTGTCTTCAATGCTGTCTTGACCACCTGTATTCCTTGAGCATTGTGAACGGCTCCCATTTCTCCACTGAGAAAATGGTGTGTATGAACTTCTGGAGATACAAGGAATTTCTTCCATCTTTACGTCTTGGCCTCGTTGCTCTCCCATTCGTGAAGACAATAAAATTCTTAGGGCTAATAGTGGATTGGAAACTTGGCTGGTCCCCACACATGTCCTACCCGGCTGCCCATTGTACCCGATCCCTTAATGTCCTTTGTGTACTCAGTGGCACATCATGGAGTGGATCGTATTGTCCTTCACCTTTATTGGGGCATTGTTCAGTGAAAGCTGGACTATGGAAGCTTTGTATACTCTTCTGCATGACCGTCAATTCTCCGCTGTCTCAACTCCATTCGCCATCAGGGATTACACCTGGCAACCAGTGCATTTTATACCAGCCCTATTGAGTCTTTATGCCGAAGCTGCTGTATTACCCTTGACCTCTCGGCCTGACATACTCATGTCGGTATGCATGCCGACTGCTGTCGATGCCCAACCATCCACCTTACCCATTATTCCTTGATTTTGATTTGATTTTCTCAGGGAGGCCAAAACAGTCTTGGTCCAACCCGCCACTTCTCGCACCAAAACTAAGGTTATTGTGCGGTATCGCTCCCTGTATATCTAGTAAAGCCAACCAATGCCCTTGAACAGTGCAAGGAGTCCCTTTACCAGTTCTTTATTAGACACAATTTCTTTGGGTCTGGTTGTCCCTAATGTTCTGTGCCTTTTACTCTCCAATGCAATGCATTTGAAGATTAGATGTGATGCAGTTTCATCACCATCATCACAGATCCTACATTTAGGGTGCTCTTCTGTTATTCCAATTGCATGTAGGTGTTCTTTGAAATTCCCATGGCCTGTCAGCAATCCAACCACGAGTCTAATCTCCCTCCTGTTCAGGCCCAGGATTGCAGAGCTTCTTTTAAAACATGGATTTGGCATCATTACCTTGCCATGTTTTTGCTGATGGACATTGGTCCAATATTCTACGTGCTGTCTTCTGAGCCAGTTAAGTAGCTCCAATTTGATCATTGTCTTGGTGATTGACAGGACAGGTTCCGGTCCAATAAATGGAATCTCTGCCCCCATCCTGGCTAATGTCAGCATGTTTGTTGCCACTGATCCCCGAGTGGCCAGGGTCCCACAATTGCTTTCCCCTAGTTCCACCAGAACCCTGTGACATTCTGAAACAATTTTAGACCTTATTGCAGGAGCTGCCAGTGATCTCAGGGCTGCCTGGTTGTCTGAATATAGATGCTACGATCTTTGTAGCACCTATGCAAATTCTCCTCCACACATTGCCCTGATGGCAGTGATTTCGGCCTGGGATTCTGAGGCCAGTTTCCCTAGAGATGACGCCTTCCAGTCTTGGTTGCACCCTGTATACCCTGACCAATGCCTTGGTCTGATTTTGACCCGTCAGTGAACCAGACAATATCCCCCGTACGGTGTCGAACTATTTTCTCCCACTGCTCCCTACTTCAAATTGTTATATTGAAAGGCTTGTTTTAGCAGTATGGGGTTATAATATGGTTGTCTGGCATTTCTCCAACATTTCCTATATTTACCTCACTCACTATTTTAGTGTGTGATTCTGGATATCCCAAAGAGTTCCAATTTTTGCCAGTTTTGGGTCTGTATGCACAAGCCGCTGCCTACATCTTGACCCAAATGTGTAACGGGGGCATATCCAACATGGTTTCCATCCTAGCAGTTGGTGTGCTGCTAATTCCGCCTGTTATGGCTAAGCAGGCTAATCTCTGCACCTTACCAAGCTCCTTAGCAGCAACCTGCTGTTTTACCTTCTTCCACCACATGACTGCCTCATAGGTGATCCTGGGTATAATCACTGTGGTGTATATCCAGTGCATACATTCTTTGATGACTCCCTTGATAGCCAATATCGGTTGTCTGCGATAGCCTTGCTTCCACCTGGAGTTCGGTTTCGCCGTCTGCTTCAGTGGCTCAGTCACCCTTCCCTCCACCTTTCAGTTGAGTGAGAGCCCATTGCCACTGTGGCATCAGGCCCAGGTTCACACCCACCTAGAACTTAGTTCGCTCCCCAAGGAGAGAACTCCAGATTTAGTATATCACTTGAGGCTTGTCGAACTCCGTTCGTGGTTCCATAATGCCATTTTTATCTACATTAATGGTTCCAAGAGCACCGATGGTGTCGGATCTGCTTTAGTTGTCGGGACTACCTGTTCCAATACAAGCTCCCTGACCGCTTCTCGAATTTCACGGCTGAACCTTTTGCCCTCTGCCATCGCTGCCACCCCTTTTATGCCATCTGCTCTCACTCCCTTAGTGCTCTGCAGAGTCTTAGCGACCCTTTCTCGACCCATCCTGTCGTGTACTGGATCCAACGCTCCCTCCAGTTGCTAGCAGATGACAGCTGTCACGTTTCTTTCCTGTGGGTCCCTGGCCACGTGGGTGTGCCTGGGAGTGAGACTGCCATCATTGCAGCCAAGGCAGCAGCTCTTTTGCCTCGTATGGCTACCTTCTGCATCCCATCAGACGACATTCAACGGGCTCTTCGCTGGTGTAGTGTCATCCTGGCACAGTTCGTGGTTCTCACTCCATGACAATAAACTGAGAATTGTAAAACCAATCTTGACTGCTTGGAGGACCTCCTCATGCCCCTCTCGGCAAGAGGTCATTCTGGCCCAGTTGCAGATCGGTCACTGCTGATTCAGCCATGGTCGTTGGCTAACCGCCGCCCTGCACCGCTGTGCTCTTGTGATGAATTGCTGACGGTGCGACATGTTTTACTGTCTTCTCTTAATTTTAATCATCTCCGTGTAGCCCTTAATTTGCCATCTACTCTGGAGGAACTTGTAGATGACACACGAGCTGTTGCTAGAGTTTTGCGTTTTATCAACATGGCTAATTTATCGAAGGATATTTAACCATTCTATTTGTTTTTTATCCTTCTGTTTTAGCTTTCTCTTGATACTCTCCTTTCTGGCAGTTATAAATTTTTTCGAGATCTAGCAAATCTGTTCAGATCTGGGCGCTAATGACCTGAGAAGTTGTGCGCCCTAAAACCACAAAAAAGGCATCCATTTCTCCAATGAGAAAACGGTGAGTATCAACTTCTGGTGATACAATGAGTTCCTTCCACCACCTCTACATCTATGCCCTGTCGCTCTCCCATTCGTGGATACAACGAAATTCTTAGGACTAACGTTTGATCGGAAACTTTGTTGGTCTCCACATGTGTCTTCTCTGCCTGGCCGTTGTACACATTCGCTTAATGTCCTCCATGTTCTTAGCTGTACGTCATGGGGAGCTAATAAAACCGTCCTTCACCTTTATGGGTGCATAGTCCGATCGAAGTTGGATTACAGAAGCATTGTTTACGCATCTGCGCTGCTGTCCATCTTACACACTCTTAACTCAATTAACCATCGGGGGTTACGCCTAGTGAATAGAGCCTTCTATACCAGCTCTATTGAAAGCCTCTATGCAGAAGCTGCCAAATTACCATTGCACTATTGGCGTGATATATTACTGTCATTATGCATGCCGGTAGCTAACACCCACCCTACCCATCATTTTTCGACGACTCCCTTGATGGCCAATATGCGGTGTCTGCATCTGCACTATTGCGTCCCGGAGTTCTTTTTCGTCACCAGCTTCAGCAACTCGACTTCTCCCCTCTGAAACCCTTCGAATGGCCTCAGGCACAGGTTTGTGTCCACCTCAAACTAGGCTCACTCCCAAAGGAGAGTACCCCAGATTTGGTGTATCACTCAAGGTTTGTCGAACTTCGTTATCAGCTTGATGAAAACATCTTCATCTATACAGATGGCTCTGAGAACACTGATGGTGTCAGATCCGCCTTTGTCATTGGGTTAGACAGCTTTCAATAAAAGCCCATTGACCAATGCTCAAATTTCACAGCTGAGCTTTATGCTCTTTATCAGGCAGTCCAATATGATCGCCACCACCACAACCCTTCTTATGTCATGTGCTCAGATTCTCAGTGCCATTCAGTCTTAGAGACCTGTATCCAGTCTATCCTGTTGTATTCACTCACACTCCCTTCAATTGGTAGCTGAAGAGAGCTTTTGCGTTCGCTTCCTGTGGGTACCTGACCATGTAGGTGTGCCAGGGAACGAAACTGCTGACGCGGCCAGGGCTGCCACTCTCCTACCTCGAACAGCTACCGTTTCTGCCCCGTCAAATGACATTCAAGGAGCTATTTGCAGGCATATTGTTGCTTCATGGCATCGGCTGTGGTCCTTGGTTCAGGACAATAAGCCCCCCAGGTGCCCACAGCTCTTTTGTGGGTACATGTGGCGTGCATGGGGCCCTGAGCTGAAGCAGTCTTCCTTCCCACCCTAGGGTGCTTCAGTTCCCCCCCCCCCCCTCCCCAGGTTTATGCCTTCACCCAGAGATGGGTGTCCCATATTAGTCTGAAGTGATCATAAACTTTGCTTCTGCCTTCCCTCCTTACTGTATTCTTCTAGCCTTCCTCTCCTCTAATCTCAGCCTCGGCAATTTGAGACTCAACCTTTCCCACTTTCTTCTTTCCTTTCCTCCTCCCTGTGGGTTTCTGAAGGCTGCTCATGCACTCGCTGCGTAACAGGTGACTGGGTAATGCGTTAGTTCCAGCCCTGGGTTGGCGTGTGGGGCCCGCATGTACCTCCTGCTAAAGGCCAGGCCCAGGGAGGGGTGATTACCCGAGCTGTAACCTTCCGACCGTGCTGATTGGTCCTTCTGTCTGTTTCTTGGAAGGTGTGACCTGAGGTGTGGGCAATCACCTAAGGTGGGCAAGCCCTCAGTGAGGGTTCCCCATTAGAAAGGAGCGCGCCATCATACGCCAATAATCATGGGGGACAACTTCCCAATGACTTAAACTGTGGCATTTACCCAGAAAAGGACACATGATGAATCCAAGTAAAAGAAAATTTTGCCTAACTTGCCAAAGTTCGTCATTTCACGCACTGATGGCCAAGATTTCACATCAGTTAATCCCTTTGTCATACAACGGGGTGTTGATGCGATTGCAGGTCCTGTTAAAACTTCTTCCCACCAACAAAATGCGACACTTGCTGGAAACAGAAGGTGCCTTTCAAATTCAGAAGCTGCTTCGCACTACACTGTTACACACCTTTCCTGTTAAGGTCGAACCTCATCGAACCCTAAACTCGTTGTGGGGTGTTGTGTTCTCACAATCCCTTGATGGCCTGTCCAATGATGAACTACAGGAGTACCTTTCTGACCAGGGTGTAACAGCAGTACATAGTGATGGAGTTAACAACTTAACACCACTGCCACCACAGTTTTCTTGACCTTCGACAAAGTTGACCTTCCTTCAAAGATAAAAGCAGGCTATGAAATCATATCCACAGCCTGTTGTGCTTCCGGTGGGTACCTGCTGCAATATCCTTTCCTCTCCTCGACCAACAAAGGAGATGGGTACGCAGACGTGTGACGTTACCTTCAGCGACTGTTATTAGATCAGCCAGCTCAGATTGTCTGCTCGACATCCCCAATGCCTTCTGCTCAATCTAAATCCCAGTCCACTTCAGTCTCACAAACAGGCCACTTAGTTGGTAGCCTGGATTTCGAAAAAAGATCCTGTTCGTGGAGATTTTCTAAAAGCTTCATCTTCTCAAGTCAGCCGCTCATTCTTCAAAAAGAATTGCCTCCAAAAGGGCACACAAAAAGTGCCTCCCCTTCCCCGCCTCGGTGTGACTCATTGGCCATGCCATCCAGCAGTAGACTGTCCCGGCTATCCTGTCTCGCCAGGACGCTCTGCTTGCCGATCTGGTATCTCCCTTTTTCTTCTTCCTTCTCTTTTGGCACTCCTTCAGTGGAACATTAGAGGCATAAGTTCCAACCACGATGAATTAAGACTACTCCTTCCTCTTCAAGAAACAAAGCTCTGTCAGATAGTATAGATTTCCCGCACTATACTGCAGTGCATTTTGATTTACCTCCTGTGGAAGGTATTCCTGCCCATGGTGTAATGCTGCTCATTCGGAAAGAAGTCTGTTATCCCATCCCCCTGCATACTTCTCTACAGGTGGTTGCCGTCCGTGTCACGATCCCTGCATTTACCTTCTCTATTTGTAATGACTACACCTGTCTGCTGTTCTTAGGGCAGATATACTGCACCTTGTTGCTCAGCTTCCTATGCCATTTTTGTTGGTCGGTGACTTCAATGCCCACCACCCTCCATGGGGCTCTCCAGCTGCTTGCCAGAGGGGCTCTTTCAGCTGACATCTTCAACCATCTTAACCATGTCTACCTAAATACCGGTGAACCAACTTTATCTGACAACTCTTACCTATTCCCATTTGGACCTCGCAATATGCACTACTCCACTTGCACAAGGTTTCGAATGATATGTTCTGTCTGATAGGTACTTGAGCGACCATTTCCCCTGCATAATTTCTTTACTACATCAATGTTCCACCAGCTGGAACATCTCCAAAGCTGACTGGGGGCTCTATTCTTCCATGGATGTTTTTCATGATCACAACTTTCCCAGCTGTCAGTCAGGTCAGTTATCTCACGGACGTCATCTTCACCGCTGCCGAACATTCCATATCTTGAACTTAAACATCTCCACATAGGGTCCCAGATTCCTGGTAGAATGCAGCATGTAGCAATGCAATTAGAGCCCAATGACTTGCTTCACGAATGTTTCAACACCGGCCTGCTTTGGAAAATTGTATTAATTACAAAAGGATCCCTGAGACGGATTTTCGTCTCAAATATGTCAAAGACATTATTGATAGAGCTGAAGCATTGAATTAAAATTTGTGGTGCGGCCGGGAATCGAACCCGGACCTCCATGCTTACTAGGCAGACGTCTTAACCGTTAGACTACCACACCACTAACGATTAAGGCGCCTATAATTACAAAAGGCTACAAGCGAAATGCCGTCGTGTCATTAAAGAAAGCAAAAAGCTTGCTGGACTTCTTTCACGGGTTCTTTCAACAGATCTACTCCTTCGTCGGTCGTCTGGAGTAACCTACGCCGGTTATCTGGCACCAAGGTCCATTCCCCAATCCCTGGCCTGAACATAGCAAACAGTTCTTGTGGAACCTGCTGATATCTGCAATGCTTTGGGCCGCTCTTTTGCTGAGGTCTCAAGCTCAGCTAATTATGACCCTGCCTTCCTTCCCCGAAAGCAGCCCGAGGAGGCACGAACACCTTCTTTCACATCTCACAATCATGAAAATTACAATGGCACCTTCACCATGCAGGAGCTAGAATGTGACCTTGCTGTCTCCCGATCCTCTGCTCTGAGGCCAGATGCTGGAAAAACCTTTCCCCTGCAGGTAAATGCTTTCTTCTTCGCACTTATCGTGTCTGGACTGAAGGTGAATTTCGCTCTCGTTGGTGTGAAACAACCTTCGTTATGGATAACTTTTTGCGGAAGTGTCAGATGGTGGCTGTTTTCTTAGGTTTGGAGACAGCTTACGACACTTGGTGGCTGGCTGGCATTCTCCGCTCCATGCATACATGGGGTTTTCGCGGCTGTCTCCCTTTATTCATGCCTTTTTGAAATATTGAATGTTCAGGGAATGGGTGGGCTTTGTTTTGTTGAACACCTTTTGCCAGGAAAATGGGGTGCCACAGGGCTCTGTTTTGAGCGTGGCACTTTTCGCTATGTGATCAACCCAATTATGGATTGCCTTCCAGTTGTTTCAGGCTCCCTGTTTGTGGATGACTTCACCATCTATTGCAGCCCTCAGAGAACATGTCTCCTGGAGCATCTTCAGCATTGCCTTGACATTCTCTATTCCTGGAGTGCCGCAAATGGCTTCCATTTCTCCCATGAGAAAACGGTCTGTATCAATTTCTGGAGGTACATCTCTCCATCTTGGCCCCATCGCTCTCCCCTTCATGGAGATGACATTTTTAGGGCTAAAGTTGGATAGGAAACTCAGCTGGTCTCCACGTTTACTCTTGCTGCCCGTTGTACTCGCTAAAGTAGTGGTACATCCTGCTTGACCTATATTGGTCTACTGTCAGATCAAAGCTGGATTACAGGAGTTTCATTTACTCTTCTAAAAGGCTGTCCATTTTACGCCGCCTAAACTAAATTCGCTGGCCGTGGTGGCTGAGGGAACTGAGGCGCTCCAGACACGGTCTGCACGGCCACGACGACTCATGTCGTGCTGTTTTTTATAAGAGAATAATGAACCTGTACATACAATAAGATATTAAAAGCATATTTGAGTCTTTATCATTTTTAATGTTGTAGATACAATAGTGTGTAATGGGTTGACTGTGTAATAAACCCATACATGTTTCAGATGGTTCGTCCTGTAAAACATGGCCACTTGTTAACATGAATTCTTCAGAAAAATTTAAAAGGTACTCAGGATTACAGATAATGAAAATTAAAGAGTAATAAAGTTTAGTGGGATACTCTAATCACCACCCATGAACATTTCATCACACCTTTCAAATGACAGTCCCCCAGGCTGTCAACCATTGCTTTGTGATCTTGAATCAAGCTTTGTGTTATTTATGATGAGTGTTTCAGCTGTCATTTGAAATGGATGTATTTTAGCAATCTTGAGTATCCCCTGTGGAAAAAGTATCTGTAGTCAAAACAGCATGATTAATTTGACCTTTTCCTTAGTAAATATACTTTTAAAATGGCTCTATAAAACTTTGTGAAGCAGTTTTCATAGATACCATAATAGATTGATAAGACATTCACTGGCTGCAGTAAGCACTCCAGTGATAACTGAATGTGCTATCTCTGTACTGTTTTACATGTCACAGTAAAGTAAGCAATACAATGAACTAATGTTAATTTTCATATATAATATTCTTAATGTCACACTAAAGTGCTTAGGAATATGAATTCTCTTCTTCAAACTACTTAGTGTCTATGTAACATAGCTCTTGCAGGTAACTTTAATCTATACTAATAATCTGTAAATGTAGGGCTGTCGCTGTTCCGTTAAATCTTCAAAAGTACTGGACGAATCTTCGTGTGGTTTTCACAGGAAACATGAGAAAAGTTTGGGTCAACATATAAGCATAATTTTATGGAAATCGGATAATGGAAACAAGATATCATAATTTTAAGTGTTTTCAGTAAGAGTCGTGTCTGTTTCTTCAACTATTAAAAACCTGTTATCTCCAAAACTACTTCACGAATTAGCATGGGGTTTTTACAGGTAACTTGACCATATTTAGACTTCGTTTTATAAAAGCCGAATCGTGGAAAAAAATATTGTAATTTAAATGTTATCTATGTCCGTTATGTCTGTCTCTTTGAACACACATATCTCCAAAACTATTTGACGAATTTTCATGGGGTTTTCACAGTTAACTTTAGAACATTGTTCGGGTGCATAAAGGCTTCAATAATTAAATTGGATCACAGAAAATAGATATAATTTAACCATTTGCTTAAAAGCCATCGTGTATGTCTATTTGTTGAAGGTAATCTCCAAAAATACTATACGAACTTCCATGGGTTTCTACAGGGAAATTAAGAATAGTTTGGAGAGTAACATAGGCTTAGTTTCATCAAAATCAGATCAAAGAAAGGAAAGTTATCGTAATTCGAAGTTTTTGTGTATACTATGCTTATAAGTATGGTGTAGTACAGCAAACCTCAGAGTACTGCATGATTTTTTGTAGGGTTTCATAGGTCAACTAAGAGTATCTTGGAGCAACATATAAGCTTTATTTAATTAAAATCAGATAAGGGGAAGAAAAGTATCGTAATTTGTAGTTTCTGGTGTATGCTATGCTTGCAGTGTAGTATAGCAAAGATCAGATAGAGGCGCTGTTACTGACATAGTATACCAAATAACTAAAATATAGTGCTGCTGCGTTGTTTATTCTCATAACTGAAGTGTAATACACTGAAACAAGGGCTATGATTTTTCCTTAAGACAGCTGTGTAGTGTAAGGGCTGTAGAATTCTTTTTGAAAAATCAGTCACATACGATGAGGGGGGAATAATTCTTAGTGTTGATAATGAAATAAATAATTAATGTTGATCAGATCAGTAAATTGATTCCCCTAAAGTGAATATTTCGTTGCCAAAGTTAACATAAACTGCTGCCACTGCAAGTAAAATTTAACCCAAGTACAACACAAAAAATTATTTTTTTTACTAGCTGTATCCCGTATGCCTTGCAATGCCACGGAAAGAAAGTGTTTATTTCCAGGTCTATCGATGCTCTAATTTACATAAGTATTCTTTTCATGGAAAATAGAATTTATGTAGTTCCCTTTCACTCGTTAAATTTTGAGTGCATTCTGTTTAGGATTGCCTCGAATACGCCACAGTACAGGAAAGGACAAAGTGAGGCAACATTAGTTACGTAGTACACCAAATAACTAATTATGGTGCTGCTGTGTTTTTTCATTCTCGTAGCAATGGTGTAATACACTACAAGAAGGGGTACAATTTTACTTCCAGCGGTGGCGTTGTGCACTGATGTTGACAAAGAATTTTGAATGCTTTTTCAAAAATCAGTTTAGAATAAGGAGAATAATTATCTATTTTCAGGATGAAATAAATAATTTATGCTGTTCTGGTCAGTAAATTATCCTCCTAAAGCGAATAGTTCATTGCCAACGATAGCAAACTAAACTGCTGCCACTGCAAGTAAAGTTAGCCCAGGTAGGACTCAAAAAAAAAAAAATTCTTCCTAGCTGTAACCCATATGCTCTGTAATGTCATGGAAAGAAAAGTGCATCTTTCAACGGGTATAACCACTAAATTATACATAGAGTAGAAATATCTATGGAGTGAGCATTGCGTTCTGTGCATCTTCCCAACATTAAGCCGGAATTACCAGGTGATACTAAGACAAATCCACTCTTTCCACACACTTATTTGCTGTCAGGACTGGTTTGTACAACCTCATTGGTTTGTACCTCATTGACTGCAAAGAAGCCCACCTCTTTTTGACAGAGCAACCATGTAACATGAAGTAATATGTAAATAAATGTCACAGAAGCAACAAGAAAGTTGAAGCATTGCTAAAAGGGCCATTTAGTCACAACTGTAGTCTTAAGTGAACACAAAAGGACCAAGATGAAGTCATAGATTAGATTTTTTCCTATATCAGGTGATATTTCCACCTTAATGTTGAGGTCAGAAAATCTGTTCTGCACATCTGAATGATCACACCAGAGATATTTCTGTGCCTGCCACTAGAGATAATATACACAAGAGTGACAATCAGAAACTACCCTGCATTCATAATTGTTTGGTACAATATTGTGTTTAAAATTTGTAATTACTTCCTTTTGGTGTGGACTACATCAAGATGTCTTCTTTTGCAGAGACAATTGTACTTAGGAAACTTCCTGGCAGATTAAAATTGTGTGCCGGAACCGGGACTTGAACCTGGGACCTTTGCACGAACCTTGGCAAGTGCACTACCGACTGTGCTATCCCGACAAGACTCACGATGCTGCCTCACAACTTTGTTTGGAAAGTAGGAGGCGAGGTACTGTTATGAGGCAGCATCATGAGTCGTGTTGGGATAGCACAGTCGGTAGTGCACTTGCCCGCAAAAGGCAGAGGTCCCAGGTTAGTCCCGGTTCCGCCACACAATTTTAATCTGCCAGGAAGTTTCATATCAGCGCACTCTCTGCTGCAGAGAGTTTCATTCTGGAATTGTACTTAGTTATAATCAGACTTCTGAATATATAGTTCTCTTACACAAGATAGATTTAAATTTTGTGCTTTACGAAGTAATCACTGCAGGATGTGAGGACATGTATTAGCTAAAAGAGTGGCTGATGCTGCTAACACAATCAGGACAATTCGCTGGAAATACTCAAATATTTAATGGAAAGTTCGATACAATCAGTTGTCGCCATTCATTCAAAGATTACTCAGACTTACTTTATCGTATATTGACACCACCATGATGTCTTATTTAAACAGACATGAACTGCTGTTGATTGAATTACCAGACTTTCAGTATTCATAGACTTTTTGATAATATGGAGTACTGCATACAGAATTTATTTCCTGTAAATCAGATTTGTAAGAGATTGTACACTTAATATGGGACATGTCAATACAATGGCATAGCTTACAGTACACTTGCATTGATTACAATGCAAGTAATATCATTACCGGTACAATAAAACTTTTGTCAGATAAAGTTAATTAGAGGTGAAGCAATGTAAATCAGTACCCCTGTCCCCAGTGCAACATACTAATACTTCAGCATTCACTTACTATGAGAGATAAATAGTTAATACTACGCCATAGAACCAATACATGGCTCTGTTATCACTTTCTCATCTCAACGATAGAAGTGTTTCCAGACAGACAATTACACACCTCAGTCTCAACTTTATGAACACGAACTAACAATGAATTTACATCTTTTCGGAGTACGGACTAAAATTTTACTTTTGTTTATGAAAAACTTTATGAACTCATTGTTTTCGACAATGACTTCTACTTAAATTTGACATCTTGGGTAGGAGAACTGAGTTTGACAGAGCGATCCAACAAGGATTCTGTTTTTGCTGACCTAGGTCTGGAACCCTAATAAACCATGATACACACTGGTCCCTCTTCAACAACCATTGTGAAGCACAGGCATATAAGCTAGTCTACACATAAAATCAAAATTAAAGACAATCAGTAGGTGAACCATCTCTTGTGTGTGTGTGTGTGTGTGTGTGTGTGTGTGTGTGTGTGTGTGTGTGTTTGTTTCGTGCGTGTGCGAGAATGTTTCTGTTCATTTCTGACTTTGTTCCAGGTGCAGCTGCAAATAGACAAACTGGATTATGGGATTTGTTGGTGGCTTTTGAAGTGGTTCGTGTGACCATGTTTCAGAATTTTCTATTAAACAATACTGACATTTGTTGAGAATTGTAGCCTCTAATTTTGTAGTTATTCTATGCTTGTGAAGTACATATGGAGCCATCCTGACTTGTATTTCCATTATTTCCCTTTGTCACTGAAGTGAATACCATATGGTCCATTAAAAATACTGCATCCTATTTTCTGCCTCACTGTACGTGTTTTAGTACTATTGTTAGTCATGTTGGAGATAAAATATGGTCGAATAAAAATAATTTAAATTGTTATTGTTTCATATTTTCTAAATTCTTGTTTGATGCCTGTTGTAATTTATCCCCATTCCTCTTGTTATTGCTTGAATAGCTTCATTGCTGTATCTGTTATAGACATTCCTGAAGTAATTCACTTCATGGATATATATATTAAGAGAAAATGGATCATTGTTAGATTTTTGTGCAGTCACTTATGAAGGTTACTTAGAAATATGGCATTCTTTTTCTAATAAAACAACTTCATATTTTGGTCAACATAAGTAACCAATTATATCGACAGAGTGCAAAACCTTTAGGTATACAAGGGGTTTTTGTTGGAGTGCGCCACTGCAAGCTGCGTACCATCCATCCGCATCTGAAAGCTGCGCCATGGCAGTCCGCCGCACGATGGCGCCACCTCTGAGGGCCTGCAGCACCGCCACGACCAGGCGAGCACGCGGTGTGGGAGGCGTGCCTCAGTCTAGTTGTAGTCCTTGTCGGCTTCACATGAAACCCTCAACTGTGTCCGTTACTTGCCAACTCAGTACTGTCATTCTTGTATATGTTGTACCGTCCCAGGTGTTCAATAAATTATACTGTTACAACAGTTTTATTTTATAGTCATGATCATTTTCCTTTTGCATGAGGATCTGTTAAGTATTTTGGAAACAGTGCCCTGTTGTACTTCTTTAGTGTACTGTTTTAATTTCTTTTCTGAAATAATTGACTTTTTCTAACTGGTTACTCTTAAGTAGATGAAGTTTACTGTGGAACCTTTATCCCATTTGAGAATATTTCTACATAACAAATATTAAATGCAATACGAATCAGTCATAATAGAAATGTTTATTCACAACAGGTACAAACATTTCTACAGAAAGTGATATGCAACACAGAATAAGTAAGTATTTATGTAAACTATTCCACTTGATTGCAATAACTGGCGCTGTTACTGTCCCAGGACACCACTAGCCACTGGGCAGTCTACCTACAGAGGCTGGGGAAGAAACTAAAAAACATTTCTCATACAGATAAAAGTACTGTAGCAGGTATTTTACATAATTGCTTATTAGTAATTAATACATATATTATAGAGGAAAAATTCTTACCAAGGAAACTTTCCTGGTGGGATAAACAAATATAAAAAATAGAAAACCGATGACTTACCCAAAAGGACCGGCTCGTCGATAGACAAATCATTCACACATACGAGCTTTTGCCACCACTGGCAGCTTGAGATGTGTTTGCGTTTGGATATGTGTGAGTGTGTGTGTATTTGTTTACCTTCCTTTTTGTCCCCTAAGATAAGTTGCGTGCAAGCTTTCGCAACCCAGTTGCTTCTTCAGGCAGAAGGGAAGAAGAGGGAAAAGGAAATAAGGGTTTTAAGGAAGGGGGTAAGGAGCCATTCCAATCCCAGGAGAGGAAAGACTTACCTTGGGGGAAGAAAAGGAAGGTGAACAAACACACCCCCACCCATACCTTTACACAGACGCAAACACACATAGGCAGACATACTATAGAAAACCATAGTTTTCTATAGTATCTATGGTTTTCTACAGTATGTCTGCTTAGGTGTGTTTGTGTCTGTGTAAATATATGGGTGTGTATTTGTTCACCTTCCTTTTCTTCCCCCAAGGTAAGTCTTTCCTCTCCTGGGATTGGAATGGCTCCTTACCCCCTTCCTTAAAACCCTTATTTCCTTTTCCCTCTTCTTCCCTTCTGCCTGAAGAAGCAACTGGGTTGTGACAGCTTGCATTTGTGTGTGTGTGTGTGTGTGTGTGTGTGTGTGTGTGTGTGTGTGTGTGTGTGTGTCTCTGTCTGTCCTGTCCTGTCTGTCCTGTCCTGTCTGTCTGTCTGTCTGTCTGTGTGTGTGTCTGTGTGTGTCTGTGTGTGTGTGTGTGTGTGTGTGTGTGTGTGTGTGTTTTCATTTATTTATTTGTGATGCTGTCACACCTGTGCTCCTTTGCCTGGTGAATAATCTATAATGTTCAAATTGATTAATTGAACTAGTTTGAGACACTAAGTTATGGTATAAATTTTCATTCAAATATTCATCCACAGTATGAAAAGATTTGTCAGGTAATCTTTGAGAACTTGTTTGAATTCTGGCTGTTCTGTATGAACACATTTAATATGTACAGGGAGAGCATTCAACAGCTTAAGGCTGGAGTAGTAAACTCCTTTTTGTACCAGAGTGAGTTGTTTGACATGTAGGTTGTTTTTGTTTCTTGTGTTATAGTCAAGGAATTAACTTTTGTTTTGGTAGATAGAATAATTTTTGCACACTAAGGTAAGCAAGGAAATAATTGCCACAAAAGTATCTTTGATTAACCCCACAGATTGATTGCTTTTTTTATGTTGATGAGCTAAGTTTTTTTACATAGATTAAGAATGTGAACTGACCCATTACATTTGCTATCTATATAAGCACCCAGGAATTTTGTATCTTCAACTTTCTGTATTGGTTGAGGTCTACATTTTACATTAATTTCATCGAGATTACTTTGTGGTGTATGGAACCTCAGGAGTTTTATTTGCATTGAGTCAGACTATTAGAGGAGAACCAATTTAAGATATCATTAAAAACTTTATTTGTAGCATGTTCAAGATTACGATCTATCAAATCGTCAATTAGAATTGTGGTGTCATCAGTGAACAGCGTAAATTTACTTTGAGGCATACCACACGTTAAAGTGCCCCACTCAGACGAGGCAGGTTCTCCAGACGAGCCATTTAGCATTAGTCTGCTTTTGGTCCTTTAGAGATAACTGTCACCACAAGCCAACTATACCACCTAAACTGTACAGAATTCAGTGGTTTACAAAGGCTTTTGTAAGATCACAAAAAATACCTGACCAAAACTTGGTTGCTGAAAGAGAATATTACTGGCTGGGTACAAAGATCAGCAAGAAAACTGATTTTTGCTTAAGATACTGTGGAAGTTGAGATGGCCTACAATCTTTCTGTGAAAGAGCTTTTCAAGAAGGTAGTTAAAAGGTGTATTGGGTGATTGTTTGCAACATTATTTTTTCCCCTTTTTTAAAGAGAGGAATCACTACAGCCAATTTGTGTCTGTCAGGGACATTCCCTTCTTGTACAGATGTATTGTATATGTGGCGCAAGATGGGACTAACATATTTATAAGAGTGCTTCAGAATTTTATGAGAAATATTGTCCACACCAGCAGACTTTTTATTTTTTAATGATCTAATTACTCTTAAGACTTAGTTTACTGGTGTTTACAGCAAAGATAACTGTGGAATTCTGTTACTAATAGCTTTCTGTAGGGGGGACAATGATTCATCCATAGAACCATTACAGCCTGTCTTCTCGGCTGCTCTCAAAAAAGTGGTTATTAAAAATTTCTGCAACTGTCCCATGTTTTAATCTCAACCTCAGACGTTCCCCACTTTTCTGCCAGTTTCTCCTCTTTATTACATTCCAGATACTTTTAATTTTATTTTCTGAGCTTTAAATTTCTGATTTTATGCACATACTTTCAGAACTGTATAACATCATCTTTGTTCTACAAGATGTTATCCCTATAGTGATCCAAGCCTTATGGCATGGCCTATGACTACTACTTTTTTGGGGAAGATGGAGTTACATATGAATTCATTTAAAAACGCATTTTACTTTTTGTTTACATCTGTTTCCCACTAAACAGTGCTCCAATCTCTCTGTTTTAGGCTGTCATTGAATTTTTTTAAGGGCCTCTTCATTTATTATTCTAAAAGATTTCAAAGAATGCTCAGGACTGTTACACACACTGAGTCTAAGAAATTCACTACAATGATCAGAAAGGCCAATAATTGGATGTACAGTGATCTCATTGCATTTAGAGTTCTGTTGTGACCTTCTCGCCTTTTGTTGTTTCATTCTTTCTCCCATTAGTTGAGTACTCGTCCTGGTCTAGTTACCTGGAAAGGTACTGGTGCAGAAATCGATGTCACCTGTAACAACTATTCAGATTAATAAAATCAGTTTTATTGACTGAAAATTATAATACTCAACTTTAGAGCATGTGTGTTTCTTCTCTCTTCTTGCTTCTCGCGGTGTCTTTCATCTGATGCTAGCTGCGCTGAGACCTAGCGACTGCTTCGTTTGTAGCAGAGTTCTGACCTAATAACTGCCTGAGATCTGACTAGTAACTGGCTGAGTTCTAACTAGTAACTGTCTGGCTGTCCGGACATATGTCGGTCTAGATATAGTTCCTTAAGGATGTGTGCATCTATGGTTACTCCCTCCAGGATGCGCGGTGCCTGCTTGTGATTGGCTTTCGGTCGATCGCTGCCTTCTCTATGATCGTTCTTACATCTGGCATGTAGCGCTGACTTTTACGCCACAACATCCCCCCCCCCCCAAGTGCCGAACCGTTGTCATCTATGGAGCTCGACAACGGGGGAGGAGGCAGGCTCATGGACATACTGATGGACCGGAGTCTTCTAAAGCGCCTTGCTGCGGAGCAAGCGGTTGCTCTCCGTCGGAGGTTCAATTCCTCCCTGGTGTGTGTGTGTGTGTGTGTGTGTGTGTGTGTGTGTGTGTGTGTGTGTGTGTGTGTGTGTGTGTGTGTGTGTCTCCGTGTGTCTCCGTGTGTCTCCTTAGGTTAGTTTACCTTAGTTTAGTAGATTGTATGCTATAGACTGATGACCATGCTGTTTGGTCCGATAGATTTACAAACATTGAAACAGAGTCTGTAGCTTCAGAGGACGCCAGACTACTGGCCGGGCCCCGCCATCTGGCCTGAGCTCGTGAGGAAATGTCATCTGGGGAAACCTCCGAATGGCCCACGCCCACGACCTGTGGCCCAGGTGCTGACGTAGATGGTTATGTCGGTTGTGAAGTCTGCATTGAATACTGCGTGGCGTGCTGGTCCTTCTGGTTGATGTCCATAAATACCTTGAGCGGCAGCGGTGTGGGCTCCTATTCCATGGTGTTGGGCCGCGGTGCCATGAAGATATGTGGTGGGGGCGACCGCCGAGGTCGCATGGCTGGCTAAGGTCGTGCGATTAGCGTGTTGTGTGGATCTGGCGAGAGAAACGCAGATGGATCACAGGCTACAAAACAAGTGCGAATTTGATTGCGGTGCCTGCGAATGATGCCATCGGGACCTGAAATTTCAAAGGTGTGAGCCCCCGCAATACTGGATTATCTTGCCCCGCTCCCACTGTCTGCAACTGCCAAAGACTCTGAAAAAGATTGGGTTACGAGGAGCGAAGCAATACTTGCGTGCCAGCGGCTGCTGTTGCTCCAGCCGGCGCGGGGGTGGAGCAGATGGAGCAGGATGCAGTGGTGGTGTCCGTGTAGAAGCTCGGCTGGTGATAACCCTTCTCTTGGATGCGAGAGGTAGGAGGCGAGGAACAGTTGCAGAGTTGCCTCCTGTGTTTGTTCCGAACGAAGTTTGGACATCTGCTGCTTAAATGACCGGACAAAGTGTTCCGCAGCTCTGCGGGTGAAATGGTGAACTGGGGAGATTGTTTATTCCATTGCATTCACAAAAGGAGTGAAATTCTTGTGATGTGAACTGAGGGTCGTTTTCAGAGACTATCAGTTCAGGGAGACCTTAGAGACCCAAAATTGAAGACAGTGCCCTAATCGTGCTAGAAGTCGTAGAAGACACTGGCACTGCAAATGGATAACCCCTAAAACCATGAAACAGAATAAGCCACTTAGTGTTCCACAATGGACCAGCATAGTCAATATGCACTAGTTACCATGGTGAATCAGCTTTTCGCCACGCAAAAAATTTCCAAGGTGGGGCTGACAGGTTGGCAGCACACACGGAACGTGAGGTCATTTTTTCTATTTGGGTGTCCATACCCTGCCAAGTACAAGGTCATTGTGCCATTTGCTTAGTGTGAACCATTCCCCAATGTTCTTGATGAAGTAATTTCAATACTTCATTCTGCAAACGTCACAAAATCAACACACGTGATTGTCCATTGTCATTTGAAACTAGAATGACACCTCTATGCACTGAAAGTTCATTCCGTCTAGCAAAATAGTGATGCACCAGTGAATTTTGAATGTCATGTTGTGAATGAGGCCATTGTGTGCGAATGTAGCACAGCAGAATTTGTAAATCAGGATCTGTTTCTGTGGCCCAAGCAATTTTCCTATAGTCCAAAGGGAAGGATTGCAACAAACTCTTTCCTGTGCACCAATCTAAGAACACATCTCGGAAGCATCTAAGTCTTTGTCATGGCCAACCGGAAGATGGGAAAGTGCGTCGGCATTTCCATGGCGAGTGGTGGGTCTGTATACAATCTCGTACTGATACTGTGATAAGAGCAGTGCCCAACGTGCAATTTGTGTGCAGTGCTTGTGGGAATTGGCTTAGCAGGATGAAATGATGACTGCAAAGGCTTGTGGTCAGTTACTAAATAGAATTTTCTCCCAGACAAATAGTGATGGAATTTTGTGAGACCATACACTATTGATAAGCTTCCTTTTCAATCTGACAATAATGGCACTGTGTGTCTGTCAAAAGTTTTGAGGCAAACGCTATTGGACGGTCCGTAACCCTTGCCTATTAGGGTGGGCCGAAAAAAAATAATTTTTGAGTATCGAGTTGTAATAGCGCTCGAAAGTTGCGTATTTATGTGCTGATTAACGGAAAAAATAATTTAAAAAATCTAACTTAATATCTTCAGTTCGCGGAAAGGGCTTAGAGTTTCTAAAAAGAAACGATTAATTTATAGAATTTCTGAAAGGTCATATAAAAATATATCTTTCAGTTTCACGCCCTAATATGACTCAAAAACTGCGTACCTATGTATAGTTTAACATAAAAATATTTTTGATAGTCCTAGCTTATGTAATCAGTTCGTGCTAAAGGCCTTAACTATCAAAATATGACAACATTTCTAAATGTTCAAAATGTCACGGAAATTTACTAATATCTCATATTTATATGTATGTTTTAAATATGTTAGGTTTTATTTATTGTGATTTGATTATTTGAAGAGATAACATCATAACTTTGCAGCTCTTCCCCCATTTCACCAGCAAATTTGGTTAAATGACCCAGAACTCACCTCGAGGACGTGGCTGCAATTCGAGTTCCACCCACACCCTACCTAACCAACCAACCGCGCAAGGAGGTCATACTAATTCTATATTCATATTTACAATATTTACATTTATTTACATTTTTAAACCGTTATTTACATACTAGTCAAAGATGTGGTTGGCTTGAATTCTGATCTCTGTCCAAATTTTGGCATTATTGATCTTGACAGCAGAGTCGTCCTAATGAATCCATCTCTGCTATCTTGCCCACATACTTTCTCTGCAGCCTCTGTTATTAATTTTACACATCTTTCTACAGCCTGAGTGTGGAACGGAAAGTTCAGAAATTCAAATTCGGGCAAAGTCTTATTCATCAAATATGTAGAAATGGATTCTGTCGTCAATTTCTGCATCACTGGGATAGGTGGTAGCTTATGTTTTAACTAATCTACAAGCTCACTGTAGTCAGTAGCCTCTAGTGTTGGTGTAGTAAACGTTCTTACTGCAGCTTTGCGGTTAGTTTTCATATTTCTTGCCTTTAGGCTTCTTCTAAAACCCAACTCTCTGATATGTGATCTCTCGTCTACTATTATTGCCAATAACACTTTTCTGGAAGACAGAAAAACGAGTTTCGTTGAATCACCGGAACAATTTGCTTTTTTATGTTTTCTGGAAGATGTCTGGAAGTTTTAATAACCTTAAAAACATGCTTTGAACCATACTTTACTGAGGCGTATCTCTTAATATCGAACCAGACTGGCGCATATGTCTTTAGAATGTAGTCAAAAAAACATCGTGAGTTCATTTGTGGGATTTACTTCAGAAATATACAAGGGCAACACTCTATTTGCACATGCTAACCAACGGGAGTGACTAAGAGGTCCAGGATCACGATTGACCAGATCTGGAGTACATTTTCCACTTTGAATAGTTTGACAATATCCAGGAGGTATTGTTGATCTTTGCTTAAATCTGGTATGTTTAGATCCAATTTTTCTGACAACCCTGACTCCATAACCTCAATTTGATAACAAGTAACTTTTCACAGTCAGTCAGTCTTTTTCCAATTATTCCACTAAACGAAGATGGTCCAGTTGACTCTCCATCCAAAAACTGAAATAAGTGTCTGAAAGGTAATTCGTTGAAGTGAAGTAAACAAATGAACCACTGTAATGGTCCGCCCTGTGTTTGTTGAAGTACCATCACAACCAATAGCTTCTACCTCATTAATGTTAAAGTTATTATCTTCAAGGTACTTCAGAATGCACTCCGCTATACCCCTTCCAGTTGCACTTTCTGGAGAAATATGCCCGATATACTGCCCTCCAGGTTCACGAACTATACTACATGATCTTCTTTCTTGACTCTTCCGTACATTTTGTTTCCTATTTTCTCCTGGAATAAAGTGTTGTCTCTTTTGCCATCAAAGTATATTCCCTTTATTATATTAATGTTGTGGTTTTGTTGCTGAATAGACAGTCTTGCCTTGTGCTTTTCTCTTAGTACCTTATTTTTGTCTATATCAAGTGAGGCATCTGTTTCAGATATCATTCCTAGATCATACGAAACACTGGAAGCTATAGCAGCCGTAGCTCTATCTGAAACACGAAACCGATCACTAATTGAAGCAATAGGCGTTAGATTTGTTCTTATCTGAGACGAAGTAGAAGGAAGTGATTACAAATCGACCTCAGTTGTTTTCCAGAGATTTTCGTTCTAATTCACGAGTGTCTCTTGTAAAAGCAACATTTTGTCGCTCTCTTTTCATCTGTTTCCTTTCTTCTTTCCTTTGAAGTTTTCTTGTTATTATTTTATCTACGTTGGCGATGCATGCAATCCTGGATGTTCGCCGATCAGGTATGAATTTTCTCTCTATAACAGGTATCTTTTTGTCTTTCTCACAATTACATTCTATAATAACAGGGCAGTCACATGTAATCGGCTTTTTCCCACATTCACAGGTGTAAGTCATAGGGCATTTGCAGGCGGAAATATCAAGTAGTTTTGATTTGGCTTCAGCTACAAACACTTGCAATTTTTTCTTACAATTATCTTTTTCATGATCTCTGTTATACGATTTTCTTAATTTGTAATAATCATCTGAAACTTTTTTATCATTTGCACAACTCTATTGTGAGATACAACTGGAATGAATGCTTTATTATAAACTGCTTCTATTTGATTAGCAATGTTCTCAGAAATTATGGAAAATGTAACATTTTTCTTTGAATCTAATTGTGTAGAAATATTAAAGCTCTCTTCAAAACATAATAGAACATCCTCATAAGTTGGAAAGGTTGTCCCACTAAGTCCTTTAAGCAAACCAAAAATAGGACATCGATACGACTGTCCCGTCAATAAGAACTTAGTCTTGTTTGGAGCTGCCATTTCACACTTAGTGCCAACAAAAGACACTTAAAGCGCTACATTAAACAGTGCACACTCCACTAACGTCTAAACTAAACGAACACTTCAACTCGATGTTGTCAGCATGTTGATATTTAAAGACAAAGTTCAGTAATCAAAGACAATATGTTTCTTTTTAATGAAAGCCACAGTTGGCATTACTATATTTGTTGTGTTATGTTGGTAGTGTGAGCTATTTGCTGTGGAAGAAAAACAAACAAACAGTGGTTACAAAAATAAAGTTGCTTTTTGACAGAAAGATGTTTGTGTTGTGCCTCGTACTAAAATAAAATTCCTCAACTAAGAAATATAAAACCAGATTTTAGCTATTGATCTTGACAGGTTATGGGCCCAGGACGTGCTACAAATCTGGAGAAAAAAATACGGTGAAAATTTACGAGTGTTAATAGACTGTGTCTTTCTGTGAAAACGGCTTGAGTGTTGTGTTTAAAAAAATGGCTTCATCAGTAGATGATACAACATTAAACAACATTCCAAAATTAAAAGATGCTACAAGTTTTCCGCTATGGGAATTAGAAATAAATGTGATGTTCATGGCAAAAGGCCTCAGTGGTTACGTCAGTGGCGCAATCGTGAAACCCGAAACAGAAAAAGTATCCGCATGGGAACAAAAAGACGCACTTGCAAAATATTTCATTTTGAGAACAATAGATGTCAACGTAAAAACACACATCCTTACCTGTGAAACGTCAAAACAGATGTATGATACACTTAGTAAGATATATCAGAAAAATACAGATCAACAGAAGACGCAATTACTTGGCGAGTTCTACAATTATGAATATGACAGAAATCAAGATGTAATGTCCAATATTGCTAAAGTGCAAACCCTAGCTTTCAGATTGAACCGCCTAGGGCAAAATGTTGACGAAACAGCGCTAATTACTAGAATAATGACGAAATTGCCGGATGAATATAAACATTTTGGAAGTGCTTGGGACTCTAGTTGTAGTAAGGAAAAAACACTCGAAAACCTGAAATCAAGACTTAAATCTGAAGAGAATAAAATAAAGAAAAATGAAGAAATACGTGTTGCTTTTAAGGCTGCAGTTTTCAAGAAGAAAAACCAGAATAAAAAAGGTAAGAAAACAGTGAAGTGTTTTGGATGTGGTGGTTCAGGTCACTTTGTAAGTGAATGTAAAAAGAAACTTATTGATAACAATAAGAAAATACAGTGTTCTACATGTGAAAAACATCATGTGGGAGAGTGTTGGGCGAAACAGGAACTGTAAAGTCTATGGGACTTAACTACGGGGTCATCAGTCGAAACAGGAACTGCCTCCATGCAAATACTGCGAAAAAACAAATCATCCAACAGAAAAATGCTTCTTTAAAGAAGACCATGAGAAGATGAAGAAAGCACCAAAGACAGTTTTTCTCACAGAAGCCCTTGTGACAGAAAATCAAGAAAAGGAAATTAATAAAGTAGATACAGAGTTTGTTGTAGACAGTGAGAGTAATGAGCATATGTCACACGAAATGAAAATTATGTCAAATGTGAAGAGCTGTGAAGGTACAAAAATTAAGATTGCAGATGGAAATTTTATATATTCGAATCTTGTTGGCACAGTTGAATCACAGCAGGTGATGTTGACAAATGTAAAACATGCTCCGGAACTGTCAAGAAACTTGTTGTCAGTAAATGCCATTACTGAAAAAGGGAGAGTGGCAATATTTGACAAGGAAAAAGTGAAGATTGTGAAAGATGGAAATGTTATTTTAGAAGGCAATAAAACAGAAAATGGACTGTATATCATCAATATCAAAGTGTACCCTATAAAAGAAGTACTGCTGACACAAAAGAAGAAAAACATTCAGTGGCACAAAAAACTAGGACACCTGAACTACAATTATCTAAAGGAAATACCAGAACTGTGTGATGGAGTGGACAAGATTGTGTTAGAAGAAGAAATGCCTTTTTGTGAAACTTGTGTCATGGCAAAGCAGGTAAGGAAACCATTCAACACAGTGCGGTATAGAGCAACAAGACCTCTGCAAATTATTCACACTGATGTATGTGGTAAAATAAGTCCATCAACTTACCATAATGAAGAGTATTTTTTAACTTGTCTTGATGATTACACACATTTCTTGAAAGTGTATCTTTTGCATACTAAAGATGAAACAGAAAATTACATCAAGGAACATGTAAGTGAAAGTGAAGCTCATTTCAATCTGAAGACTGAAAAAATAAGATGTGACAGAGGAGGAGAGTACAGAAGTGCTAATTTTAAAGAATGGTGTAAAAAGATGGGGATAGTAATAGACTATACTATTAAAGAGTCTCCTCAACTGAATGGCAAAGCAGAGAGAATTAATCTTACTATCATGAATAAAGTAAGGGCCATGTTGTTTGATTCAAGAATTGGAAATAAAATGTGGGGCTATGCAGTTCTGACAGCAGCTTATCTTATGAACAGAAGTCCTACTACTGCTGTTGATGTGACTCCTGTTCAAATGTGGTATGGAAGAAGACCAAATTTGTCTAGACTGGATATTTTTGGATCTGTGGTGTTCACAAAATGTCTTGGATATTTAAAACAAAATGAGTGTAAGAGGTGAAAGAGGTGTTCTTGTAGGATATACAGACATTGGCTATGTCATATGGAACCGTAAGACAGGAAAATTCACTGAAGCAAGAGATGTTGAATTTACTCATCAGTATGAAGACAGAGAAGAGGAAAGCAAAGATGAAGGAATAAATCTAACTGAAGAAGAAGAAATACCAGAAGATTTTGGTGATGAAGACAAAGAAAGAAGAGATGACCCAGATGAAGAAACAAGAGTAGATCCAGAAGAAGATACAGAAACATATCAGAGACCAAGACGTCAGATACATTTGCCAAAGAGATATGATGATTATGTCATGCTCACAAGGAGTGCACTGAAAATGAAGACAAAGAAAAGTGGATGAAGGCTATAAATGAAGAGAAAGAATCACTGAAGAAAAATGAAACATGGACTCTGGTGGATAAAGAAATGGCCCATGGAAAAGAAATAGTTACAGGAAAATGGATTTTCAAAAAAAAGGACAATGGAAAGTACAAAGCTAGGCTAGTTGCAAGAGGATGTCGACAGGATCAAGGAAAACTGGATTTTAAAGATATCTTTAGTTCTGT
This sequence comes from Locusta migratoria, assembly GCA_026315105.1. Classification (NCBI taxonomy): domain Eukaryota; kingdom Metazoa; phylum Arthropoda; class Insecta; order Orthoptera; family Acrididae; genus Locusta; species Locusta migratoria. The sequence continues at coordinate 48,849,181 of CM048753.1, read as the reverse complement.
TGTACAAACTAATTCACTGAGATACCTATTTGCACTTGCTGCACATGATGATTTGACAATTATGACATTTGATGTCAAAACAGCCTTTCTTAATGGTGAACTGAAAGAAGAAATTTTCATGGAAGTTCCAGAAGGATACAACGCACCTGGGAAAATTTGTTTGTTAAAAAAGGCACTGTACGGATTAAAACAAGCTCCTTTGCAGTGGAATAAGAAACTGAATGAATTTCTTAAACATGAAAATCTCATCCAACTGAAATCTGACCAATGTGTGTATAAAGCTAATACTGGAAAAAAATTGTATCTAGCTGTACATGTTGATGACGGGATTCTATTTGGAGAAGACATCTGTCAAATGAAAAATCTTCTAAAAAAACTGAAGAAAAATTTTGACATTACAGTTGATGAAGATCCAACAGTATATCTTGGCATAGAAATTGAAAGAACAAAAGAAGGTATTTATATCCATCAAGAAAAATATGCTACAGAAGTAGTGAAAAGGTATCAAATGGAAAGTTCAAAAAGTGTGACAACTCCAATTTCATCACAAGGAGACATTGAAGAAGCCAATGGTACAAAGTCAGATTTCCCATATCGTGAAGCAATAGGCAGTCTATTGTATTTAGCATGCAAAACAAGATTGGATTTAGCTAATGCAGTAAATTATGAAAGCAGATCAATGAGTAATCCAAATCATTCCGACATTCAAAATCTGAAGAGAACATTGAGGTACCTGAATTCAACAACAGGGAGTGGAATATTCTATCCATCAAGAAAACAAAATCAAGAAATAGTAGCTTACTGTGATGCAGATTTTGCAGGTGACAGGAGAGACAGAAAAAGCACTACAGGGTATGTATTTCTGTACAATAATGCTCCAATCTCTTGGTGTTGCAAGAAACAGTGTGTGGTTGCATTATCTACAACTGAAGCAGAATACATTTCTGCAGCACAATGTTGTCAAGAAATGAAGGTTTTTAAGACTTCTCTAGAACAGTTGCTGAGTGAAAACATCAAAATGACACTGTGTGTGGATAACCAAAGTGCAATAGCAATGATAAAATCAGGTCAAATGTCAAGAAGAAGCAAGCACATTGATGTAAAGTACCATTTCATAAGTGATGAACTGAATCATGGCTGGTTCAAGATACAGTACTGTGAAACTCAAGAACAACTTGCGGACATACTAACTAAACCTCTACAAAGTATTACTTTCAAAAGACTAAAGAAAAAGTTGATGTTTGACAGATACATAAAAAGAGACAGTGTTTGAATTTTGAATATTTTTTTTATTAACATATTGTTTTGTTTAAGGGAGTGTGTTGATATTTAAAGACAAAGTTCAGTAATCAAAGAAAATATGTTTCTTTTTAATGAAAGCCACAGTTGGCATTACTATATTTGTTGTGTTATGTTGGTAGTGTGAGCTATTTGCTGTGGAAGAAAAACAAACAAACAGTGGTTACAAAAATAAAGTTGCTTTTTGACAGAAAGATGTTTGTGTTGTGCCTCGTACTAAAATAAAATTCCTCAACTAAGAAATATAAAACCAGATTTTAGCTATTGATCTTGACAAGCAGCAATAACAAGTAGCAACTGACGGAGTCAGTAGCAGTGGCGGAGCAAGCGGAGGTAGTGGGAGGGTCAAGGGGGCGCTTCGTGTCGCGACTTGTTACCTGGCCTGTCTGCTGCGACCACTGCAGTCTGACACCCACCTTTGTCTGGCCGTCACTCAGCAGACAGGAAAATACATGCAAAGCTAAAAAGTTATTGCTCTGCTTTATGAAATCATGAAAATTGACGATTTAATACAATTTTCTTGTACATTAACGCCCTCTACGCGAACTAAAGATATTAAGTTAGATTTTTTAAATTATTTTTTCGTTAATCAGCACATAAATACGCAACATTTGAGCCCTGTTACAACTCGATACTCAAAAATTCACTTTTTTCGGCCCAGCCTATTGCCTATATGACAGTACTGCTCCTAGACCAAGCTAAGGCTCCTATAAGTACGAGCTGACGCATCCGCCATTTTCATTCTCGTAGCTCGTAAGTTAAACATACTGCGGTGCTATAGGATTTGCGTCACGGCACTTTAGCACGACATTACAGGTGGTTGTGTTGCCATAAACTGCTCAAATCATTCCAGAGGTGGCTATAGAACGTTTAGTTTCCCGAGAGATTCTAAGAAAAGAAAAAAAATGGATCATTAAATGTCGGCGCATAAACTGGGAACCTGGACCGAGCTCACAGTTATGTATTGTATAAGTAAATAGCTATTATTATCACTTGAATCAATATTTAATAGTAAAAATTCTCTGTGTTATTTGAACTTATGTTGTCGTTTAGCTGTTCTGAAAGTACTACCTCTTAACAAAGAAGCTGTCTGTAGGGAATTAGCAGCCGCAAACTATCATATTACAGCAAAGCATCCCAGAACATACTGCTTTTAAAGCACAATATGTGTGTCTTATATAATATATTGAGAAATACACCTCATCAAAAAGTTTTGTACTGGCATTGCACAAATTGTTGAAGATACTTCTGTTACGTTATTGTGAGAAAGTATTACAAACACTAAAACGGAAAATATACTGGGCAAAAAGTTAAGTTACGGCTGTGGCAGCGTACTGTGCTGATTCAGGCAACTACTATTGAATGCTATTTGTGGTATTTCGAAGTTTTAGCGTCATAACACATAGTATGCAATTTGAAAAAATAGTACGATAAGTTACCTGATGTTTTATCACAAAATACACCCTCAATTCAATTTCTTATTAGTAAATGCCAATATTGACGCATATCTATAAAAGGCTGTAACATAACTGGCGAAGAATACTGGGTAAATTTTATTTCCGGCTGTGACGGTGTAGTGTGTTAATGTTGGCAACGAAATGTTTGATTTATAAGGATTATTAAATTACTGACAAGACAAGGGTACTGTTACATATGAAAACCTGTCAACCTTAGAGAAGGAACAGAATTATTTATTTATTTCATGGTCAACACATTCTATACGATTAGGTTTTCAAATAGCATTCAAAGGTTGTTGCCATCATCGGCACCGTGTGCCTCTACGACTGTAAACTTTAGATCCTGTACACTAATATTCTTTTTAGTTTTAGTGTTTGTAATACATTCTGAAACTTTCTCAGTAGCATAATAGAAATACTTTCACCAATTTGAATACAAAAATCCGATGTGGTGAATTTGTCACAGCAGACAACAAACACTTAAAGCAAAACGGCAAACAAACCTCGCATATTGAGAGTCATTATTCAAATAGAAGCCAAGATCGCTTAAAAAAATTATCTAGATGACCAGTTTCGGCAGCATTAAACGTAGTATGCGATTTATATTACAAAAATCTATGTTTCTCGCTCTATTTTCTGTATTTGGACAGAAGCAGCAGTAAATAAAGAAACCGCGCGAGATTTTATAGTCTAATCCACATATCGATGTAAACAAGAGCGGGATGCAAGCTCGAAGCAGCACGATCTAAGGCTCTATGCCGGGCACTTGAAAAATATTACACTAAACTTAAATAAAAGAACACTGTTGGTATAAGCTGCGTGCTGTGTTCAGCATTCGCAGGAATAAAAATGGCGGATGCGCCAGCCTGTGTTTTTAGGAGCTCTAGACCAAACAATGACGTGTCCACTTGCAAAAGAACTGGTTTTTCTGGATCGAAGTGCACCAAACATCGGTCACTAAGCAAAGCATCTTTTAACTGCTGAAATGCGTTTTGACATTTGTCTGTCAAAACAAAACAAATATTTTTACGGCATGGCTGATGCAAAGGGGCTGCAATTTGTGCTGCGTTTGGAAAAAACCTAATTGTAATTTTTTCCCATCTTTTGGCGCTGGCAGGTTGCGAATGGCAAGCAAATGTGATTTCATTGGGTGCAAACCTTGACTGTGTATTGTGTGTCCTAAATATTGCAGTTCCGGTTTGAAAAAGTCAGTTATCTAAGCGACACTTGAGACCTGCATCTGACAAAACTTGAAATAATTTTCTCAAATTTGCAATGTGTTCTTCTGAGGTATAGGCTGACACAACTATGTCGTCCAAGTAGTTTGGACAAGGCACCTGAGCTGTAAGCTGTTCCAAATTTCTTTGAAAAATTGAACACTCACGCAATCACACAGACCTGTGTTCATACATTTCTCCCGAATTCAAACTGATATTCCCTGAGGTCAGCATCTATTAGCTTTTCCATGCTTCTGTAAATAATTCGTGTTAAAATTTTGCAACCATGAATTATTAAACTGATGGTTCTGTAATTTTCACACCTGTCTGCGCCTGCTTTCTTTGGAATGGGGATTACAACATTTTTCTTGAAGTCTTAGGGTATTTCACCTGCTTCATACATCTTACTCACCAGGTGAAATAGTTTTGTCATGGTTGGTTCTGCCAGAGACTTCAGTAGCCTGAGGGAATGTCATCTACTCCATGGACCTTGTTGCGACTTACGCCAAGCAGTGCTCTGTCAAATTCATCTTTCAGTATAATAACTCCTACTTAATCTTCATCTACTTTGTCTTCCCTTCTTACATTATTGTCTCCATGTTCATTTTCTTTGTAGAGGCTCTCTATACACTTTCAACTTTCCCTTCTTTACTCAGAACTGGTTTCCCATCTGTGTTCTTGATATACATACAGCTATTTTTCTTGTCTTCAAATGTTTCTTTTATTTTCCTATAGGCGGATCTATTTTTCCCTTAGATATACATTCTTCTACAGATTTGCATTTGGCTTCTAGCCACTCCTTCTTAGCCCTTTTGCACTTCCTATCAACCTCATTTCTTAGTCGTCTGTACTCCATTTTACCTGCTTCATTAACTGCATTTTTATATCTTTTCCTTTTGTCAATTAAATTTATTATTTCCTGTGATATCCAAGGAAACTTGTAGGTCTTGCCTTTCTACCTATTTGGTCCTCTGATAACCATGACCATTTCATCTCTTAAAGCTGTCCATTGCTTTTCTACTGTTTTATCCCCCCCCCCCCCCATTTCTGTCAATTGTTGCATAAATCTGCCACTGAAATTCTCAAGAACTTCAGGTTCCTTCTATTTATCCAGGTCCCATCTCCTGATATTCCTACCTTTCGTCAGATTCTACAATTTCAATCTACAGTTCATAACCAATATGATATGGACAGAGTCTATATCTGCCCCTGGATATGTCTTACAGTTTAAAACCTGGTTCTGAAATCTATGCCTTACCATTATAAAATCTATCTGGTACCTTCCAGTGTCTCCTGCTCTCTTTCAAGTATACAACCTTCTTTTATGATTCTCGAATCAGGTGTTTGTTATGATCAAATAATGTTCCATACAAAATTGTACCAAACGGCTTTCTCTTTCATTCGTTTTTCCCAGTCCATATTCACTTACTATTTTTCCTTTCCTTTCCTTTCCTTTTCTCATACCGAAATCCAGTCCCCCATCACAATTAGATTTTCCTCTCCCTTAACTGTCTGCATAATTCCTTTATCTCCTCATACATTTATTCGATCTCCTTATCATCGGCAGAGCTAGTGGGCATATAAACTTGTATCTACATCTTCAAAAAAATGTTTGTATAGCTTATGGGACTTAACTACAGGGTCATCAGTCCCTAAACGTACAAACTACTTATGAACTAGCTAACACTTAAGGACGGCACAAATATCCATGCCCGAGGGGGGATTCGAACCCCCGACCGTAGTTGCCGTGCAGACCGTGACTGGAGCGCCTCAGTCCCCTCGGCCACCGCGGCCGGCTCTACATCTTTCTGTATCTACATAAATACTCTGCAAGTCACACCGAAGTGCGTGTTAGTGAGTTCATCGAACCGCTTTTATAATATTTCTCTACAGTTCCATTCTCTAATAGCTCGCTAAATCTTTCCGTTTTCGATCTGATTTCTCTTATTTTATTTTGATAATCTTTTGTGTCCCAACTTCGTCGCCGCTTTTGTGTCCCAGCCTCGTCGTAGGTGTCGGTGGCCGAGTGGATGAGACCGACACAGGAACAAAGACAGCACGCTGGTGCAGGTACGGAGGGGAGCAGCCAGAAACTATAAACACTAGAGTAAATTAGAAAGATATATATATTGCACAGAATGTAACAATACTTAACTTTTACATAGTACTGCAGAATGTTTATACATAGTTGTTAGAGGCCTGCCTAGTGCCTCTCCGATAGCAAAGTCTTCAATCGTGCCTATCTGATTACGAAGGTCCTAACTGGTTGCTATCTCAGTCCGAAGTGACCGATGTCCTTCAGTGGTGGCCACGAGCGGCGTTGTCGCAGAGGGCACTCGTGGCTGTCGTCGTGAGAACGCCGCGCCGTGCGTGCATGGCGGCGCGCGGCGAAAGTAGGTGGCGCGCACTTTGTACTTGTGCGACACCACACCCCTCCCCCCCCAAACCGCCGCGCCGTCGTGGCGTAGGGCTGAGGGCCACGGCGACGGCACTGGGAGGAGGGCCTGGGTGGGGGCGTTACTGGTGGGACGGGCGTCGTAGCTGAGGCTGGGATCGAGACGCCGTCCGCGCCCCGGCATCCGCCTTGCGATCCTCCAGGGAACCCACCGAAACCTGGGGAAGGGCGCACCCCCCCGCCCAGAGGGAGCAGGTCATCTTCTTCTGAGGTGCGTGGCCCAGGCGGCGGCGGCACGCACGGTCCCGGAGTCCCTCTCGGTGACGCTGTCATCTGCGGCGGCGACAGCGGCGGTGTCGCGTCGATCTCCATCGGGACGATCTCGTAGTCCGGGGACGCTGGATGTGGTTGTGCTCCCTGGCGGTGAACTGGGTCTGGAATCAAGAAACCGGAGACAGGATCGCGCGGCCTATGCAGACGCAATTGGTTTGCGTGGCGCCGCAGCTCCGACCCTGTGGAAGAACGTACAACATACATATTGCGACCGAGCACGCGCTGAATGATGCCTGGCAACCATGTCTTCTTCATACCAGCAAACACCCTGTGCAGCACCGGCGTAGAAACCTGAAAACGCGTAGCGCCATACGAACCGACTCGGTGCGTGGGAGGCTGCAGCAGGTGAAGGAGAGTGCGGTGACGGCGGCCGTGTAGCAGCTCGGCAGGAGATGGGCCGTCACGTGGCATGCACCGATACGTAGACAGGAAAATTTGAAGAGCTTGCTGCCTGGAGTGCTGACCTTTCATCTTCTCCATGTGAGACTTGAATGTTCGAACGAAACGTTCTGCTTCACCATTGGACTGAGGGTGAAAAGGTGCAGTGGTAATATGCTGAATACCATTCACACGACAAAACTGTTGAAATTCCGCACTAACAAACTGAGGTCCATTGTCACTGACGATAGTTTCAGGCAAACCTTCGATGCAAAACACTGATGTTAAGGCACTGATTGTACTAGACGCTGTCGTTGAGTTCATGGCAATCACGAAAGGAAACTTGCTGAAAGCGTCTACAACAATTAACCAGCGCGTATTCCAGAAAGGTCCGGCAAAGTCAATATGTAAACGTTGCCATGGTCCCTTGGGGCGTGGCCAGTCTGAGAAACGCTGTGGAGGAGCCGCCTGATGCTCCGCACAAACTGTACACTGTGATGTCATGCTCTCTATCTGAGCGTCCATACCAACCCAGGTACAATGACGTCTGGCCAGTTACTTTGTCCTAACAATGCCCCAATGTCCTTGATGCAGGAGGCGTAACACTTCTCGTTGCAGGGAACGAGGAACAATCACTCTTGCTTGGTCGTTGTCGGTATACAACAACAGTACACCCTGACTTAAAGATAATGCATGACGTTGTGCAAAATAACGTCGAACCAGAGGCCGATCAATGTCTTTGGCTCTGGCAGGTCACCCTGAGCGAACAAAACTTGCTACCACACTTAGGTCTGTGCAACCCGACGAGAGTTTAAAGGGAATCAAACATGCATCACTGAGTAGTGCAGACTTAAATTTGTCAAAGGCAACCTAGCAATCTTTGGACCATACAAAACGAACATTCTGACTACGTAAGTGATGCAGTGGAGCTGCAATCTGAGAGGCATTGGGAATAAACCTGAAATAATAGTTCAGCTTTCCCATTACTGCTTGCAATTCGTGCACATTCCTAGGAGGAGGCAAGTCTTTGATTGCTCGAAGATGTGACTGTAAGGGATGTATTCCTTGGGCATTAATCACATGGCCTAGGTACTCTATTTCAGTTTGAAAAAACGAACACTTTGCTTTATTGCAACGTAGACCTGCTGCAGTCAAAACTTTGAAAAGGCACTCCAGGTTTGCTAAATGTTCTTCAACTGTGCGTCCGGATACCACAATATCATCTAAATAGTTCGAGCAACACGGTACAGAAACTGTCAGCTGTTCCAAAAAGCGCTGAAAAATAGCGGGGGCGGAAGAACTGCCAAAGGGTAGGTGTTGAAATTGAAAAAGGCCCATGTGAGTATTAATGACGAAAAACTTTTTTGACTCGTCATCAAGTGGAATCTGTAAGTATGCCTCTGCTAAATCAATCTTAGAAAAGAAACGAGACTGTCCTAATTTGTCCATTAGTTCGTCAGGTCTGGGCAGGGGATAAGTGTCTACAATTGTTTGACTGTTCACTGTTGATTTGAAGTCCGCACAGAGACGAAGTTTTCCTGACGGCTTGGGTATAATTACTATAGGCGAGGCCCACTGACTCGCAGAAACAAGAGAAATCACCCCACTATCTTGCCAACGTTTAAGTTCTTCGGCAACTGTATCACGCAAGGCGATAGGCACTGGTCTAGCTTTACGAAATTTTGGAACTGCAGATTCCTTCAAAGTTACATGTGCCACGAAGTCTTTTGCACAACCTAGTTCCGGCGAAAACAAGTCACTATATTTGTCACACAATGCATTGATTTTATCCTGAGGCACTATGGACGAAATTTGAAGCACATCTCTTTGAATTGATAAACCAAACAAGTCAAAAGCATCTAGTCCAAAAATGTTCTGTGTCGATTTGGCCTGAAGAACTACAAAAGCAACTGTTTTTGTGACACCTTGAAAAGAGGCGGGCAGGCTACACGTTCCTAGCACGGGAATATTTTGACCTGTATAAGCTGTTAACACTTGCTGTGACGGCGACAATTTTGGCGAACCCAGAAGTTCATAAGTATCTTTATTTATTAATGTGACAGCGGAACCAGTATCAAGCTGAAATTGCACAGTCTCATTTTCTATAGAGAGAGTAACAAACAGCTTGTCTTCTGGCGCACGACCGGTGCGCGAATGTGGGCAACGTCTAATACATATTGTTTTCTGCGCTTGCGCGGGTTGCGTGCGTTATAAGCGGCGCATACTCCGCACACAGCGGATTAACCACACTGTCACTAGATGACACTACCGCCGGATCGGCGTCCGCGCAATGCGAGGCTACTGCACTAATATTACTTTGAGTAGCTACCTGATGTCTACTGTCACTAGCTACACAGTACTGGGCACTATTACAAGGAGCAGTTGCAGAAGGCACTATTTTCACTACAGGAATGCACTGTTCATAGTCATTTTGCTTGTCCCGAACCCTTTTCCGTTGCACTGTTTTACGCGCTCGTCGGCGCTAGCTACGTGGTGCACTATATAGTTTTGCCATAGGTGCAGAACTACTTTCTTGCAATTGAGATCCAAGGAAAGCACTGTTCAATTCCACAGCCCGTATAACATTTACAGAATGAACTGTTCTCGCACTCTGCGAAGCACTTTTTCTAACGGTACCGTTCTTTGAGTTTTTAATGTGCATACACACAGACTGTACATGTCCTGATTTGCCACATTGATAACAGGTTGCGTTGCGACTAGGGCAATGAGCACGCTTGTGGCGAGACACACACTGGGGGCAAGACTTACGAACATTTTTCTGAAATGAGCGTTGGCGCCCGTTATGCAAATTACTGTGTCTAACACTACGGGGCGACCTTTGCATCGCACTTTTACTCTGGCTACTGTTCACTGTCTGTTCAGCACGGCCGGTAGAAAAATAAGAATCACTAGTGCTATACTGAGAACTACGGCTAGGAAAGCGTCCGTTGCGGCGCACTGAATTTACACTGTGGCTTTGCATTTCTACATCTGCTAAGTGAAAAGTATCATGCGCTTCTATAAGCTGCAGTACACTGTCTAATGAGGGATCAGACTGTTTCAGAATTGCTGCTCTAATTCTGGGGTCCTGAATATTCTGTGTAATCGCATCCCTCAACATCACGTCACTATACGAAAGTCCACAAGAGCAAGTACATTTACATTGGCGGGTTAAGCCCTTCAATTCCGTAATCCACTCTTGGTGTGACTGCTGCGGTAATTTTTTAAGTCTGAAAAATTGGTACCGCGCAGCGGCTACGAGAACTTTCCTCTCGTAATGAGCATTCAGTGCATCTACAATTTGTTCAAAGTCTACATCACGAGGAGATGCGAGAGGGAAAAGTTTTTGCAATAGTACGAAGGTCTGGGGCCCCACAATCGATAAGAAAAGGTTCTTCACTCTCTGACCTGTAATTTGATGAGCCACGACGAGTTCTTGAAACTGTGCGAAGTAGTCGCTCCATTCTTCCTCACGTTCGTTGTACTGGCGAAATGTAGGAAGCGGTGCAGCCGCAGGTGTGGGCTGCTGATGTGACGACTGTTGTTGTTGGTGAGCAGCCTGTGTCGTCAACTGCGACACGGCCTGCAGTAGTTGAGTGATTTGCGCCGTCTGTAACTGAATAATTTCCATTAAGTTTGGGTTCGGGGTAGTGGCCATGCTGACCGATTAGGCGCCGCGCATACAAGTAAATTATAACAAAACAAATGCAATATGAAAGAGGACGCTCTGCAACAAAAAAGTCCACAAAACACGTAACAAAATCTTTCCCCAAAATTGTTATAATAAGGGTGGGTGGGCGGGAGCAATTTTTGCGTGCTCTGACTGCTGCTGTCTGGCTGCTGTAAGCGGGCTGATCCAAGGTTCTATCACTCCTCGTCGCCACATTTGTGTCCCAACTTCGTCGCCGCTTTTGTGTCCCAGCCTCGTCGTAGGTGTCGGTGGCCGAGTGGATGAGACCGACACAGGAACCAAGACAGCACGCTGGTGCAGGTACGGACGGGAGCAGCCAGAAACTATAAACACTAGAGTAAATTAGAAAGATATATATATTGCACAGAATGTAACAATACTTAACTTTTACATAGTACTGCAGAATGTTTATACATAGTTGTTAGAGGCCTGCCTTGTGCCTGTACGATAGCAAAGTCTTCAATCGTGCCTACCTGATTACGAAGGTCCTAACTGGTTGCTATCTCAGTCCGAAGTGACCGATGTCCTTCAGTGGTGGCCACGAGCGGCGTTGTCGCAGAGGGCGCTCGTGGCTGTCGTCGTGAGAACGCCGCGCCGTGCGTGCATGGCGGCGCGCGGCGAAAGTAGGTGGCGCGCACTTTGTACTTGTGCGACACCACATAATCAAGTCTTCCTATGATGGTGGGTGCTAACAAAATCTGTTCTCATTCGGAAGAGAAAGTTGCTGAATGATATTTCGCAAATAGATCACGCCGCAACGAGTAGCGCCTTTCTTAATGATTTCACCCCAACTAGTGCCTCATTTCCGTGACACTCTCTGCCCTATATCGCGATAGTACAAAACTAGCTGCCCTTATCTGTACTTTCTCTAAATCGTCTGTCAATCCCACTTGTTGCGGAACCCACAATGCGCAACAATACTCCAAAATAGGCCGCTCAAGTGTGGTGTAGGCAGTTTCTTTAGTAGAGTTGTTGCATCTTCTAAAGGGTATATTACACGGAGTGTATTTGCTCACTAGTCGCTGGCGTCTGTTGTCGCTCGGCGTATGGGCGAATAGCGAATGAATACGCTTATGCAATGACACGCAGCGACTTCAGACGCTAGCGTCTTCGTAAAAAACAATTGAAACACGACGTAGCATATGATACATCGTTTTGGAGGTTAGGTGATACCAAACAGTTCTGTTTCCGAAGGTGCGACATGGTCGCGAATTTATATCAGTGATCCATTTTGTAATTACTTTTAATATCTTTACTTATGTCGATCATTACAAAATTTCTCGTCGTTTTGACGACTGGTTTCGGTCAGTTATGACCATCTTCAAGTCTACGGCAAATCAGAAACAAAAGGACACATTTAGTAATAAACTACCTTATAAAACATAAATAAGGCATTACAGTCATCAATACATAAAAGGTGTTAAAATATTATACATCATACCTGTTGTTACATTCCTTAATGAAGATACACTTATGCTGTGATGATGCCATATGGCTATATTACATGTATTGATGACTGTAATGCCTTATTTATGTTTTATAAGGTAGTCTAATACTTGATGTATCCTGTTTCTGATTTTCTGTAGACGTGAAAATGGTCATCACTGACAGAAACCGGTCGTCAAAATGACGAGAAATTTTGTGATCATTGACGTAAATAAAGATATTAAAAGTTCTGTGTCCCACCAAACAAAATATGAAGTGGAACTGTAATCAAATTTCTGAAAATTTATCGAAGTTTTCCAGTATTATGGGACACTGAAAATAAGGATTATTTAAATTTTATTCTTGGCGAGATCGCCATCCTCATGATGGTATTCTGTTTCCTTATTTTATCCTCTACCATTTACAGTAATCTATCAAAATTTTCTTATGTGATCCTCATTATATTTCTGTAGGCAGAAGGACCTTCACACGATAATTCACCCAAAAGATTTGCAGAAGCACCATATTTATCCCTCCTCGCAATCCACCTTCTAATCCATTTTCTTTTATTCTGTACTACTTTTCCGTTTTGCTTTTGGTTCATTAATTGTTCTTTTAAAACTGTTACAAGAAACACAACGCCAGCATTTACAATTTCTTTAGACATTTTGACTCAACTGGTGGATACTTTAGACGCTCTCGTATATGACACAGGGTGTCCAAAAACGCCAGCGACCAAAAACGCCAGCGACCAGCGTCTAAAGTAGCCCACAGCACCCTTCAACTTTAGACGCTCGCGTTTCTGAACAGCGACTTTGTTTGCTGTCCCTGTTTACACGGAGCGAATTTAGAAGCTGCGTCCAAATACGCCAGCGACTAGCGATCAAATTCGCTCCGTGTAATATACCCTTACGTGTTCTGCCAATGAAACGTAGTATTTAGTTTGCTTTCTCCACAACATTTTCTATGTATTCTTTCCAATTTAAGTTGTTTTTAATTACTTGTATAACAGTGGGGGGGGGGTGTTCTGAGGCAGGGTACCATTACGCTACCTGGGCACACATCCCCGGCCAGTCCCAACATGCCGACCACCCACACCCTCCTCTCTAGGCCACTTGCATTATCGCTGATGTACCATTATTCTCCCCCACCCCTCTGCACTCGAACAATAGTGCACTTCCTGGAAGGACAGGACAAACATGTAATTGTACTTAGGAAGACAATGACGCTGTTAAGGAAGAGTGACAAATAACAAGTAACGTTCTCGTAAACAGCCGCTTCCACAAGCGGAAACTACCGCCCCCACGCCATCAACCACCGCTCCCTATTATCTTTTTATTCCTGATTTGCATATCAAATTAATTGTGACATCCTATGTATATGCATTCACAATTTGAACATTATGTATTAAATTTGCTTATCAATTTAACAGCAACTCAAGGACAACCGCCGCCGCCCGCTTCCGCCCCCACCGCCACCTCTACCCCACCGACATCATCATCATCACCAGCAGCAGCATTAGAGACTGATTATGCCTTTCAGCGTTCAGTCTGGAGCATAGTACCTCTAATAAAATTCCTCCATGATCCCCTATTCAATGCTAACATTGATGCCTCGTCTGATGTTATGCCTTTTACTTCAAAGTCATTCTGCACCGAATCTAAGTACTTTCTTCTTGGTCTACCTCGATTCCTCTTACCTTCCGCTGCCGAGCTCATGAGTCTCTTAGGTAACCTTGCTTCTCCAATACGTGTAACATGAACCCACCATCAAAGTCTGTTCGCTCTAACTGCTTCATCTATGGTGTTCATTCCCAGTTTTTCTTTGATTTCCTCATTATGGACACCCTCCTGCCATTGTTCCCATCTATTAGTACCTGCAATCATTCTTGCTACTTTCATATCTGTAACCTCTACCTTATGAATAAGGTAACCTGTATCCACCCAAGTTTCACTCCCATACAACAAAGTTGGTCGAAAGATAGAGCGGTGCACTGCTATCTTAGTCTTGGTACCTACTTCCTTCTTGCAGAAGAGTGTAGATCTTAGCTGAGCACTCACTGCATTAGCTTTGCTTCACCTCGATTCCAGTTCTTTCACTATGGTGCCCTCCTGTGAGAAAATGCATCCCAGGTACTTGAAACTGTCTACCTGTTCTAACTTTGTTCCTCCTATTTGGCACTTAATCTGTTTAAATCTCTTTCCCACCGACATTACTTTCGTTTTGGAGATGCTGATCTTCATATCATAATCCTTGCACCTCTGACCGAGCTCTGAGATATTAGTTTGCAACCTTTCAATCGAATCGGCCATTACAACCAAGTCATCCGCATATGCGAGACTGCTTATTTTGTTTTGGTCTATTTTAATGTCGCCCTGCCAGTCTACTGTTTTCACCGACTATAAAAAACATTACAAAAGTTATATTGGAAAATAGGAAAGTACTCGTAATATGGAAGAAATCTTGTTATTTTATTTGTAGGCATCGAAAAACCATATGACAGTGTTCCTCAAAGCAAGATATGGGAACGTTTGGAAAACCTAAAGGTGCCAAAGTATCTGATTGATAAAGTCAAAATGCTATACCAAAAGTGTTATAGCTGTGTCCAGATAAGCAACGGACGACCAGAATGGTTCGAAGCAAAGAGAGGTGTCCAGCAAGGAAGTGCACTATCACCACTCCTATTTGTAATACTCATGGACACAATTATAAAATCTATCAAGAAAATAGACAACGAACCTAATGCCCTTTTTTTTGCCGATGATTTGATGGTATGGGGAGAGACAGAAGCTGGAGCACAGAGGAAACTGAATGATTGGAACAACACATTCAAAAATTTCGGACTAAAGGTAAGTAAAACAAAGACAGTAGAAATGACCATCAACAGGCAAGAAACAACATCAAATATATTTCTAGATGGGGCCAAAGTAGAATCTGTTTCTCATTTCAAATACCTAGGAAGTATGATCTGTAAAGATAACACCGTTAAGCAGGAAATACTCAGCAGCAATGGCGTAACTATGGGGGGGGGGGATGAGGGGGATAGAACCCCCTCCCCCCAGAACAAAAAAAAAAAAAAAATAGTATAACAGCAATCTGGTAAAGGTAAAGATTGGAAACTCGGGGTGTTTTACCATAAGCTTTCATTGGATGGGAGTGAATTAATCTCCAACGGGAGTGGTAGATAATAGTCTGTCTAGAAACACTAAAAGTTTGCTCATCAAGCAGGTCTATCTCCCCAAGCCAAGTCCTAGTCACGCCACTGCTCAGCAGAACACAGAAAACATCCCGTTTTACAGTCAAATAAAAAATCTTCTCTGGGATGATAAAATGCCACATAACCATTGTACCATACCTATTTCGTTCCAATCCTTGCGTACGGTTTAGAAAAACGTACCCTACTAACCAGAGACCTCAGTAGAATTCAGGCAATGGAAATGAGATTCATTAGAACTATGAATCAAACAACCAGACAGGATAAAATTAGGAATGAGGTGAATAGAAAAGTAGCTGGCATTGAGGTACCTGTCACCAGCATCATAAGGAAACATAGACTTCAGTGGTATGGGCACTTAATGAGAATGAATAGTGAAAGACCTGCTAAAAAGTATTTCAACCTCAACCTCATAGGAAGAAGACCACAGGGGAGACCAAGGAAACGCTGGATAGAGACTGTAAGATCAGATGTGGAGGAGAAAGGACGCAAATGGGTATACATTAGCAAATGCTACAGAAGGTGGTGTTTGTGCCCAAATCCGGCTAAGACTGAAGTTTGCGCTTTTCACCTCAACAATAATATAGCCAATCAACAATTGCCTGTGCTATTTAACCAACAGAGAGTGAAACACAACTTTCATCCTAAGTATCTGGGTATTACACTTGATAGATCCCTCACCTATAAAGAACACCTTAAAAATGTTGGCCAGAAACTAAAAACACGAAATAATATTATTAGAAAACTGGCGGGAAGTTCTTGGGGTGCAAATGCATCCACACTGCTAACAGCAGCAACATCGATAGTCTACACCACTGCCGAATACTGTGCTCCGGTCTGGGGGAGAAGCCACCACACCAACAAGGTAGACCCACAGCTCCACGAAAACATGCGGATAATCACCGGCACATTAAGGTCTACTCCAAACCGTGGCTCTCCGTCATCGCTAATATAACTCCACCAAAATTAAGAAGACAAAAAGCATCTATTAAAGAATGGAAAAAATAGTAAAAATAAATGAAGGAAAATGTTTACCTATGCAGGATGTAATAACAAATTTGCCAAATTCCCGTTTGAAATCACGAAAGCCGATATGGAATAACTGCTATATAAGAGGAGAGGTCACGTTCAACCTAAAAGAGAACTGGAAAAAGGAGTGGGAGAATTCAGTCTGTAATCATCACCTCATAAGTGATACATCAAAAGAACTAAAAGGGTCCAACTTCCCAAGAAAAGACTGGACTAAGCTCAATCGCATCAGAAGTGGCCATACCAGATGTAATGCCATGCTTTATAAGTGGGGACTCACGGACAGCCCAAGTTGTGATTGTGGAGCACCTGAGCAGACGCTGGACCACATCATAAGAGTGTGTCCAAAAAGAAAATGTAGTGGCTCTGCTGAGGAATTTATACAAGCCACACCTCAGGCTATGAAGTGGATTCAAGATCTGGACATTGATGTGTAGCCAAAAGCTACTCACATGAACGGAAAATGAGCTCTTGTACAATCTTTTACTTATATTTGTATATATATTCTTGTTCTTTGTTTTATTATATTTGTATATATGCTGCTGTCATATACCATACGATAAATAAATAATAATTCTGGAACAGAAGTTGTATGAAGACAGGAGGAGATGGCGAGCGCTTGTAAACCACACGCGGAAAACTGGAGTTGGAAAATGATAATGATGATGACAAAAGTTACTGCTTATCGACTTACACGTTGTATTACTCTTTTCTACACCATCATTGAAAAAAGGAGCCAATTATTTTATATATAACCATACTTCGGACAATACAATGACCTGTAATAATAACTGATGTAGCTGCACTTAACACGGGAGTTTCGTTAACAAATTTCACCCCTCCACAACTAATCACTACCGTCCTCGCCCGCCGCCAGAACACCCACCACCGCTCCCAATTATTTTTTATACATAATTTGCATATTAATTGTGACATCCTATGTTTTTGCATTAACGAATAGAATATTTCGTTTTCTCGGAATCGGAACATACAGTTTAAGTAACGTAATACACCGAACCTTAAGTACTACAACTCGCATTTTTGCAGGTAAATATAAACACAGCAAAAAGAAATTCGGTGTAATGCTTCGGGTAGGTGACTCTTAAGTGTTGTACATTTATCGACAATGTTTAAAAATAACTTATGCTAACCAAACATTTAACGCTATCAAAGAAAAAAAATAGAAATGTTCCGTCTTTCGTATTATTAATCTCGTTTTGGTCCACTTTAGATTACGGTAGTAACACTAAAAGTGGGCCTTTACGATCCTCTTTTGACAGCTCGAAATTTAAATGAAAATAACGGCTTAACCATTCATCTGACACGAAAATTGAATAACCTAATTTGTAGAGGAGAAAATTCTCTGCAACTTTGCTCTCTTATGTTTTTTTCATATCTCTTACCGTTTCAGAGATATTTGCAAAACTAACGGCGATTTTGGGATATCTGTCTGTCTATCCGTTCGTAATGTGTTCCTTGTTTTTAAGACGAACCGTTCAACCGATCAGCACCAATTTTACAGACATGATTGTAGGCCGCCAGAGACCAGAACCTCCCCTTTTCAAATTTTTCGGACAAAAATTCGGTAGTAATACAAAAAAAAGGCCGTTTTTAATATAATTGTAACTGCAAACGAACCGTTCATCTGACACGAAAATTGAATAACCTAATTGGTAGAGGGGAAAATTCTCTAAAACTTCGCTCTATTGTTTTTTTTCTCCATATCTTGCGTCGTTGTAGAGATATCTGCAAAAATAACGGCGATTTGACGATGTCTGTCTGACTGTAACTTGTTCCCACTTTTTAGGTCGAACCGTTCAACCGAACGGCACCAAATTTTACAGACATAGTTGTTGGCTACCAGAGACCAGAACCTCGCTTTTTGAAATATTTCGGACACGAAATACGTTAGTAATACCAACAAAAAAAAAAGCCGTTTGTAATCTAATTTTAATTGCAAATAAACCGTTCATCTGACGCGAAAATTGAATAAACGATTTTGTAGAGCAGAAAATTGTCTACATCTTTGTTCCCTTATGTTTTTTCCTATCTCGTATCGTTTGAGTGATATTTGCAAAAATAACGGAATTTTGACACCCTCCATTGAATTAACGAAAACCAGCCGTTCGCAGATGTCACGTGACATTCCTCGGCCAGAACTCTCTGTGGCATACGTCATTTTGCGTTGCGTATTTGATGATTTTCTTATTGTAATTTACACGTTGTCATTTCAAAACAATGGCGCACTGAAGAATTAACAAAAACACATCGTTCTTCGTACGATAAATGATAATCTAGTGTCTGCAAATGCCATATTAGCATCAGTTAACAACGGCTATCAATAGTATCAAATTAAAGAACGCAACTTCAAATTGTTAGTTGTAGCGTAGTGGGCAATGCGTTGGACTGTGACGTAATAATTAATATACTTCAAATTTGTAATAAATGTATTAAATTTTTTTTCCTAAAAAGGTTTCAGACACTCTTATTAATTAATTTTTTATTATTTAGATTATTATTTTGGTCCAAAGTGTTTGCAAAAACTTATAAAACTACAAATATAAAGTGGGCCGTAAAACTCGTCAGTGCGATTTACGAATAGACGCCTCTCGGTACAGTAGCGGAGCGGAGGTGCTTGCGGTGGTAAATTATTGTTTTTCGGTCGAGAAGCATCGATTTCAATAAACACTATGGTTAGGTGATTTAAAGCTGGATAGTTGGCTACGTTGGGAAGCGCGTTTAGGCGCTCTTGGCGTTCGATAATATTTTTCGGGTGTTGTGTTAATTCGAAATGATGTAGACTGTTTTGCGTTGTTAGTTGTTGAACTTGAGTGATAGTTAAACATACGAGGTATGTGGTCTAGTTACTGATAGAAAACTTTTCAGAAATACTGTTTGGTGGAGTATGCAATACAAAAAGATGCATAATCAGTCGGTTTGATGTTCGGGAGGGATCCACCATCAACGTAGAGATACCGAGATTGTTGCATGCTAATTAGTTTAGAAAAGAGCTGGGAAGCCCAGATCAGTTTGTTTTAGGTTAGTGCTGATTGCAGTTGTAGTTCGATCGTTGCAATGGAGATGGTTGCTGTTGGAAGCGCTTAAAGAGTGTCGCAGGCTAGTTGGGACAGAAGTTAAGTAAAAAGTGTTTGAAACACTCTAAAATATGCGATGCAGTGTCTGTTTCCAGTTGTGGATGATGTTATGTTGCGATAGAGCTCTAAATAAGTCGATTTAGGATTATGTTCACGTGGTTGTACAAAACGTTGCGCTGTGTACGTTACGAAGTATTGCCTGTTTGAGTGTGTTAGTGGTGTTTACATTACGAGTGGTTCCATTTATGTAGCGTAGTTTGCTTGCAGTGGTACATTATCTCTGATCTTTTAACTTATATTCGTGTAGTAAATTTGACAAGTTCGTCATTGTAAACCATGGAGACAAGGCGAAGTTACCATTTATCATGCCTGGAGGAAGCTTTGTGACATCACATGGAATGCTGGAGCGAAATTGGCAAGGAAGCACTGGAGAACATCTCGAGGCAATATGCAAATCCTGTGGCTATACCCAATAAAGTGGAACTAACCGATGTTAAACTAGGTGATGTAATGGAGGAGCTCCCATCTATACTACGACAGCTTCTTGTAGTTGTCTTCTATCGTCTGAATTTGGGCATCCCACTAGATTTCGTAGGGATTTTTTTTAACAAAATGGAACCGTCTGAGTACCTAGTATCCACCCATGATTTTAGCCTGAAAGGAAGCTGTATAGGTAACAACAACGTGATTGTGGACATTGATAGGGCAGCTGGAATCGATTGTCTAATGTGGCTGACCTCGAATTGCCGAGTAAAAATATATAATATATTTATGTGTCGAATCACGAGTTCTAGTGTCAATAAAATTACCGGTAGTAACCTTATCGATTTTATAAAGTGTCTTGACTTTTAGGTCTTCGTTAGGTCGAGAACGAGGCATCACTAGGCTAGAGGCTACAATACACACTTACGGGATAGACCGTGGGTTTGACTCTCTACAATGCAGTTTAAGTGTTAAAAACGAGAGTAGCCAATATTTACAAAGTGCACCCATGTAGTGTGTGTCAATCCCATCTGGTATCGGCCAATCAATTCCTTAGAGAACAGATGTTCTGTTCTGTTCAGTCAAGTTTTGCAGATTGTTTACTGGCTTAATAAGAACACCGAAAATTTGCTTGCTTGTCCGTAAATCTAGCGAACGTCCATGTCCAAATGGACGTTTTCAGTCTTAGTTTGCGGTAGACATCAACTTGAAATAATAGATTAAAAAAAAAAAATCCGAGTTCGGTTTAGTGGATTGAAAAAAGAAATCTTAGTTGGCACAGGAAATGTTCTTGATTTGAGTTTGGAGTAAGAATTTTTGTCTCTCTCTGTCTATATTAGCAGATGTTTATCTATAGGACTGTAATAATTGTTTTATTTAGCCTGCCGAGAGAACACTGTATGCTTACAATCGCATTGAAGATCGAGCTGTATTCGTGTTACTGTGAGGTGTTTTTATTTTGAAATTGAAGTTCTTCTTTAGATCGTTCATACCATTTCCGTGGTGTCTGTCGACAGAAATTGTTTAAGGTAGTTGTGTTACACATCTAGAGTGTTTTTCAAGATGGATGCACACAAGTTTGTGGCGATCGTTACTATCACATTCCGTTTATTATCTAACGTGCGCTATTTTTCTTAACACTTTCGTCGACTGTTGCACACATCGTCTATGCGAAGAGACATATAGTCATTTTGAGGCGAACTATTTGCGAAAGAGGAAACATTTTTTTTTATATAATCCTAAATGTTTGATTAGAACTGTTTCTAAAAATTGTCGATAAATGTACATCACTTAGAGTACACCTATCTGTAGCATTACACCGAATTTCTTTGTGCTGTCTATATTTAAACTGCAAAATTGCGATTTGTACTTAAGGTTCGATGTATTATGTTAATTGAACTGTATGTTCCGATTCCGAGAAAACGTAATATTCTAATCGTTAATCCAAACCATAGGATGTTGCAATTAATATGTAAATTATGTATAAAAAATAATTGGTGGATGGCCTGGCAACAGGCGGGGGCGGTAGCGATTAGTTGTGGAGCGGGTCATTTTTATTACGAAACTCTCGTATTAAGTGCAGGTACATGTTCAATCTTATCAGTTATTATTCCAGGTAATTATATTGTCCGAAGAATGGTTATATATAAAATAATTGGCTCCTTTTTTCCAATGTTGGTGTGGACAGTAATACAACCCGTACGTCGATAAGTAGTAACTTTCGTAATAATTATAAATACCGAATATCTCCACAGATAAGACGAGGTACAAATTTTCATCAAGATTTTATAGTTTAAGCATGTATCTGGCCTATAAGACGATCCCCAAGTTACCGTATTTACACGAATGCATGCTGCACTTTTTTCCGGTTTTCGGGCTCTAAAAATACGCCTTCGACATAGATTCGGAGACAAAGCGTCAGAAAGTTCCGAAAAATGCCGTTAGAAGCCGCCAAAAGTAGTTTTCATGATTGGTACATCTGGATTTCACCCTTCGTTGCAGATTTTGCGGTCTGGTTTTGAACTTTCGTGCGTGTAGTACTACGTTGTATCCGATCGTGAAGAAGCAGGTTGTTTTTTACACCTCAAATGTAAAAAAAAAAAAAAAAAAAAAAAAAAAAAAAAAAAAAAAAAAAAAAAAAAAAAAACCACACACACACAAGGAATTTCTTTCGACGAGACAAGTAATCGCGAAGATAAAGGTTTTCGAAGGAAGCCGCAATTGTTGCTTACAGCTCCGAAATATTTTAACCATTTCACTACTCCGTACGTAAATTTACTCTAATCGTTCCTCTTCGACTCTGGATATATTGAGAAATTATTTTTGACAAGCGACATTGTAAAATCAAGCTGCATTGTAAGTAATTAATTCTATTCCTGCTTTATAGCATATAGGTTATCGTATGTACCCTTGTCCACTCAATAAATTAATAAAGCTCGTAAAACAAATATTTTAAAAAAATTGCTTAAATGTTTACTCCACGATGTAAATTTCATCAGGTTAATATCGCAGTTATGCTGCATAGCGCGGCTTTGACCTCTAAACGATATATATCGAATCGATAACTTTCGAAACGATATGTATGGACTAAGCGAATGTTTCTGAACCGGAGATTAGCGCTAAAAAATTTCTTGCTTGGCCTATACCTAACCTAACTTTCACTTTAAAAAAAGGTATCTGTAGCGTAGCCTTAAGAAGGGTAGAAGTTTTTTTTTTTTTTTTTTTTTTTTTTTTTTTTTTTTTTTTTTTTTTTAATTACCCAGAAAGCTGACTATTAGATTCCTCCTGCCTAACCACATCCTTTAAAATCACGACATATTCATAAAAATCATAACATTAGCGTGTTCAATACGTATCGTTTCGACACTTAACCGCTTCGATATATATCGTTTGGTAATTTCGCGCGGCTTCGACCTCCAATCTCAGATTAAATTTCAATCTAATTTTTTTTTGTACCGTCGGATAAGACGACCTCCGTTTTTGGAGCCCTTTTTTAATGATTCAGCCATCGTCTTATCTGCGGAAATATACAATAAATAATAAATTATTTTAGGAGCACGGGATCGAGTCTCTGGCCGTGTCACACGGGGGCAGCAATCTTTATTACTGTTGGTGGGGCGAAGGTGGGAGCGACAGAGGGGTGGGTGGCTGTACTCGTGCAAGTTGCCACTTGTGGAGCTGGTTGCCCTTGTTACTATTAAAAACATAGGTTGTCGCAATTAAACTGATACGCAAATTTAATAAAACTAATCAGGGGCTGTGGTGGATACCGTGGGGGCAGGAGGGGCGGACCTCGACCAAGTGCGCGGCCGTCGGAATCGTTCATGTTGTTTACGCCGTGGCGGAGTAGCTGTGCACACTGGGGCGCCATGCTGTGGTGCGCTCAGCCTTTCGCCATCAGGGATTCGAATCCCCCCCTCGGGTATGAGTGTTTGTTTTTTATCCTTAGGGTAGTTTAGTTTAATTAGTTTGAAAGCTACAGACTAATAACCAAGCAGCTGAGTCCCATAGATTTACAAACTTTTGAACACGTTGTTTATGTGAAAGTTACGTATTATTTGTCCTTAAGAGCGCCATTGTCTTAGTAACTGCAATTACATGTTCGATGGTAATGCCGGCCGCGGTGGCCGAGGGGACTGAGGCGCTCCAGTCACGGTCTGCACGGCCACTACGGTCGGGGGTTCGAATCCCCCCTCGGGAATGGATATTTGGGCAGTCCTTAGTATTAGTTAGTTCATAAGTAGTTTGTAAGTTTAGGGACTGATGACCCCGTAGTTAAGTCCCATACGCTCTACAAACATTTGAACATTTTTTCAATGACAATCATCCTTAACTGCGCTATTGTTCGTCCTGTCCTGTCCTTCCTGTCATTTGATAAACGGTCGGTAAGTGGCCATAGTATATACATGTCAATAATGAAGGATAGATGTTGTGGTCTTCAGTACGGAGACTGGTTTGATGCAGCTCTCCACAGTACCCTATCCTGAGCAAGCCTCTTCAACTCCACATAAGAACGGCAACCTACATCTGTTTGAATCTGTTTACTGTATCCATCTCTTGGTCTTACTCAGCGGTTTTGACCCCACACACTAAATTCACGATTCCTTGATGTCTAAGAATGTGCCCTACCAATCGATCCCTTCTTTTAGTCAAGGTATGCCAAAAATTCCTTTTCTCCCCAATTCTCTTCAGTACCTCCTCATTAGTTACACAATCCACCCACCTAATCTTCAGCATTCTTCTGTGGCACTACATTTCAAAAGCATCTCTCCTATTCCTGTCCGCGCTGTTTATCGTCCATGTTTCACACCCATACAAGGCAACACACCACACAAATGCCTTCAGAAAGGACTTCCTTTGGCTTAAATCAATATTTCTCTTTTTCAAGAATGCTTTTCTACCCATTGCCATTCTGCATTTTATATCCTCTGTACTGCGACCACCATTTGTTATTTGACTGCCCAAGTAACAAAACTCATCTACTTCCTTTATTGTTTCGTTACCTAATCTAATTCCTTCAACATCACCTGATTTTCTTAGACTGCACTCCATTACCCTAGTTTTGGTCACGCAATGTTTTTAATTCTTCACCCTGACCTTTAATTCCTTCTCCCAATTTCTCCTTGTTTTCATTTATAGCTTTCTCAATGTACAAATTGAGTAACATTGGAGAAAGGCTACCAACCCCGTCTTACTCCCTTCCCAACCACTGCATCTCTTTCATGCCCTTCAACTCTGACAACCGCTGTCTGGTTTTTGTACAATTTGTAAATAACCTTACGTTCCCTGTATTTTACTCCTGCTTGCTCCAGAACATGAAAGAGTTTATTCCAATCAACACTGTCAAAAGTTTTCTCCAAATCTACGAAAGCTAGAAATGTAGATTTGCCTTTTCTTAATCTATCTTCTAGGATAAGCCGTAAAGTGAGTATTGCCTCCCGTGTTCCAACATTTCTCCTGAACTCAAACTGATCTTCCCCGAGATCGGCTTCTACCACCTTTTCCATCCTTCTGTAAATAATTCGTGTTGATATTTTGCAACCATGACTTATTAAACTGATGGTTCTGTAGTTTTCACACCTGTCAGCGCCTGCTTTCTTTGGAATGGGGATTATTACATTTTTCTTAAAGTCTGAGGGTACTTCGCCTGTCTCATACATCTTACACACCAGATGAAACAGTTTTGTCATGGCTGGTTCTCCCAGAAACTTCAGTAGCTCTGAGGGAATGTCATCTACTCCAGGGGCCTTGTATCGACTTAGGTCTTTCAGTGCTCTGTCAAATTCATCTCTCAGTATAGTATCTCCTATATCATGCTCAACTACTTCTTCTCCCCTTCCTACAATATTCATTTCCTTCGTAGAGCCTCCATATATACCCTTTCCACCTTTCAGCTTTCCCTTCTTTGCTGAGAACTGGCTTTCCATCTGCGTTCTTGATATTCATAGAGCTGTTTTTCTTATCTCCAATTTTTTTTTTTTTATTTTCCTGTAGGCAGTATCTATTTTTCCCCTATTTATACATTCTTCTACATCCTTGCATTTGCCTTCTAACCACTCCTGCTTAGCCATTTTGCACTTCCTGTCAGTCTCATTTCTTAGTCGTCTGTATGCCATTTTGCCTGTTTCATTTATTGCATTTTTATATTTTCTCCTTTCATCGATTAAATTTAATATCTCCTGTGATATCCAAGGATTTTTTGTAGGTCTTGCTTTCCTACCTATTTTATCCTCTGCTGCCTTCACTATTTCATCTCTCAATGCTACCCATTCCTCCTGTAATGTTTTTTCCCCCGTTTCTGTCAAATGTTGCCTAAAATTCCCAAGGAAATTCTCAAGAACATCAGGTTCCTTCAGTTCATCCTACCTTTCTACCTTTTTTCAGTTTCAGCCTACAATTCATGACCAATAAGTTATGGTCAGAGTTTATATCTGTCCCTGGGTATGTCTTACAGTTTAAAACCTTGTTCCGAAATCTATGTATTACCATTATAAAATCTATCGGGTATCTCCCGGTGTCTCCTGGTCTCTTCCACATATACAACCTTCTTTCGTGATTCTTAAACGAGGTATTTGTTATAACTAAATTATGTTCCGTGCAAAATTCTACCAGGCGGCTACCTCTTTCATTCCTTTTGCCCAGACCATATTCACCTATTATCTTCCCTTCCCTTCCTTGTCCTACTACCGAATTCCAGTCTCCCATCACAATTAAGTTTTCCTCTCCCTTAATTGTCTGAATAATTTCTCTTAGCTCCTCATATATTTGTTCGATCTCCTCATCATCGGCCGAAGTAGTTGGCTGTACTACTGTGGTCAGTGTTAGCTTCGTATCAATCTTGACTACGATAATGCGATCACTGTGTTGCTCATAGTAGTTTACCCGCATTCCTATTTTCTTATTCATTATCAGACCTACTCCTGTAGTACCCCCAACCGATTTTGTATTTATAATCCTGTACTCACCTGACCAGAAATCCTGTTCCTCTTTCCACCGAAGTTCACTAATCCCCACTATATCTAACTTCAACCTATCCTTGTAATGACATGATAATTATAATGATACACCAACAACACTGCTTTATACTTTATGTTATTATTTATAAATCACAATGAGCTCATTGCGGCCTTTAGCCATCATCAGGTGCTCTTACATGGAATATCGCATGTGTCACTGCTGTCTTTGTTGTTCACGTAGAAGTCGATTGGTGCCTCGTTTGTGTCTATGTTGCCTTTATTTTTCACACACTGTCAACCAAGCAGTCAAGATCGAAATAACGTAAGAAGCTATCAGGTACCAATTGACAACCAGGTGTAAAAAATAAAGACAGCATAGACACAAACGAGGCACCAATCGACATCTAGGTGAAAAATAAAGACAGCAGCGACACATACGATATTCCATGTAAGAGCACCTGATGATGGCTGAAGGCCGCAATGAGCTCATTGTGATTTATAAATAATAACAGCAAGTATAAAGCAGTGTTGTTGATGTATCATTATAAGAATCATGTCATTACAAGACATATTTTACAATGCGGGCCCCAAAGAACGGAAATTCAAGCTATCCATTTCTCTTTTTAAATTTTCTAGCTTCCCTACTTGATTAAGGGACCTAACATTCCACGCTCCGACCCGTAGAATGCCAGTGCTGTCTTTCCTGATGATCACATCCTCCTGAGTAGTCCCCTCTCGGAGATCCGAATGGGGGACTATTTTACCTCCGGAATATTTTACCCGAGTGGATGCCATCATCATACGTTCATACAGTAGAGCTGCATATCCTCGGAAAAGGTAACGGCTGTAGTTTCCCCTTGCTTTCAGCCGTTCGCAAGTAGCTGTGTGGCAAAGCCACATTAGCTGATGTTACAAGGCCAGCTCAGTCAATCATCCAGACTGTTGCCCCTGTAACTACTGAAAAGGCAGTTGCCCCTCTTCAGGAACCACACGTTTGTCTGGCCTTTCCACAGATACCCCTCCGCTGTGGTTGCACCTACGGTACGGCGATCTGTATCGTTGAGGCACGCAAGCTACCCAACCTCGGCAATGTCTGTGGTCATGGGAATGGAGAGGATAGATAACTCACCGTAAAGAGACTTGCTGAGCTATCGTCAGGCACGAAAAATAGGATGTCACATTTACACAACTTAAATTTTCAGCGACGGCTATGTTCTCCTACGCTGCAATGGCTAGACATGGTGATTCTGTGTATAGTTGTCTGAGTGATTGTGTGAAAGTGTGTGTTTCATATCTGATGAAGGTCATAGCCGAAAATTTGTGTGAGTGAGATTGTTTATTTTTCGTGCCCTTCAGCAGCTCAGCGAGTCTCTTTACGATGAGTAGTTATCTATCATCCATTATTGACATTCCAATCGGATTTTCCATTATTGTATATATAGCTCTATAGTGGATATATAGTTAAATACTAATAATTCAGCGCCGGCCGCGGTGGCCGAGGGGACTGCGACGCTCCAGTCACGGTCCGCACGGCCATTACGGTCGGGGGTTCGAATCCCCCCTCGGGCATGGATATTTGTGCCGTCCTTAGTGTTAGCTAGTTCATAAGTAGTTTGTAAGTTTAGGGACTGATGACCCCGTAATGAAGTCCCATAAGCTCTACAAACATTTAAATTTGAATTTAATAATTCAGCGGGGCCATGACGCCATACATTTAGTATGAAGTTTTACCCAGGTCTGAATTCTGATGATGTTATATCGAAACGCGTAAATAAACGTAGTGTCGCATCACCACCTGTGGCCTATATGTTTTTAACAACACTGTTTAATAATTGAGACAGCACAGCTTCCCACATGGATTTTATGTTACTAGGTGACTGCATGTTACATTTGTCATTTGCCTTTTTTTTGCTTATTTTATACATATGAAACTCTGGAATGTTGTTTATTTTTGAGCGCACACAAATCAAGAGACTAATATATGACATAATCCAATCATTGAATCTGTCCATTGTGTATATTGCATTTTTCTTAATTTTTGAAAACGCTATATTAAAGGTATGCTTGAAAATATTACAAAATTTTACATCTCTTCATTGATAATTGGAAACCACAATTCTTGTTCACTGATTAGATAATGGAAATGTTGACTATTTTTTCGGACTCCTTTTGCACATTGTCGAAATGTGGTTTAGTCCAGTCAAATTAGGGTTTCACCTCGGAATGAGAGGTAACAAGCTGAATATTTGCATAAATCTTTGTTTTGGCGTTCTAAATGATGTGTCAAAAGTATCATAAAATCTCGCGTCCGCGTCTTGAGTTATTAAAGGTCAAAGGTCACGAAAATCAGTTTTTCGCAAATATCTCGCTTCCTATGCGTTAAATGGTATTTTCATCTAAGATAAAAGTTGTAGAGCATGAAATTCTCTACCATTTTTGTTTTAAACTTTTTTTTGTGCAATTCGTCGTTTTTTAGATAGAGCGCGGAGCGCGCACATGTCACAGCGCTCAGACATATAAGACGTAATACGAGGTCAGCTGCGAATCACAGTCAATGGTACGTTGAATAAAACAATTATTGTAAATAAAATTTCATTATTTATTCATTTTACTCCTTTCACTTGTTACGAAATCTGTCACTATTAACAATTGTAAAGTTGCTGTAGACCCGTTACTACTCTTCCAGAGAATAGCTGCAGGCAATAAGTTTGAAAGTAATCTTCAAGAATATCTTAAATACGAACTAAGTCCGTATTCAGCATCTTTATTTGATAATAATGGCATGAGGAAAACCACGAAAGCGATGTTATATGACAAAATGAGACCTATCGATATCGATCTTGATGAAAGTAATGCAACATATATTATCGATGGTGGAATTCTTCTGCATCGCGTCATATGGAGCAAAGAGGAGACTTTCAACGTTGTTTTAGTTAAATATATAATATATAAAGTATTTACAGACACATTATGGCTCAAGAATGGTTGTTATATTTGACGGATTCTCGGACTAGAGTAGAAATACTAAAGCAATGGAACAACTAAGAAGAACTTCTTTTCTTTCAGAATCGTATGAAGTTTGCTTTGAGGAAACAACGATTGTGCCAATCAGCCAAGAGAAATCTTTATCAAATCGATCTATTAAAGAAGCTAATTGACTTGCTTGTTGAGAAATTAAAAACTGTTAATATCACTACAAAACAAGCCAGAGATGATGCTGATGTTTGTTAAATTCAAACAGCACCAAAGGACTGCCGTCATCGTAGGAGAAGATATTGATTTGCTTGTCATTTTAATTGGACGTACTCAATCGCATCAACAAGAAAGTTTCTTTAAAAAAATTGGTAAAGGCAATGTTAAAACACAAATATACTTCTCGAAATGTTTTGAACATTATCCCCGTTGTAAAAAAAACACATTTTACTTTTGCACGCATTGAGTGGCTGTGGCACATCTGCGTTGTTTAAAAAAGGCAAAACGTTTGTTAAAATATTGGAGAAACTTCCAGATTTGGATCAGCTAGCTCAAGTATTTCAGCAAGAAAATTGCTCTGCGCAAACTGTACTGGAAAATGGAGTACGTATCTTGTTGGCAATATATAACGCTACAAAATCTGAAGACAATATAGATCATCTTCGATACACGCAATTTGTTAAATCGACAAAACTTAATAAACCTGTGCAACTATGACATCTGCCACCAATTAGTGCAGCAGCTCGTCAACATATCAATCGTGCTTACTACCAAGTACAAACGTGGTTAGGAAACTATATAGAACCCCAGCAGGAATGGGGTTGGGTGCTGCAGAATGAACATTTGGAGCCAATACTAACAATATTACCACCTGCACCAGACGAGCTCCTGAATACAATACTTTGCAACTGCAAAAATGGTAGTGGTTCGCGCTGCGGGTGCAGGAAATCGGGGATGCAATGTTCTTCAGCTTGTGACCAGTGTAATTGGCAAGCTTGCCTCAATGCGTCATCACACCAGAACGATCTCGATGAAGAAAGTGCATATGACCCCGAAATCTTAGAAGGTTTAGAGACGACGATCGTCGATTACGAGGATGATGATAATGAAATGGACGTTTTGGAGCGACCGTATGAAGACGACGATGATGATCAAGGTTTATGCAAATATTCAGCTTGTTACCTCTCATTCCGAGGTTGACGCCTTTTTTCGGCTTATTTGACTGGACTAGTTGTCAGGTAACTGTAAAAAGTGTTTGTTGTAACCACAACAAAGGGTTTTCAAAAATGTTCAAATTTTTGTAAACCTATTGGACTAAACTGCTGTGGTCATCAGTTCCTAGACTTACAAACTACTTTAAAATTAAACTAATCTAACACACCCATGCTCCAGGGAGGACTCGAACCTTCGACGGCGAGCAACCGCGCGCTCCGCAGCGAGACGCTTTAGACCGTTCGGTTACTCCACTGCGGCAAAGTTTTTCGGACTTCATTAAGGCGGCCAATTTTTTCAAAACTCAATGCGGGAAATTTCGAGGATGTGGAGGAGGACTAAGATCACGTGACTCATTATTCTCAAACTAGGAAAGAAATTTAGGCGAGCAGAATAGTCCTACTCATTTACTTTTAAAGTATTATATCTAACACGAGTGACGTTTTCTTCTTAATTTTCCATCTTTATTTACAGTTCTAAAATATTTCCTCATGCTTCTAATTTGAATTTTAGAGTCGGGCAAGTTTTACATATTCTCTCTCCGTTGCGTTTTTCCGATCACCTTTGTTGTCTGTACTATTTTTATTTGTTCCAACTCTTAGAGCATCGTGCGCCATACATTTTGATAAGTAGCTTACTACGCCCAAATAACTATGTTTTGCAATAATCTCGAATTAAATTTGATAAAAACTACTTTTAAAAACAATTTGAAGTATTATAGAAGTTCTTTCGATGAAGTGCAGAGTTTAATTGTGCTTTACTACATGCAATGCTCACCACCTTTTTATTCCTGAAGGAAGTAAGATGAATGCTGATAATGTATTTGCATGTCAGCTTTTAAATAAGTTTATACAAACTGTGATAATATTACATCATGTTTGCACATTGAGTACCGAAAAATATTCCATTTCATTTATTGAAAGTTCCTCAAGAAGGCACAGAAAATATGTCAAAAACAGAATTTTTTAATAAGCCATCCTATTACCAAATGCAGTACCAGCTTAAAACAAAAACAACTTTCACTGCTAGCGAATTCAGTTTGAAATAGTCAGAAGATTATTTTTTTAAATTGTGTTAAGACTGTCACTAATTCTTAGATAAAGCATTGTGAAGTTGACTTACAAGCAGTATGACATAGTGGTGCAGTACACAAATAGTTTCAGCTTGTACTCCTAGACCAACAATTTTAAAATTATTGGAATGCAGGACGCTTTTGTCATTTTGCGGGACATTTTCTTTATCTCAATGCGGGATGAGTCCAAATGCGGGACTGTCCCGCAGAATACGGGACGGTTGGACGCCTTAGACTTCATCTATAAAAATATAATTACCAAGGTCGTCTTCGCGCAGAGTCATGTTAAGCGAAGAGGTTGGTGATTTTTTGCGTGTGTCTGTGTTGACAAAAATCACCCGTGTGCGCTAACTATACATCTATATCTATAAATGTGAATGTCTGTTCGGTGTACGTTTATCACGTCTGAACCACAAGACACAAAGAGCTTAAAATTTGTACAGTTACTAATGTCTACCCGGGGAAGGCTTTAGGCACGGTTTTATGGCGATCGGATAGCTATTTATCTATATCTATAAATGTGAATGTCTGTTCGGTGTACGCTTATCACGTCCGAATGACAAGACGCAGAGACTTAAACATTTGTACAGTTACTAATTTATACCTGAGGAAGGTTTTAGGCACGGTTTTATAGCGATCTGATAGATAAATTATTTAGTAATTTGAAGAATATAACGCGAAATGAGGAACAATAATTACTCTTTGAAAATTATATTTACTCTTTGAGAATGGTTTTATTGGTTGCATTGTTGCTTGAGGGTTGATAATCATAAAAGGGTGGAGTACACTGGGATGGAAAGTGATCGGTGTATGTAAAATTCTACGTGTGTGTGTGTGTGTTAATATTTCGCTCTGCAGCGAAAAGTACTGAACGCAAACGAATGGTCTGTGTGTAATTTTTGTCCGAAGTCTCCCGTTATACACGATAGCAGTTCCATGCCGATAGCTATATGGGGGTGGAAGATATGGTGGTTGAAAGTCGTCAAATTATATATATATATATATATAAAAAGGGAAAAAAATGGGACTGAAGGCCAGCTATGACGTTTGCGACTCTATAGCAAGGAGGTTACACACAGCGAAACGTGATGGCACAGACCATTTCTTTGGTCTATGCGTGCTACAATATCTTCAGCTCTTTCTCTGTAAGGATAAGCATACGAATAAGGAAATATAAGAATAAATAAATAAAGCAGTAAAAGAAATTTCTTTTAATTCATCTCTTTAAAAAAAATCGATTTGATGATTCGCGCATTACATCAAGTCGTCGATCTGTGATATTATTACAATCATTATTGTTGAATTTCGTGATTGGATTCTTCGAAACGAGTGCATTTTTACGTGTGATTTGATCTACCAACACACGAGCGGAGCCGCGGGCTTAAGCTAATAAGTAGTAACTAATATTATTTGGAAGTCTGCCGCTAGAGATCGCTTCCGATATGCAGCTTGCGGGCACTGGCTGGCATCGAGTGTCAATTTTTGACACAGAGCGCGCTAGAGTCGATACCTGCTGTTGTGTGTAGCGTGTAGTGGCGCATTAAATCTTCGTCCTCGCGTCCTAGTGTATGCTGCCACAGTTCGCTCTTGTCGTTTTGCCGTGTGCATTTCGTTTCTCGTGGGAGCTCTACGACGCACGTATGGTGGTGTTGCAGCCATAATCATCTCGCCAGAGTGGAGTGCATTTGGTGTGTATCTCATTGCTCTTTGATGTTTGACGCTGCATTCCTTGGTAAGTACAGAATAAATTATTGTTGGCATGCTGCGTAGTTCGTCTGCTGGATATATTTGACCGGGTAAACTTCACTACCAAATTAACGTTGACATTTGAAAGTGTTATCAGTGAACTTAATTCATATTTAGTTTTATTAGTATAACTGGTAGTTCTCGTGTACCTTGTATTGTTTGCGCAGTCACTGCAGAGGAAGCTTAACATTCGTAGTTGCAGTGAGCAGGGCTGGACAAAACATAATCGCTTTCGGTAATTTGGAAGAATCCGCGTACATCGAAGGAAACGGCATTGCTATCGATATATATCGAACGTTCGACTCTCGCTTCGCTACCAATGACGGAAAACTACCATGGCGGAACAGCTGATTTATATAGCTAATTGCGATGTTTGCTGACGTGATGACTGTGAAATTTTTGGCTTATCTGAGGAATGGGATATCACCCGTTAGATATGACCCATGCCATTGGCATGTTGTAGTATATGTGCGTATTTGTAGGTGGCGTGAGTAATTGTGTTGTGGCTTAGTTGTAGACGATGACATGTCATAGATGATGCATTCTGTTGTAATATGTAATTTACGAAGCTAACCACGGATTATTTATTATCTACAATACGTAAGTATTAAGATATTATCCCGTATAATTGTTTTCAGAGATTGTGATTACATCATGGGCTAAAGCTGACGGGTGGTATCCCTGTCTTCAGATATGCCGATATTTCGGTAATTTCCAAGAGTGCTTGCAATCGAAGGACCTCGGCCTGAAATGATATATATCTAACGTACAACTACAGATCGATTGAGTGTACCTTAAGCGGATATTCGGGCGCTACGCGCCATCACGTAATTGAAATCAAACTTCTAATTTAACATATACCTAACCTAGCTTCACTTTAAAAAAATGTTATCTGTAGCGTAGCCTTAAGAAGGTTAGGCAGTAGATAAAACGTTTTTTTTCTTAGTACGTGAGGGCGCCCGAATCTCCGCTCCGCCTCGAACACTAAATCGTTTGCAGTTGCACGTTCGATATGTACCATTCCTGGAAATTACCGATATTTCTTTCGGTATTTCAAATGGCAACCCATATTGAGTCGTAAAAGTACAAGAAAATGTAACAAATTCAACGCAATCAAAAAATGCAATTTAAATCAACCGTTTCGCGTTTGTCATATCGAATGTGGAGCAAGAATCGAACGTTGAGTATATATCGATCGCAATGCCGTTTCCTTCGATGTACACGGATTCTACCAAATTACCTCGCTTTCAAACGGGCACGAAATTTCCCCAGACAAAGCGCATCGTTTCATACAGTACCAGTACAGTACTTGGTAATTTCCTAGACCTCGTGTACATCGAAGAAAACGGCGTTGCGATCGATATATATATATTGAATGTTCGATTCTTATGCTATGGTCGATGTGGTGACAGATGGAAGCGCTGGTTTTGAATCGTATCTTTTGTATTGTTTGCTGAGTGATATTTCGTTGTGCTTTTCATGCTGTACTCTTTAGGTTCCTACCTAACCACATCCTTTATAATCCTGAGAGATTTAACAAATGGATTCGCTACCATTGATTTAGTGTTTCAGAACCGAGATTCGGGCGCTACGCGCCCTCACTTACTAAAAAACTTCTTGTTTAACCTATATCTAACCTTCTTAAGGCTACGCTACAGATCTATTTTTAAGTTAGGTATAGGTTAAAGTTCTTTTAGTGCCACCCCGTTTACATGGGCTCCCAAAACCGGATTTCGTAAACAGATTTTCCTATTCCGCTTTTGGTTGGTCATGTAAACACTCCAAAATCGATTCTGGAAATCCGCTTCTCTAAGGCGGTTTTCCAGTTCCACAATCTATTTTCGTGCCTATGTAAACGCAACCGTTTTTGAAGAGTTCTTTGGCTAGGCAGATTGTGTATAAAGTTTCGGCACATATTGAAAGATGGATATTTTCTAATGTGAAATAAAAGTATAAATATTAGAGTGAACATGAATTTGTGTATTTAAATGAAGGAAATTTC
The DNA here is from genome assembly GCA_026315105.1 of Locusta migratoria. Classification (NCBI taxonomy): domain Eukaryota; kingdom Metazoa; phylum Arthropoda; class Insecta; order Orthoptera; family Acrididae; genus Locusta; species Locusta migratoria. Next base: position 48,813,705 of record CM048753.1, on the reverse strand, counting down.
TTGTTTTTGCTGACTAAATCAAGAAATGAATCAGCTGTCTTTCAGCCGCCATAATTAAGTGGGCTAGGAAATCCGATTCAGGCTATGCCATGTAAACACGACAGCGAGAAACAGTTTACGGTAATCGGTTTTCGTCTTCAGGAAGATGTGTTGCATGTAAACGTAGTGTACGTGAGGGCGCGTAGCGCCCGAATCACTGGTTCAGAAACTGTATCGAACGTTCGATTTGTATCGATGGCAATGGTTACCTTCGATGTACACAGGGTCTTGAAAATTAACAAAAAATTGTGGATCTTTTAACATACGTCAAAATAGACATCCACGGCTGTCGACTTGCTTCTGACGAAGAGATGCATTATCTTGCCTCGTAGTGGGATAAATCTATTTACAGTAATAGAGGTTGTTTCCGAAATAATGAAGGCAGAAAATTGTTCGCGACAGATGAATTCGGATGTCTGCTTCCTGCAGCTATTGTCAAGCTGTTTACACACAACGCAAGTGATTTTATTTGCCTCTTCCCCCAAACTTTACCTGAGACAAAAGCTGCAGATCATGATGTAATATACATAGTTCCAGAAGATCCATTAATCACATTCTTAGTACTCTCTTGTCATCGAACACTATTTTTTGTCAATAATGAACTGTTGAAAAGGGTAACCCTGCGTGGAGATAAATCATTTAAAAAGAACAAAATAACGGTAGTCTTGACAGTCTACCTTATGTTGCTGGAGTGGCCGGACGTGTGTGTGTGTGTGTGTGTGTGTGTGTGTGTGTGTGTGTGTGTGTGTGTGTGTGTTTTTGTCCGGATGATTGCGTGAATGTTTTTCTGACGAAGGCCATGGCCGAAAATTTAAGTTGTGTGAATGTGATTATCTATTTTCGTGTCGGTCAGCAGCTCGGCTAGCCTCTCTACGGTGCGTTGTTAGCGTTCCATTATTGATATTCCTATCGGATTTTCCATTGTTGAAATAACGGAAGGATTGTTTGAAAAGGGAAAAAGAAAAAATCGTATCACATTGTATACATTAGCCGCGGCATGCGCAGTTTGCTGGAATCCAGCAACTGATAGCTGCTTGTACTAACCTCTTTATCACCAGTTGGCGTTGGCGAGGCGAGCAACGCGTGCAAAACAAGTTTATACAATGAAACGCCTGGGTGCAGAATTGGTGTTTAGAAAAAAAGTCCACTGAAATTTTTCATTCAAAATTTGTAAATTAACAATTGCCTGCTAAATTCACTCATTTAATGTCTTTATTTTTGGTAATATTTTCAAAGCTTCATATTATACTTTTTATTTCAATTTTTTGTGTATAGAAACCAGGAGCAGTGCTCAGCTACCCTGCCCCCCTCCTCAAGGACGCAATGCACGAGGTTTGATAGCCAAAATAAGAGGTTTTTAGTTGCCTATGTACGAGGAAAAACGTTTATCCAATGGTAACCCTGGCCGTTCCTAACTTTCAAAAGGCAGTAATTTGACAATGATTAAACGGCAATCATTTTCGAACAATTTCTGCTTATAATTTCGGTACGGGTATGAACTAAAACCACACCTTGGCTACGCCCTTGCTTGGCACAGTGTTTTGTAATGTGTAGGCCTGTTTGAGCCGTTCTCAACGTGTACTGTAAAAATATTACCATAGAACCACATAAACTGCAGCAGGAAAAAAATTACTTTTATTCAGATGCGTTTGAAGTTTTTCCTGCACAAAATGCTCTGCCTTTGCAATAAGTGTCAATTGTTCCTGGTTCCCATTAGCTGAGAAATGGTTTGTCTATATCAAAGTTGCTTTAATAAATTTTGCTTTCACTTATTCTAGTAGGCCTATGCAATTTTGATGTGTGCGCTAACCTACATGTAGTATTGACAAAGCATACTAATATAATTATATAAAAAGGAATTTGTGTTCGTATTTTATGCGCGGCCGTACCGTTCAACCAATTGTGATGAGACTTTGTCAACATTGCTTGCACTTTCGCGATGGTCATAGGCACCGTTAAATGACTGTACGGCAAATACTTCTGGATATCTCGCGTAATAAACAATGAAATGCGCGGAAAGTTCTGCATCATGTAACGTCTGCTTCTAAACCACTGTACCGGTTTCAACCAAATTTGGTACACATTCCTTCAATGATGTAAAAATTGACGGAGTAAGAACTGCTTACGATATATAGTTCAGGAGATGACAGCATCAATTATAAGGTTGAAAACCTGTGGCATCATGCGACATGCCAATGACACTAGTCATCCTAAAATCTTAATGACATTTTGGACACTTGACCTTCAAAACAAGGGAACATCAGTCATGTAAAATTTTGGATGGTGCAGTATTAATATATTCAGATTATCTACAATCATTTCAATTAACAGAACATTCCAGCAGCTATCTCTAACATTTAAAACATTGTTCCAGTGACGTAGCCAGGATATTGTCAAAGCGGGGGGGGGGGGGGGGGGGTCCGAATGGTTAAAGAGAAATTTACAAAGGCTCATGTTTTCATTTATTCTAAAGTCAAACTTAGGCTAACATATTTGTTGTTTTATGCACTTAGTTTGCGTTTGTAAGACTTTCTAAAGACTGCAATATTTTATATACAAAAGTGAGGAAACATTTCTTAAGAATTGTTTCAATATACTCTAGCAGAACCTTCAGTTGTTATTCCAAACGAAGTCAGATTATCGTAATGAGAAGTGTTTCTCTGTATCTGAACACTGGCAACGACACGGTTGCACGTCACCAAGCTCGCTGCCTGTCAGCCACCACTGTAGCTCGGTGTTTCGCAAAATCTGCATTAATTTTTGCATCAGTACAAATACCTTACATGCTGATTTAGGAAGCGTTAAGTCCATAATTTTATTTCCAAGATTATGTTCTTTTAGTCTTGTTGGCATTGCAGCGCATCCATCCTCTAGATAAAATATTACTCTTAAACCTAACTTTAAAAAGTATTACACATATTGAGGTGCCTAATTATATACTGAAATATTGCCACTCCAAATAACGACTCCATTGCTGTAAATAGATAAATAAGCTATTATAGTAGTACGTATTTTAACTTACCATAACGCTAGTGGACAAATGAAAGTAGGTTCTCTTTTTTCGTGTTATGAACTTAATTGGAAACTCATCTTAACGCAAAAATAAACTGCAGTGGCAGCATTCCACTGTAGTGCTTAACATAGCAGTAGGAGCAAGGCCAACAAAGGACAACGGCTAAAGGACGACTGGGCAATAAAATGTTCAAATGTTTAAGCTTAAGGGCCTTTTAGGGGGGTCATCAGTCCCCAAACTTATAAACTACTTATGAACAACCTTATACTAAAGACAGCACAAACGTCCATGCCCGAGGGGGATTCGAACCCCCGTCGGGGAACAGTCTCGCGCATCGTAGCATAGCGCCTCAATGCGCTCGGCCGCTCAGCCGCGGCGACTGAGCAATAGCAAATGTTATATTTGAGACCTTTGTGCAAAAGAGTATCTTCGTGCTGATTAAAAACAATGTCAGTTAAGTTTAAAACCCTAGGGTAAAAGGTAAAATCAGAATCATGAATCACGTCACTAGGAGTCGACTGTTCAACTAGTTTTGCAATTTTTTTTGTCATGTGTGTGCCTCATAGTGTTACTCATCTTGTTTACAGTTTCTATTACCCTATTAGAAAGTAAGTCGAACATTAAAGGAGATACAAGCCTAGTCAAATCACTATGTGCATCAAATAATTTTGCACTGATAATTTCTTTTTTCACAAATAATTTCCTGATTTCACTCCTAATTATTGTGACCTGACATTTCCTCATAGCTGTTGTCATAGTATTTACTTTTTTGTTGAAATATCCTAACACATACCTTGGGACCACTTTTTTCACCAAACACTGTTTATTGAAATTTATATGTTGGATGGTGGTAGCCAGCTTGATCTTGAGTCTTGTAGTTGAAGAAAGCAGCACATGCCCAGCTAGGCAGGATTTTTTTGAGGTTTGATTCCATTACTTTGAGGTGCTCCACGACCACACAATAATGAACTCACCAGATGTAATTAGCAGCATTGGCCGTTAATGTTTTATTTTAAAAAACCACAGATCGATTTCGATCACAATGATCATCTTCAGTGTCCTTCCAACTATAGAACAATATCAAAGATCAGTATGGAATACACACAAATACCACATTAAATATACAGACACCATACATACCGAGCATATGCATGCCCTGAACGCAACTGCAACGGTAATTTGCAGTGTCAAAGTTTGAAATAAGCGCGCTGCTTACCTCATGCAGCTGCGCTGTAGGGATGGGCGTTATTAACGCCCTTTATTACTTAGATGTTCCACTAATTTTTTATGCAGACCAAATAAAATTAAAATGTGTTTTTATACATAAGATATATAGGCTGAATAATCAATAAAAATGAAAAACAGCATATAGAAATAAATAAAATATCAGGTAACAAACAAGAGTATGATGTTAAGCGTCTTATGCTAATTATAGATACTACTAGCGTAAAACAGGAAAATATAAAAACATTTGAAATTTTTTTTTTTTTTATTAAATGAGCAGTACCATGAAAGACAGTACTCTTTATACATTGATTGTAACTACGCTGCAACTTCTTGAAAAGGACGAAGAAGAGTAAGGGGATATATTTTTAATGTTTTATGACAAAGTAACGAAGGTTAATTGCAGCGCCATCTCGTTTTGCGTGCTTGAAGCACGTTACATAGCTTTAAGAAAGTTACAGTACAGTATAAATATTACATCAGTCAGAAGCAAAGTATAAATAAAACATACAGAGTACCTAACGTAAAGGCTTAAGTTGTACAGAGTAGTATGATTTAGTGTTAAAACATATAAAATAAACAATCGCGTAAAAGAATGTGGTATTCCAGTTCAATTTTCAAGAATTTGCAGCGTAGTTACAATCAATGTATAAAGAGTACTGTCTTTCATGGTACTGCTCATTTAAAAAAAATTTAAAATGTTTTTATATTTTCCTGTTTAAATAACTTACTACGCTAGTAGTATCTATAATTAGCATAAGACGCTTAACATCATACTCTTGTTTGTTACCTGATATTTTATTTATTTCTGTATGCTGTTTTTCATTTTTATTGATTATTCAGCCTATATATCTTATGTATAAAAACACATTTTAATTTTATTTGGTCTGCATAAAAAATTAGTGGAACATCTAAGAGTAATAGAGGGCGTTAATAACGCCCATCCCTACAGCGCAGCTGCATGACGTTTGTAAGCAGCGCGCTTATTTCAAACTTTGACACTGCAAATTACCGTTGCAGTTGCGTTCAGGGCATGCATATGCTCGGTATGTATGGTGTCTGTATATTATATTTAATGTGGTATTTGTGTGTATTCCATACTGATCTTTGATATTGTTCTATAGTTGGAAGGACACTGAAGATGATCATTATGTGATCGAAATCGATCTGTGGTTTTTTAAAATAAAACATTAACGGCCAATGCTGCTAATTACATCTGGTGAGTTCATTTATTAAGTTTTCCAACTCAGCAGTGTCTCGTATCATCTGTGCTGACCTCATGTCAATGTGTTGTTCTGATGTTACAGAAGAAATGTCCCAAAAACGTTCCAGCTCTTCGCACAGGTTTAACATGTACACCATTCCTCCTGTCCACCGCGAAAGCACACTGCTGGATATACCACGACCGTGAGTTAATCCTCCCTGGCTCTTCATTGATCTCATTAGAACCTGTTATTTAAATCTGAAAACAGCCTGACCAAAATTTGAGATGTGCGAATCGTGAAGTCTCCTCTAGTGAAAACAGTAAATTCCTCTGTGGGATCATTCGATTTTGTAGGTTACTCATGTCCTGTAAATATAGACCCCTCAGGGGCTCAGCATTAATTTGCTGAGTACGGGCTTGGCGAACCCGGGGTCCTGAGCTGTGGGCTGTGTCGCGCCAACAGTCCGCTACACCGTAAGCTCTGTGCGTGCTTCAACGACCATCGTTCGGCGCGACGGTGGAACGTTGTACGTTTCAGAGCCCGGGGATCTTGGCTTAATCCCCCGGGTCGCGAGGACGGTACAAACCTCTATAAAAAAAACCTCAATCTCAAGGTGTGCTACGTGCCGAGGAGATGCATGGCTGTTGAGGTTGAACAGCCGCTAGCGAGCAACCTCTGAGGAACCTGCCGCACCTCAGTTGTACAAGGCTTACCCAGGCAAGCGGGGCTCTGCCTGGGTGGACGTTTAGATCCCTAGCTGCTCGTGGGACCACAATGAAACGAGCAAAAGAACACGTTGGTGGACGTACAACCACCGTCTCTAAGCGTGGTAAAGGGGACTACAATGCTGCAGATTATGATCCCCAATCGTTTCCTTCTCTGGCTACACCTTGGGAAGAACGTCAGGGAAGACAGAAGGGTGAGGCTTATGCCCCTAAGTATCTGGTCTGTAGCCGTAGTGATGGGGAATCTTTTAAGAATACCAAACCATTATTTTTTGTTGAGAACCTTGAGGACAAGTATGGCGAGGTGGAAGGCATGTCGAAGATGCGGTCGGGATCGGTATTAATAACGACGTCATCCCCAGCTCAATCGCGGGCACTGCTTGCCTGTGACAAGCTGGGTGATGTTTCCGTTACCATTACGCCGCACAAGACCCTAAATATGGTGCAGGGTATCATCTTTCACAAAGACCTCTTGCTGCAGTCAGATGACGAATTGCGTGCCAATCTAGAACGGCGGGGAGTACATTTTATCCGGCGAGTCCATAGGGGTCCGAAGGACAATAGGGTCGCGACCGGTGCCTTCATCTTGGCTTTTGAGGGTGATTCATTGCCCGAGAAGGTCAAGGTGATGGTTTACCGGATCGACGTAAAGCCCTACGTTCCTCCCCCTATGCGCTGTTTTAAATGCTGGAAGTTTGGCCATATGAGCTCCCGATGTGATGCCAACCCAACATGTCGGGAGTGTGGACGTGCAGTTCATCCGAACGTCCCTTGCACGCCGCCTCCAGTATGTGTCAACTGCGGCCAGAATCACTCCCCTTGCTCGACTATGTGTACGGTCCTGCAGCAAGAAAGGAAAATCATGGAATACAAGACCAGAGATCGACTGACTTATTCAGAGGCCAAACGGAAATATCAGAAGCTCCATCCTGTCCGCCTGGTAACTACCTATGCCACGGTAGCCTCATCGTCCTTGTCCACTGTGCCCGCTGTTCCACCTGTTCCGTCAACGTTAGCGCGCCCCCAGGCCCAATCAACTGACCCGGCCCCCCTACCAGCAGGGGGCACCTCATCTTCGGTGGCTCCCACTCTTTTCACAGTGGGAGCATCACCTGCTACAACACCGGGGACTCCAGTCCCCACCTCTAAGCCGGGGAAGGAGAAGCCTTCTCCGGCCCCTCTCGCTCGGAAGGGGTCCTTAGAGACAACCCCTTCTGCAGCTTCCCAGAGTGCTCCGGAGGATCCTGGCCGCAGTCTTCAGGATCTCCAACCTGCCGGTCGAAGAGCTTCCCGCTCTTCCTCCGTCCCGGATGCCACTTCTGGGAAGCCCCCTCGGCCCTGCAAACCAAAGGGCCAGCGAGAGGACAAGAAGAAGAGACATAAGAAGAAAGAATGTTCAGTGGCTTCAAAGCCACAACCACCCACATCCTCTTCTTCGGAGGATGAGGTCGAGATTCTCGCATCTCCTGAGGATCTTGCAATTACCGATTCCCCAGAAAATAAGATCTCTGGTTCCGTGGATTCCAAGCACATGGTAGCAGACGATCCGATGGAGTGATCTGCTTTTTATTCGTCATGGCGGTACAGCCAGAAGGAAACATCATCCAGTGGAATTGTAGCGGCTTTTTCCATCACCTGCCTGAGCTACGACAACTTCTCAGCCAAACACCTGCCTTTTGTATCGCTCTTCAAGAGACCTGGCTCCCAGCGACGCGGTCCCCTGCCCTTCGAGGCTACAGGGGCTATTTTAAAAATCGGCCTATGTATGACAGAGTTTCTGGTGGAGTTTGCATCTATGTTCTAGCCACTGTCCCGAGCGCTGCCGTGCCTCTTCAAACGCCCCTAGAGGCGGTTGCTGTTCGGCTCCGGGCAGTGCAAGATGTTACAATCTGTTCAATCTATCTCCCACCAGATGAGGCTGTCTCTCCTGTGGACCTCGCTGCCTTGGTCGCCCAACTTCCCCCACCCTTCCTTCTTTTGGGGGATTTCAATGCCCACCACACTTTGTGGGGTGGCATGCAGACCTCGGCACGGGGTAGGGATGTTGAGACACTACTGAACCAGCTGAACATCTGCCTCCTGAACACTGGTGCTGCTACGCACTTTAGCGTGGCACACGGTACATTCTCCGCCATAGACCTGTCTGTCTGTAGCCCAAGCCTACTTCCGCACTTCACTTGGAGGGTCCACGATGACCTGTGTGGCAGCGACCATTTTCCTATCTTCCTGTCGCTCCCACAGTGTCCACCTGCTGACCGTCTGCCTCGCTGGTCCCTCCGTAGGGCCGACTGGCCAGCATATTCCATAGCCGCTGTGCTTCCCTCTCCTCTTCTGGCTGATATAGATACCGCTGTTCAGCAGGTCACTCATTCGATCATTTCTGCTGCCGAGAACACCGTTCCCGTCTCACTTGGATCACTCCACCGTAAGTCAGTGCCCTGGTGGACGCCGGAGATAGCTGAGGCCATCCGGGAACGTCGGCGAGCACTACAGCGCCACCGACGCCACCCTTGTGTTGAACATCTTGTTGCCTTCAAGCGTCTCCGTGCACGGGCGCGGCGATTGATCCAGCAAAGCAAGAGGGCCTCCTGGGAGCGCTATATCGCCTCCATTGGCTCCCGAGCATCGCCTTCACGGGTATGGTCGCAAGTTCGACGCCTCTTTGGCCACCGCCCACCAGTGGGAATTCCGTGCCTGAGCATTCAGGGTATATTTTGCACTGACCCTCACACAATAGCAGAGCATTTGGCACACCACTATGCTCGCACCACAGCGACCGCTGCATATGATGCGGATTTCCGCGCCCTTAAGGAGCGCACAGAGCGAAAGCAGATATCCTTTCGAACGCGACGCCAGGAAACCTACAACATCCCTTTCACCGAATGGGAGTTCGAAAGTGCACTTGCCGCATGCCCAGCAACGTCCCCTGGACCCGACCGCATCCATAGTCAGTTCCTCCGACACCTGTCAGCAGACTCTAAACGCCAACTTCTCTCCTTGCTGAATCGTCTCTGGGTTGAGGGTGCCTTCCCATCCCAATGGCGGGATAGCATCATCATACCAGTGATGAAGCCTGGGGCTGATCCACAGGTGGCTGATAGTTACCGCCCAATCAGCCTCACCAACGTTCCGTGTAAACTCCTCGAACGGATGGTGAGTCGGAGGCTTATGTGGATCCTTGAGGACCGGGGACTCCTGTCCCCACAACAGAGTGGGTTCCGTCGTGGCCGCTCCGCTATCGATAATCTTGTGTCACTGGAGTCGGCCATCCGTACAGCCTTTACACGCCGCGAACATCTGGTTGCTGTGTTCTTTGACCTGCGAAAGGCGTACGACACCACCTGGCGCCACCACATACTGTCTACGCTGTATGACTGGGGCTTACGCGGTCCGCTTCCTGTATTCATAAAGAATTTTCTCGCGCAACGTTCTTTTCGAGTTCGTATTGGTTCCTGTTTCAGCTCCCCTCACTATAAAGAAAACGGTGTCCCACAGGGATCCGTTCTAAGCGTCCCTTTATTTTTGGTCGCTATCAATGGTCTTGCTACTGCTGTGGGGTCATCGGTTTCCACCTCGTTGTATGCCGATGACTTCTGCATGTATTTCAGCTCCACTAGCATCGGCGTTGCTGAACGGCGGTTGCAGATAGCTATTCGAAAGGCGCAGTCGTGGGCGTTTACTCATGGTTTTAAATTTTCCGCTACGAAAACCCGGGTGATGCATTTCTGTCGGCGTCGGGCGGTCCATCCTGACCCCGAACTGTATCTCGCTGATGACCTGCTGCGTGTCGAAGAGACGCACCGTTTCTTAGGCATGTTATTCGACAACCGTCTCACCTGGGTGCCACACCTTCGCCAGCTCAAACAAAAGTGCTGGCGACACCTTAATATTCTACGTTGTCTAAGCCATACAGTTTGGGGAGCGTCACGCCCAACGCTCCTGCAACTTTATAAGGCGCTCATCCAGTCGCGCCTAGACTATGGCTGCATAGTCTACGATTCGGCTGCGCCATCAGCACTGCAGGCGTTGGACCCAATTTTACACTGTGGTGTCCGTTTAGCTTCGGGGGCTTTTCGCACGAGCCCGGTGACAAGCCTCCTTGTAGAAGCTGGAGTCCTCCCGCTGCGGTTCCGTAGGCAACACCTGCTGGCATCCTATATTGCTCGTGTTCAGGCCTCGCCCTTCCACCCGCACCGCCGGCTCCTATTTCCAGACGCTGCACTACCTATCCCTCCACGACGGCCAAGGTCGGGATACCCGATCTCGGTCCGTGTTCATATCCTTCTTTCGTCTCTCACATCCTATCCACTTCCAACCACTTTCCACTATTCCTTTCATACCCCTCCTTGGTCCATTCCTCGTTTGCAGCTCCGTCTGGACCTGTCCCATGCGTCGAAGGCCTCTGTTTCTCCCGTACATCTCCGTTACCAGTTTCTGCAAGTGCTCGAGCCATTCCGTGCCGCAGACGCCATTTACACAGATGGTTCCGTAGTAGATGGCCGTGCTGGGTATGCGTTTCTACATCGCAACCACGTAGAACAGCATTCTCTGCCCGGTGAGAGTAGCATATTCTCCGCCGAGCTGGTCGCTATTCTCAGGGCTCTCAAACATCTCAAAGCCTGCCCCAGGGGGTCATTCGTCATCTGTACTGACTCCCTGAGTGACTTACAAGCGATCGACCAGTGTTTCTCTCGGCACCCAATAGTGCGGTCGATCCAAGACACTGTTCACTCCCTATGCCAATCAGACCGTTCTGTGGTCTTTGTGTGGACCCCAGGTCATGTTGGCATACCAGGGAATGAGCATGTAGATCGATTGGCCAAGCAGGCCACTATGGGACCACCTCTGACAATTGGTGTCACGGAACACGATTTGAAACTGGTGTTGCACCGGAAGGTACGCAAAGCTTGGAGTACCGAGTGGGCTACGGCGACTGCACCGAATAAGCTTCGGGCAGTGAAGCTCTCCACAGTTTCGTGGAAATCTTCCCTGCGGCCGACCCGCCGAGAGTCAGTTGTCCTCTGTCGCCTCCGGATTGGACATACGTGGCTCACCCACGGGTATCTCCTTCGGCGCGAGGCTCCACCCGTGTGTCGATGTGGCACTGTTGACAGTGGCCCATCTTTTGATGGACTGTCCGCTTTTAGCCGACCTGCGGCATTATTTTAATCTTCCTGACGCACTACCCTTAGTTTTAGGTGACGACGCCTCTACGGCCAACAAAGTTTTACGTTTTATCCGCGCTGCTGGTTTTTATGACTCGATCTAATGGTAGGTGCTGTGGCCTGACATCTTAGGCTGCCACCAACCCAGCTTTTTAACTTTTCACGTCCTTTGGAGTTCTTAGTGTCTGCAGTGTGGCTGGCTCATCCTGTTTTTTCTTTGTGATCAGCCAGCCAATGACCTCTGCTATGCAGTTTTATTCGTGACATTCTTTTACTAATTGTGTGTCTCCGTTTTCTATTGTCAGTGACTTGTCTATTATTAGCTTGCCCTTTTGTGCAGTGTCATTTTCCGGGCGTTGTTTTATCTTTGACAGTTGACTCTCAGCTAGGAACAGGGGACTGATAACCTAGCTGTTTAGTCCCCTTAAAACAACCAACAACAGCAACAGCTGTAAATATAGACGAGCACTTTTAGCGTAAAAAAAAAAAAAAAAAAATGGCCCGCTGAGTGAAAGAAAGTATTTTACTTATTGTATCAGTGTAGCTTCCAATCCCCCATCCTCTCTGCCTGAATGTATCTCTTCATAAGTACAGTCATTCGATAATACTGCACCCAGAGGTTAGAGGTAGGGCCTTCTCTTTCCAGGTTTTCCAACGCATTTTTGAATTTGTTGCTAACAATCTGGACAGTTCGATTCTCTCTGGCAGAAAGAAGTGACCCTCCAGGGGGCCCAAAGTTCTTTTGTGGGTACGTGTATGGCGCACACGGGGCCCCGAGCCGAAGCAGCCTCTCTTCTGCCCCAGGCTGCTTCACTTTCCCTCCTGGTTTATGCCTTCGCCCGGAGACGGGCGTCTTTCGCGAGTTCAGGTGGTTTCTTATTGTCGTTTCTCTTATTCCTTGGTTCCTTCCTTTCCTACCCTTTGCTTCTGTCTTCCTGTCCTTGCTGTACACTCCTAGCCTTCTTCTCCTCCTCCTCCTCCTCCTCCTCATTAGTCACCGCCTCGGCGTTTGAGACACTTCTTTCCTTCTTCCTCTTCACTTCCTCTATTCTTTCCTCCCTGTGCGTGTCTGAAGGCCGACCCACGCATTATCATGCTTAGCAGGTGACGGGGTAACGCGTAATACCCCGCCCCGGGTAGACAAGTAGGGCACGTACGTACCCCCTGGTAAAGGCCAGGCCCAGAGAGGGGTGATTACCCGAGCTGGTACCTTCCGAACATGCCGATTGGTCCCTCCGTCAGTTCTCGTGAGGTGTGACCTGAGGTGTGAACAATCACCTAAGGCGGGTAAGCCCTCGGAGAGGGCCCCCACTAGGAAGGAGCGCGCCATCGGAGACGCCGGTAATCACGGGGGACACTTCCGCAATGACTTCCTTCTCTTCTTCAGTGACGTTGACCCAGAAACGTAAGCTAGATTCGCCTCAGCCAAAAAAGACTCTGCCTAATCTACTGAAATTTCTTGTCTCTCGCACCGACGGTAAAGATTTCACGTCTGTAAATCCTTTCGTCATCCAGAAAGGTGTTGATGCAAATGCTGGCACTGTTAAAACCTGTTCGCGTCAGCGCAATGGCACATTGTTGCTGTAAGCTGACAGTGCCTTCCAGGCCCAAAAACTGATATGAACAACATTGTTACACACGATTCCAGTCAAGGTAGAAGCGCACCGCACACTCAACTCGTCACGGGGGGTAGTTTTAATGAGATCCCTTGACGGGCTGTCTGACGAAGACATCCAAACCTATATGTCCGATCAGGGTGTAACAGCCGTCCACAGAGTGATGAAAAAGGTAGATAACCAGCTGACACCGACTCGTACTGTGTTTTTGACGTTAGACAGGGTTGAACTCCCGTCGAGGGTCAAAGCAGGGTATGAAGTCATCTCCGTCCACCCTTATGTACCTAACCCAACGCGCTGTTTTCAATTCGACAGATACAACCACACCCGTCAATTTTGCCCTAACGCAGCAAAATGTCACTTGTGGTAGGGACGCCCATGAGGGTGATTGCCCACCTCCGTCCCCTCACTGCCTTAACTGCAACGGTGACCATGCGGCTTCTTCTTGGGACTGCCCTGTATATAAGGATGAAAAGGTCATCCAGCAAATTCGGGTTACGGAAAAGATATCATCTGCCACTCGAAAGTTGTTGGCGAGTCGAAAGCCCACTGTCCTCAAAGCGAACACATACAGTAAGGTCCTCACCTCCACTCGACCTACTAGGGATTCCAGTACCCAGACTTGTGATTTTACTTTCGCTGACAGTTGTGCGTTCCGCCAGCCCGAAGATTGCCCGTTCCACGTCCCCGCTTCCACCTGCTGCTTCTACAGTACAGTCTTCGTCAACCTCTGGTAAACCGCGGGCACCTAAACAAGATGCCCGGACTTTGAAAAAGGAACCCGTCCGTGAGGATTTTCTGCGTACTCAGGCTTCCCAACCGTCAACTGCCTCTTCTCACCGTCACTCTTCCAGAAGAGCCAACAAGAAAGAGTTCCTCACCTTCCCCGCCGAGGCGTGACCCATCCGTCACGCCGCCCAACAGTTGCCGGCCTCGGCCGTCTTCTGTTTCACCGGGACGCTCCGTCTGCCGGGCACCCGGCCTTTACCGGCGGTGGAAACTGCCCCTCCTGATCAACTCTGGGAGGTGGCAGGCGCGTCAGTCGAACCTATGCACCACGACCCTTTGCCCCTAGACAGCGATAGCAGTGCTCCCTCGAAATCCGGTCCTCAGCTGCCATCGAGGTGACCCTGCTTGCTTGTTCCTTTTTACCCTCATTTCTCTCATTTTTTATCATGGCGCTCCTTCAATGGAATATTCGCGGCATTCGTTCCAATCGGGAGGAGTTAAAACTACTCCTTCGATTGCACTGCCCGCTTCTAGTCTGCCTCCAAGAAACTGTTGCGTCCAAGTGATCGTGCAGACTTTCCCCACTACACCTCTGTGCGTTTCGACCTGCCACCTGTGGAAGGTACCCCAGCCCATGGAGGGGTTCTGATGTTCATTCGAGACGTCTATTACCATCCCATTACATTGCATACTCACCTACAGGCAGTTACCGTCCGCATAACTCTATCCACATTTACCTTTTCCCTCTGTAATCTATATTCGCCATCGTCATCTGCCCTTACTAGGGCAGATGTGCTACACCTCGTTGACCAGCTCCCTTCACCTTTCGTGTTGGTAGGGAACTTCAATGCCCACAACCCCCTGTGGGGCTCTCCGGCACCTTGTCAGAGGCTCCATTTTGGTGGACCTTCTCCAACACCTCAATCTTGTCTGCCTCAACACTGGTGCACCGACCTTCCTTTCTGACACGACTCATACTTACTCCCGCATAGACCTTGCGATATGCACTCCTCAGCTTGCCGGTCGGTTTGAGTGGTATGCACTTTCTCACACGTACTCGAGTGACCATTTCACTTGTATCATCCGCTTCCTGCATCATTCCCCATCTCCTCGTCCCACCAATTGGAACATTTCTAAAGCCGACTGGGGGCTTTATTCTTCCATGGCTGTTTTCACGATCAGAATTTTCCCAGCTGTGACAGTAAGGTCGAATACCTCAGAGGTTATTCTCACCGCTGCCGAACATTCCATACCTCGTACATCATCTTCTCCACGCCGTGTGCCGGTCCCTTGGTGGACTGCAGCCTGCCGCGACGTGCTTAGAGCCCGGCGCCGTGCTTTACGCACCTTCCGCCGCCACCCAACTTTGGAGAATTGCATCAATTATAAACGAATGAGAGCGCAATGTCGTCGTATCATAAACGACAGCAAGAAAGCTTGCTGGACTGCTTTTACTAGTTCTTTTAACCGTTTCTCACTCCACGGTTGTTTGGGGTGGCCTGCACCGTTTACCTGGCATAAAGATCCACTTCCCGATTCCTGGCCTACCGTGGAGAACACAGTCCTCGTGGACCCCGCTGATGTTTCCAACGCATTGGGCCGTTTCTTTGCGGAGGTTTAGCTCTGCCCATTACCACCCTGCCTTTCTCCCTCGCAAACAGGTAGAGGTGGCACGGCCGCCTTCTTTCCACACTTTTAATCGTGAAAATTATGTCGCCTTCACCATGCAGTAGCTAGACCGTGCTCTCGCCCTGTCCCGATCTTCTGTTCCCGGGCCCGATTCGTATTGAGATGCTGAAGAACCTCTCAACTGCGGGCAAGTGTTTTCTTCTTAGTACCTACAATCGCATATGGACTGAAGGTCATGTTCCCACAATTTGGCGTGAAGCCATTGTTGTCCCATCCCCAAACCAGGTAAGGACAACAATCTTCCTACCAGTTATCGCCCCATTTCTCTGACGAGCTGCGTCTGTAAGGTGGTGGAAGGCATGGTTAACGCTCGGTTAGTCTGGCTCCTCGAATCCTGCCGCCTCCTAACAAATGCCTAATGCGGTTTTCGTCGACACCGCTCTGCTGCTGATCACCTCGTTACGTTGTCGACCTTCATTATGAATAACTTTCTAAAGAAGCGTCAAACAGTAGCAGTGTTCTTAGACTTGGAGAAGGCATACGATACGTGTTGGAGAGCGGGCATTCTCCGCACATTGCACACATGGGGCCTTCGGGGGCCGCCTCCCTCTTTTCATTCAAGCGTTTTAGGTGGATTGCAAGTTCCGGGCAAGGGTGGGCTCTGTTTTGCCAGATACTTTTTGCCAGGAGAATGGGGTACCGCAGGGCTCCGTCTTGAGTGTGGCTCTCTTTGCCATTGCAATCAATCCGATCGTCCCCCTCAGGGGCTCAGCATTAGTTTGCTGAGTACGGGCTTGGCGAACCCGGGGTCCTGAGCTGTGGGCTGTCGCGCCAACAGCCCACTACACCGTAAGCTCTGTGCGTGCTTCAACGACCATCGTTCGGCGCGACGGTGGAACGTTGTACGTTTCAGAGCCCGGGGATCTTGGCTTAATCGCCCGGGTCGCGAGGACGGTACAAACCTCTATAAAAAAAAACCTCAATCTCAAGGTGTGCTACGTGCCGAGGAGATGCATGGCTGTTGAGGCTGAACAGCCGCTAGCGAGCAACCTCTGAGGTAACTGCCGCACCTCAGTTGTACAAGGCTTACCCAGGCAAGCGGGGCTCTGCCTGGGTGGACCTTTAGTTCCCTAGCTGCTCGTGGGACGATCATGAAACGAGCAAACAAAAGCGTGGCCGGCCGCGAAAACGGCGTCTCAAAGCGAGGAAGAGTTTCTTTCAATGCAGTATCGTATGACCCCCAATCGTTTCCATCCCTGGCTACGCCATGGGAGGAACGTCGGGCTCGTCATCAAGGTGAGGCGTATGCCCCCCGATACCTGGTGTGCAGTCGAACAGATGGCGAATCGTTTATGTCGACTAAGCCTCTGTTTTTTGTCGAGAATATTGAAGACAAGTTTGGCGAGGTAGACGGAATATCTAAGATGCGATCCGGGTCGATTCTGATAACGACGGCGTCCCCAGCCCAGTCACGGGCACTGCTTGCCTGTGACAAGCTGGGTGACGTTCCCGTTACCATTACACCGCATAAAACTTTGAACATGGTCCAGGGTATTATCTTTCATCAGGATCTCTTACTTCAATCCGATGACGAACTCCGTAAGAACTTAGAGAGGCGACGAGTGCAGTTTATTCGGCGCATATATAGGGGTCCGAAGGATAACAGGGTCGCCACTGGTGCCTTCATCTTGGCTTTTAAGGGTGATTCATTGCCCGAAAAGGTCAAAGTGATGGTTTACCGGTGTGACGTCCAACCCTACGTTCCTCCCCCTATGTGCTGCTTTAAGTGCTGGCGGTTTGGCCATATGTCATCTCGCTGCGATGCCAACCCCACCTGTCGGGAGTGCGGACGTGCGTCACATCCAGATGTCCCATGTACCCCGCCTCCAGTTTGTGTTAACTGTGGCCAGCACCACTCTCCCTGCTCGCCACATTGCACAGTTTTCCAAAAAGAGAGAAAGATAATGGAGTAAAAGACCCTGGACAGGCTCTCATATTCCGAGGCCAAGCGCAAATATGAAAAGATTCACCCTGTCAACATTAAGGCTACCTATGCTACAGCAACATCTACGGTAAAGGCACATCAGGTTCCATCTACCATCCTGGGCCCTCCGGCCCAACAGTTACCAGTTGCCCCTTCAATGTCAGGGGGCGCCTCCTCTTCTGTTGCTCCCAAGGTCCCTACTTTGGGAGCAACGAGTACCAAACCACCGGGGACAACGGTCCCCATCCCTGAGCCAGAGAACCAACAACCGTCTCTGGCCCCCTCCTGCAAGGAAGGGCTCCCTCGATGCCCTTCCTCCTAAGGTCTCTGACGCTGGTACGACAGATACCAGTGAGTGGCTGAAAAAGCCACTACCTGCTGGTCGCAGGGCATCGAGGGCATCTTCCATCCCCGAGAATATGGCAAAAAAGCCCTCCCAGCAGGAGAGACCGAAAGACAAGCGCGAACGAAAGAAAAAGAGATCCAAAAAGACGGACCACCAGGTGGCTTCTGAACCACCACAACAAACGTCAGCCTCAGAGGACGAAATAGAAATTCTCACGTCCCCTGAGGACTTGGCTTTTGCTGAGTCCCCAGACGCGATGGACGTTGAGGCTCTGCCTCCGCCATCGGCGGCGGCCAACACCCTTGCAGACTCCAATGTACCATCCCAATCTGCATGTCCCAGCGACCAGGAGCCTCTCTGATCATGCAGTGGAACTGTGGCGGTTTTTTCCGCCATTTGTCCGAATTGCAGCAATTGTTGTGCCGGTTTCCAGCATTTTGTATAGCCCTGCAGGAAACTTGGTTCCCTGCACAGAGGACCCCAGCCCTTCGTGGCTATCGGGGCTATTACAACAATCGTTCCATCTATGACAGGGTATCTGGCGGAGTTTGTGTTTATGTTCTTGCAACCGTCCCCAGTGCAGCTGTGCCTCTCACCACGACCCTGGAGGCTGGGGCTGTTCGACTTCGGGCAATAGAGGAATTTACCATCTGTTCCCTATACCTTCCCCCGGATGTTATTGTCTCTCCTGCTGACCTCGCTGCATTGGTTGCCCAATTACCACAAACGTTCCTCTTGGGTGATTTCAATGCCCACCACCCTCTATGGGGTGGAACTGAGAGCACGGGCCGTGGTAGAGACCTTGAGAATCTTCTCACACAGCTTGACGTTTGCATCTTGAGCAGTGGGGCACCCACACACTTCAGTGTGGCACATGGCTCTTTCTCCGCCATCGACCTATCCATTTGTGGCCCGAGTCTCCTTCCGCATTTATCTTGGAAGGTCCATGATGACCTCTGTGGGAGCGACCACTTTCCTCTCCTTTTGTCGCTCTCACAATTTCACCCTGCAGGACGCCTGCCTCGGTGGTCCCTCCATAGGGCTGACTGGCATGGCTATACCTCGACAGCTGTGGTTACTGCTCCATTGCCAGATAACATTGATATGGCAGTACAACAACTCACTGCGGACATTATTTCTGCTGCTGAAGCGAATGTCCCGACTACCACAGGCTCACTTAGGCGCAAGTCGGTGCCTTGGTGGACGCGGGAGATAGCTGACGCTATCCGGGAGCGACGTCGGGCGCTTCAACGCCACCGGCGCCACCCCAGTATTGAACATCTAATTGCTTTTAAGCGTCTCCGGCCCCGAGCCCGGCGACTGATCCAACAGAGTAAGCAGGACTGTTGGGAGCGATATGTAGCCACCATAGGCTCCCGCGCCTCTACTTCTCAAGTGTGGTCGCAGGTACGGCGCCTCTTCGGGTACAACCCACCAAGCGGAATCCCGTCACTCCGAATCGAAGGTAGACTTTGTACTGACCCGACGGTTATTGCCGAGCTAATGGCAGGTCATTTTGCGCGTTGCTCTGCAACCGCAGCCTACAGTGCACAATTTCGCGCCCTCAAAGAGCGAGTTGAGCGGAGGCAATTGTCCTTCCGCACACGTCAACAGGAAGCGTACAATGCTCCATTTAGTGAGTGGGAGTTCCAGACTGCTCTTGCTGCATCCCCCAATACCTCTCCTGGTCCGGACCGTATTCACAGCCAGTTCGTCCGTCACCTCTCAGCGGACTTTAAGCGGCAGCTACTCGCCCTTTATAATCGTCTCTGGACAGAAGGCCTTTTCCCGTCACAATGGCGGAGAAGTACTATCGTCCCAGTGATGAAACCAGGCGCAGATCCGTCCGACGCTGGGAGCTACCGCCCCATCAGTCTCACCAACGTTCTGTGTAAGATCCTCGAACGTATGGTGAGTCGACGGCTTATGTGGCTACTGGAGGATCGAGGTCTCCTGGCTCCACAACAGGGAGGCTTCCGTCAGGGCCGTTCCGCTCTAGACAATCTCGTGTCCCTGGAATCAGCCGTTCGAACCGCTTTTACTCGCCGAGAACACCTTGTCGCAGTCTTTTTTGACCTCCGCAAAGCTTATGATACAACCTGGCGGCATCACATGCTCTCCACACTTTGATTGGGGCTTACGTGGCCCCCTACCAACGTTCATACAGAACTTCCTGTCGCTACGCTCCTTTCAGGTTCGGGTTGGCACCTCTCTTAGCTCCGCTCATGTTTTAGAGAAGGGCGTCCCGCAGGGCTCCGTTTTAAGTGTACCATTATTTTTGATAGCTATTAATGGACTAGCTGCGGCAGTAGGAACGACTGTCTCTTCCTCCTTGTTTGCCGACGACTTTTGCCTTTACTTCAGCTCCAGCAGCATTAACGTCACAGAACGGCGGCTGCAGGAAGCCATTCGAAAGGCACAGTCTTGGGCCTCTGAGCATGGTTTCCAATTTTCGGCGCAGAAAACCCGCGTCATGCACTTTTGTCGCCGTCGGGTAGCTCATCCAGAACCTGAGCTATATTTGAACGATGAACCCCTTCGCGTTGAGGAGACACACTGCTTCCTAGGCATGCTTTTTGATGCTCGGCTGACCTGGATACCGCATCTTCGCCAATTAAAACAAAAATGCTGGAGACATCTAAACATCCTCCGCTGCCTCAGCCACACAGGTTGGGGAGCTGCTCGCCCCACTCTACTGCAACTGTATAAGGCACTTATCCAGTCATGCCTGGATTATGGCTGCCTTGTGTATGATTCTGCAGCTCCAACTGCACTGCAGACCTTAGATCCGGTTCATCACAGTGATATCCGTTTAGCAACAGGGGCCTTCCGTACCAGTCCTGTGACAAGCCTTCTTGCTGAGGCTGGGGTTCCCCCCCTGCGATTCAGAAGGCAACAGCTAATGGCTTCTTATGTTGCCCGTATTCATGCCGTAC
The DNA here is from genome assembly GCA_026315105.1 of Locusta migratoria. NCBI lineage: Eukaryota > Metazoa > Arthropoda > Insecta > Orthoptera > Acrididae > Locusta > Locusta migratoria. The sequence goes on along the minus strand of CM048753.1, from coordinate 48,793,094 downwards.
CTCACCACCCAAATCACAGGCTCCTCTTCCCAGCTGACGCACTTCCTTCCCCCGCGACGACGGCCGCGGTCGGGCCTCCCGGTTGCGGTCCGTGTTCGTTCCCTTCTTTCTTCTTTAGAGTCCCTTCCTATTCCTCTCACCTTCCAGTACCATTCTCGTACTCCTCCTTGGGTCCTTCCTCGCCTCCAGCTTCGGTTGGACTTGTCCCGAGACTCCAAATCCTCTGTTGCACCAACGACTCTGCGTCAACAGTTCCAGGCCCTTTTGGATTCGTACCATGGCGCTGAATTTATATACACTGATGGCTCCCTAGTCGATGGCCATGTTGGGTATGCCTATACCCATGGCCGGCATATAGAACAACATTCATTGCCCTGTGGGAGTAGTGTGTTTACGGCGGAACTTGTCGCCATTTGGCGGGCCCTTCAACATCTCAGAGCCTGCCCCGGGGAGTCTGTGGTTATCTGTACTGACTCCCTGAGTGGTTTGCAAGCCCTTAACCAGTGTTTCCCAAGACATCCTTTGGTACGGTCCATTCAGGAAACAGTATACAGACTAGGTACATCTGGTCGCACTGTGGTCTTCCTTTGGACTCCAGGCCACATTGGAATAACTGGAAATGAACGTGTTGACCAACTGGCGAAGGAGGCTACTACCTCAACCATGCTGGAAATCGGTCTCCAGGAGAGGGATCTCCGGGCAGTGCTCCATCGGAAGGTATTAAGCCTTTGGAATACAGAGTGGGCTGCATCGAATAAACCGAATAAGCTCCATGCTGTTAAGCCTACTACGGCAATGTGGCGGTCCTCCCTGCGAGCCTCTCGTAGGGAGTCCGTTGTACTCTGCCGACTACGCATTGGCCATACGTGGTTAAAACACGGCCACCTCTTGCGTCGAGAGGGCCCACCAGTTTGCCGTTGTGGCGCCCAGCTGACTGTGGTCCACATACTGTTGTATTGTCCGTTTTTAGCCGCTTTGCGGCAGTCCTTCAGCCTACCAGATTCGTTGCCAACAGTTTTAGGTGACAATGCCTCCTTGGCTACTACTGTTTTAAATTTTACTCGCGCATCTGGTTTCTACCCTTCCATTTAATGGAAGGCGCTTCTGAGTGATTCACAGACACTCATTTTTACACTGTTTTTAAGTTACTTGATAGCCTCTGCCTTTTCGGTTGAGGTGGTTTTTTAGTGTCTACAGCATGGCTCGCTCATCCGTTATTATCTTAGTGATCAGCCGGCCATAGCATTCTGCCGTGAAATTGTATTTTTATCCCTTTTGTGCACTCCTCTGTGTATAAGTGTAGTGTTTGTCTTTATTTTACATTCCAGGAATTCTCTAATCCTTGTTATGTGTTTTCGTTCTAACACATGTTACATCACTGCCTGGAACAGGGGACTGATGACCTTGTAGTTTGGTCCCCTATAAACAACAACAACAACAACAACAACAACAACAACAACAACAACAATAATCCGATCGTCGATTGCCTTTCAGCCGACGTCTCAGGATCCCTTTTTGTAGACGATTTTCCAATTTATTGCAGCGCCCAGCGGACTTCTCTTAGAGCATTGTCTTCAACGCTGTCTTGACCGTCTATAATCCTGGAGCATTGCAAACGGCTTCCGATTCTCTACTGAGAAAACGGTGTGTGTAAACTTCTGGAGATACAAGGAATTTCTTCCACCTTCTCTACGTCTCGGCCCTGTTGCTCTCCCTTTCGTGGAGACTACGAAATTCTTGGTGCTAATGTTGGATCGGAAACTTTGCTGGTCCACACGTGTCCTACCTGGCTGCCCGTTGTACCCGTTCCCTTAATGTTAGTGTCCTCAGTGGCACGTCATGGGGAGCGGATTGTACCGTCCCGCTTCTCCTTTACCAGGCCATTGTTCAGTCGAAGCTCGACTACGGAAGCCTTGTATACTCTTCTGCACGGCCGTCGATTCTCCGCCGTCTCAACTCCATTCACCATCGGGGATTACATCTTGCGACCGGTGCATTTTATACCAGCCCTGTTGAAAGTCTGTATGCCGAGGCTGCTGTATTACCCTTGACCAATCGACGTGACATACTCTTGTGTCGGTACGCATGCCGCCTACGGTCGATGCCCAACCATCCATCTTACAGATTATTTTTTGACGACTCACTCGATCGCCAATATCAGTTGTCTGCGATTGCCTTGCTTCCACCGGGAGTTCGGTTTCGCCGTCTGCTACAACGGCTCGATTTTACCCTTCCTTCCACCCTTCGGTTGAGCGAAAGCCCATTGCCACCGTGGCATCAGGCCCAGGTTCACACACACCTCGAACTTAGTTCGCTCCCCAAGGAGGGCACTCCGGATTTGGTATTCCGCTCGAGGCTTGTCGAACTCCGTTCGCGGTTCGATAATGCCGTATTTATTTACACTGATGGTTCCAAGAGCACTGCCGGTGTCGGATCTGCCTACGTCGTCGGGGACAACCGTTTCCAATACAAGCTCCCTGACCGGTGCTCAAACTTCACGGCTGAGCTTTTCGCCCTCCACCAGGCCGTTTTGTATACCTGCCGCCACCGCCACCCTTTCTATGCCATATGTTCTGACTCCCTTAGTGCCCTGCAGAGTCTTAAGGACCCTTTCTCGAACCATCCTCTCGTGTATCGGATCCAACGCTCCCTCCAGTTGCTGGCGGATGACAGCTGTCACGTTTCTTTCCTGTGGGTCCCTGGCCATGTGGGTGTGCCCGGGAATGAGGCCGCCGACACAGCAGCCAAGGCAGCAGCTCTTTTGCCTCGCATGGCTACCTTTTGCGTCCCATCGGACGATGTTCAACGGGCTCTTCGCCGGAGTATCGTGTCGCAATGGCACAGTGTGTGGCTTTCACTGCACAACAATAAATTGCGTACTGTCAAACCGATCCCGACCGCTTGGAGGACATCCTCACGCCCCTCTCGGCGGGAGGAGGTCATCCTGGCTCGGTTGCGGATCGGTCATTGCCGTTTCAGCCACCGTCACTTGCTATCCGCCGAACCTGCACCGCTATGCTCCTGCGGTGAACTGCTGACAGTGCGACATGTTTTACTGACTTGTGTTAATTTTAATCATCTCCGTGTAGCCCTTCACTTTCCGTCTACTCTGGAGGAAATCTTAGCTGATGACACACGAGCAGCTGCTCGAGTTTTGCGTTTTATCAATTTGGCCAACTTATCCAAGGATATTTAACTCTTTTAATTGTCTTTTATCTTTCGTTTTTAGCCTATTGTTGATGTTCTGACAGTCTACATTTTTTTTAGATCATAGCGAATCTATGTTCATGGCTGGGCGCTAATGACCATAGAAGTTGTGCGCCCTAAAATCACAAAAAAAAAAAAAAAAAAAAAAAAAAATCGATGCCCAACCATCCATCTTACCTATTATTTTTTGAAGACTCACTCGATCGCCAATATCAGTTGTCTGCGATTGCCTTGCTTCCACCTGGAGTTCGTTTTCGCCGCCTGCTTCAGCAGCTCGATTTTGCCCTTCCTTCTCCACCTTTCGGTAGATCGAAAGCCTATTGCCGCCGTGGCATCAGGCCCGGGTTCACACTCACCTTGAACTTAGTTCGCTCCCCAAGGAGAGCACTACGGATTTGGTATACCACTCGAGGCTTGTCGAACTCCGTTCGCGGTTCGATAATGCCATATTTATTTACACTGTTACAAGAGCACTGCCGGTGTCGGATCTTCCTTCGTCGTCGGGGACAACCGTTTCCAATACAAGCTCCCTGACCGGTGCTTTAACTTCACGGCTGAGCTTTTTGCCCTCCACCAGGCCGTTTTGTATACATGCCGCCACCGCCAACCTTTCTGTGCCCTTAGTGCCCTGCAGAGTCTTAAGGACCCGTTCTCGAACCATCCTCTCATGTATCGGATCCAACGCTCCCTCCAGTTGCTAGCAGATGACAGCTGTCACGTTTCTTTTCTGTGGGTCCCTGGCCACGTGGGTGTGCCCGGGAATGAGACCGCCGACGTAGCAGCCAAGGCCGCAGCTCTTTTGCCTTACATGGCTACCTTTTGCGTCCCATCGGACGATGTTCAACGGGCTCTTCGCCGGAGTATCGTGTCGTCATGGCACAGTGCGTGATTTTCACTGTACAACAATAAATTGAGAACTGTAAAACCGACCCCGACCGCTTGGAGGACCTCCTCACGCCCCTCTCGGCGAGAGGTCATCCTGGCCCGGTTGCGGATCGTTCACTGCCGTTTCAGCCACACACTTGCTATCCGCCGGCCCTGCACCGCTGTGCTCCTGCGGTGAACTGCTGACAGTGCGACATGTTTTACTGTCCTGTGTTAAATCGCGGTGAACTGCTGACAGTGCGACATGTTTTACTGTCCTGTGTTAATTTCAATCATCTCCGTGTAGCCCTTCACCTTCCGTCTACTCTGGAGGAACGTTTAGCTGGTGACACACGAGCAGCTGCTCGAGCTTTGCGTTTTATCAACATGGCCAATCTATCAAAAGATATTTAACCCCTTTAATTGTCTTTTACCTTTCGTTTTTAGCCTCTTTTTGACGTTCTAACTGGTAGTTACCATTTTTCTTTTATGAGATCTAGCGAATCTCCGTTCTTATCTAGGCGCTAATGACCTTAGCAGTTGTGCGCCCTAAAAGCAGAAAAAAAGCAGTACACCCTTGGATATTTTAAGTATTGTTGTATTTTCTCGTATGGAGTCAAGAATTTGGCCTGAATTAAAGTTGTATCATCCACATAGGACTGTTTTCAGGGTAAATATTGTGGTGAATCATTGACATAACCTACAAAAAGGTAGGGCCCGAAAACACAACCCTTTAAAAACTGTTTGACAACTTCCCATTTGCAGCAACACACTGTACTTCGTTCTTTAAGTAGGAATCTATTTCAGGGATTCTCTTCTGTGCATTAGTGCCTTCATGATCAAAGTACTATGGGATAGTGTCTAATGGTTTACTCTGAACTAGGAGAGTAGCACCAAGAGATTGTTTACAGAGCCCTCAATCACAATGTTTTAAACTGCTTCTATTGTAAACAGCAGAGACATGAATCTACATTGAGTTACTTAACAAGTTATTCCTCTCAAAATGGAGATAAATTTGTTGGTGAATACTGTATTCAATTTTGGATATTCTTGGGGTTGGTTAGATAAGGCTATAGTTAAGTGGATTCATCTTTCTTGAATATAGGGATAGTTGCTAGTTTCAAATAGTGGGAGAAAATACCTTTAAGATGCGGATCATGAGTGATTAGAGGAAACTGAATATCACTTGCTAACTTAGTGACAGTTTGGGAGATAAAATTCCTCTGCTCTGCGACTACTTACTTTGCCTATTACTTTGTAACACCTTCAGTAACTGTTGTCCAGAATTTATGTAAAACATTATTGAGCCTAGTAAAGTTTTAGCATCAACCCTTAATTTTAGGAAGAGAAGAATCGTGTTGTAGACTGAAATTTAAGTACGAATTTAGAATGTTTGGGGTTTTGGGTATAACTGGTTGGGTTGGTTAAAGTGCAGTTTGTGGCTTCCGCTCCTTGGGTTAAGGAGCGGGAGAGTAGCCAATCAGGAGTCGAGTGATGCCGGCCTATAAGCTTGCAAGTAATCATGATTGACATTGTTGAGGTATGGTGTGATCCATTTAGTCTCCATGGTTTATTTAAATTATGGGTTATTTACTAACCTGGGACAATACTCAACTTTCTTGCAATTCCATTAAAAAATCTTCTTATATTCGTGTCTCAGTCCAGTTAATTACGGGCTTGCACTTCCTACTGGCCACCTGCAACCGCATGTGGATAAATGGCACTTTCCCACGACGCTAGCGTGAAGCCACTCATTCCCATACCAAAGCATGGGAAGGACAAGTTCTCCCTTCCAGCTACCGCCCCATTTCCCTCGCCAGTATCGTATGCAAGGTGATGCAACGCATGATTCACGGGCGCCCTGTAAGGTAGCTTGAAACGCGACATCTCCTTTCTAATGTACAATGTGGGTTTTGCAAGCACTTTTGTACGGTGGATCATCTCGTCGCCCTATCTACTTCAGTAATGAATTAGTGTTTACGGAAGCGCCAGACAGTAGCGGTGTTATTTGATCCGGAAAAGGCATAAGACACCTGCTGGAGGATGGGCAGCCTCCTCTCTGCAGGGTCGTCTGCCAATTTTTGTGCGGAGATTTTTAACAGACCCTGTGTTTAAAGTGCGTGTTGGTTCGGTTTTATCGAACACTTATTCAGAATGTGGCCCCCCCAGGGTTCAGTCCTGAGCGTTTTTATTTGCAGTGGCAATCAATTCTATAGCCGATCTACCACCTGGAGTGTCGGCGTCCCTCTTTGTCGACGACTTCGCGATCTACAGCAGCTCTGAGCAAACGGGTCTCCTGGAGCGGCGCCTTCAGCGGTGCCTAGACACTCTCCACATGTGGAGTATGGACACTGGCTTTAAATTCTCGGCTGACAAGACAGTCTGCATGAACTTCTGGCGGCGAAAGGAGTTCCTTGCCCCGTCCTTCGTCTGGGCCCCATAGTACTTCCATTTGTGGATACCACGGCGTTCTTGGGACTTGTTTTCGACAGGAAGCTATGTTGGTCTCCCCACATCTCGTTGAGCCGCTCGCTGCTCTCTCTCTCTCTCTCTCTCTCTCTCTCTCTCTCTCTCTCTCTCTCTCTCTGTGTGTGTGTGTGTGTGTGTGTGTGTGTGTGTGTGTGTGTGTGTGTGTGTGTGTAAGTGGCACCTCGTGGGGAGCTGATCGGTCTACTCTCCTCCATCTGTATCGCACCATAGTTCGGTCCAAAGTGGACTATGGAAATATCGTTTATTCTTCGGCTCGACCGTCCATACTGCACCGCCAAACACAATCCACCAAGGGCTCCGTCAGGTGACGGGAGCGTTTTACACTAGCCCTATTGAGAGCCTCTACGTCGAGGCCGCCGAAATACCTCTTTCTTACCGTCGGGAACTCCTACTTAGCCGCTACGGTAGCCGTTTGTCATCCATGCGAGGACACCCAACGTATGCTGTTTTCTTTAATGACTCACTTGAGTCTCTTTGCCGTGCGCCCGTCTGCTCTGCTACCACTGGGAGTTCGCTTGCGTTCGTTACTTGGCCAGCTCGGCGTTACAATGCCTGCTATTTTCTCGACTGGAGAGAGCACCTCTCCATTGTGGCTTAGCCACGAAGTCCGTGTTAAATTGGACCTTCATTCTCTTCCAAAGGACTCCACACCTAGCTTCGTTTACGACACTGCCGACCGCGGTGACCGAGGAGACTGAGGCGCTTCAGTCACGGTCTACACGGCCACTATGGTCGGGGGTTCGAATCCCCCCTCGGGCATGGATATTTGTGCCGTCTTATTTCGTAAGTAGTTCATAAGAGTTGGTAAGTTTAGGGACTGATGACCCCGTAGTAAAGTCCCATAAGCTTAACAAACATTTGAACATTTGAATTGCTCGCACTCTGTTCAAATTTGATGGCAATTTGTTCACCTACACTGATGGCTCAGACAGATCAGGGTGTTGGGTGTGCCTTTGTACTTGGCAACGCCTCGTTTAAATATCGTCTTCCTGAGAGGAGTTCCATTTTTACAGCTGAGCTGTATGCATTATATTAAGCCACCCAATACGTCCGGCAAAATTCGCTCGATAAGTGTCATTTGCTCGGACTCTCTGCGTGCTCTTTAGAGCCTCCGCACGCTATATCCTATTCATCCCCTGGTACAAAGCATCCGCAATTGTCTTACCTTTCTTTCAGCGAGCGGAACTACTGTAACGTTTTTGTGGATCCGTGGCCACGTGGGAGTGTTGCGAATGAGTCTGCGGATACGGCTGCCAAGGAGGCAGTTCCCCTCCCTTAGTGTATCTTTTCTACTACCTCGGATGATCTTCGCGCTGGCGGCTCCCGATATCATCTCACGTTGGTTTTTACATTGGTCATCGCTGTCGGGGGACAAATTGCGAGCCAGTAAACCTTCGCCTGATCTGTGGTCAACGTCATCTCGACCCTCTGGACCAGCTTCGTATTAGTCACTGCTGTTACAGCCACCAGTATTTACTTTGTGGTGATCCTGCTCCCTTACGTGAGCACTGTGATGAACCTTTTACTGTGTACCACATTTTAGTGCAATGTCCATTTTAATCGTCTGTCATGATCTATGTTAGCGTTGGAAATGTCTGATATTTTAGCTGATGATCTGCATACTGATGAGTTTTACTTTTTATACATCGTGCAAATATGGCGAAAGCCATTTAAGTTCTAACCCTGGTTCGATTTTACTATGGGCAGTGTTGGGCGCTAATGACCTAAGTAGTTTCGCACCCCAAAACAAAACAAAACCTGAGGTTACTAATTAGGGGCTGTACCATTTGCTAAAGACATAGACGTACAGCACTGGAGTGACCAGTGGCCCAACAGAGCTCCCCAGCCCAATGATTAGGAAGAGTATAACAGCACTGAAACATGGACACCGTTCTCCCGGATCTGTGGGGAGCTGAAGGAAGAGCCAACCCTGACCTAGGACGTGTGGTGGGATAAAACTAACATGAAGACACTGGGAGCCTCGTAGGACCCAGTCATGAAGAGAACTTTACATAAGGCATATACAATGTGATGCCAAGCTGACTGAAGAAACTGTCCAGGGATATTACATCCTTGCCAGGCTTAAGAACAGGAACCACTAAACTGTCCTTCCACTCTGAGGGCATAACCCCCTTCGAGGTAAGTAAGGTTAAATATCTGGAAGAGATATTGCTGTTGTGGATTGATGTGTTGAAATTGCTTATAGATGGCATCAGGACCAGGTGCAAAATCATTGGAAGATGGATGGGCCTGTAGTAATTCTCTAAAAGTTAAGGGGTCATTGTAAGGATCCTTCTGGAAAAAGGTAAAGTTGGAGAGGTAAAGTGGAGGCTTTGTTCAGAAGAGAGGCTGCCAGGTATGAAGCCAGCACCAGTGTTTGCAAAGTGAGCTGCATGGTGCTCTGTGAGAACATATGGGTCAGTACAGATCCCATCTGGTAGGGCAAGGCCAGGGTTGATGTCCCCTTGAAAGCTTGGGTGAAGAAGAGCATACACCACTCTAAAGAAAATGGCACAGAAAAGCCCAAAGAAGAGAGAAAATGTTCCCAGCACACTGACTCGCTCTGATTATATAACTATCTTTAGCATAAAGGCTTAAGTTACAATTAGTGTGGGACAGTTGGTGATGAGGACGTCCCAAGTATCGAAATTCTCTTGACTGACTGTAGAAATAGTTGCATTGCACCACGGCACTGAACGGCGGCAACAAAAGCCTGTCGACCACAATGGATAGCAATGTTATCATCCATGATACGTCTGATGCAATTACTGGGTCCAATATAAATTCAGCCAGATGGGGGAGTGAAATCTCGGGGAAGTCTTGATACTCCCAGGAGAATGGGTATTGCCTCTGACCTGCATGAGGTGGTTTAAGCTCAGGCACCATAAGGGTGTGATGACTGCGTTGCCAGGGGGCTCAGCCAGAAGGGTAAATAAGACACCCCCACACCCGCACGCGCACGCACTGGCTACACATGCTGTAAACCTAACAGCGGTAGGGGGCTACAGTGAGGGGGGAAAATAGGATGAATGGTACCGATGTTTGGAGGCCCAGTGTCACACTCAGAAAAGATCTTGGAGGGGGGCAGTTGTCTGAAATGGACATGTTTTATGGATAGTAGTGTCCTTTCTGATGAAGGATGTGGTTGCTATACAGCTTGGATGAATCTGTGTACCTGCTGCAGATCAATGAACACTTTGATGGTGGTGACTTACTTAGCACTGTATAATTTGAAGCTGGACTTAGCATTTTTAGAGAACGGGGTTCCTTACCCAGCTGGTGGAGGAAAGGGAAAACGAACAGGATAGGGTTATGGAGGAGAAACGAAGGAAAAAGGTCACAACACAGGCAAAAATTGTGAGAAGCTACACAGCTACAGGTTGGCTTTTCTAGCCTCAGAGAATGAAGATACTGAGTTTTTAACTCCTGAATTCTCCTTCCCATTTTACAAACTGGCCAATCAGGCAAATAAGACACACAACTCTCACATACTACTACAGTGGTGTAAGAGCTCCGTCACATGGAGTAACAGTGCACACTTCATCTCATCCCAAACAAATGTTGTAAAAACATTCTGTGGGAGGTGAGATATAGGGCTTTACATCACACCTGTAGAGAATTAAACTTATCCCGCCAGATTATGCTCGTTTAAAGCAGTAAAAATCCTGGTGTCCAAATTCTTTTCTTAGGTGCAGTAGGTGAAAGGAACACTGCCATCCTGAATTATTTAAGTGTCAGTTTTACAAGATGCCCGATTCAAGAAGGAAGTCGTTGGGGAAATCATATTTAATGACTTGTAAGTATTAATCATGACGTTCCCTAAATGGTCACAAGCAGGAAGAGAGATTGACTAGTGTAAGAGGTTCAGTTTGCAGCCTGATCTCATACGACTGCTTCTACGAACATATCTTTAATGTTTTGAGCAATACCCTTTTTCAAGCAACTATTTTTTTGGAAATTTGAAGAGGTTCTGCACAGTCTGCAGGATTTGCACTTAAAACAAGGACTAGCCACATAAGGGAGGGCTGGGGAAGCAGTAGCAGAGGTAGAGGGAACCAACACTAAAGAGCAGACAGAAGTATGGAGCTTAGCAGGCTTCATACACAGAGCAGGGTCTCACCCACTTGGCGCCACCCAGCTGCGGAAAGGTTCCTGATGCACAGCAGTCATTGCTGGCAGTTGCAATGCCAAGAGACGAGCTACCAATCCCATCATACATGGGACACTGTAGTAACATTACTGTTACCCAGTGTCGATGTGCCACCATTCTCTCAATGTGTTGTTGGTAATAAATGCCACTGTTTTATCCAAAGAGCTCAGTACGAAGTGTTAGAAAAGCTGGGTGGTCCTTGAAACTGATTTCACTAATTCTAATAAATCAACCTAGATTACACTGTAATTAAGAAGTGACAGTATTTGGCTCTGGGCAGACAATTTTCTTTATTAACACCACTTGGATTTCCACATCACCTGAGAGGTACCAAGAATGATTCGTTACTCGTTATTTTACATGGCGAGTATCCCTGGTAACCCTATAAACCATGACGAAAAAAAAGCTTTTAGTATGTTAACTATTTTTGTGATATACCATTGCAAAATCTTAAATTTAACAACATAAGGAGCAAAGAAACATACAAAATTACCGCATGCATAATAGCTAACCCTATAAAATGAATACTATAAAGATCTAAAAGTTGTTAACTGGTGTTACATGAAGAGCTTTCAGAGTAATTTTCCTGGACTGCTTAAATAAACCTTTAAAATGTAGTTAATGTATATTTCATACATGGTAAACTGAAAAACTAGATATGCTGACTGTAGTATATCCCAAGGTCTTAATTATGTTGAATGGTTGGTTTGATCTGAGAAAGTTAACTAATTTGAACATGGATGTATGATTACTGAAAAACATTTACATGTAGCTGCCAGTACCAAATGCAACAGCCAAAAGCTTTGCCTGAAAAATTAATAATCCAAAGTATCCAATACCACTGTACAAAATGGTCCACTGACACTTGTTACCATGGATGCTCAAAATTGAGGGCGGCTGAAATGAATATTTACCGTTTTCGCATTCAGGAATAACACGCACAAAAATACCTCTTGATACAGAGATCGTCGCATATTCTCTCCTCCAGCACAGATGTCCACCTTCATCCAGAATCCTGTGCAACTGTCGTCTCCATAATTTAACCTGAAACATTTAAATTGTTATAGTATCTGAAGTACTAGTATATCACAATACTAAGTTACATATTCACCTATAATAACTGCTGGCTGATTTACTTCCCAATTAGTGGTCGCCTAATGGTAAATATCAATTTATATTTTCTGTAATGTCTAATCTTGCATAAAAATTTCCCACATTTGGAGAATTTACACATGCAAAAGTACTTAGAATGAAAACATTAGTAAATTACTGAGGGAGTACAGCCTGTTCGCTGCCCTTACCTTGTCATTCTATACCAAGAATATGTAATTTCTGCATGGTACCCAAAATAAAATATCCCCCAAATGAACTTAAGTATGCCACCTTCATTGAAACTGCTGTGGCCATTTCTAGCATATTCTGTGTGCTGATATTGCTTTCACTGACCAGGTCAATTTCCTTATTTCAGCGTCATGTATATTACATCTAACTTGAATTTCATTAAATATTAAGACAGTGCTACAGTAGATTCTAATTGCCACATTTACTCTGCTATAGTACGTCATGCATATAGTACAACCCCCCTTACTTTATAATTATAGTAATTTTAGAACTTTTAGCTCTTTCTGTGAATTTCTTAGTTACGTGAAAATCGACAGCACAAATACGTGAAATTCAGCAGCAGTGCCAGCCACTGGCTCCTGGAACAATGGTAGTTCAACAATGGCAATAATAGGTTTTTACGACCCCCCCTCCATTCAGCACTGCTAGACTTTTTTGAATTTAGACATACTATGAGTAATATATGAGAGAGTACCAGTAATTGGCATCATTTAACTTGCAATGAATAATGGCGTGTCAGCAGTTTCCAAATTCGAAGCTTTCGTGATTCAGGTGTAACAGCATGTGGCTCCCCCCTCAGGGGACTCACCGCTCTGTGGTGAGTACGTGCGTGGCGAGCACGGGGCCCCAGCCTTTGTAGCACTCCTTCCTTTCCGTGCTACATGACGCTTCTTCTACTGTCCTTTTCCCCTCTCTTGGGGACCGAGTGTGTGCATCCTTCGGGGAACCGAAGTTCTGACCCTTTTGGCTTTACAGTCTTCTTTCACCTCTTTCTTTGCCTCCGCGTCTGCGTTTGAGGCTTCTCCTCCTACTATTTCTCTCTTCCTCCTCCCTGTACGCACCTGAAGGCCACCCATATGGGTGACTGGGTAATGCGTAAGTCCCAGCCCCGGGCTGGCATGTAGGGTGCGTGCGTACCCCCTGGTTAAGGCCAGGCCAGGGGAGGGGCGATTGCCTGCGCTGATACCTTCCCGATTCGCCGATTGGTCCCTCCGTCTGTAGATCGGGAGGTGTGACCTGGGGTGTGAACAATCACCCAAGGCGGGTGTGCTTCCGTTGGGGGCCCCCAGCAGGAAGGAGCGTGCCATCGGAGACACTGGCAATCGTGGGGGATACAACCGCGATGGTTCAAAAAAAAAAAGAAAATGGAAAGAGCCTTTAGAAATTGATGTATTAGACAATAGTGTGTCTGAACAGAAAAATTTACAGACATCAAAGTTCCTTGTGGTGACCCGTACTGAGGAAGGACAATCCTTTTCGTCGGTGAACCCATTTATTATTCAAAAAGGGGTTGATGCCATTGCCGGCCCAGTTAAGACCTGCAACCGCCTACGTAATGGAACACTACTGTTAGAAACAGAAAGTGGCTCCCAGGCACAGCGGCTGCTTAAGGCTACTCTGCTCCACAGCTACCCGGTTCGTGTTGAGCTCCATCCGACCCTCAATTATTCCCGAGGGGTAGTCTTCTCGGCCAGTTTGGACGGTCTGACTGATGATGAACTGAAAGAATATCTGGCAGCTCAAGGCGTCGTTGCAGTACACAGGGTGACAAAAAAAGAGAACAATGTTGTAGTGCCCACTCGCACAGTGTTTCTGACCTTCGACCGAGTGGCTCTGCCGCCGAAGATCAAGGCAGGGTATGAGGTCGTCACAGTACGACCTTATATTCCTAACCCTACTCGGTGTTATCAGTGCCATCGATTTAACCACACAAGCCAGTCTTGTAAGAACCCGGTCATATGTGTCACCTGTGGTAAAGAGGCCCATGAGGGGATTTGTCCACCACCGTCCCCTCATTGCATAAATTGTAACGGGAATCATGCTGCTTCCTCCCGGGAATGTCCTGTGTTTGCTGATGAACGGGCCATCCAGGAAATCCGTGTAAAGGAAAAGGTTCCCATACAAGTTGCACGTAAAATGTACGCCAGTCGTAAGCCTAAGACCCCACCGCGTGGTAATTACAGTACTGTAGTTGCAACGCCTCCACCGACACGGGATATGGCCACACAGACTTGTGACCTACAGTTTACGACAGTAGTTGTCAAACAACCTACATCGACAACGGCGCCACGTTCAACGAAAAGTGTGAGTACCTCTAACAAATCTTCATCTTCAGCTGTGAAACCACAGATAGAGACGCGAAAGTCTAAGAAAGAGCATTCGCGCGAGGATTTCCTCCGCACCCCTACCAAAACATCTGAGCCAACCAAGGAGCTTCACCAGGGCTCCAAGAAATCAAATAGGGGGAAAACTCTCCCCCCTCCTACCTCACAATGTGACGATGGCATCCCATGGAAGCCTATAGTCTCTCCAGGTGCATCAGCCAAAGATGGGGCTGCCGACCACACTCACGCAGCTGCTGTGGTAACCTCTGAGAATATGGAGCAAGACCCTCCTGTCTCAGACACCACCAGTTGCGAACATTCGCACTGTGGCCCGCCGCCTTCGTCGGGCTGATGTCCACCTTCATCTCATTTTATCCCATTATGGATATTCTTCAATGGAACATTCGTGGTATCCGGTCGAATTGGACAGAACTGCAGCTTCTAACACGAACATATCATCCAATCATCTTCTCTCTACAGGAGACAAAATTGCTCCCTGGTACTCGAATTACTTTCCCACGCTACACTGCCGTTCGCTTTGACCTTCCTCCAGTGGCAGGAATTCCAGCCCACGGGGGCGTAATGTTGCTTATTCGGGATGACGTACACAGTACACCGGTCCCTTTGTGTACTCCAATACAAGCTGTTGCTGTCCGGATATATCTTCCTGGATTTGTCTTCACACTGTGCAATATTTACGCTCCTTCCTCTTTTCCCGTCACTAGATCAGATCTCCTAGATCTTATTGACCAGCTTCCGCGTCCGTTTTTGTTGGTGGGAGATTTCAATGCCCACCACCCCCTTTGGGGCTCCCCACGACCATGTCCACGGGGCTCCCTCCTGGCAGATATACTGAACCACCTTCAACTCATCTGCCTTAACACTGGTGAACCAACTTATCTTTCAGACACCACAAATACTTTCAGCCATATAGATCTAGCTATCTGCACTGCTCAGCTGGCACGGCGTCTTGAATGGTATGCTCTCTCAGACACACATTCGAGCGATCATTTTCCGTGTGTAATTCACCTAATGATGCCTGACATCCTTGAGCATCCACACCGCTGGCAGTTAACGAAAGCGGACTGGGAGCTCTACACGTCACTGGCGGATTTTGGTACTTACCATTATCCTAGTATAGACGACCAAGTGGAACACATTACCACAGTTATTCTGACAGCCGCGGAATGTTCCATCCCCTGCAAGACTTCCCACGCACGTCGTCCCCTTGTCCCGTGGTGGACCGCGGAATGCCGTGACGCTCTGCGAGCACGGCGACGTGCCCTTAGAATCTTCAAACAACGGCCCACGCTCGACAACTGCATCCGATACAAACGGCTGCGGGCCTATTGTCGTCGCCTCTTTCGCGACTGTAAACGCGCCAGTTGGCGCTCATTCACGGGCTCTTTTAATAGGTCTACCCCTTCCTCCATCATTTGGGGTAACCTTCGAAAAATTTCGGGCACTATGGCTCATTCCCCAATTCCCGGTCTGTGTGTCGCAACTGACACCGTCGTCGATCCTCCACAAATAGCCAACGCACTGGGTCGACATTTTGCAGAGGTGTCTAGCTCTTCACATTACACTGACGCTTTCCTAGCTAGGAACGGACGGTGGAGGCGACTCCATTGCCCTTTACCTCTCAGAACCGTGAATGCTACAATACCGAGTTTACTGTACGGGAGCTTCACCACGCACTCTCGTCTTCGCGGTCCTCCGCTCCAGGACCAGATGGCATTCACGTGGCGATGCTGCAACACCTTTCACCAACGAGCTTGCACTTCCTACTGGCCACCTACAACCGCATATGGATAGAAGGCACCTTTCCGCGACGCTGGCGTGAAGCCATAGTCATTCCCATACCAAAGCCTGGGAAGGACAAATGTCTCCCTTCCAGCTACCGCCCCATTTCTCTCACCAGTAGCAAGGTAATGGAACGCATGATTCACGGGCGCCTGGTATGGTGGCTTGAAACGCGACATCTCCTGTCTAATGTCCAATGTGGGTTTCGCAAGCACCGTTCTGCGGTGGATCATCTTGTTGCCCTATCTACCTCAGTAATGAATAACTTTTTACGGAAGCGCCAGACAGTAGTGGTGTTCTTTGATCTGGAAAAGGCATACGACACCTGCTGGAGGATGGGCATCCTCCGCACTCTGCATACATGGGGTTTTCGGGGTCGCCTGCCAATTTTTATCCGCGAATTTTTAACAGACCGTGTTTTTAAAGTGCGTGTTGGTTCGGTTTTATCGAGCACTTTTAATCAGGAGAACGGAGTCCCCCAGGGCTCGGTCCTGAGCGTTGTTTTATTTGCAGTGGCAATCAATTCTATAGCCGATCACCTTCCACTGGGAGTGTCGGCGTCCCTATTTGTTGACGACTTCGCGATCTACAGCAGCTCTGAGCAAACGGGTCTCCTGGAGCGGCGCCTCCAGCGGTGCCTAGACAATCTCCACGCGTGGAGTATGGACACTGGCTTTCGATTCTCAGCTGACAAGACAGTCTGCATGAACTTCTGGCGGCGGAAGGAGTTCCTTCCCCCGTCCCTTCGTCTGGGCCCCATAGTACTTCCATTTGTGGATACCACGACGTTCTTGGGACTTGTTCTCGACAGGAAGTTAAGTTGGTCTCCCCACATATCCCGTTTGGCAGCTCGCTGTACCCGCTCTCTCAATGTGCTGCGGGTGTTAAGTGGCACCTCGTGGGGAGCTGACAGGTCTACTCTCCTCCATCTGTATCGCACCATAGTTCGGTCCAAACTGGACTATGGTAGCATCGTTTATTCTTCGGCTCGACCATCCATACTGCGCCGCCTTAATACAATCCACCACCAAGGTCTCCGTCTGGCGACAGGAGCGTTTTATACTAGCCCCGTTGAGAGCCTCTATGCCGAGGCCGCCGAACTACCCCTTTCTTACCGTCGGGAACTCCTGCTTAGCCGTTACGCTAGTCGTTTGTCGTCCATGCGAGGACACCCGACGTACGCAGTTTTTTTTAACGACTCACTTGACAGTCTCTTCGCTCTGCGCCCGTCTGCTCTGCTACCACCGGGAGTACGCTTGCGTTCGCTACTCGGCCAGCTTGGCGTTACAATGCCTGCTATCTTCTCGGCTGGAGAGAGCACCTCTCCACCGTGGCGAAGCCCCGAAGTCCGTGTTAACTTTGATCTTCATTCTCTTCCAAAGGACTCCACACCTCGTTTCGTCTACCAGAGAGAATTTCACGCACTCCGGTTTAAATTTGATGACAATTTGTTCATTTACACTGATGGCTCAAAGACAGACCAGGGTGTTGGGTGTGCTTTTGTACTTGGCAACGTCTCGTTTAAATATCGTCTTCCTGAGTGGAGTTCCATTTTTACAGCTGAGCTGTATGCATTATACCAAGCCACACAATACGTCCGGCGACACTCGCTCAGTAAGACTGTCATTTGCTCGGACTCTCTGCGTGCTCTTTAGAGCCTCCGCACGCTATATCCTATTCATCCCCTGGTACAAAGCATCCGCAATTGCCTTACTTCTCTTTCAACGAGCGGAACTACGGTAACGTTTCTGTGGGTCCCTGGCCATGTGGGAGTGTTGGGGAATGAGGCTGCGGATACGGCTGCCAAGGAAGCAGTTCTCCTTCCTCGGCTATCTACCTTTTCCACCAGCTCTGATGACCTTCGCACTGGTATCTCCCAGCGTATTATCTCCCGTTGGTATCTACATTGGTCATCCCTGTCAGGGAACAAATTGCGAGCCATTAAACCTGTGCCTGATCTCTGGTCAACGTCATCTCGACCCTCCCGCCGAGAGGAGATTGTTCTGGCCCGGCTTCGTATTGGCCACTGCCGTTTTAGCCACCAGCATTTATTACGTGGTGGTCCTGCTCCCTTATGTGAGCACTGTGATGCACCTTTTACTGTGAACCATCTTTTAGTGCAATGTCCATTTTTTAACCGTCTCCGTCATGATCTGTGTTTCCCATTTGAATTGGCTGACATTTTAGCTGATGACCTGCAATCGGTTAACAGAGTTTTACTTTTTATACATCGTGCAAATATGGCGAAAGCCATTTAATTTCTAACCCCGGTTCTTTTTTACTATGGGCAGTGTTGGGCGCTAATGACCACAGCAGTTGTGCGCCCTAAAACCACAAAAAAAAAAAAAAAAAAAAGCATGTGGCTCCTGCCAGCCACTGAGAGCTACTTAAATCATTTTCCATGGAAAATGAGGTAGTGAATAACATTGGTTTGTGCGTTTTGTGTGTGATAAAATAAGCATTTTGAAGTACGTTAATAAAACAACTGAATGCAACGTTCATCCTATAGTACCCTTCTCCTATTCAGAAGTAGGAAAAAGTGGGTACAATAAGCAACTAAATGTTAGTATTAACTTATGTATCATGGGTATTTCCAATTTGCCTTCCTATCAACAAGTGGACGCCAGAAACTATTTCACAAGTAGAATGACATTTGGGAATCCCCTATTTGTATGAAGTACTTGTTATCAACGATTCATTTTGGAACACTTCATTAAAGTGTTAAATCTCAATGCGGGTAAGAACTAACCTAAGATAGGTACAGTGAATTCATTACAGAAATGTAGCAAGTATCCCGGACATTACCTGTTGTAAGGTGGACAGTTAGGTAAAAGACTAAAAATAGCAGGAACTTTTAAAAGAAGCCACATCACATGGAGAAAATATAAGGTCAGTTAATGA
Organism: Locusta migratoria; assembly: GCA_026315105.1. Taxonomy (NCBI): domain Eukaryota; kingdom Metazoa; phylum Arthropoda; class Insecta; order Orthoptera; family Acrididae; genus Locusta; species Locusta migratoria. The sequence continues at coordinate 48,774,233 of CM048753.1, read as the reverse complement.
AGACCCATCCTCCACAATATAGCAGGGCTGTTGTTGTTGTGTTGTCTTCAGTCCGCAGACTGGTTTGATGGAGCTCTCCACGCTACCCTGTCCTGTGCAAGTCTCTTCATCTGAGAATACGTTTGGCAACCTACATCCTTTTGAATCTGCTTACTGTATTCGTCCCTTCGTCTCCCTCAAGGATTTTTACCCCACACACTTCCTCCTGATGCTAAGTTGACGATTCCTTGATGTCTCAGAATGTGTCCAACCAATCTATCCCTTCTCTTAGTCAGGATATGCCACAAACTCCTTCTCTCCACGATTCGGTTGAGCACCTCCTCGTTAGTGACGTGATCTGCCCATCTAATTTTCATCATTCGTCTGTAGCACCACATTTCAAAAGCCTCTATCATCTTTTTATCTGAATTCCTTATCGTCCACATTTCACTCCCATACAATGCTACACTAAAGACATGTTTTCAGAAAGGACTTCCTAACATGTAATTCAATATTGGATGTTAACAAGTTTCGCTTCTTTAGAAACGCTTTTCTGCATTTAATATCTTCTTTAATTCGGCCATCCTAAGGTATCTTGCTACCCAAATAACAAAATTCATCTACTACTTTTACTGTCCCATTATCTAATCTAATTCCTTCAGCATCGCCTGATTTTTCTGACATTGCATTCCATTACCAACGTTTTACACTTGTTAATGTACATTATCTTATATCTTCCTTTCAAGACACTATCTATTCCATTCAATTGGTCTTCCAGATCTTTTGCGGTCTCTGAAAGAATTACGTCATCAGCAAACCGCAATGTTTTTATTTCTTCTCCCGGCACTTTAATGCCCTCTCCAAATTTCTCCTTCCATTCCATCACTGCCTGCTCAATGTACAGATTGAACAACATTGGGGAAAGACTACAACCCTGTCTTACTCCCTTCCCAACCTCTGCGTCTCTTTCTTACCCTTAGACTGTAATAACCGCTGTCTGGTTTTTGTATAGGTTGAATGTATCTCTTCGCTCTATATATTTTACTCCTGCGACCTTCAGAATTTGGAAGTGTATTCCAGTCGACATTGTCAAAAGCTTTCTCCAAATCGACAAACGCTAAAAACGTAAGTTTCCCTTTCCTTAGCTTATCTTCTAAGATAAGTCGTAATGTGAGAATTGCCTCCCGTGTTCCTACATTTCTCCTAAATCCAAACTGATCCTCCCAGAGGTCGGTTTCCTTAAGTTTTTCCATAAGTCTGTAAATAATTAGTGTTAGTGTTTTGCAGCCATGACTTATTAAACTGATAGTTCTGTGATTTTCACACGTCTGCACTTGCTTTCTTTGGAATTAGAATTACAATATTCTTGAAACTTCCTGGCAGATTAAAATTGTGTGCCGGATCCGGGACTCGAACCAGGGACCTTTGTCTTTCGCGGGCAAGTCGGAGGGTATTTCCCCGTCTCATACATCTTGCACACAAGGTGATACAATTTTTTCATGACTGGCTCTCCTAACGACATTAGCAGTTCAGACGGAATGTCATCTACTCCAGGGGCCTTGTTGAAAGTCCTTCAGCGCTCTGTCATTCTTCTCGCATATCTCATATCTCGTCTCTCATCTTCCTCCACTTCGTCTTCCATTTCTAGAATACTGGCTTCAAATTTTTCCTCTGTATAGGCCCTCTATATATTCCTTCCATAGTTCAGCTTTCCCCTCTTTGCTTAGTACTGGTTTTTCGTCAGAGTTCTTGATATTCATACAACTGCTTTTCTTGTCTCCAAATATCTCTTATTTTCCTGTAGGCGATATCTATCTTTCCCCAGTTACGAATTCTCCTACGGTTCTGCATTTGTCCTCCAGCCACTCCTGCTTAGCCAGTCTGCACTTCCTGTCAATCTGATTTTTCAGACGTTGGTAGTCCCTTTTCCTGTTTCACCCCCTGAATTTTTATATTTACTCCTCTAATCAAGTAAGTTCAGTATATCCTGTGTTATCCAGGGATTTCTATGAAGCCTTGTCCTTCTGCCTATATGGTCCTCTGCAGCCTTCACTAACCTATCTCGCAGAGCTACCCATTCTTCTCCTACTGTATTACTTTCCCCCGTTTCAGCCAATCCTTGCCTAATGCTCCCTCTGAAACTCTCAAAACCTCTGGTTCCTTCAATTTGTCCAGGTTCCATCTCCTAACCCTTCTACGTTTCTGCAGTCTCTTGAGTTTTAACCTGCAGTTCATAACCAATAAGTTAAGGTTAGTCTATATCTGCCCCTGGATATGTCTTACAGTTTAGAACCTGGTTTCTAAATTTATTCCTTACCATTATAAAGTCTGTTACATTCCAGTGTCTCCTGCTCTCTACCATGTATACAGCCTTCTTTTATGACGATTTAATCAGGTGTTTGTGATCATTAAATTGTGCTCTGCGCAAAATTCTACCAAGCGATCTCCTCTTTCATTCCTTTTTCTTCGTCCATATTCACCAGCAGGACAGAATAACAAAAATAACTCATTTCTCTTCCACTGTATTTCCTTTTATGTGCACACACCAACATAATTGTCGCAAGTTGGCCATGTAAGATGCAGTGTCAGCAGTATAATTTACTGCTTACAGTAAATTCCTTAACTTAATCTGTCAACCTTTTCAATCTCATCATTTTATACATTTCAAATTATGGTCACTAACCAATTAGGTACTATCCACAGTTCAATAACGTCTTTATCATATATGCTTACATGATAAGAACCTCATTGGTGCATCAGTTCCGATCACTTTCTGGTTTACTTATTTCAGTCAAAGAATAATAGCACTACTGGACAATTTAAGAAAACTCATTTGACTGGTTATACTATACCTGCAGAACTGCGGTGCAATGTTAAAATGTTTAATCTGCGGGACCAAACTTGGAGATGAAGTGCACGCGCGCGCAACTAACCTCTGGCAGAAGCATCCACACAGTTCTTGACATGGTGCCTAAAACCTCATGGCCATCCTCAAACAGCATAGTGTTTAACAATATCAAAAAACATACATTAGCAAGAATTATACTTAATGCATTTGATTTACATGTGAATATTAGAACACCATCAGGCAGGCAAGCAACAACAGTACACTATTTCAAGCATGTTAAAAACCTTACCTGTCAAAAGCAGGAGCCTCTGCCCTCAGTTTGTGTAAAGCACGGGAGGCTCTGCCCTCAGTTTGTGTAAAGCACGGGAGGCTCTGCCCTCAGTTTGTGTAAAGCACGGGAGGCTCTGCCCTCAGTTTGTGTAAAGCACGGGAGGCTCTGCCCTCAGTTTGTGTAAAGCACGGGAGGCTCTGCCCTCAGTTTGTGTAAAGCACGGGAGGCTCTGCCCTCAGTTTGTGTAAAGCACGGGAGGCTCTGCCCTCAGTTTGTGTAAAGCACGGGAGGCTCTGCCCTCAGTTTGTGTAAAGCACGGGAGGCTCTGCCCTCAGTTTGTGTAAAGCACGGGAGGCTCTGCCCTCAGTTTGTGTAAAGCACGGGAGGCTCTGCCCTCAGTTTGTGTAAAGCACGGGAGGCTCTGCCCTCAGTTTGTGTAAAGCACGGGAGGCTCTGCCCTCAGTTTGTGTAAAGCACGGGAGGCTCTGCCCTCAGTTTGTGTAAAGCACGGGAGGCTCTGCCCTCAGTTTGTGTAAAGCACGGGAGGCTCTGCCCTCAGTTTGTGTAAAGCACGGGAGGCTCTGCCCTCAGTTTGTGTAAAGCACGGGAGGCTCTGCCCTCAGTTTGTGTAAAGCACGGGAGGCTCTGCCCTCAGTTTGTGTAAAGCACGGGAGGCTCTGCCCTCAGTTTGTGTAAAGCACGGGAGGCTCTGCCCTCAGTTTGTGTAAAGCACGGGAGGCTCTGCCCTCAGTTTGTGTAAAGCACGGGAGGCTCTGCCCTCAGTTTGTGTAAAGCACGGGAGGCTCTGCCCTCAGTTTGTGTAAAGCACGGGAGGCTCTGCCCTCAGTTTGTGTAAAGCACGGGAGGCTCTGCCCTCAGTTTGTGTAAAGCACGGGAGGCTCTGCCCTCAGTTTGTATAAAGCACGGGAGGCTCTGCCCTCAGTTTGTATAAAGCACGGGAGGCTCTGCCCTCAGTTTGTATAAAGCACGGGAGGCTCTGCCCTCAGTTTGTATAAAGCACGGGAGGCTCTGCCCTCAGTTTGTATAAAGCACGGGAGGCTCTGCCCTCAGTTTGTATAAAGCACGGGAGGCTCTGCCCTCAGTTTGTATAAAGCACGGGAGGCTCTGCCCTCAGTTTGTATAAAGCACGGGAGGCTCTGCCCTCAGTTTGTATAAAGCACGGGAGGCTCTGCCCTCAGTTTGTATAAAGCACGGGAGGCTCTGCCCTCAGTTTGTATAAAGCACGGGAGGCTCTGCCCTCAGTTTGTATAAAGCACGGGAGGCTCTGCCCTCAGTTTGTATAAAGCACGGGAGGCTCTGCCCTCAGTTTGTATAAAGCACGGGAGGCTCTGCCCTCAGTTTGTATAAAGCACGGGAGGCTCTGCCCTCAGTTTGTATAAAGCACGGGAGGCTCTGCCCTCAGTTTGTATAAAGCACGGGAGGCTCTGCCCTCAGTTTGTATAAAGCACGGGAGGCTCTGCCCTCAGTTTGTATAAAGCACGGGAGGCTCTGCCCTCAGTTTGTATAAAGCACGGGAGGCTCTGCCCTCAGTTTGTATAAAGCACGGGAGGCTCTGCCCTCAGTTTGTATAAAGCACGGGAGGCTCTGCCCTCAGTTTGTATAAAGCACGGGAGGCTCTGCCCTCAGTTTGTATAAAGCACGGGAGGCTCTGCCCTCAGTTTGTATAAAGCACGGGAGGCTCTGCCCTCAGTTTGTATAAAGCACGGGAGGCTCTGCCCTCAGTTTGTATAAAGCACGGGAGGCTCTGCCCTCAGTTTGTATAAAGCACGGGAGGCTCTGCCCTCAGTTTGTATAAAGCACGGGAGGCTCTGCCCTCAGTTTGTATAAAGCACGGGAGGCTCTGCCCTCAGTTTGTATAAAGCACGGGAGGCTCTGCCCTCAGTTTGTATAAAGCACGGGAGGCTCTGCCCTCAGTTTGTATAAAGCACGGGAGGCTCTGCCCTCAGTTTGTATAAAGCACGGGAGGCTCTGCCCTCAGTTTGTATAAAGCACGGGAGGCTCTGCCCTCAGTTTGTATAAAGCACGGGAGGCTCTGCCCTCAGTTTGTATAAAGCACGGGAGGCTCTGCCCTCAGTTTGTATAAAGCACGGGAGGCTCTGCCCTCAGTTTGTATAAAGCACGGGAGGCTCTGCCCTCAGTTTGTATAAAGCACCTGAGGCTCTGCCCTCAGTTTGTATAAAGCACCTGAGGCTCTGCCCTCAGTTTGTATAAAGCACCTGAGGCTCTGCCCTCAGTTTGTATAAAGCACCTGAGGCTCTGCCCTCAGTTTGTATAAAGCACCTGAGGCTCTGCCCTCAGTTTGTATAAAGCACCTGAGGCTCTGCCCTCAGTTTGTATAAAGCACCTGAGGCTCTGCCCTCAGTTTGTATAAAGCACCTGAGGCTCTGCCCTCAGTTTGTATAAAGCACGGGAGGCTCTGCCCTCAGTTTGTATAAAGCACGGGAGGCTCTGCCCTCAGTTTGTATAAAGCACGGGAGGCTCTGCCCTCAGTTTGTATAAAGCACGGGAGGCTCTGCCCTCAGTTTGTATAAAGCACGGGAGGCTCTGCCCTCAGTTTGTATAAAGCACGGGAGGCTCTGCCCTCAGTTTGTATAAAGCACGGGAGGCTCTGCCCTCAGTTTGTATAAAGCACGGGAGGCTCTGCCCTCAGTTTGTATAAAGCACGGGAGGCTCTGCCCTCAGTTTGTATAAAGCACGGGAGGCTCTGCCCTCAGTTTGTATAAAGCACGGGAGGCTCTGCCCTCAGTTTGTATAAAGCACGGGAGGCTCTGCCCTCAGTTTGTATAAAGCACGGGAGGCTCTGCCCTCAGTTTGTATAAAGCACGGGAGGCTCTGCCCTCAGTTTGTATAAAGCACGGGAGGCTCTGCCCTCAGTTTGTATAAAGCACGGGAGGCTCTGCCCTCAGTTTGTATAAAGCACGGGAGGCTCTGCCCTCAGTTTGTATAAAGCACGGGAGGCTCTGCCCTCAGTTTGTATAAAGCACGGGAGGCTCTGCCCTCAGTTTGTATAAAGCACGGGAGGCTCTGCCCTCAGTTTGTATAAAGCACGGGAGGCTCTGCCCTCAGTTTGTATAAAGCACGGGAGGCTCTGCCCTCAGTTTGTATAAAGCACGGGAGGCTCTGCCCTCAGTTTGTATAAAGCACGGGAGGCTCTGCCCTCAGTTTGTATAAAGCACGGGAGGCTCTGCCCTCAGTTTGTATAAAGCACCTGAGGCTCTGCCCTCAGTTTGTATAAAGCACCTGAGGCTCTGCCCTCAGTTTGTGTAAAGCACCTGAGGCTCTGCCCTCAGTTTGTGTAAAGCACCTGAGGCTCTGCCCTCAGTTTGTGTAAAGCACCTGAGGCTCTGCCCTCAGTTTGTGTAAAGCACCTGAGGCTCTGCCCTCAGTTTGTGTAAAGCACGGGAGGCTCTGCCCTCAGTTTGTGTAAAGCACGGGAGGCTCTGCCCTCAGTTTGTGTAAAGCACGGGAGGCTCTGCCCTCAGTTTGTGTAAAGCACGGGAGGCTCTGCCCTCAGTTTGTGTAAAGCACGGGAGGCTCTGCCCTCAGTTTGTGTAAAGCACGGGAGGCTCTGCCCTCAGTTTGTGTAAAGCACGGGAGGCTCTGCCCTCAGTTTGTGTAAAGCACGGGAGGCTCTGCCCTCAGTTTGTGTAAAGCACGGGAGGCTCTGCCCTCAGTTTGTGTAGAGCACGGGAGGCTCTGCCCTCAGTTTGTGTAAAGCACGGGAGGCTCTGCCCTCAGTTTGTGTAAAGCACGGGAGGCTCTGCCCTCAGTTTGTGTAAAGCACGGGAGGCTCTGCCCTCAGTTTGTGTAAAGCACGGGAGGCTCTGCCCTCAGTTTGTGTAAAGCACGGGAGGCTCTGCCCTCAGTTTGTGTAAAGCACGGGAGGCTCTGCCCTCAGTTTGTGTAAAGCACGGGAGGCTCTGCCCTCAGTTTGTGTAAAGCACGGGAGGCTCTGCCCTCAGTTTGTGTAAAGCACGGGAGGCTCTGCCCTCAGTTTGTGTAAAGCACGGGAGGCTCTGCCCTCAGTTTGTGTAAAGCACGGGAGGCTCTGCCCTCAGTTTGTGTAAAGCACGGGAGGCTCTGCCCTCAGTTTGTGTAAAGCACGGGAGGCTCTGCCCTCAGTTTGTGTAAAGCACGGGAGGCTCTGCCCTCAGTTTGTGTAAAGCACGGGAGGCTCTGCCCTCAGTTTGTGTAAAGCACGGGAGGCTCTGCCCTCAGTTTGTGTAAAGCACGGGAGGCTCTGCCCTCAGTTTGTGTAAAGCACGGGAGGCTCTGCCCTCAGTTTGTGTAAAGCACGGGAGGCTCTGCCCTCAGTTTGTGTAAAGCACGGGAGGCTCTGCCCTCAGTTTGTGTAAAGCACGGGAGGCTCTGCCCTCAGTTTGTGTAAAGCACGGGAGGCTCTGCCCTCAGTTTGTGTAAAGCACGGGAGGCTCTGCCCTCAGTTTGTGTAAAGCACGGGAGGCTCTGCCCTCAGTTTGTGTAAAGCACGGGAGGCTCTGCCCTCAGTTTGTGTAAAGCACGGGAGGCTCTGCCCTCAGTTTGTGTAAAGCACGGGAGGCTCTGCCCTCAGTTTGTGTAAAGCACGGGAGGCTCTGCCCTCAGTTTGTGTAAAGCACGGGAGGCTCTGCCCTCAGTTTGTGTAAAGCACGGGAGGCTCTGCCCTCAGTTTGTGTAAAGCACGGGAGGCTCTGCCCTCAGTTTGTGTAAAGCACGGGAGGCTCTGCCCTCAGTTTGTGTAAAGCACGGGAGGCTCTGCCCTCAGTTTGTGTAAAGCACGGGAGGCTCTGCCCTCAGTTTGTGTAAAGCACGGGAGGCTCTGCCCTCAGTTTGTATAAAACACGGGAGGCTCTGCCCTCAGTTTGTATAAAACACGGGAGCCTCTGGATTTAAAGCACTCCTGTGGACACCTTTTACACTGCAAGTAAAATATTTGGATTGTTAGAATCACATTTAATATTTACACTAATACAGACATTGGACAGGTAATTAGCTATACATAGAGAAAAGTGCAGTGCAGCCAACAAATGGATCTGTAATTTGCACTATATTAAATGACACCGAACAGTTTGTTTTCATACACCAGTACAGGAAAGGGGTCAACTGAAGCACAGATACTATCCTTATGTATTTTCAAATAAACATTTTACTTTCACGCATCATCCTACCAAGCTCTATCCTAATAAAATACTAATCACTTTGATCGTCCACCTTCATGAACCACACACGTTGCAAAAGTGGGGCAGCTTGTGTGCCTCACAATACAGATATCCATACCGTAAATACAACCACAATTGTGGGGTATCTGTGAAAAGGATATACGAATTTGTGCTTCCTAAAAAGAGGCAATAACCTTTTCAGTAGTTACAGGGTAACAATTTTGGATGATTGAGCGAAGATACCTTTGCCATGCAGTTACTGTGAATAGCTGAAAGCAGGGGAAACTACGTTAATTACTTTTACTGAGGACATGCAACTCTACTGTATGAATATATGATGGTGGCATCTTCTTGAGTAAAATATTCCTGACGTAAGATAGTCCCCAATTCATATCCCTCGTGGAGAATATTGCCATTGAGAAAAAAACAGGCATACTATGGATTGGAGTGTGGAATGTTCTCTCTTAATCAGGTAGGTAAGTTAGATAATTTAAAAAAGAAATGGATATGTTTAGAGTAGGGAGTAGTAACGTTCAGTGGCAAGAACAGGTTTCTGGTCGGAGTACAGCATTATAAATACAAAATCAGTTGGTTGTATTACATGAGTAGGTCTAATACTTAATAAGAAAATCTCAATACAGGTGAACTATAAACAGCACAGATATTTTAGTAAATACATGAAGCAAAGAATGACCACCAGTGGTACAAGAGAATTAGCTGGAGATTCATTTAATTAAAATTTGTGCCATGGCCAGGGGCCCTATTCTGTATCTTTCGTACCGTTCGGTTCGGTGTGTTTTTCTCGGCGGTTACGTCAATTTCGGTTCGGTTGCGAAAATGGTTATTCTGTACGTTTCTGTGGCCTGCTACCGCCCGAAACGGCCACCGAAATTTCGAGCGCTGCACCGAAAGCCGCTGAGGTTTCGGTGAGGCCGTTTGGTTCGTTTCGGTGGGCTTGGATTGCGAAGATAAATTATTATTTTAGCAATGCTGTGTCGTTTTAAATTCCGATAATGATACATCTGTTGTTTTTTAAGTAGTAAGTAACTTTAAAACATTAATTTTCAAGGTTGTCTACAGATATTATCAAAATATTACGTTAAAATTGCTAGCGTTCTAGAGTTTAATATAACGATATAGCACTTCTGTAAACTCTATTGCAATAAACTTTATCTTAAAATACGCGTCTCGGTAATGTCTTTAATGCGCCGTTTCATTTATCTTGCAAACTCTCATATTACGGAAGTGTAAATACGAAATCCATCAAATACGGCGTCACCTTCGTTTTCGCCGTTCGCAAAGCTGTCGCGTCGTATTTGGCAAATTTTCGTATTTGTACGTGAGAATTACTCAAATATGCACTCCAGATACTCCACCGCATTGAAAATCTTCATAAAATGAGCCATTTTCACCGCAATCTTAAGACCTGTTGTGCCAACAAGCACGTTACCGACGTGTCTGAACGGTACTTAGTAGTGTTTTACAGTAGTTTTCCGTACAAACTGAGTATTTATTACTTACAAAAAACACTCTTACATCGTTTAAGTTAAAATGGAAAGGAAGTTTGTGAAGTTAGATAGTGGAAATCATACAAATTAGTAGCAGTATAAATAACCGATGATCATTCCGCAAAGAAGTGAATGGAAACAAAGACTGGCCTCTCTTGTAGACGCTGTGGTCTAGCGGTTGGTCGGGGGTTCGAATCCCCCCTCGGGCATGGATATTTGTGCCGTCCTAGTTCGTAAGTAGTTCATAAGTAGTTTGTAAGTTTAGGGACTGATGACCCCGTAGTTAAGTCCCATAAAATATGCAAACATTTGAACATTAAGCCGGGCGCCGTGGCTCAGCGCGCCCGGTCAGGGGGCCAAACGCCCTCTGTAATAAAAAAGCTGAGCCAAGAACACTTCGAACATCAACGAACAAATACGATCAACGTCCGCAATGAACAGAACTACCCAAAAAAAAAAAAAAAAAAAAAAAAAAAAAAAAAGCGGTTAAGGCGACAACCTCCTATCCTAAGTGTTTTAGGTTCGAATCCTTCCTGGTGCAAAATATTTTTTCACCAGTCATCTTGTTTGGAACACTTTTCTAGTCGTGTAAGAGAAGCATGATCTGCAATATTCTTTAGCATGTACATGTAAGAGCGAACGCCAGCAGTAGTTTCTTATACATCAGGGTTCACTCTTATTATAAAACAAAAGATGAAATTTCTGTGAGTGAAACAAACGTAGACTTTTATTTTTATTCATTTACTTTTTTAGTCTTGTTACAAATAATTCATGTGTGACTACTCTCAATGCTTGAAACGCAGCTTGAAACAAAGAAAAGTTTTCAGCCTTCATGTTGACGATCACATAATCTTCAAAATCAAATTTTGCGACAGTAAAGAAATATTTGCGACTGCTCTTCAACATCCGTATATGTTAACAGCCACTGAGCACTTGGATTCAAGATGGAATCAAACCTGACGTTTCAGGTTTTGTCCAAGTAACGACAGAAAATACTAAAACTGGTTATGAGTGAATCTAAAAAAAAATTCTTTAGCTTTCCCGCATCGGCAAACAACTGTTTTGTTATTAAAATATTGTACGGTCTTTCTTCAGTATAAAACCATTGACGCTTGTTAGAGCTGTCTCGACTAATATGCAATCCTTTTCGTTTCCCGAAACTTCCATGTACTTCCGTAGTGCCAAAATAAGAAGTTTTTCACTGCTAGCACTGCGCTCTCTCTGCTGCTAACGCCGCGTCTTCCCTCCCAGCGCGTTGAACTCGCGCCGCACCAATGAACCGCACAATTCTGCTCTCGTCTAGGACAAACGGTAGCACCTAACGTTTTCCAACAAACGGCAAAAATAAATTCAAACCTTTCCGAAACTTTTTCTCGCTTACACCCCCACAAAAAAATGTAAAGAGAAAAAGTTTGTCGCTTACTACATTTTGGACGTTGGTTTGGTAAAAGTTCTGCGCCAGACGTGGGATTTTAATTTATTACTTCACTATCACTGAATATATTGGCCGGAAAGTTTGCAGACATCGACAACATATAGCAATAAAGGCAATAATAAAATTATTTTGCTGTGCGACGCTTAGTTTAGGAGATACGGTGTGATAAACATAGAGTAGCGTGAATAAACAACTTTTCATAAAAGTTTAAATATTCTCTTTTTTCAGTGACAAAAAGTTTTAATTAAATTTTTAAAAAGTGTCAGTAGGTAGTTTTCGGAACACACTGTCGTGTTATGTCGCCAGATTATGAAATACACGACTTTCATTTTTTACATTTTTTGGGCTCTCTCTCACGGTAGGAAACGCAGCGAACGCCGGCAACGGCTGCCGTTCCCGCTGCTCGCCAGCAGTGCGCATGCGCGGAGAAGCAGTCAGGCACTTCTGATTGGCTGATGCCAGCGGATCTGGCAACAGCGCCACCGTGAGCTACGGTGTCCAGAAAGGCGTACCGAAACGCCACCGAAAGGCATACAGAATGAACTAACAGAGCTGCATCGATAACTCGACCCCTCGGTGCGCTCTCTGACCGAACCGAACTCTGGGGCGCCGAAAAGATACAGAATAGGGCCCCAGGATTCGAACCTTACTAGGTGGGCACTGTAACAACCATTGACGTAATAGATACAAAAACTGCCGGAATGTCTTAACATGTTGGCTGGCGGTGGCTACAGCAGGTGGTTCTGGCGCTCCTGACATTGCAGCAGTCAACATGTTAACGCATGTCTCCCTCCACAACACAAACTTAAATTCTGCCTCATGTTCCCTGCGTAAGTAGAATATATCACCCACCTAGTAGGCAGGTCCCAGGTTCAAATCCCAGCAATGACAAGCATTGCAGTTCAATGCCTCTCCTGCTGTTTAATAATTCTAATATATATTGATATAAAATGTCTGGACAAAGATTTATTATTTGATATTTACAGTAGTAAAAGTGTGTGTGCCAATTACTCTACAGATGACGAGTTTGGAGTAATTTAGGAGATGAAAGAAATTATACAAAAAATTGAGGAGGAGAAAATATTTAAATCGGAGAATGGAGTTCAGTAGTTAGAAAAAAGAGGAGAAATAGTATTTTATGTTCTTTTCCCCAGTCCGTCTATTATATACATGGAAGAAACCAGGTTTTAAACTGTTTTACTGACATCTAGTGGCAGATACAAACTACCGTAACTTTGGATTAAAATTTAAGAATGTGAAAAAGGTAGAATGGCGAAATGGAACCTTGACAAATTGAAAGTACCAGAGGTGCCGGAGTTTAAAGGGGAGCATCAGGCAGGGATTAATCAAAACGGGGGAAAGTAATACAGTAGAAGACACGTAGCTAGCTTTTAGTGAAGGCCACAGAGGATCATAATAGGTAGGACAGGGCGTAATAGGAATCACTGGGTGACAGGACAAACTGAACTTAATTCATGTAAGGGGAAAATATGAAAATGCAACAAGTGAAGCAGGCAAAATGCAGTATTGTATCGGTAATATCTTCACTACATACAAGAAGAATCTGACGGCACTGAAAGATTTGAGTCAAAGAAAGGCCCCTGGAATAGAAGATAATCTGCCTGAACTTCTGATATTAAGAGAGCCAGTCATGAAATGTGTTCCACCTCTTCAGCAACATATGTGATGGGGGGAGGGTGGGGGAGAATACCCTCAAACTACAAAAAGAATTTAATAATTGCAGTTCCAAAGAAAGTGCACATAAAAGTGAAAATGACAGATCAGTACTTTGCAACAAAGTTGTACCAAAGTAACATTTACAGATAAATTGAAAAACTGGTGGAATCCAACCTAGAGGAAGAGATTTAGGAGAAATGTAGGAACACATGATACTCGCAACTCGTCTTACGGAACAAGCGAAGAAAAACATTTTAGTTTTTGCAGATCTCGAGAGCTTTTGACAATATCACGGGTAAAGTTAGGAGCAGAGAGTTATATTCAACTTTTGCAAAAACACAGCAGCTACTAGAGTAAGGGCAGAAGTTTCAGTGGCTGGGAAGGGAATAACTCCAACTAGAAGTTATGTTTGCCGATGACATAGTAATTCTAACATGGATGTAAAAAGTCCTGAAAGAGCAACTGAACAGCGTGTTGAAATGGCGTATAAGATGAACAAAAGCAAAACAAGGGTAACGGATCGTAGTGGCAGAAAATCAGCTGATGCTGAAAAAATCAGGTAATGAGACAATATTATTAGTAAGTGAATGCGTAATTACGTTGCTGAAATGAAGATAAAAAATGCATAACGGCTATGGGAAGAACATTTCTGAAGAAGCTAAATTTAAACAAATATTGGATGTCAACAAATATTAGGAAGTGCTTAGTGAAAGCATCTGGTTTGAGTAGCATTGTATTGGGGTGAATGTGGATAAGGACTTCAGACAAAATGACAAAAGCTCTAACAAGGGGAACACCAAGTATGGTACCAACGGAATTTCATGGGTCGTAGGTATATTGTGAGGGAATTCAACACAACCAAGCTAAAAGGATTTGTTCCAATGGGCCTCGATATCTAAGAAAATCGAAAACAAATTCTCAGCAAATTACCACGCGTAACGTGTCTACTAAGACATGGCGGTTACCGCTCAGCGAGACAGCGTGGTGTAATCGGCAAGATGAGGCTCCCACGCAGGAGACGTGGGTTGAAGTCTGACATGGGTCAATTACTTTACACACCTGTCTGGTTATAAAAATACATGATTATGCACAATCATCATTCTTAGGTAAACGTTTGCAGTAAATGGTCAGCATAAACAGTATTTCGTTAGTACCTATATTTGGGCAACATTTAATACCTAGGTTTACAGTTCCCGACCGTGCTGTTTTCATCTACTCATATGAAGTGTACCCACGTGACGCATCCCTTGCAATGGGCGAAGAGGTTGCCGATGAAATACTTCACATGTTGGCAGACAGACAATTAGTTCACGCTAATAAACTCATAGGTGTCGACGAGATAGAATAACACCATACTTATACATCGGTTAATATTTTTATTAGCATTACGTTGACACATTTGTTTTGGTTTTTCAATCCTTTTAGGTCAATGGTCTGGAGGAATTCCCCCACAACATACCTGCGACCCATACTTGGTGTTCCCCTTGTGTGGTCCTACAGATGAATGAGATGATAAATTTCGGGAGAAAAGTGTTCATGGCATATCCCGACTAAGAAGGGATAGGATGGTGATACATCAAGGAGTCATATTAAAAGAAAGTGCGTGGGGTAAAAAACAAGTGACAGATACAGTAAGGACATGAAAGTGGATGTAATGTTGGCATTCTTGTTCATAGTCAAGGCTTTCACATAATAGGACAGCATAGAGCCGCACCAAACCAGTGTGCTGACAATAGCAACAATCACCACCACCGCTGACAGTTCAGTGTCATATTATTGGCATAACACCGTGTCGAAACAGTTCTGTGCTTACTGCGTAGTTTTGATCTGTATTCCAGAATTTTTCCATAATTGTGTAGTATTCCCCCCCCCCCCTCACCATAATTGACATCTTTAGTCAAAGCAGACAAGTGCTACGAGGACTTTCAGTGCTGCCCAAGTAAGGAATCTTGAGATACCACAATACTATCAAAGCAGGTTGCATATGTAGGTGGTTACAAAACCAAATAAGATAAACTTTTGGAATACAGTCTTTCACTACTGTAATTTTTCACACAGTATTAATGACTTCAAAGCCTAGAGCCCTCCTACTGCATATTATGTCAATAACATTGGATTGGTAAGACAAGTGGTATTTTTGAGGAAGCATTGAAGTGTGTAGTTTCCTTAGTTACACAATGCCTGAATAAAAAGGTAAATTCGCATTACAGTACTAGGTTTCATAAGCCCTATTGTGGAACACTATTTGAACATTACTAATAACTTTGCAACAAATATTGTTATAGTGAACTGCATACTTGGTAGCAAACATATCCACAAACACTTGTTAACATTAAGCAGCACTTCACCTAGCAGAGCCAAAAGTACACGTACTGTTTATGGAAGCAATTTTGTAAACATTAAGAAAAACAGCAGGATTGCCCAATGAAAACTATGTGGCAACAATGGTGCATCATTATGCCATCTGTGGTAAAAAAATGCTCTTTGGGTGATGGCAGTTTCTGCACAACATGCAGATGGTTGTAATTTTGTGATGAATTATGGGAAGCATGCTTTGCCTTTCATAATGTAAATCCAGACAGACAAAAATCTAGTGTTTTGTAAACGCTTGTCACTTAACATGCTACCACATGTTTAACGTAATACAAAGAAAAATCATAAAATCTCAGGAGACACTAAAGATACCTGATCAGTAGGACTGAATGTGTCAGCTGTTCGTTCTGGGTGTGACTTTCTCTCTCGTCATGTTTCCGAAGAAAAATGTGATGAAATATTAGATTTTGACCATACTCTAAAGAAATTAGCATTGCATAGTGTTAAGAGTGATCTCTTCAATCAGAATGTGCAATTGAAATTATGGAGCTAGGCAGATGAATGGGTGAACTGAAATTTATCTGTACTGCCATGAATCACAAACATGCACTGCAACACCATACAATCACTTCAATACTACATGTTTATTTGAATTTCACATAACGATTTAAACATTAGTATTATGCTATTAGCTTCCCGCCTAAGAAGTTATAGTGAAATATTTTCAAAAACAAAGTTATTTACAAAATAAATCACACCTGATTTCTGGTGAAGATGGGATAACACACTCTTCTGTGACTAATCTGTCTGCCTTGTCAGGATACTGCAAAAGTGTCTATTACTATTGACACTTTCTCCAGAAACACACAAAATGAAATTTACGGCAATTTTACATTGTACAGTTCATTTTGTACTATGAAAGTGTGGAACTGCAGTGGAGGACTGAGGGGTAAAGATTAGCTAGAACAGAAAACCATACGAATTAAAATGCAACTGTTTTCATACTAAGGTATGAAGTCATCATCAACAGAGACTTATTATGCCTTTCAGCGTTCAGTCTAAAGCATAGTACCTCTAAAATTCCTCCATGATCCCCTATTCAATACTAACATTGATGCCTCGTTTGTTACGCCTTTCACTTCAAAATCATTCTGCACCGAATCTAAGAACTTTTTCTTGGTCTACCTCGAATCCTTACCCTCCGCTGCCGAGCTCATGGGTCTCTTAGGTAACCTTGCTTCTCCCAAGCGTCTAACATGACCCCACCATCTCTCTGTTCGCTCCAACTGCTTCATCTATGGTGTTCATTCTCAGTTTTTCTTTGATTTCCTCATTATGGACACCCTCCTGCCATTGTTCCCATCTATTAGTGCCTGCAATCATTCTTGCTACTTTCATATTAGTAACCTCTATCTTATGAATAAGGTAACCTGTATCCACCCAACTTTCTCTCCCATACAACAGAGTTGGTGCACTGCTAACTTAGTCCTGGTACTGACTTCCTTCTTGCAGAAGAGAGAGCTTAGCTGAGCACTCACTGCATTAGCTTTGCTGCCCCTCGATTCCAGTTCTTTCACGATGTTGCCATCCTGTGAGAAAATACATCCCAGGTACTTGAAACTGTCTACCTGTTCTTTCTTCCTCCTATTTGGCACTCAATATGTTTAAATCTCTTTCCCACAGACATTACTTTCGTTTGGAGATATTGATCTTCATATTATAATCCTTGCACCTTTGATCAAGCTCTGAAATATTAGTTAGCAACCTTTCAATCGAACTGGCTATTAAGACAGTCATCCGCATATGCGAGACTGCTTGTTTTGTTACTACCTATTTTAATCCCGCCTTGCCAGTCTGTTTTCAACACATGATCCATGAATAGTGGTGACAGGTTACAGCCTTGTCTTACCCCTGAAACTACCCTGAACCATGAGCTTAATTTGCCATCTACTCTGCTGCCTTGACAGTCTACATAAAGCCTTTTAATTGCCTGCAGAAGTTTGCCTCCTATACCATAATCTCGTAGGACTGACAGTAACTTCCTCCTATGAACACGGTCATAAGCCTTTTCTAGATCTAGTTGGGATACCAGTTACTTTGATTATGTCGGAGATGCCCAACCTTATTCAAGAGTCGTGGCCACCTTTGTGCTCGGATGGCAAAGACTACCAAATCCTCCGGTTAGTCCCTCAACTGTGGGGCCTTGAGCAAGTAAGGCTAGCAACCTGCTTCCCAGGTTCTTAAATATCATGCTGGCAACATTCAGGTATGAAGAAGCTAACAAAAAATGTCAGTCTGAAAAGAATAAGACTTTCTACCATGTGTATTTTGACTGTTTATATTGACATTTAGTTTATAAATAGAAACCCATACCAGCAAATCTACCGTTGTTCAATTCCCGAGAATTTAAAATAGAGGAAATATGCCCAGGAAATATTCCCAGGGAATATTGCCAGCAATATTTACGAAATTCATAAATTCCCAGGATTTGATGATTAATTAGCCAGTTAGCTCAAAACTAAACAGGTGAAAGGCACTAACAAAAATTGAAATATATCTTAAAAATTTCTTAGGAATTTATAGTTTTGTAAATGAAACTGTTGAATTAATAGGTAAACGAACTGTTATTAAAAGAAACACTTAAATGTTAAAAAATATAATTGAACAAAAAATGCAGAAAAATAGCCAGAAATACAAACGTTATGGAAATCAAAACTACTAAAAGGCAAAAGGTTTAATACAGCAACTTTTCATATTCAGTCCTAGTCACCATCACTGTCCATTAAAGCATCAACATTTCCAACTCCAAAAAAAGTCATTGTTACAGTCAGTGTCATCTTTAGTCTCAAGGACTACTCCTTCCTCTTCTCCACCCCCCCCCCCACACTGCCCCAGGGGGGGCTCACTGCTCTCTGTGGCGAGTAGAGTACGTGCATAGCGAGCACAGGGGCACAGCCTTTGTGGCACTTTCCTTTCTGTGCTACATGACGCTTCTCCTCTCCTTTTCCCCCTCTCTTGGCGGACTCAGTTGTGTGCATCCTTCGGTGAACCTAAGTTGTAATTTTTTTGGTTTCAGCTCTTCTCCCACCTTTATTTGCCTCATCAGCGTTTGAGGCTTCACCTCCTACTATTTATTCCTTCTTCCTCCCTGTACACACCTGAAGGCCACCCATACGGGTGACTGGTTATTGCGTAAGTCCCAGCCCCGCTGGCATGTAGGGTGCGTGCTTACTCCCTGGTGAAGGCTAGGCCCAGAGAGGGGCGATTTCCTGCGCTGATACCTTCCTGATTCGCCGGTTGGTCCCTCCGTCTGTAGATCTGTAGATCGGGAGGTGTGACCTGGGGTGGCAACAATCACCCAAGGCGGGTGTGCTTCTGTTGGGGCTCCCCCAGCAGGAAGGAGCGTGCCATAGCAGACACTGGCAATCGTGGGGGATACATCCGTGATGGTTTCCCACAGGAAAAGAGTCTAACGAAGTTGGACATACTGGACAATAGTGTACCTGAAGTGATGACTTTCATTGACACCTTGTGGTTACCCGTACTGAGGATGGACAATCCTTCTCGTCCGTAAACCCATTTATAATTGAGAAACGGGTTGACGCCATTGCTGGCGTACTAGGGGGCACTACTATTGGAAACAGAAAGTGGCTTCCTGGCGCAACTGCTGCTCAAGGCTGATTTGCTCCATAGTTACCTGGTTCTTGAGGGGTAGTCTATTCAGCCTGTTGGGACGGTCTGACTGAGGATGGATTAAAGGACTATCTGGCAGGGCAATGCGTCATCGCAGTACAGTGCTGAGAAAAGAGAACAGCGTTTTAGTCACCACTCGCACAGTGTTCTTGACCTTCGACATAGTGGCTCTGCCGCCAAAGATCAAGGCAGGTTATGAGGTAGTCACAGTACGACCTTATATCCCTAAACCTACTCGGTGTTACCAGTGCCATCACTTTAGTCGTGCAAAAACCTGGTAACATGTCATCTGTGGTAAAGATGCACACCAGGGGAATTGTCTACCACCGTCCTGTCACTGCATAAATTTCAACGTGAATCCTTGTGCCTCCTCTTGGGGAATGTCCCGTATTTGCTGATGAATGGGCCATACAGGAAATACTTAAAGGAGAAGGTTCCTATACAAGTTGCACGTAAGATGTACGCCAGTAGTAAGACAAATACCTCACCACGTGGTAACTATAGTACTGGAGTTGCAGTGCCTCCACTAATATGGGTCATGGCCAGACAGATGCCTGACCTACAGTTTGACGAGTATAGTTGTAAACGGTCTACATCGACAATGGTGTAAAGTTTGACGAAAAGTGTGAATAGCTCTCCGAAATCATCTTCAGCTGTAAAACCACCGATCGAGACACGTAAGTCGGAGTATTTGCGCGACAATTTCCTCCGCACCCCCTTCCAAAACTTCAGGATAAAAAGCAATTTCACCAGGGCTCAAAGAAGTCAGGTAGGGGAAACCCCACCCCCCCCTTCTACCTCAAAATGCGACGATGGCATTCCCTGGAAGCCTATAGTCTCTTCAGGTGCATCAGCTAAAGATGGGGCTGCCGACCACCCTCACGCGGCTGCTGTGGTCACCTCTGAGAACATGGAGCAAGACCCTCCCGTCTGACACCACCAGTTGCGAACTTTCGCATTGTGGCCCGCCGTCTTCGTCGGGCTGACGTCCACCTCTAATTCATATTATCCTACTATGGATATTCAATGGAACATTCGTCATTCGGTCAAACTGGGCAGAACTGCAACTTCTTATGCGAACATATCACCCAATTCTTCTCTCTCCAGGAGACCAAATTGCTCCCTGGTACTCAAATTACTTTCCCACACTACACTGCCGTTCACTTTGACTTCTTTCTGTGACAGGAATTTCAGCCCACAGGGGCGTAATGTTGCACATTCGGGATGATGTACACAATACACGAGTCTCCTCGTGTACTCCACAAGCTGCCACCGTTCGGATAAACCTTCATGGATTTATCTTCACACTGTGCAATATTTACGCTCCTTCCTCCTTTCCAGTCACTAGGTCTGATCTTCTAAAAATTGACCAGCTTCCATGTCCGTTTTTGTTGGTGGGAGATTTCAACACCCACCACCACCACCACCACCACCACCACCTTTGGCGCTCACCACGACCATTTCCAGGCTCCCTGCTGGCAGATATACTGAACCACCTTCAGCTCATCTGCCTTTATACTGGTGAACCAACGTATCTTTATATCTTTCGGACTCCGCAAACACTTTCAGCCATGTAGATCTGCACTGCTCAGCTGGAACGGCATCTTGAATTGTCTGGTCTGACACACATTCGAGCGATCATTTTCCATGTGTAATTCACCTGACGACGCTTGGTACCCTTCAGCTTCCACACTGCTGGCAGATAACCAAAGCGGATTGGGAGCTCTATTCGCCACTGGCGGGTTTCGGTACTCATCAATTTCCCCGTGCAGAGGACCAAGTGGAACACCATACCAGTTGTCACAGCTGCGGAATGTTCCATCCCCTGTAAGACAACCCAAGCATGTTGAAAAAAGTACTCAATTTGTGCAACTAAAACTAAAATACTGATAAAAATTCTATAAACTTGCTTCTCTAAGATACTCTGCTAGTTAAACAGTTAAGTTGGTGGTTACTCCATTTTGGTAGTAACTGGACTATTGAATTCTATATGAATTATCATGACAGTACATATTATAAATTGCTCTCATATACACAAGCTCTACATTCTCTGAAACATGGTAGGGTTCAAGGTAACACCTTTAAAACTTTCAGCTTTTCCCACATTTCAATCCTTCAGGCAGGTTGTTTAACTATGGCTTTCTAGGGGGCAACAAAATTGATTTTAAATACTTCATTTCAATAATACTTCATTTCAATAATGATGGCAGTTCAGAATTAAAAAAATTCTTACATTAAACATGGAGGATAAATTTAGTAGTCAGTTAAGGAACCACAACTAATGGTGCATGAATTACATGATGATATTTTTAGAGTATTTTGTTAAATAGAAACCTGGAATTATTGTAAAGGGCTAAAATTTTAGTAACAAAATTTGTACGGAAAGTCGTTTGAGCTGGTACCATTAGTGTTTTTTCTCCAATCAGTAAAACATAGTTGTGATGCTGTTACTTTCAGTTAAACAATTTTGACTTAATTGTACTGGTAGGACATTAAATGTTTCCTGATATTTATTGTAGCCAGCAATGATTCTAGAATCAAAGGTTCCTGCCTATGATGTGTGTTCATACCAAAATAGTTTGAGATGTTTCTATATAAAAGTTATGTTTTTAAGGTTGTAGTAAACTAATATATTACCATACCATCACAGTTGACAGTTGCTTTTGCGATACTACAGTTTGTGCGCATTTTTACTGTTCTGTTGTTAATCTCCTGTATTACATGGTTCTAAATCCTTAAATTCATTCTGTACTGAGGATTTTGTTTCTCAATTCCAAAGATTGTTAAAGGCCTGTTATGAACAAATCTGTAGTTTTCATCCTTCAAAAATTGACTGGTGAGGGTTAAGCAATTGCTTTTTCTATACTGCATAAAAC
Source organism: Locusta migratoria (assembly GCA_026315105.1). Classification (NCBI taxonomy): domain Eukaryota; kingdom Metazoa; phylum Arthropoda; class Insecta; order Orthoptera; family Acrididae; genus Locusta; species Locusta migratoria. The sequence continues at coordinate 48,752,456 of CM048753.1, read as the reverse complement.
AAGGTATCAGCATTCTGTTCTTAAAGCTCCTCACTGAGGCACAACTACATAATTTAGTTAAATTACTTTCATGATGTGTATGTCAATAATTTGTAACATTTCTCTATTAACACTAGATATAAAACAGTAAGGTTCTGTGACGAACACCTCTGAGATGAAAACTAGTATACAGTGCTGCAGTTACCACTCAGTGATATAAAAAGTAATGTAATTCATATTAAGAAATACTATTTCCTTTCTTTCGCTGGTGTGTGGCTTCACCCTTCATGCTATGATTCATGGGGTCTTAATGGTATTGCTGACAAATATTAACCAAGCATTTAGGATAAATAAGTGTGTAATATATTGAGAAATTTGCTTCATTTCTTCAAAAGCATTGAGAGTGGCATAAGAGTTGTGAGAAGACACTTTATTACATTAACTATTGGTTAATATGAAGATGCTTTGCCAAGATCTCTAACTGCTCTTATGAAAACAAATTTCAAAGCAGTCTAACCAGATGGTCTGTTGAAAGAACCAAAAATTGTAAAAAGTCTGATCTAGGTAAAGAATTGTCTAGTCAGTAATACAAAGACTTCTAGTATTTAAATTAACCACTGTTAAGTATTTGTTACATTTTTCAACACATTTAACTGTTCATGGTTGTATACAGTCATGTGTAAGCTGTACAGAATGTGATCCAATAATACAATGCAAACTACATTTTAAGTTAGACATACATGTCCTTTGCCATTCTGTATAGTCCTCACAGTTACCATCAACACCCTTATTGTGGCCAATTGTCTACGTAAACATTTGTAGTAAACCAGTACTCAAAACATATTTAGACGTCAAATACATCTGAAGAGATAAATTACTTACCAAAGTGATGTGCTGCTTTTGTGTGTGCTTCACTTGCTAATTTACTTCACTTAACTGCTAATTTGTTTTTCTATTACCACTTTTAAAAAGTTTAATGTAACATACTACGAACGTGCTCCCCAGTTACGTTCTGCAAACAGATTATAATTATAATTATTATAATAATAATTATTATTATTACAACATATTTGTCAATCTTTCTAAATTTAGTGTTACAAGTTTCTTCATATGTTTGCTACGAATCTAATCAGTATAGAATGAAGTATGTATGCAGGTACATCATCTGGTGGCTAAAATGCCATTAAGAATTAACAAATGATACATGGCTAAAATAATAATTAAATCCATAAAGAGGATGTTCGTAATTTAGTACATATTACTTGTTAATCTAGATGTAAAGAAACTCACTGTCATAAATGAGTCACTTGAAAAATTACATGGAAGCAGTTACCATGGTGCAAGAATTACAGCAGAGAAATAAGTTATCACTTAAAGAATACTAGCTCATAAGTTTCCTGCACAATGAGAAACTGTTTGCCCATTTATGAAACATTGTACCTCATAAAAGGCATTGTAGTTTACTCAATTACTCCATAAACACCTGCCTTAGAAAATAGTGGGTGACACATAACTCACAATAAAGTGGCTTGCTGAGCTGCTTACACAAACAACCATTATTGATATTTCAAATGGATTTTCTATTGTTACAATTTTTCCTTGGAAAATATTCAGTTTTTCTGGCTGGAGTGTACTACAGAAGCCATTCCAGCTTATTGGAACTATAATTATTTAGAAACTATTTTCTCCCTAATAATGCAATAAACATTATTTTTGAGTGTTTCCAATATTAGCCCATAATATTCTTTTAATTGTTTGTAATATATAGGTGATTGAGGGATTTGTTTCTGTAGCTTGCAAGTTGTATACACTCTAAAGTATGTAATCAAAACCTAATAACGTATTTGCATTGTAAGAGAAATTTTGTCAATGTTTCAGTTCATATGTAAGTGAGCACTTACTGTCACTGTATGTATGTATGTATATACATCTGCAATAAGCTGCTTACCACTGGCATTGTCAAGTGTAAGGAATTATTCATCCTAAACACGGTTTGCTCAATAGGCAGTTATCAATAAATGATTTTTTCTTACTACTGGCCACCCCATAAGAGAAAGTGGGAAAGCAAGTAAGCCAAATTGGAAGCAGTCTTACTTTAGCTGACCTCTAGTTTCTTTGATCCAGACTGTATTAAATTTACAAGCCAAAGCATGTGTTTATTTTTCATTTCATTATTCCATATTGTAAAGTGTAGTATTAAAGGTTTCATACTGACTACATTGGTTGCCAAAGCTACTGTTACACTATTACCGATTTCTGATGAACGAGCTGTTTGCCTAGGTTTTAAGTTTTATAAACTTAAATGACAGTGGAACAGGTATATTAAATCATCTACAATTGGTCTAGTTTTTAAAATAAAATTTCGTTGGAACAATTTTAATGTTTGATTCTTAAAAAGAAACATTAATTTATACATAAATTCATATACTGTCCAATACAGAATGTATGATTTTGTATATAAATGCAGCTTAATTCAGTCGAACCAGATTATTTACATTCCTTTTCATTATGTATCCATAGTGATGGTCTGATTGCTCAGTATAGTTGTATATAGATGAGTTTGTTACAGATAAGATTACTACTTTAACAGCTTATGTAATATAAACAGTCATGTAGCAGTAGTTACGACAAAAGTGGTACCATAATATTAGATGATTAGGTTGCATTGGTTATTATTTGCATGTATCCATTGTTACCACGAAAACTGTATCGCTTTGCATGAAAGTTAATGTTGTATCCATTGCAGCAACAGTTTTATATGTTAGAAAACATCCACAAGTTCCAAGGTTTCCGATTCATTCAAAACCGGTTTCGAATGATATTTGTCCTTCTTAAAGTATCTGTATGAAAAAGTTAACATACTGTAAATTTTATGTAATATTTGTATTTTCAGGAATACAAAAGTTCCTGTACAGATGCCTGAAGGTCAATATTTGCTTGAAACTGAAGTTGCAGATTTAGTCAACCTAACTGGTTGCTGTTTACTATTCTAATGTACAGTACTAAATTTAATAATTTTTTTTCTTTGACAGTTGACATATCATGTACTGATTGTCTTTGACTAATAGCAAGTTGTGTTGCAATATCCATCCTTGATTTTTGTATGTTGAATATTTCTTGAGGGTCTTAAAACTGTAAAAGAATGTCACTGTAATACAGCTAATGGTTGCAATGCTGTAAATTCTTTGTTTAAAGATGTACACACACCTGTGTACTTTGCAAAACAAAATTTGGTGGAGTGATAACTTCACACAATTCTGTATGCTCTCAGATATTTCTTCTTAACCATAGGATTGATGTACCCAGAAATTATATTCGCAGGGATGTATCTCAGCTGTGTCAAATGTTAATTTTGTGAAAACATCAGTGTACACAAATTGCGACATAATGCTCCTGCAAAAACTGCAATCCCATTAAAATCTGCTGCTTATCACTTAGTGAAATGTAATAATGAAAGATTGTGGTCTGTAATCCTTAATACATCTTTCAGTAAAATAGACCTTTCGCTAATAAGCTCTTATCTGACCTTACTTGCTCTTGTTCTTTTTTTCTGTCAGCCTCTCTTGGCCAACTCTTGTTTCTTCGACCCCGACGGTATTAGGTTGTGAGGCCCGAGGGTGTCTTTCATTTTCATTCTCTAATTCACTTCCAAAGAGTGTAAATTCAGATTTGATCTTCGTTGCCTGTCAAGAAATGAATGTCCTGATTTTTGCAGTGCTACTACCATCATTTAGTCATAAGCTACACAAGGAAAGCTGTCTGAAGTGAAGCACAGTAAATGGAGAAAGATGAATTCTACATGTGGAAACTTCTTTACAAGCAGGATGTAAACCACAGAATGATACATGGACCTGTGATTTAATTATGAAGATCATAATTTAGAAAATCGAGCCTGCAGTCCTGTATTACCAACATTCAGTGATGGTGGTTCAAATAAAATGACAGCAGACGGTATCCTGATGTCTTTTATTTGTTGAACAGATAAGTCAGATGTGTAAAAAAAATTGGTTCCTTTTGTGGAACAGACTGGACATAACCAAGGATCCAAAAAAGAATTTCGTTGCTGTCAGATTACTAGTCAAAATGCCACATCTGAGAGTGTTAAAAATATCATGAGTGCCATGCAGGAGTGTTGGTTTAGATGGCCTGAAGTTAAACTTCAGAAGCTGCAGACACCCCTGCACTGATAAACATGTTAAAATCTTCCTAGAACAGTAATTGAGCACTGATTACTCGGCTCACCTGCTAGCAGCAGAATGAGGTGCTGCCAACTTTACAAGTGTCCTTAATTGCCTTAACTTGCTGTTGTCTTATGGAAGGAACTTCAGCTGCCTGTGATGAAACATCCTGTCAAAGTATGTTACGCCGGACATAATCAGCAGGCTCCTTACAGATACGTCTGCTGCAGCTTCCTTAAAAATCTGACCACAAACTGGATACCATAGCATAAATAGTTCAGTGCCCTGACTAGACAAAGAATTTTCTAGCGCACTGCAATGTAGTATTTGTGGCACATAAGGGTATCAGGAAGAGTTTTTGATTGGCTGGTGTCTTTAAGAACAGTGAAAGATTTCTTTTCCTGACTTAAAACATCCAGCTCAAAATTTGTACAGTGTTAAATGCAAGCAGTATATTGGAACTTCAAACCGCGAAGTTGCAAGTGTTAGATGAGCCAGTGAGACAAAGTTGTCAGTTCTATGAGAGTGACGTTCCAGTGCCCTGTAGCAGCTAAGAGATTGACAGTGGAAATTTGTACAACATGGTTCTCGTGGTAGTGTTTCACCAGAAGAGTAAATGGCTTGGTGTCACAAAAGTGGTGACCACCCACTCGACAGTCTTTACACTGGACTCATTTCAACCAAAGAACGAGGAGAATCCATGACACCAACATTGCCAATACACAATTACTATCACTTTTCCCGTTATATAATACATGACAAGATCAGGCAGAACAAAACTTTCACGATGTCCTTAGGCAGACTGTGGAAAATGTAACTCACAATATAGGTATATGTAGTTTAATAAAATGTTAGTATTGTAAAGATTTTCTAATTACAGGTTAAACTCCAAAACTGTAGAATAAGACTGGTTTGAATATAACGGCCTGTTACTCCATGAAACAAAAAATAATTCTTGTATGATGGCTCGGCAGTGCACCATGATTGTAAAAATTGTGTGAAAGAAGTCACTTTGGCACCAGCATGGTATTTGACACAAAAATGGTGAAGTTTATTAGCTTATTTTTGCACAATGTTTAGCATCACTAAATTTTGTTGTAATATAAAAACACAAAGCAGTGAAGTTTTTTCTACTACTAGCTTGCTGTGGTTATTTTAAAATAATGTATGCAACTTGCAATGTACAATGTTTTGCTAGAAATACCTCTGGATAACTTCTCCATTGCCAATTTGTTTTTCTAGCATTTGCTTTAGTACTAAGAATATGTAGTGTAATTATGATTCTGTAATACAATTCTTCGTAAAACATGATTTCATGAATGTAGAGCTATAATACTTCTAATGGAGTGTTAACTCGTACAACATTGAAATTAAAGGAAAGCCCGTTTGCTAGTACATAGTACCAAATGTATTACTCAATGTTACTGATCTTCACTATTGTAAATTCAATGCACACTACCTCCAGTAGGATCAGTTCCCCTTCCAAAAGTCTGTAATATGAAATGTGAAACACGCTTCATTAGTAAAAATGTAGAGCAAATATTTCATTAGACAATAAAACCTCGGGAGATGTCCTTTACATCTTATTTACAAACATCACTTTGTAAGTAGTGATTGTATTAAATTGTCATAATAGAAAATTTAATGTTGGTTATATTGGTCTTTGTGGAAATAGTTAACATTTAACTAATGTAAAGAACACAGTTCAGGGCTTTCTAGACGTTTTACATTTTCTTTGGTATATGTAAAGATATATTGTGTTCTTCAGTCCGCAGACTGGTTTGATTCACCCCCCCCCACCCCACAGGAAAAGGAAATGTAAAGTGTCTCACGAAGTTACATATACTGGACAATAATATACCTTAACAGATGTCCTTACCATAGACATCTAAGTTCCTTGTGGTTACCTGTACTGAGGAAGGACAATCCTTCTCGTCGGTAAATCCATTTATAATTGAGAAAGATGTTGCCGCCATTGCTGGCCCATTTACATCCTGCACACGTTTGCGTAATGGGACACTACTACTGAAAACACAGTAGCACCCAGGCGCAACGGTTGCTCAAGGCTAATTTGCTCCATAGTTCCCTGGTTCGTGTTGCGCTGCATCCAACCATCAATTATTCCCGAGGGGGTAGTCTACTCAACCTGTTTGGTTGGTCTGGTCTGAGGATGAATTAAAGCACTATCCGGCAGTGCAAAGCATCATCGCAATGCACAGAGTGATGAAAAAGAACGTTTCAGTTCCGACTCGTACAGTGTTCTTGACCTTTGACCGAGTGGCTCTGCCAACGGACATCAAGGCAGGATATGAGGTAGTACAGTACGACCTTATATCCCTAACCCTATTCGGTGTTACCAGTGCCATCACTTCAATCATAGGTCAGTCGTGCAGGAACCTGGTAACATGTCAACTGTGGTAAAGATGCACATGAGGGGAATTGTCCACGACTGTCCCCTCATTGCATAAATTGTAACGAGAATCATTCTGCCTCTTCCCGGGAATGTCCCGTATTTGTCGATGAATGGGGAATGCAGGAAGTAAGTCAACGAAAAGGTTCCTAGACAAGTTGCACGTAAGATGTACACCAGTCGTAAACCTCATAGCCCACCGTGTGGCAACTGCAGTACTGTAGTTAAAGCACCTCCACCAATGCGGGCCATGGCCACACAAACGTGTGACCTACAGTTTACTACTGTAGTCGTCAAACAGTCTACACAGATCCTCACACGTATGCTCCTTAGACTTTCGTGTCTCGATTTCCTCCGCACCCTTTCCAAAACATCTGAGTAAACGATGGAATTTCACCAGGGCCGGAAGAAGTGAAGTAGGGGAAAACTTCCTTCCCGTCCTCCCCCTCCTACCTCACAATGCGACGATGGCATCCCCTGCAAGCCTATAGTCTCTTTAGGTTCATCAGCCAAGATGGGGCTGCTGACCACCGTCATGGGACTGTTGTGGTCACCTATGATAATATGGAGCAAGACCCTCCCGTCTGACACCACCAGTTGCGAACATTCGCATATTGGCCCGCCGCCTTCGTCAGGCTGACGTCCACCTCTACATCATGTTATCCTACTATGGATATTCTTTAATGGAACATTCGTCTTTTGGTCAAATTGGGCAGAACTGCAACTTCTTATGCGAACACACCACCCAATTATATTCTCTACAGGTGACCAAATTGCCCCGTGGTACTCGAATTACTTTCCCACGCTACACTGCCGTTCGCTTTGACCTTCCTCCTGTGGCAGGAATTGCAGCCCACGGGGGGTGTAAAGTTGCTTATACAGGATGACATACAGTACACACGTCCCTTTGTGTACTCCACTACAAGCTGTCGCTGTCAGGATAAACCTTCTTGGATTTGTCTTCAACTGTGCAATATTTACGCTCCTTCCTTTCCCGTCACTAGATCTGATCTTCTAGATCTTATTGAACAGCTTCCACGCCCGATTTGTTGGTGGGCGATTTCAACGCCCATCACCCCGTTTGGCACTCCCCACGCCAATGTCCACGGGACTCCATCCTGGCAGATACACTTAACCACCGTCAGCTCATCTGTCTTAACACTGGTGACCCAACTTATCTTTGAGACTCCACACACACTTACAGCCACATAGATCTATCCATATGCACTGCTCAGCTGGCATGGCGTCTTGAATGGTCTGTGCTCACACATTCGAGCGATTTATTTTCCATGTGTAATTCACCTAATGATGCCTGGCACCCTTGAGCATCCATACCGCTGGCAGATAACCAAAGCGGATTGAGAGCTCTATTCGTCACTGGCGGATTTTGGTACTCATAAATTTCCCAGTATAGACGACCGAGTGGACCACATTATGACAGTTATTCTCACAGCCGCAGAATTTTCCACTACCTGTAAGACTACCCAAGCACGTCGTCCCCTTGCCCTTTGTGAACTGCGGAATACTGTGACGCTCTGAGAGCATGGCGACCCATGCAGTACTGCATCTGACACAAATGGCTGCAGGCCTATTGTCGTGGCCTCTTTCGCGACTGTAAATGCACCACCAGGCTTACATTCAAGAGGTCTTTTAATAGGTCTACCCCTCCTCTATCATTTGGGGGTAATATCAGAAAAGTATCAGGGACTATGGCTCAATCCCCAATTCCCAGTCTCTGTTGTGACTTACACCTTAGAGCCTCCACAAATAGCCAACGCAGCTGGTTGACATTTTGCAAAGGTCTCTAGTTCTCGCTACAATGACACTTTCCTCACTAGGAAACGCACAGTGGAGGCGACTTCATTGCCCTTTACCTCAAAGAACCGTGAACGCTACAATACCAGTTTACTGTGCAAGAGCTCCACCACGCACTCTCGTCTTAGAGGTCCTCCGCTCCAGGACCAGATGCCATTCACATAGTAATGTTGCAAAATCTTTCACCTATGGGCTTGCACTTCCTACTGGCCACCTACAACCGCATGTGGATAAATGGCACCTTTCCGCGATTGTGGCGTGAAGCCACTCATTCCCATACCAAACCCTGGGAAGGACAAATTTCTCCGTTCCAGCTACCGCCTCAATTCCCTCACCAGTAGCGTATGCAAGGTGATGGAACGCATCATTCACGGGCGCCTGGTATGGTGGCTTGAAACGTGACATCTCATTTCTAATGTCCAATGTTGGTTCCGCAACATTGGATCATCTCGTGGCCCTATCTACTTCAGTAATAAATAACTTTTACGGAAGTGCCAGACAGTAGCAGTATTCTTTGATCTGGAAAAGGCATAACACACCTGCTTGAGGATGGGCATCATCCGCACTCTGCATTCATGGGGTTTTTGGGGTCCTCAGCCAATTTTTTATCAGACCGTGTGTTTAAAGTGCTTGTCGGATCGGTTTTATCGAGCACATTTATTGAAGAGAAGGGGTCCCCCAGGGTTCAGTTCTGAGCATCGTTTAATTTGCAGTAGCAATCAATTCTATAGCCAATCATCTACCATCGGGAGTGTCTGTGTCCATCATTGTCGACGAATTCGCGATCTACAGCTGCTCTGAGCAAACGGGTCTCCTGGAGCGGCGCCTAGACACTCTCCACACGTGAAGTATGGAAACAGGCCTTAGATTCTCGGCTGACAAGACAGTCTGCATGAACATCTGGCGGCGGATGGAGTTGCTTCCACAGTCCCTTCTCCTGGGCTCCATAGTACTTCCATTTCTGGATACCCCGACGTTCTTGGGACTTGTTTTCGACAGGAAGCTATGTTGGTCTTCCCACATCTCGTTGGGCAGCTCGCTGTACCCGCTCTTTCATTGTGCTGTGGGTCTTCAGTAGCACCTTGTGGAGAGCTGATCGGTTTACTCTCCATCTGTATCACACCATAGTTTGGTCCAAACTCGACTATGCAAGCATCGTCTATTCTTCGGCTCGACCGTCCATACTGCGCTGCCAAACACAATCCACCAAGGGATCCGTCTGGTGATATAAGCGTTTTACACTAGCCCTGTTGAGGGCCTCTATGCCGAGGCTGCCGAATTACCTCTTTCTTACCGTCGAACTCCTGCTTAACCGTTAGGCTAGACGTTAGTCATCCATGCAAGGACACCCAACTTATGCTGTTTGCTTTAATGATTCACTTGACGGTCTCTTTGCGTCAGTCTGCTTTGGTACCACTGGGAGTTTGCTTACCATCGTTACTTGGCCAGCTCAGCGTTACAATGCCTGCTATTTTCTCGACTGGAGAGAGCACCTCTCCACTATGGCTTAGCCCCGAAGTCCGACCTTCATTCTCTTCCAAAGGACTCCATACCTAGTTTCGTTTACCGGAAAGAATTTCTCGCACTCCGGTTCAAATTTGATGACCATTTTATCATCCACACTGATGACTCACAGCCAGGGCGTTGGGTGTGCCTTTGTGCGTGGCAACGCTTCATTTAAATATAGTCTCCCTTAGTGGATTTCCATTTTTACACCTGAGCTGTATGCATTATTTCAAGCCACCCAATACGTCCGGCGAAACTCGCCCTATAAGTGCCATTTGCTAGGACTCTGTGCTCTTTTGAGCCTCCGCACGCTATGTCCTGTCCATCCCCTGGTACAAAGCATCCGCAGTTGTCTTACCTCTCTTTCAGCGAACGGAACTACTGTGACGTTTCTGTGGGTCCCTGGCCACGTGGGAGTGTTTGGGAATGCGTCTGCGGATACGGCTACCAAGGAGGCAGTTCTCCTCCCTCGGCTGTCTACCTTTTCTACTACCTCGGATGACCTTCATGCTGGCGTTTCCTGGCATATCATCTCACGTTGGTTTTTACATTGGTGTTCCCTGTCAGGGAACAAATTGTGAGCTATTAAACCTGTGCTTGATCTTCGGTCAACGTCATCTCGACCGTCTCGCTGAGTGGAGATCGTTCTGGCCTGGCTTCGTATTGGCCACTGCCGTTATAGCCACCAGGATTTACTTCGTGGTAATCCTGCTCCATTTTGTGAGCACTGTGATTAGCCTTTTCCTGTGTACCACCTTTTAGTGCAATGTCCATTTTTAATCGTCTACATCAGGATCCATGTCTCGACAATGCTCTTAAACCACTGTGAAAGTAGTTGCATTGCACCATGGCACTGAACGGCGGCAACAAAAGCCTGTCGACCACGGTGGATACCAATGTTATCAGCCATGATACGTCTGATGCGATTACTGGATCCAATATAAATTCAGCCAGATTGGGATGGAGTGAAATCAAACTGGGATGTATATTGAAACCAATTAGCACAACAGAAAACTAAATGTGTTAGCAAGTCCCTTATGAAAGAATCAATGGGAAGTGGTCACTATCGCAGAGGTCATGGTGCTCTGATCAGAGAAATTAAGGGAAATTAGAAGTGAAAGATCTACGGCAGCGAAAGTGCTGTGAGCAGTACTACAATGGGTTGGAGAACCGTCACTGAGGAGACAGATTGTGATCAATAAGGAACTGTTCTACAAGGCGGCTCTGGTTCGATGTGCACTACCCCATGAAGGTTGATGGGCATTGCACTCCCCAAGGATGGGGGAGGTAGGGGGAAGTTGCTGAAAGATAAAACAGCAGATGTAGGTGGCGAAACTATCAGAGGAGGTGCATATTAAAAATTGACTGTCAGTGAAGCCAGACAGCAACTGTTCCCAAGGTAGTACAGAGAGGAATCAATGTAGTAACAATATCCATATGGACTGATAAACGAGCACCCAATGCCTGTAGGGAGCCAATTCAGTTCCAAAAAAGGGTTGGTGAATGTGTCAAAATGATTACTGCAGAATGACAAAACTCATTTCCTTTTATAATGCAGCTTTTAACTCCAGGATGTAATAGTAACAGCCATTGCAATTCCATTGGATGAGTACCGTGATAGGATCAAGATGGGAAGGAAATGAGACATAGCCCACACGTTGCTAGGTCAGTCTGTCACCAATGAGGAAGGCACAGTATCCATAGAGTGGATCAGACAAGCTCAAAATGTTGCACATGTTGTGAGAACAAGGTTGGCACATCTTCTGGTACCAGAGGGGCCTTACCCTGCGACCTACGTATTATCCTTCACAAGACTGGTCCCAAAGAGAACTGGTTTCAGTAAGGTCAGGCACAAATGATTGGGTGATTTTCATACTCACACTGAGTGTCCAGTGACCAGCTAGAAGAGACCACCTCCAGTATGGTGAGCACTGGGAAGAGGGGCGCTGGGGAGGGCACCTTTGCCAGCTATCACTAGAGAAAGGAGCACTTTTCTGACTGGGATGGAGGAGGGCGATTCAGAGGAGCTGCAGGAGTGGGAAGAGTGGGGTGAGGAGGTGGGGCAAAGGTAGATGATGTAACAGAGGACACAGTAGATGTCATTTGCACTGGATGCACACGCTTGTATTTTGAGAGGGCCTAAGGGTAGGTTAAGCATTAGAGATGTACCGCTGTACTTTTTCTTTTGTACTGTGCAGTATGGTGTGAAGAATGGTGTTGGTGACAATTGACACACGAAGGCTTCCCTCAAGGCGTGGGCATCAGCATAAAGGGACTGCTGTACAGTGAAAGGACGCACAAGGGGTAGTTAGAGGGGAAAGTCCTCTTATCAGAAGTAGCTGTATAAAAGTTCATTTCCTGTCTCCAGAGGCAGCCGTAGTATGACCATTTGGGAGTGAAAGTTTCTAGTGTTTCATGGTTCGAAATGTCTGGCTTGGTACTACCCACTCCAATCAGGGCTCAGGTACCAGCACTCTGTGCTGACTGTCAGGGGGCTCAGTCAGAAGGGTAAATAAAAGGCACACGCACGTGAACGGACTGGCTACACATGCTGTAAACCTAACGGAAGGAGGGGACTATGGAGAGGGAAAGGGAGAGCCACACCAAAAAGGCTAGCACTGGTAACGGTAATTTTGTGGTGGCCAAACCCCAAGGGAGACCAAACTCTGCCAAAAATAGGGGTAAACAGGAAGAAGAAATGCAGCCTGAAGAAAATAGGAAGAATGGTAGCAATGTTTGGAGGCCCTGTGTGTGTGTGGTGTGGTGTGGTGTCACACCCAAAAATATCGTAGAGGGGGGGGGGGCAGTTTTCTGAAATGGACATGGTTTTATGGATAGGAGTGTCCTTTCTGATGACGGCTGTGTTACTCTACAACTTGGATGAATCTGTGTGCCCGCTGCATTTCACCGAACACTTTGATGGTGGTGATTTACTTAGTACTGCGTAATTTGAAGCTGGACAACATTTTTAGAGAAGGGGGTTCCTTACCCAGCTGATGGAGGAATGGAGGAAAGAGAAAATGAACAAGATAGGGTTATGGAGGAGATGAAGGAAAAAGGTCACAACGGCAAAAATTGTGAGAAAAGCTACAGAGCTACAGGTTGACTTTGTCTAGCCTCAGAAAATGACGATACTTAGTTTTTAACTCCTGGATTCTCCTTCTCATTTTACAAACTGGCCCACCAGGGAAATAAGACACACAACTCATACATACTGTTACAGTGGTGCAAGTGCCCCCTCACATGGAGTAAGAGTGCACACGTCATATATCAGGCGTTCCACAGGGTATTGGTCCTCTGCTGTTCCTTATTTACATAAACGATGTAGGAGAAAATCTAAGTAGCTCTTAGGTTGTTTGCAGATGACACCGTCATTTACCGTCTAGTAAAACCATCTGAAGATCAACACCAACTGCAGAACGATTTGAATATATCACTGTGGTTTAAAACTTGGCAATTGATTCTAAATAATGAGAAGTGTGAAGTCGTCCACATGAGTACGAAAAGAAATCCGTTAAATTTTGTTTACATGATAAATCAAACGTGAAGGCCGTAAACTCCAAAAAATACCTACGAATTACAATTACAATTACTTCTGACTTAAATTGGAAAGAACACGTAGATAATGTCGCGGGAAAGGCGAACCAGAGACTGTGTTTTATTGGCAGAACCCTTAAATGATTGAACAGAACTAATAAACACACTGCGTACACTACTCTTGTCCGTCCTTTTATGGAATATTGTTGCCCATTATGGGATCCTTATCAGGTGGGTTTGACGGAGGACATGGAAAGAGTCCAAAGAAGGCAGCTCATTTCGTATTGTCGCGATACACGGGAGACAGCATTACGGAAATGATACAGGATCTGGGATGGGAATCATTACAACATCGCTGCAGCATGGGGTACTTACAGTACTACAATCGCCAACATGCTCCTCTGAATGCGAAAATATATTGCTGACTCCCGCTTACATAGGTAGAAATGATAATCAGAATAAAATACGAGAAATCAGAGCCCGAACGGAGAGATTCAGGTGTTCATTCTTACCGCGTGCCAGATTAAGCTCGTTTAAAGCAGTAAAAATCCTGGTGTCAAAATTCTTTTCTTAGATGCAGTAGGTGAAAGGAACACTGCCATCCTGAATTATTTAAGTGTGTCAGTTTTGAAAGATGCCAGACTCAAGAAGGAAGTCGTTGGGGAAAATCATATTTAATGACTTGTAAGTATTAATCATGACGTTCCCTAAATGGTCACAAGCAGGAAGAGAAATTGACTAGTATAAGAGGTTGTCATCAGTTTCCAGCCTGATCTCATGTGACTTCTTCTACGGACATACTTTTATTGTTTTTAACAATAGCTTTATCAAGCAACTATTTTTCGTAATTTGAAGAGGTTCTGCACAGTCTGCAGGATTTGCACTTAAAACAAGGACTAGCCACAGAAGGGAGGGCTGGGGAAGCAGTAGCAGAGGTAGAGGGAACCAACACTAAAGAGCAGACAGAAGTATGGAGCTTAGCGGGCTTCATACACAGAGCAGGGTCTCACCCACTTGTCGCCACCCAGCTGCGGAAAGGTTCCTGATGCACGGCAGTCATTGCTGGCAGTTGCAATGCCAAGAGACGAGCTACCAATCCCATCATACATGGGACACTGTAGTAACATTACTGTTACCCAGTGTCGATGTGCCACCATTCTCTCAATGTGTTGTTGGTAATAAATGCCACTGCTTTATCCAAAGAGCTCAGTACGAAGTGTTAGAAAAGCTGGGTGGTCCTTGAAACTGATTTCACTAATTCTAATAAATCAACCTAGATTACACTGTAATAAAGAAGTGACAGTATTTGGCTGTGGGCAGACAATTTTCTTTATTAACACCACTTGGATTTCCACATCACCCTAGAGGTACCAAGAATGATTCGTTACTCGTTATTTTACATGGCGAGTATCCCTGGTAGCCTATAAACCATGACGAAAAAAAAGCTTTTAGTATGTTAACTATTTTTGTGATATACCATTGCAAAATCTTAAATTTAACAACATAAGGAGCAAAGAAACATACAAAATTACCGCATGCATAATAGCTAACTCTATAAAATGAATACTATAAAGATCTAAAAGTTTTTAACTGGTGTTACATGAAGAGCTTTCAGAGTAATTTTCCTGGACTGCTTAAATAAACCTTTAAAATGTAGTTAATGTATATTTCATACATGGTAAACTGAAAAACTAGATATGCTGACTGTAGTATATCCCAAGGTCTTCATTATGTTGAATGGTTGGTTTGATCTGAGAAAGTTAACTAATTTGAACATGGATGTATGATTACTGAAAAACATTTACATGTAGCTGCCAGTACCAAATGCAACAGCCAAAAGCTTTGCCTAAACAATTAACAATCCAAAGTATCCAATACCACTGTACAAAATGGTCCACTGACACTTGTTACCATGGATGCTCAAAATTGAGGGTGGCTGAAATGAACATTTACCGTTTTCGCATTCAGGAATAACACGCACAAAAAGACCTCTTGATACAGAGATCGTCGCATATTCTCTCCTCCAGCACAGGTGTCCACCTTCATCCAGAATCCTGTGCAACTGTCGTCTCCATAATTTAACCTGAAACATTTAAATTGTTATAGTATCTGAAGTACTAGTATATCACAATACTAAGTTACATATTCACCTATAATAACTGCTGGCCGATTTACTTCCCAATTAGTGGTCGCCTAATGGTAAATATCAAACACTTGATATTTCCTGTAATGTCTAAGCTTGCTGACAAATGTTCCACATTTGGAGAATTTAAATATGCAAAAATACTTAAAATGAAAACATTAGTAAATTACTGAGGGAGTACAGCCTGTTCGCTGCCCTTACCTTGTCATTCTATACCAAGAATATGTAATTTCTTCATGGTACCCAAAATAAAATATCCCCCAAATGAACTTCAGTATGCCACGTTCATTGAAACTGCAGTGGCCATTTCTAGCATATTCTGAATGCTGATAGTGCTTTCACTGACTAGGTAAATTTTCTTATTTCAGCGTCATGTATATTACATCTCAATTGAATTTCGTTAAATATTAAGAGTGTGCTACAGTAGATTCTAATTGCCACATTTACTCTGCTATAGTACCTCATGCATATAGTACAACCCCCTTACTTTATAATTATAGTAATTTCAGAACTTTTAGCTCTTTCTGTGAATTTCTTAGTTACGTGAAAATCGGCAGCACAAATACGTGAAATTCAGCAGCAGTGCCAGCCACTGGCTCCTGGAACAATGGTAGTTCAACAATGGCAATAATAGGTGACTACGACCCCCCCCCCCCTCCATTCAGCACTGCTAGACTTTTTTGAATTTAGACATACTATGAGTAATATATGAGAGAGTACCAGTAATTGGCATCATTTAACTTGCAATGAATAATGGCGTGTGTCAATAGTCTCTAAATTCGAAGCTTTCGTGATTCAGGTGTAACAGCATGTGGCTCCTGCCAGCCACTGAGAGCTACTTAAGAGAATCATTTTCCATGGAAAATGAGGCAGTGAATAACATTGGTTTGTGCGTTTGTGTGTGATAAAATAAGCATTTTGAAATACGTTAATAAAACAACTGAATGCACCGTGTCATCCTATAGTACCCTTCTCCTATTCAGAAGTAGGAAAAAGTGGGTACTATAAGCAACTAAATGTTAGTATTAACTTATGTATCATGGGTATTTCCAATTTGCCTTCCTATCAACAAGTGGACGCCAGAAACTATTTCACAAGTAGAATGACATTTGGGAATCCCCTATTTGTATGAAGTACTTGTTATCAACGATTCATTTTGGAACACTTCATTAAAGTGTTAAATCTCAATGCGGGTAAGAACTAACCTAAGATAGGTACAGTGAATTCATTACAGAAATGTAGCAAGTATCCCGGACATTACCTGTTGTAAGGTGGACAGTTAGGTAAAAGACTAAAAATAGCAGGAACTTTTAAAAGAAGCCACATCACATGGAGAAAATATAAGGTCAGTTAATGAAGACCCATCCTCCACAATATAGCAGGGCTGTTGTTGTTGTGTTGTCTTCAGTCCGCAGACTGGTTTGATGGAGCTCTCCACGCTACCCTGTCGTGTGCAAGTCTCTTCATCTGAGAATACGTTCGGCAACCTACATCCTTTTGAATCTGCTTACTGTATTCGTCCCTTCGTCTCCCTCAAGGATTTTTACCCCACACACTTCCTCCTGATGCTAAGTTGACGATTCCTTGATGTCTCAGAATGTGTCCAACTAATCTAACCCTTCTCTTAGTCAGGATATGCCACAAACTCCTCCTCCTCAACGATTCGGTTGAGCACCTCCTCGTTAGTTATGTGATCTACCCATCTAATTTTCATCACTCGTCTGTAGCACCACATTTCAAAAGCCTCTATCATCTTTTTATCTGAATTCCTTATCGTCCACATTTCACTCCCATACAATGCTACACTCAAGACAAATGTTTTCAGAAAGGACTTCCTAACATTTAATGCAATATTGGATGTTAACAAGTTTCGCTTCTTTAGAAACGCTTTTCTGCATTTTGTATCTTCTTTAATTCGGCCATCCTAAGGTATCTTGCTACCCAAATAACAAAATTCATCTACTACTTTTACTGTCCCATTATCTAATCTAATTCCTTCAGCATCGCCTGATTTTCTGACATTGCATTCCATTACCAACGTTTTACACTTGTTAATGTACATCTTATATCTTCCTTTCAATACACTATCTATTCCATTCAATTGGTCTTCCAGATCTTTTGCGGTCTCTGAAAGAATTAAGTCATCAGCAAACCGCAATGTTTTTATTTCTTCTCCCGGCACTTTAATGCCCTCTCCAAATTTCTCCTTCCATTCCATCACTGCCTGCTCAATGTACAGATTGAACAACATTGGGGAAAGACTACAACCCTGTCTTACTCCCTTCCCAACCTCTGCGTCTCTTTCTTACCCTTCGACTGTAATAACCGCTGTCTGGTTTTTGTATAGGTTGAATGTATCTCTTCGCTCTCTATATTTTACTCCTGCGACCTTCAGAATTTGGAAGTGTATTCCAGTCGACATTGTCAAAAGCTTTCTCCAAATCGACAAACGCTAAAAACGTAAGTTTCCCTTTCCTTAGCTTATCTTCTAAGATAAGTCGTAATGTGAGAATTGCCTCCCGTGTTCCTACATTTCTCCTAAATCCAAACTGATCCTCCCAGAGGTCGGTTTCCTTAAGTTTTTCCATAAGTCTGTAAATAATTAGTGTTAGTGTTTTGCAGCCATGACTTATTAAACTGATAGTTCTGTGATTTTCACACGTCTGCACTTGCTTTCTTTGGAATTAGAATTACAATATTCTTGAAACTTCCTGGCAGATTAAAATTGTGTGCCGGAACCGGGACTCGAACCAGGGACCTTTGTCTTTCGCGGGCAAGTCGGAGGGTATTTCCCCGTCTCATACATCTTGCACACAAGGTGATACAATTTTTTCATGACTGGCTCTCCTAACGACATTAGCAGTTCAGACGGAATGTCATCTACTCCAGGGGCCTTGTTGAAAGTCCTCCAGCGCTCATTCTTCTCGCAGTATCATATCTCCTCTCTCTACTGGCTTCAAATTTATTTCCTCTGTATAGGCCCTCTATATATTCCTTCCATAGTTCAGCTTTCCCCTCTTTGCTTAGTACTGGTTTTTCGTCAGATTTCTTGAAATTCATACAACTGCTTTTCTTGTCTCCAAATATCTCTTATTTTCCTGTAAACGGTATCTTTCTTTCCCCAGTTATGCATTCTTCTACGGTTCTGCATTTGTCCTCTAGCCAATCCTGCTTAGCCAGACTGTACTTCCTGTCAATCTGATTTTTCAGACGTTGGTAGTCCCTTTTCCTGTTTCATCGCCTGAATTTTTATATTTTCTCCTCTAATCAAGTAAGTTCAGTATATCCTGTGTTATCCAGGGATTTCTTTGAAGCCTTGTCCTTCTGCCTATATGGTCCTCTGCAGCCTTCACTAACCTATCTCGCAGAGCTACCCATTCTTCTCCTACTGTATTACTTTCCCCCGTTTCAGCCAATCCTTGCCTAATGCTCCCTCTGAAACTCTCAAAACCTCTGGTTCCTTCAATTTGTCCAGGTTCCATCTCCTAACCCTTCTACGTTTCTGCAGTCTCTTGAGTTTTAACCTGCAGTTCATAACCAATAAGTTATGGTTAGTCTATATCTGCCCCTGGATATGTCTTACAGTTTAGAACCTGGTTTCTAAATTTATTCCTTACCATTATAAAGTCTGTTACATTCCAGTGTCTCCTGCTCTCTACCATGTATACAGCCTTCTTTTATGACGATTTAATCAGGTGTTTGTGATCATTAAATTGTGCTCTGCGCAAAATTCTACCAAGCGATCTCCTCTTTCATTCCTTTTTCTTCGTCCATATTCACCAGCAGGACAGAATAACAAAAATAACTCATTTCTCTTCCACTGTATTTCCTTTTATGTGCACACACCAACATAATTGTCGCAAGTTGGCCATGTAAGATGCAGTGTCAGCAGTATAATTTACTGCTTACAGTAAATTCCTTAACTTAATCTGTCAACCTTTTCAATCTCATCATTTTATACATTTCAAATTATGGTCACTAACCAATTAAGTACTATCCACAGTTCAATAACGTCTTTATCATATATGCTTATATGATAAGAACCTCATTGGCTGCATCAGTTCTGATCACTTTCTGGTTTACTTATTTCAGTCAAAGAATAATAGCACTACTGGACAATTTACGAAAACTCATTTGACTGGTTATACTATACCTGCAGAACTGCGGTGCAATGTTAAAATGTTTAATCTGAGGGACCAAACTTGGAGATGAAGTGCGCGCGTGCAACTAACCTCTGGCAGAAGCATCCACACATGTTCTTGACATGGTGCCTAAAACCTCATGGCCATCCTCAAACAGCATAGTGTTTAACAATATCAAAAAACATACATTAGCAAGAATTATACTTAATGCATTTGATTTACATGTGAATATTAGAACACCATCAGGCAGGCAAGCAACAACAGTACACTATTTCAAGCATGTTAAAAACCTTACCTGTCAAAAGCAGGAGCCTCTGCCCTCAGTTTGTATAAAACACGGGAGCCTCTGCCCTCAGTTTGTATAAAACACGGGAGCCTCTGCCCTCAGTTTGTATAAAACACGGGAGCCTCTGCCCTCAGTTTGTATAAAACACGGGAGGCTCTGCCCTCAGTTTGTATAAAACACGGGAGGCTCTGCCGTCAGTTTGTATAAAACACGGGAGGCTCTGCCGTCAGTTTGTATAAAACACGGGAGCCTCTGCCCTCAGTTTGTATAAAACACGGGAGCCTCTGCCCTCAGTTTGTATAAAACACGGGAGCCTCTGCCCTCAGTTTGTATAAAACACGGGAGCCTCTGCCCTCAGTTTGTATAAAACACGGGAGCCTCTGCCCTCAGTTTGTATAAAACACGGGAGCCTCTGCCCTCAGTTTGTATAAAACACGGGAGCCTCTGCCCTCAGTTTGTATAAAACACGGGAGCCTCTGCCCTCAGTTTGTATAAAACACGGGAGCCTCTGCCCTCAGTTTGTATAAAACACGGGAGCCTCTGCCCTCAGTTTGTATAAAACACGGGAGCCTCTGCCCTCAGTTTGTATAAAACACGGGAGCCTCTGCCCTCAGTTTGTATAAAACACGGGAGCCTCTGCCCTCAGTTTGTATAAAACACGGGAGCCTCTGCCCTCAGTTTGTATAAAACACGGGAGCCTCTGCCCTCAGTTTGTATAAAACACGGGAGCCTCTGCCCTCAGTTTGTATAAAACACGGGAGCCTCTGCCCTCAGTTTGTATAAAACACGGGAGCCTCTGCCCTCAGTTTGTATAAAACACGGGAGCCTCTGCCCTCAGTTTGTATAAAACACGGGAGCCTCTGCCCTCAGTTTGTATAAAACACGGGAGCCTCTGCCCTCAGTTTGTATAAAACACGGGAGCCTCTGGATTTAAAGCACTCCTGTGGACACCTTTTACACTGCAAGTACCCCCCAGGGGGCCCACAGTTCTTTTGTGGGTACGTGTGTGGCGCGCACGGGGCCCCAAGCCGGAGCAGCCTTTCTTCTGCCCCCAGGCTGCTTCACTTTCCCTCCCGGTTTATGCCTTCGCCCGGAGACGGGCGTATTTCACGAGTTCAGGTGTTTTCTTGTTGTCGTTTCTCTTATTCCTTGGGTCCTTCCTTTCTTACCCTTTGTTTCTGTATCTCTCTCCTTGTCCTCTCCTAGCCTTCTTCTCCTCATTAGTCTCCGCTTCGGCGTTTGAGACACTTCTTCCTTCTTTCTTTTCATTTCCTATCCTCTTCTTCTTTCCTCCCTGTGCGTGTCTGAAGGCCGACCCACGCATTATCGTGCATAGCAGGTGACGGGGGTAACGCGTAATTCCCCGCCCCGGGTAGACAAGTAGGGCACGTACGTACCCCCTGGTAAAGGCCAGGCCCAGGGAGGGGTGATTACCCGAGCTGGTACCTTCCGAACGTGCCGATTGGTCCCTCCGTCAGTTCTCGGGAGGTGTGACCTGAGGTGTGAACAATCACATAAGGTGGGTAAGCCCTCGGAGAGGGCCCCCACTAGGAAGGAGCGCGCCATCGGAGACGCCGGTAATCACGGGGGACACTTCCGCAATGACTTCCTTCTCTTCTTTCGTGACGTTGACCCAGAAACGTAAGTTAGATTCGCCTAAGCAAAAAAGACTCTGCCTAATGTACCTAAATTTCTTGTTGTCTCTCGCACCGACGGAAAGGGTTTCAATTCTGTCAATCCTTTAGTTATACAGAAAGGTGTAGATGCAATTGCTGGCCCTGTTAAAACCTGTTCGCGTCAGTGCAATGGCACATTGTTGCTGGAAGTGGACAGTGCTTTCCAAGCCCAGAAACTTATGCGGACTACGTTATTACACACGTTTCCAGTCAAGGTAGAAGCGCACCGCACACTCAACTCGTCACGGGGGTAGTTTTTACGAGATCCCTTGACGGGTTGTCTGATGACGACATCCAGTCCTGTATGTCCGATCAGGGTGTGACAGCCGTCCACAGGGTAATGAATCGGGTAGATAACCAGTTGACACCGACTCGTACTGTGTTTTTGACATTCGACAGAGTTGACCTCCCGTCGAAGGTCAAAGCAGGGTATGAAGTCATTTCCGTCCGCCCTTATGTACCTAACCCAACGCACTGTTTTCAGTGCCACAGGTACAACCATACCCGTGAATCTTGCCCAAATGCAACGAAATGTGTCACTTGTGGTAGGGACGCCCATGAGGGGGATTGCCCACCTCCGTCCCCTCACTGCCTTAACTGCAACAGTGACCATGTGGCTTCCTCTCGGGACTGCCCTGTATATAAGGATGAAAAGGTCATCCAGCAAATTCGGGTTACGGAGAAGGTATCAACATCTGCCGCTCGTAAGTTGTTGGCGAGTCGAAAGCCCATAGTCCTCCCAGCGGGTACATACAGTAAGGTCCTCACCTCAACTCGGCCTACTAAGGATTCCACTACCCAGACTTGTGGTTTCACTTTTGCTGACACAGTTGTGCGATCCGCCAGCCCGAAGATTGCCCATTCCACGTTCCCGCTTCCTCCTGCTGTTTCAAAGGTACAGTCTTCGTCAACCTCTAGTAAACCGCGGGCACCTAAACAAGATGCCCGGACCTTGAAAAAGGAACCCGTCCATGAGGATTTTCTGCGTTCTCAGGCTTCCCAACCGTCAACTGCCTCTTCTCGCCGTCACTCTTCCAGAAGAGCTGACAAGAAAGAGAGTTCCTCTCCTTCCCCGCCGAGGCGTGACCCATCTGTCGCGCCGTCCAACAGTTGCCGGCCTCGGCCATCTTCTGTTTCACCGGGACGCTCCATCTGCCGGGCGCCCGGCCCTTTACCGGCGGTGGAAACTGCCCCTCCTGATCAACTCAGGGAGGTGGCAGGCGCGTCGGTCGAACCAATGGAACATGACCCTTTGCCCCCAGACAGAGATAGCAGTGCTCCCTCGAAATCCGGTCCTCTGCGGCCGTCGAGGTGACCCCGCTCGCTACTTGGTTTTTATCCTTATTTCTTCTCTCATTTTTATCATGGCGCTCCTTCAATGGAACATTCGCAGCATTCGTTCTAATCGGGAGGAGTTAAAACTACTCCTTCGATTGCACTGCCCGCTTCTAGTCTGCCTCCAGGAAACTAAGTTGCATCCACGTGATCGTGCAGACTTTCCACACTACAGCTCTGTGCGGTTCGACCTGCCACCCGTGGAAGGTGTCCCAGCCCATGGAGGGGTTCTGATGCTCCTTCGAGACGACGTCTATTTCCATCCCATTTCCTTGCACACTCACCTACAGGCAGTTGCCGTCCGCATCACCTTATCCACATTTACCTTCTCCCTCTGTAATATATATTCGCCATCGTCATCTGCCCTTACTAGGGCAGATGTGCTAAACCTTGTTGACCAGCTCCCTTCACCTTTCGTGTTGGTAGGCGACTTTAATGCCCACCACCCCCTATGGGGCTCTCCGGCACCTTGTCCGAGAGGCTCCCTTTTGGTGGACCTTCTCCACCACCTCGATCTTGTCTGCCTCAACACCGGTGCACCGACCTTCCTTTCAGACACAACACACACTTACTCCCATATAGACCTCGCAATATGCACTCCTCAGCTTGCCAGTCGGTTTGAGTGGTATGCACTTTCTGACACGTACTCGAGTGACCATTTCCCTTGTATCATCCACTTCCTACATCATTCCCCATCTCCACGTCCCACCAGTTGGAACATTTCTAAAGCCGACTGGGGGCTTTATTCTTCCATGGCTGTTTTTCACAATCAGCATTTTCCCAACTGTGACAGTCAGGTCGACTACCTCACAGAGGTTATTCTCACTGCTGCTGAATGTTCCATACCTCGTACATCCTCTTCTCCACGTCGTGTTCCGGTCCCTTGGTGGACTGCAGCCTGCCGCGACGCGCTTCGAGCCCGACGCCGTGCTTTACGCACCTTCCGCCGCCACCCAACTTTGGAGAATTGCATCAATTACAAACGTATGAGAGCGCAGTGCCGTCGTATCATAAACGACAGCAAGAAAGCTTGCTGGACTGCTTTTACTAGTTCTTTTAACCGTTTCACTCCCTCCACGGTTGTCTGGGGTGGCCTACGCCGTTTGTCCGGCATCAAGGTCCACTCCCCGATTCCTGGCCTGACCGTGGAGAACGCAGTCCTCGTGGACCCCGCTGATGTTTCAAACGCATTGGGACGTTTCTTTGCGGAGGTTTCGAGCTCTGCCCATTACCACCCTGCATTTCTCCCTCGCAAACAGGTAGAGGAGGCACGGCCGCCTTCTTTCCGCTCTTTTAATCGTGAAAATTATAACGTCGCCTTCACCATGCAGGAGCTAGATCGTGCTCTCGCCCTGTCCCGGTCTTCTGCTCCCGGGCCCGATTCCATTCATATTGAGATGCTGAAGAACCTCTCTCCTGCGGGCAAGTGGTTTCTTCTTAGTACCTACAATCGCATATGGACTGAAGGTCATGTTCCCACAAGTTGGCGTGAAGCCATTGTTGTCCCCATCCCCAAACCAGGGAAGGACAAACACCTTCCTTCCAGTTATCGCCCCATTTCTCTGACGAGCTGCGTCTGTAAGGTGATGGAACGCATGGTTAACGCTCGGTTGGTCTGGCTCCTCGAATCTCGCCGCCTCCTGACTAATATCCAATGCGGTTTTCGTCGACACCGCTCTGCTGCTGACCACCTCGTTACGTTGTCGACCTTCATTATGAACAACTTTCTAAAGAAGCGTCAAACAGTAGCCGTGTTCTTCGACTTGGAGAAGGCATACGATACCTGTTTGGAGAGCGGGCATTCTCCGCACATTGCACACATGGGGCCTTCGGGGCCGCCTTCCTCTTTTCAGTCAAGCGTTTTTGGCGGATCGCAAGTTCCGGGTACGGGTGGGCTCTGTTTTGTCAGATACCTTTTGCCAGGAGAATGGGGTACCACAGGGCTCCGTCTTGAGTGTGGCGCTCTTTGCCATTGCAATCAATCCGATCGTGGATTGCCTTTCAGCCGACGTCTCCGGATCTCTTTTTGTTGACGATTTCGCAATTTATTGTAGCGCCCAGCGGACGTGTCTCTTGGAGCGTTCTCTCCAACGCTGTCTTGACCGTCTATATTCCTGGAGCATCGCAAACGGCTTCCGATTCTCCACTGAGAAAACTGTGTATCAATTTTTGGAGATACAAGGAATTTCTTCCACCTTCTCTACGTCTCGGCCCTGTTGCTCTCCCTTTCGTGGAGACTACGAAATTCTTGGGACTCATGTTGGATCGGAAACTTAGCTGGTTCACACACGTGTCCTACCTGGCTGCCTGTTGTGCCCGATCCCTTAACGTTCTTCGTGTCCTCAGTGGCACGTCATGGGGAGCGGATCGTACCATCCTGCTTCACCTTTACCAGGCCATTGTTTCAGTCGAAGCTAGACTATGGAAGCGTTGTGTACTCTTCAGCACGGCCGTCGATTCTCCGCCGTCTCAACTCTATCCACCATCGGGGATTACGTCTGGCGACCGGTGCATTTTATACCAGCCCTGTTGAAAGTCTGTATGCCGAGGCTGCTGTATTACCCTTGACCACTCGACGTGACATACTCTTGTGTCGGTATGCATGCCGCCTACGGTCGATGCCCAACCGTCCATCTTACAGATTATTTTTTGCCGACTCACTCGATCGCCAATATCAGTTGTCTGCGATTGCCTTGCTTCCACCGGGAGTTCGGTTTCGCCGCCTGCTACAACGGCTCGATTTTACCCTTCCTTCCACCCTTCGGTTGAGCGAAAGCCCATTGCCACCGTGGCATCAGGCCCAGGTTCACACACACCTCGAACTTAGTTCGCTCCCCAAGGAGAGCACTCCGGATTTGGTATTCCGCTCGAGGCTTGTCGAACTCCGTTCGCGGTTCGATAATGCCGTATTTATTTACACTGATGGTTCCAAGAGCACTGCTGGTGTCGGATCTGCCTTCGTCGTCGGGGACAACCGGTTCCAATACAAGCTCCCTGACCGGTGCTCGACCTTCACGGCTGAGCTTTTCGCCCTCCACCAGGCCGTTTTGTATACCTGCCGCCACCGCCAACCTTTCTATGCCATATGTTCTGACTCCCTTAGTGCCCTGCAGAGTCTTAAGGACCCTTTCTCGAACCATCCTCTCGTGTATCGGATCCAACGCTCCCTCCAGTTGCTGGCGGAGGACAGCTGTCACGTTTCTTTCCTGTGGGTCCCTGGCCATGTGGGTGTGCCCGGGAATGAGGCCGCCGACACAGCAGCCAAGGCAGCAGCTCTTTTGCCTCGCATGGCTACCTTTTGCGTCCCATCGGACGATGTTCAACGGGCTCTTCGCCGGAGTATCGTGTCGCAATGGCACAGTGCGTGGTTTTCGATGTCCAATAATAAATTGCGAACTGTCAAACCGATCCCGACCGCTTGGAGGACATCCTCACGCCACTCTCGGCGGGAGGAGGTCATCCTGGCCCGGTTGCGGATCGGTCACTGCCGTTTCAGCCACCGTCACTTGCTATCCGCCGAACCTGCACCGCTATGCTCCTGCGGTGAACTGCTGACAGTGCGACATGTTTTACTGACTTGTGTTAATTTTAATCATCTCCGTGTAGCCCTTCACTTTCCGTCTACTCTGGAGGAAATTTTAGCTGATGACACATGAGCAGCTGCTCGGGTTTTGCGTTTTATGAACTTGGCCAACCTATCCAAGGATATTTAACCCTTTTAATTGTCTTTTATCTTTCGTTTTTAGCCTCTTGTTGATGTTCTGACAGTCACCATTTTTTTGAGATCATAGCGAATCAATGTTCTTGGCTGGGCGCTAATGACCATAGAAGTTGTGCGCCCTAAAACCACAAAAAAAAAAACACTGCAAGTAAAATATTTGTATTGTTAGAATTACATTTAATATTGACACTAATACAGACATTGGACAGGTAATTAGCTGTACATAGAGAAAAGTGCAGTGCAGCCAACTAATCTGTAATTTGCACTATATTAAATGACACCGAACAGTTTTTCATACACCAGTACAGGAAAGGGGCTCAACTGAAGCACAGATACCATCCTTATGTATTTTCAAATAAAGAATTTTACTTTCACGCATCATCCTACCAAGCACCATCATAATTAAACAATCACTTTGATCGTCCACCTTCATGAACGACACACAATGCCACGGTGGGGCAGCTTGTGTGCCTCGGCAATACAGATATCCATACCGTAAATGCAACCACAATTGTTGGGGTATCTGTGAAAAGAACATACGAATTTGTGCTTCCTAAAAAGGGGCAACAACCCTTTCATTAGTTACAGGGCAACAATCTGGATGATTGACTGAGCTAACATAGCTAGCAGGTGGTTCTGGCGCTCCTCTGATATTACAGCAGTCAGCCTGTTAAGGCATGTCTCTCTCCACAACACAACCTTAAATTCTGCCTCATGTTCCCTGCGTAAGTAGAATATATCACCCACCTAGTAGGCAGGTCCCAGGTTCAAATCCCAGCAATGCCAAGCATTGCAGTTCAATGCCTCTCCTGCTGTTTAATAGTTCAAATATATATTGATATAAAATGTGTGTCTGGGCAATGATTTATTATTTCATATTTACAGTAGTAAAAGTGTACATGACAATTACTCTACAGATGACGAGATTGGAGTAATTTAGGAGATGAAAGAAATTATACAAAAAATTGAGGAGGAGAAAATATTTAAATCGGAGAATGGAGTTCAGTAGTAGTTAAAGTAAAAGGAGAAATAGTATTTTATGGTCTTTTCCCCAGTCCGTCTGTTATATACATGGAAGGACACACTGGAAGCTACCAGATTGACTATGTAATAGGTTTAGAAACCAGGTTTTCAACTGTTTTACTGACATCTAGTGGCAGATACAAACTACCGTAACTTTGGATTAAAATTTAAGAATGTGAAAAAGGTAGAATGGCGAAATGGAACCTTGACAAATTGAAAGTACCAGAGGTGCCGGAGTTTAAAGGGGAGCATCAGGCAGGGATTAATCAAAACGGGGGAAAGTAATATAGTAGAAGACACCTAGATAGCTTTGAGTGAAGGCTACAGAGGAACATATAGGTAGGACAGCGCGTAATAGAAATCACTGGGTAACAGGACAAACTGAACTTAATTCATGAAAGGGGAAAATATGAAAATGCAACAAGTGAAGCAGGCAAAATGCAGTATTGTATCGGTAATATCTTCACTACATACAAGAAGAATCTGACGGCACTGAAAGATTTGAGTCAAAGAAAGGCCCCTGGAATAGAAGATAATCTGCCTGAACTTCTGATTAATATCAGTCATGAAATGTGTTCCACCTCTTCAGCAACATATGTGATGGGGGGAGGGTGGGGGAGAATACCCTCAAACTACAAAAAGAATTTAATAATTGCAGTTCCAAAGAAAGTGCACATAAAAGTGAAAATGACAGATCAGTACTTTGCAACAAAGTTGTACCAAAGTAACATTTACAGATAAATTGAAAAACTGGTGGAATCCAACCTAGAGGAAGAGATTTAGGAGAAATGTAGGAACACATGATACTCGCAACTCGTCTTACGGAACAAGCGAAGAAAAACTACATTTTAGTTTTTGCAGATCTCGAGAGCTTTTGACAATATCACGGGTAAAGTTAGGAGCAGAGAGTTATATTCAACTTTTACGAAAACACAGCAGCTACTAGAGTAAGGGCATGAGTATGTGGCTGGGAAGGGAATAAGTCCAAGTAGAAGTTATGTTTGCCGATGACATAGTAATTCTAACATGGATGTAAAAAGTCCTGAAAGAGCAACTGAACAGCGTGTTGAAATGGCGTATAAGATGAACAAAAGCAAACCAAGGGTAATGGAATGTAGTGGCAGAAAATCAGGTGATGCTGAACGAATCAGATGAGACAATGTAATTAAAAGGTGAATTCATTATTTGGGTAGCAAAATAACATTAGATTCCTGAAATGAAGATAAAAAATGCAGAACGGCTATGGGAAGAAAATTTCTGAAGAAGCTAAATTTAAATAAAGATTGGATGTCAACAAATGTTAGGAAGTGCTTAGTGAAAGCATCTGGTTTGAGTAGCATTGTATTGGGGTGAAATGTGGTTAAGGACTTCAGACAAAAAGATGACAGAGGCTCTAACAAGGGGAACACCAAGTATGGTACCAACGGAATCTGATGGGTCGTAGGTATATTGTGAGGAATTCCTACAGACCATCAAGCTAAAAGGATTTGTTCCAATGGGCCTCGATTTCTAAGAAAATCGAAAACAAATTCGCAGCAAATTACCACGGCTAACGTGTCTACTTATACATGGCGGTTACCGCTCAGCGAGACAGTGGTGTAATCGGCAAGGTGCTAGACTCCGATGCAGGAGACCTGGGATCAAGTCCGACATGGGTCAATTACGTTTCACACCTGTCTGATAATGCATCATTATGTATTTTTATGTAAACGTTTGCAGTAAATGGTCAGGATTAAAACATGTAACAGTCGCTCAATATGTTATGTATTACGCGACGGTTATTTTATTCATTTTTTCGAAGCACACTTTTAAAGCGATTGAAGCATATTTCGAAATCAGTAAATAGTATTTTAATACTTATAGTTGAGCAACATTTAATACCTATGTCTACAATTCCTGACTGTGCTGTTTTTATCTCCTTCTATGGCGTGTGTAGCAACGTAACACATCCCAGTGGACCATTATGGTACGACTAGTCGGTTAGTCATTCATAGCGTGTCTTTCATGCGTGCGGCAAATAGTGCAACGTGGAGAACAAATGCACTATGTTAGCTGGTCCATCACACGAAACCTCTCCGGAAATGGATGTATGATGATCAGTCAAAACGTGAAGTCACAAACGCCTTAAAGTACGCCGAATGTTTGCTTCGCAATTGGAATCTGCTCAGACACACCGACAAGCATGATATCCGGAACATCCCTTTCAATGGGCGAAGAGGTTGCCAATGACTTACTAGGTTGGCAGGCAAGTAGTTCACGTTGAAAAACTCATAGGTGTCGACGAGATAGATGAACACCATGAGTATACATCAGAAAGTATTTTTATTAGCGTTATGTGGACCCATATGTTTTGGTTTTTCAATCCTTTTAGGTCGATGGTCTGGAGGAATTCCCTCACAGCCTACCTGCGACCCATCAAAATACGTTGGTCCCATACTTGGTGTTCGCCTTGTAAGTGTGGTTCCACAGATGAATGAGATGATAAATTTCGGGAGAAAGGTGTTTCTGGCATATCCTGACTAAGAAGGGATAGGGTGGTGACAGACATCAAGGAATCGTATTAAGAGAAAGTGTGTGGGCTAAAAAAGTGACAGATACAGTAAGGACATACAAGGGATGTAATGTTGGCATTTTTGTTCATAGTCGAGACTTTCACAGAATAGGACAGCATAGAGAGCCGCACCAAACCAGTGTGCTGACAATAGCAACAATCACCACCACCGCTGACAGTTCAGTGTCACATTATTGGCATAACTCCGTGTCGAAACAGTTCTGTGCTTACTGCGAAGTTTTGATGTGTGTTCCAGAATTTTTCCATAATTGTGTAGTATTCCCCCCCCCCCTCACCATAATTGACATCTTTAGTCAAAGCAGACAAGTGCTACGAGGACTTTCAGTGCTGCCCAAGTAAGGAATCTTGAGATACCACAATACTATCAAAGCAGGTTGCATATGTAGGTGGTTACAAAACCAAATAAGATAAATTTTTGGAATACAGTCTTTCACTACTGTAATTTTTCACACAGTATTAATGACTTCAAAGCCTAGAGCCCTCCTACTGCATATTATGTCAATAACATAGGATTGGTAAGACAAGTGGTATTTTTGAGGAAGCATTGAAGTGTGTCGTTTCCTTAGTTATACAATGCGTGAATAAAAAGGTAAATTCGCATTACAGTACTAGGTTTCATAAGCCCTATTGTGGAACACTATTCGAACATTACTAATAACTTTGCAACAAATATTGTTATAGTGAACTGCATACATCGTAGCAAACATATCCACAAACACTTGTTAACATTAAGCAGCACTTCACCTAGCAGAGCCAAAAGTACACGCACTGTTCATGGAAGCAATTTTGTGAACATTAACAAAAACAGCAGGATGGGAAGCATGCTTTGCCTTTCATAATGTAAATCCAGACAGACAAAAATCTAGTGTTTTGTAAACGCTTGTCACTTAACATGCTACCACATGTTTAACGTAATACAAAGAAAAATCATAAAATCTCAGGAGACACTAAAGATACCTGATGAGCAGGAGTGAATGTGTCAACTGTTCGTTCTGGGTGTGACTTTCTCTCTAGTCATGTTTCCGAAGAAAAATGTGATGAAATATTAGATTTTGACCATACTCTAAAGAAATTAGCATTGCATAGTGTTCAGAGTGATCTCTTCAATCAGATTGTGCAATTGAAATTATGGAGCTAGGCAGATGAATGAGTGAACTGAAATTTATCTGTACTGCCATGAATCACAAACATGCACTGCAACACCATACAATCACTTCAACACTACATGTTTATTTGAATTTCACATAACGATTTAAACATTAGTATTATGCTATTAGCTTCCCGCCTAAGAAGTTATAGTGAAATATTTTCAAAAACAAAGTTATTTACAAAATAAATCACACCTGATTTCTGGTGAAGATGGGATAACACACTCTTCTGTGACTAATCTGTCTGCCTTGTCAGGATACTGCAAAAGTGTCTATTACTATTGACACTTTCTCCAGAAACACACAAAATGAAATTTACGGCAATTTTACATTGTACAGTTCATTTTGTACTATGAAAGTGTGGAACTGCAGTGGAGGACTGAGGGGTTAAGATTAGCTAGAACAGAAAACCATACGAATTAAAATGCAACTGTTTTCATACTAAGGTATGAAGTCATCATCAACAGAGACTTATTATGCCTTTCAGCGTTCAGTCTAAAGCATAGTACCTCTAAAATCCTCCATGATCCCCTATTCAATACTAACATTGATGCCTCGTTTGTTACGCCTTTCACTTCAAAATCATTCTGCACCGAATTTAAGTACTTTCTTCTGGGTCTACCTCGACTCCTCTTACCCTCCGCTGCCGAGCTCATGAGTCTCTTAGGTAACCTTGCTTCTCCCAAGCGTCTAACATGACCCCACCATCTCTCTGTTCGCTCCAACTGCTTCATCTATGGTGTTCATGCCCAGTTTTTCTTTGATTTCCTCATTATGGACACCCTCCTGCCATTGTTCCCATCTATTAGTGCCTGCAATCATTCTTGCTACTTTCATATTAGTAACCTCTATCTTATGAATAAGGTAACCTGTATCCACCCAACTTTCTCTCCCATACAACAGAGTTGGTCGAAAGATAGAGCGGTGCACTGCTAACTTAGTCCTGGTACTTACTTCCTTCTTGCAGAAGAGATATCTTAGCTGAGCACTCACTGCATTAGCTTTGCTGCACATCGATTCCACTTCTTTCACTATGTTGCCATCCTGTGAGAAAATACATCCCAGGTACTTGAAACTGTCTGTTCTTTCTTCCTATTTGGCACTCAATCTGTTTAAATCTCTTTCCCACAGACATTACTTTCGTTTGGAGATATTGATCTTCATATTATAATCCTTGCACCTCTGATCGAGCTCTGAAATATTAGTTAGCAACCTTTCAATCGAATTGGCTATTTAAACAGTCATCCGCATATGCGAGACTGCTTGTTTTGTTTCTACCTATTTTAATCCCGCCTTGCCAGTCTGTTTTCAACACATGATCCATGAATAGTGGTGACAGGTTACAGCCTTGTCTTACCCCTGAAACTACCCTGAACCATGAGCTTAATTTGCCATCTACTCTGCTGCCTGACAGTCTACATAAAGACTTTTAATTGCCTGCAGAAGTTTGCCTCCTATACCATAATCTCGTAGAACTGACAGTAACTTCCTCCTAGGAACACGGTCATTAGCCTTTTCTAGATCTAGTTGGGATACCAGTTACTTTATGTCGGAAATGCCCAACCTTATTCAAGAGTCGTGGCCACCTTTGTGCTCGGATGGCAAAGACTACCAAATTCACCGGTTAGTCCCTCAACTGTTACGGGTAAAACTGTGGGGCCTTGAGCAAGTAAGGCTAGCAACCTGCTTCCCAGGTTCTTCAATACCATGCTGGCAACATTCAGGTATGAAGAAGCTAACAAAAAATGTCAGTCCTACTCTTTTAAGACTTTCTACCATGTGCATTTTGACTATTTATAAAGTAAATGCCAATATAGAAACCCATACCAGCAAATCTACCGTTGTTAAATTCCCGAGAATTTAAAATAGAGGAAATATGCCCAGGAAATATTGCCAGCAATATTTACGAAATTCATAAATTCCCAGGAATTTATGATTAATTAGCCAGTTAGCTCAAAACTAAACAGGTGAAAGGCACCAACAAAAATTGAAATATATCTTAAAAATAAATTTCTTAGGAATTTATAATTTTGTTAATGAAACTGTTCAAATTAATAGGTAAACGAACTGTTAGTAAAAGAAACACTTAAATGTTAAAAAAATATAATTGAACAAAAAGTGCAGAAAAATAGCCAGAAACAAAACGTTATAAAAATCAAAACTACTAAAGGAAAAAAGGTTTAATACAGCAACTTTACACATTCAGTCCTTTAAGTCCACTAGTCACCATCACTGTCCATTCAAGCATGTACATTTCCAACTCCAAAAAAGTCATTTTTAGTCTGTCATTTTTAGTCTCAAGGACTGCTCTGTGGCGAGTACGGGCGTAGCGAGCACAGGGGCCCAGCATTTGTGACACTTTCCTTACCGTGTTACATGACGCTTCTACTGTCCTTTTCCCCCTCTCTTGGCGGACTCAGTTGTGTGCATCCTTCGGTTAACCGAAGGTGTAATTTTTTTGGTTTGAGCTCTTCTCCCACCTCTTTATATGCCTCTGCATCAGCGTTTGAGGGTTCACCTCCTATTTCTTCCTCCTTCCTCCCTGTACGCACGTGAAGGCCACCCATACAGGAGACTGGTTATTGCGTAAGTCCCAGCCCCAGGCTGGCATGTAGGGTGCGTGCTTACTCCCTGGTGAAAGCCAGGCCAGGGGACGGGCGATTGCCTGCGCTCATACCTTCCCGATTCGCCGATTGGTCCCTCCGTCTGTAGATCGGGAGGTTTGACCTGGGGTGTGAACAATCACCCGAGGCGGGTGTGCTTCCGTTGGGGGCCCCCAGCAGGAAGGAGCGTGCCATAGCAGACACTGGCAATCGTGGGGATACATCCGTGATGGTTTCCCACAGGAAAAGGACACGTAAAGAGTCTAACGAAGTTGGACATACTGCACAATAGTGTACCTGAAGTGATGACTTTACCATTGGCACCTTGTGGTTACCCGTACTGAGGATGGACAATCCTTCTCGTCGGTAAACCCATTTATAATTCTGAAAGGGGTTGACGCCATTGCTGGCGCACTAGGTTGCACTACTATTGGAAGCAGAAAGTGGCTCCCTGGCACAACTGCTGCTAAAGGCTGATTTGCTCCATAGTTACCCGGTTCTTGAGGGGTAGTCTATTCAGCCTGTTGGGACGGTCTGACTGCGGATGGATTAAAGGACTATCTGGCAGGGTAATGCGTCATCGCAGTACACAGTGCTGAGAAAAGAGAACAGCGTTTTAGTCACCACTCGCACAGTGTTCTTGACCTTCGACCGAGTGGCTCTGCCGCCAAAGATCAAGGCAGGTTATGAGGTAGTCACAGTACGACCTTATATCCCTAAACCTACTCGGTGTTACCAGTGCCATCACCTTAGTCGTGCAAAAACCTGGTAACATGTCATCTGTGGTAAAGATGCACACCAGGGGAATTGTCTACCACCGTCCTGTCACTGCATAAATTTCAACGGGAATCCTTGTGCCTCCTCTGGGGAATGTCCCGTATTTGCTGATGAATGGGCCATACAGGAAATACTTAAAGGAGAAGGTTCCTACACAAGTTGCACGTAAGATGCACGCCAGTAGTAAGCCAAATACCTCACCACGTGGTAAGTATAGTACTGTAGTTGCTGCGCCTCCACCAACATGGGTCATGGCCACACAGATGTCTGACCTACAGTTTGACGAGTATAGTTGTAAACGGTCTACATCGACAATGGTGTAAAGTTTGACGAAAAGTGTGAATAGCTCTCCGAAATCATCTTCAGCTGTAAAACCACAGATCGAGACACGTAAGTCGTAGGAGTATTTGCGCGACGATTTCCTCCGCACCCCTTTCCAAAACTTCAGGATAAAAAGGAATTTCACCAGGGCTCAAAGAAGTCAGGTAGGGGAAACCCCCCCTTCTACCTCAAAATGCGACGATGGCTCCTGGAAGCCTATAGTCTCTTCAGGTGCATAAGCTAAAGATGGGGCTGCCGACCACCTTCACGCAGCTGCCGTGGTCACCTCCGAGAACATGGAGCAAGACCCTCCCGTCTGACACCACCAGTTGCGAACTTTCGCATTGTGGCCCGCCGTCTTCGTCGGGCTGACGTCCACCTCTAATTCATATTATCCTGCTATGGATATTCTTCAATGAAACATTCATCATTCGGTCAAATTGGGCAGAACTGAAACTTCTTATGCGAATATATCACCCAATTATCGTCTCTCTCCAGGAGACCAAATTGCTCCCTGGTACTCAAATTACTTTCCCACACTACACTGCCGTTCACTTTGACCTTCCTCCTGTGACAGGAATTTCAGCCCACAGGGGCGTAATGTTGCGCATTCGGGATGATGTACACAATACACAAGTCCCCTCGTGTACTCTACAAGCTGCCACCGTTCGGATAAACCTTCATGGATTTATCTTCACACTGTGCAATATTTACGGTCCTTCCTCCTTTCCAGTCACTAGGTCTGATCTAGAAATTGACCAGCTTCCATGTCCGTTCAACACCTACCACCACCACCACCACCTTTGGGGCTCCCCACGACCATTTCCAGGCTCCCTGCCGGCAGATATACTGAACCACCTTCAGCTCATCTGCCTTTATACTGGTGAACCAACATATCTTTCGGACTCCGCAAACACTTACAGCCATGTAGATCTGCACTGCTCAGCTGGCACGGCGTCTTGAATTGTCTGTTCTGACCAAGTGGAACACCATACCAGTTGTCACAGCCGCGGAATGTTCCATCCCCTGTAAGACTACCCAAGCATGTTGAAAAAAGTACTCAATTTGTGCAACTAAAACTAAAATACTGAAAAAAATTATATAAACTTGCTTCTCTAAGATACTCTGCTAGTTAAACAGTTAAGTCTGAGTGTAATTCGATCAGTATTATAGAGCAGCACTAATGACTGTACACATGTTGCGGAATAGATGTTGGAGACACTCCTTGTTGTTGTTGTGGTCTTCAGTCCAGAGACTGGTTTGATGCAGCTCTTCACCCTACTCTATCCTGAGCAAGCCTTTTCATCTCCTCATAAGAACGACAACCCACATCCACTTGAATCTGCTTACTATACGCGTCTCTTGGTCTCCCTCTGCGATTTTTACCCCACACACTTCCCTCCAACGCTAAATTCACAATTCCTTGATGTCTAAGAATGTGTCCTACCAACCTATCCCTTCTTTTAGTCAAGGTATGCCAGAAATTTCTTTTCTCCCCAATTCGGTTCAGTACCTCCTCATTAGTTACGCGATCCACCCACCTAATCTTCAGCATTCTTCTGTAGCACCACATTTCAAAAGCCTCTATCCTCTTTCTGTCCACACTGCTTATCGTCCATGTTTCACTCCCATACAAGGCAATACTCCATACAAATGCCTTCAGAAAGGACTTCCTTAGGCTTAAATCAATATTCGATGTTAACAAATTTCTCTTTTTCAAGAACGCTTTTCTACCCATTGCCATTCTGCATTTTATATCATCTGTACTGCGACCATCATTTGTTATTTTACTGCCCAAGTAACAAAACTCATCTACCTCCTTTATTGTTTCGTTACCTAATCTAATTCCTTCAGCATCACCTGATTTTCTTACACTGCACTCCATTACCCTAGTTTTACTCTTGTTAATGTTCATCTTATATGCACCTTTCAGCACACTGTCCATTCCGTTCAATTGCTCTTCCAGGTCCTTTGCTGTATCTGACAGAATTACTATGTCGTCGGCAAAACGCAATGTTTTTAATTCTTCACCCTGAACTTTAATTCCTTCTCCAAATTTGTCCTTGCCTTGCTTTCCTTTATAGCTTGCTCAATGTACAAATTGAACAACATTGGGGAAAGGCTACAACCCTGTCTTACTCCCTTTCCAACCACTGCATCCCTTTCATGCCCTTCAACTCTGACAACCGCTGTCTGGTTTTTGTACAAGTTGTAAATAACCTTACGCTCCCTATATTTTACTCCTGCTTGCTTCAGAACTTTAGAGAGTTTATTCCAATCAACATTGTCAAAAGCCTTCTCCAAATCTACAAAAGCTAGAAATGTTGGTTTGTCTTTTCTTAATCTATCTTCTAGGATAAGCCGTAAAGTGAGTATTGCCTCCCGTGTTCCTACATTTCTCTTGAACCCAAACTGCTATTCCCCGAGGTCGGCTTCTACCAGCTTTTCCATCCTTCTGTATATAATTCGTGTTAATATTTTGCAACCATGACTTATTAAACTGATGGTTCTGTAGTTTTCACACCTGTCTGCACCCGCTTTTTTTGGAATGGGGATTATTACATTTTTCTTAAAGTCTGAGGGTATTTCGCCTGTCTCATACATCCTAGACACCAGTTCAAATAGTTTTGTCATGGCTGGCTCTCCCAGAGACTTCAGTAGCTCTGACGGGATATCGTCTACTCCAGGGGCCTTGTTTCGACTTAGATCTTTCAGTGCTCTGTCAAATTCATCTCTCAGTATAGTATCTCCTATTTCATCATCATCATCTACATCCTCTTCCCTTCCTACAATAGTGTCTCGAAGTTCATTTCCTTTGTAGAGCCCCTCTATATACTCTTTCCACCTTTCAGCTTTCCCTTCTTTGCTGAGAACTGGTTTTCCATCAGTGTCCTTGATATTCTTGGTGCTGTTTTTCTTATCGCCAAATGTTTCTATTATTTTCCGGTAGGCTGTATCTATTTTTCCCCTATTTATACATTCTTCTACATCCTTGCATTTGCCTTCTAGCCATTCCTGCTTAGCCATTTTGCACTTCCTGTCAATCTCATTTCTTAGTCGTCTGTACTCCATTTTGCCTGTTTCATATACTGCATTTTTATACTTTCTCCTTTCATCGATTAAATTTAGTATCTCCTGTGATATCCAAGGATTCTTTGTAGGTCTTGCCTTCCTACCTACTTTGTCCTCTGCTGCCTTCACTATTTCATCTCTCAATTTTACCCATTCCTCCTCAACTGTTTTATTTTCCCCTGTTTCTGTCAATTGTTGCCTGAAGCTCCCTCTGAAATTCTTAAGAACTTCAGGTTCCTTCAATTTATCTAGGTCCCATCTCCTTATTTTCCTACCTTTTTGTAGTTTTTTAGTTTCAGCCTACAGTTCATAACCAACAAGTTATGGTCAGAGTCTATGTCTGCCCCTGGGTATGTCTTACATTGTAAAACCTGGTTCCGAAATCTGTCTTACCATTATAAAATCTATCTGGTATCTCCCGGTGTCTCCTGGTCTCTTCCACGTATACAACCTTCTTTTGTGATACTTAAACCAGGTGTTTGTTATAACTAAATTATGTTCTGTGCAAAATTCTACCAGGCGGCTTCCTCTTTCATTCCTTTTGCCCAGACCATATTCACCCACTATCTTCCCTTCCCTTCCTTGTCCTACTACCGAATTCGTCTCCCATAACAATTAAATTTTCCTCTCCCTTAATTGTCTGAATAATTCCCTTTAGCTCCTCATATATTTCTTCGATTTCCTCATCATCGGCAGAGCTAGTTGGCATATAAACCTGTACTACTGTTGTCGGTGTTGGCTTCGTATCTATCTTGACAATGATAATGCGATCACTGTGCTGGTCATAGTTTACCCGCATTCCTATTTTCTTATTCATTGTCAATCCTACTCCTGTGATACCCCACAACTGATTTTGTATTTATAATCCTGTACTCACCTGACCAGAAATCCTGTTCATCCTGCCACCGAACTTCACTAATCCCCACTATATCTAACTTCAACCTATCCATTTCCCTTTTTAAATTTTCTAATTTTCCTACTCGATTAAGGGATCTAACATTCCACGCTCCGACCCGTAGAATGCCAGTATTGTCTTTCCCGATGATCACATCCTCCTGAGTAGTCCCCACCCGGAGATCCGAATGGGGGACTATTTTACCTCCGGAATATTTTACCCGAGAGGATGCCATCATCATATGTTCATACATTAGAGCTGCATGTCCTCGGGGAAAAATAACGGCTGTAGTTTCCCCTTGCTTTCAGCCGTTCGCAGTAGCTGTGTGGCAAAGCCACATTAGCTGATGTTACAAGGCCAGCTCAGTCAATCATCCAGAATGTTGCCCTTGTAACTACTGAAAAGGCTGCTGCCCCTCTTCAGGAACCACACGTTTGTCTGGCCTCTCCACAGATACCCCTCCGCTGTGGTTGCACCTACGGTATGGCTATCTGTATCGTTGAGGCACGCAAGCCACCCCACCTCGGCAATGTCTGTGGTTCATGGGAGTGGGACACTCCTTATGATTGCCAAATAACAGGCAGGATATTTGCCAGGGGGCTCGGTATATGCTAACCAAACTTCAGTAAATTTTCCAAACATTTACCATTGTCCTAAACAATGGTAAATTGTCCTAAAATGGTTACTGCATTTTAGTAGTAACTATACTATTAAATTCTATATGAATTATCATGACAGTACATATTATAAATTTGCTCTCATATACACAAGCTCTAAATTCTCTGAACCACGGTAGGGTTTAAGGTAACACCTTTAAAACTTTCTGTATTTCCCACAGTTCAATCCTTCATGCAGGTTGTTTAACTATGGCTTTCTAGGGGCAACAAAATTTATTTTAAATACTTCATTTCAATAATGACAGTTAAAAATTACAAAATGCTCTCCATATACTCATATGGTATACACTTACATTAACCATGCAGGATAAATTTAGTAGTCAGTTAAGGAACCGCAACTAATGGTGCATGAATTACATGATGATATTTTTAGAGTATTTTGTTCAATAGAAACCTGGAATTATTGTAAAGGGCTAAAATTTTAGTAACAAAACTTGTATGGAAAGTCGTTTGAGCTGGTACCATTAGTGTTTTTTCTCCAATCAGTAAAACATAGTTGTAATGCTGTTACTTTCAGTTAGTTAAACAATTTTGACTTATACTGGTAGGACATTCAATGTTTCCTGATATTTATTGTAGCCAGCAATGATTCTAGAATCAAAGGTTCC
This sequence comes from Locusta migratoria, assembly GCA_026315105.1. NCBI lineage: Eukaryota > Metazoa > Arthropoda > Insecta > Orthoptera > Acrididae > Locusta > Locusta migratoria. Next base: position 48,712,032 of record CM048753.1, on the reverse strand, counting down.
TGCCTATGATGTGTGTTCATACCAAAATACAGTGTGCAATCTTTTTATATAAAAGAGTTACATATGTTTAAGGTTGTAGTAAACTAATATATTACCATACCATCACAGTTGACAGTTGCTTTTGTGATACTACAGCTTGTGCACATTGTTTTGTTCTGTTGTTAATCTCCTATACTACATGGTTCTAAATCCTTAAATTGATTCTGTACTGAGGATTTAGTTTTTCAATTCAGATGATTGTTAAAGGCCTGTTATGCACAAATTTGTAGTTTTTCATCGTTCAAAAATTGACTGGTGAGGGTTATGTGATTAATGTTTCTGTACTGCATAACACAAGGTATCAGCATTCTGTTCTTAAAGCTCCTCACTGAGGCACAACTACATAATTTAGTTAAATTACTTTAATGATGTGTATGTCAATAATCGGTAACATTTAATATGAAGATTCTTTGCCAAGATCTCTAACTGCTCTTATGAAAACAAATTTCAAAGCAGTGTAACCAGATGGTCTGTTGAGAGAACCAAAAATTTTAAAAAGTCTGATGAAGGTAAAGAATTGTCTAGTCTGTAATACAAAGACCTCTAGTATTTAAATTAACCACTGTTAAGTATTTGTTACATTTTTCAACACATTTAACTGTTCATGGTTGTATACAGTCATGTGTAAGCTGTACAGAATGTGATCCAATAATACAATGCAAACTACATTTTAAGTTAGACATTCATGTCCTTCGCCATTCTGTGTAGACCTCACACAGTTACCATCAACACCCTTTTTGTGGCCAATTGTCTACGTAAACATTTGTAGTAAACCAGTACTCAAAACATATTTAGACGTCAAATACATCTGAAGAGATAAATTACTTACCAAAGTGATGTCCTGCTTTTGTGTGTGCTTCACTTGCTAATTTACTTCACTTAACTGCTAATTTGTTTTTCTATTACCACTTATAAAAAGTTTAATCTAACATATAACGAACTTGCTCCCCAGTTACGTTCTGCAAACAGATATAATTATTATAATTATATTAATAATAATTATTATTACAACATATTTGTCACTTTCTAAATTTAGTGTTGCAAGTTTCTTCATATGTTTGCTACGAATCTAATCAGTATAGAATGAAGTATGTATACAGGTACATCATCTGGTGGCTAAAATGCCATTAAGAATTAACAAATGATACATGGCTAAAATAAAAATTAAATCCATAAAGAGGATGTTAGTAATTTAGTACATATCACTTGTTAATCTATATGTAAAGAAACTCACTGTCATAAATGACAGTCACTTAAAAAATTACATGGAAGCAGTTACCATGGTGCAAGAATTACAGCAGAGAAATAAGTTACCAGTTAAAGAATACTAGCTCATAAGTTTCCTGCACAATGAGAAACTCTTTACCGTACCCATTTATGAAACATTGTACCTCATAAAAGGCATTGTAGTTTACTCAATTACTCCATAAACACCTGCCTTGAAAAATGGTGGAGGATACATAACTCACCGTAAAGTGGCTTGCTGAGCTGCTTACACAACCAACCATTATTGATATTTCAAATAGATTTTCCATTGTTACAATTTTTCCTTTGAAAATATTCAGTTTTTCTAGCTGGAGTGTACTACAGAAGCCATTCCAGCTTATTGGAACTATAATTATTTAGAAACTATTTTCTCCCTAATAATGCAATAAACATTATTTTGCAGTGTTTCCAATATTAGCCCATAATATGCTGTTAATTGTTTGTAATATATAGGTGATTGAGGGATTTGTTTCTGTAGCTTGCAAGTTGTATACACACTCAAGTATGTAATCAAAACCTAATAATGTATTTGCATTGTAAGAGAAATTTTGTCAATGTTTCAGTTCATATGTAAGTGAGCACTTACTGTTACTGTATGTATATACATCTGCAATAAGCTGCTTACACTGGCATTGTCAAGTGTAAAGAATTATTCATCCTAAACATGGTTTGCTCCAATAGGCAGTTACCAATAAATGATTTTTTTCTTACTACTGGCAAGCCCTTAAGAGAAAGTGGGAAAGCAAGTAGGCCAAATTGGAAGCAGTCTTACTTTAGCTGACCTCTAGTTTCTTTGATCCAGACTGTATTAAATTTACAAGCCAAAGCATGTGTTTATTTTTCATTTCATAATTCCATATTGTAAAGTGTAGTATTGAAGGTTTCATACTGACTACATTGGTTGCCGAAGCTACTGTTACACTATTACCGATTTCTGATGAACGAGCTGTTTGCCTAGGTTTTTACGTTTTATAAATTTAAATGACAGTGTAAAAAATATACGTTGGATCATCTACAATTGGTCTAGTTTTTATAATAAAATTTCATTGGAACAGTTTTAATGTTTGATTCTTAAAAAGAAACATTAGTTTCTACATAAATTCATATATTGTCCAATACAGAATGTATGATTATTTTGTATATAAATGCAGCTTAATTTAGTCGAACCAGATTATTTACATTCCTTTTCATTATGTATACATAGTGATGGTCTGATTGCTCAGTATAGTTGTATATACACGAGTTTGTTACAGATAAGAGACTTACTACTTTAACAGCTTATGTAATATAAACTGGCATGTAGCAATAGTTACGACAAAAGTGGTACCATAGCATTAGATGATTAGGTTACATTGGTTATTATTTGCATGTATCCATTGTTACCACGACAACGGCATTTCTTTGCATGAGATTTAATGTTGTATCCATTGCAGCAACAGTTTGTTAGAAAACATCCACAAGTTCAAACGTTTCCGATTCATTCAAAACTGGTTTCAAACGATATTTGTCCTTCTTAAAGTATCTGTATGAAAAAAGATAACATGCAAATATTACATAAAATTTACAGTATTTTTAAGAATACAAAAGTTCCTGTACAGATACCTGAAGGTCAATATTTGTTTAAAACTGAGGTTGCAGATTTAGTCAACCTAACTGGTTGCTGTTTACTTTCCTAATGTACAGTACTAAATTTAATAATATTCCTTTGACAGTTGACATATAATGTACTGATTGTCTTTGAGTAATAGCAAGTTGTTATGCAATATCCGTCCTTAATTTTTGTATGTTGAATATTTCTTGAGGGTCTTAAAACTGTAAAAGAATGTCACTGTAATACAGCTAATAGTTGCAATTCTGTAAATTCTTTGTTTAAAGATGTAAACACACCTATGTACTCTGCAAAACAAAATTTGGTGGAGTGATAACTTCACACAATTCTGTATGATCTAAGATATTTCTTCTTAACCATAGGATTGATGTACCCAGAAATTATATTCGCAGGGATGTATCTCAGCTGTGTCAAATGTTAATTTTGTGAAAACATCAGTGTACACAAATTGCGACATAATGCTCCTGTAAACACTACAATCCCATTAAAATCTGCTGCTTATCACTTAATGAAATGTAATAATGAATGATTGTAGTCTGTAATCCTTAACACATCTTTCAGTAAAATAGACCTTTTGCTAATAAGCTCTTATCTGACCTGACTTGCTCTTGTTCTTTTTTTTACTGTCAGCCTCTCTTGGCCAATTCTTGTTTCTTCGACCCCGACGGTATTAGGTTGCGAGGCCCGAGGGTGTCTTTCATTTTCATTCTCTAATTCACTTCCAAAGAGTGTAAATTCAGATTTGATCCTCGTTGCCTGTCAAGAAATGAATGTCCTGATTTTTGCAGTGCTACTACTATCATTTAGTCATACGCTACACAAGGAAAGCTGTCTGAAGTGAAGCACACTAAATGGAGAAAGATGAATTCTACATGTGGAAACTTCTTTACAAGCAGGATGTAAACCACATAATGAAACATGGACCTGTGATTTAATTATGAAGATCATAATTTAGAAAATAGAGCCTGCAGTCCCGTATTATCAACATTCAGTGATGGTGGTTCAAATAAAATGACAGCAGATGGTATCCTGATGTCTTTCATTTGTTGAACAGATAAGTCAGATGTGTAAAAAAAATTGGTGCCTTTTGTGGAACAGACTGGACATAACCAAGGATCCAAAAAAGAATTTCGTTGCTGTCAGATTACTAGTCAAAATGCCACATCTGAGAGTGTTAAACCCCTCAGGGGCTCAGCATTAGTTTGCTGAGTACGGGCTTGGCGAACCCGGGGTCCTGAGTTGTGGGCTGTGTCGCGCCAACAGTCCGCTACACCGTAAGCACTGTGCGTGCTTCAACAACCATCGTTCGGCGCGACGGTGGAACGTTGTACGTTTCAGAGCCCGGGGATCTTGGCTTTATCGCCCGGGTCACGAGGACGGTACAAACCTCTATAAAAAAACCCTCAATCTCAAGGTGTGCTATGTGCCGAGGAGATGCATGGCTGTTGAGGTTGAACAGCCGCTAGCGAGCAACCTCTGAGGAACCTGCCGCACCTCAGTTGTATAAGGCTTACCCAGGCAAGCGGGGCTCTGCCTGGGTGGACCTTTAGTTCCCTAGCTGCTCGTGGGATGAGAATGAAGCGAGCAAAAAAAATAGCGTTGCCGGACGCAAAACCGGCGTCTCTAAGCGTGGGCGAACAGAATTTAATGCTGCGACATATGACCCCCAAGCGTTCCCTTCCATGGCCACACCATGGGAAGAACGCAGGGCTCGTCAGCAAGGTGAGGCTTATGCCCCCCGTTATCTTGTATGCTCAAGGACAGACGGCGAATCGTTTACGACCACGAAGCCTCTGTTTTTTGTGGAAAACCTTGAGGATAAGTTTGGGGAAGTAGATGGCATGTCTAAGATGCGATCTGGGGCTGTACTTATAACGACATCGTCCCCAGCCCAGTCACGGGCACTGCTTGCCTGTGACAAGCTGGGTGACGTCCCCGTTAGCATTACTCCCCACAAGAGTCTGAACATGGTCCAGGGAATTATATTTCACAAGGACCTCTTATTGCAGTCTGACGACGAGTTACGGCAGAACCTAGAGAGACGTGGAGTTCATTTCATCCGTCGTGTTCATAGGGGTCCGAAGGACAAAAGGGTAGCCACCGGTGCGTTTATCTTGGCTTTCGAAGGCGATTCGTTGCTGGAGACAGTCAAGGTAATGATCTACCGGTGTGACGTAAAACCCTACGTTCCTCCCCCTATGCGCTGCTTCAAATGCTGGAGGTTTGGGCACATGTCCTCTCGATGTGATGGTAACCCTACATGTCGGGAGTGCGGACGTGCCTCACATCCGGACGCCCCTTGTGCCCCTCCTCCAGTGTGTGTTAACTGCAAGCAGCATCACTCTCCTTGTTCACCGGACTGTACGGTTCTTCATAAAGAACGGAAAATTATGGAATATAAGACCCTGGACCGGTTATCATACTCAGAGGCGAAGAAAAAGTATGCCAAGCTCCATCCTGTGTGCATGAAGACCTCGTATGCCACAGTTGCATCACAACTGCCTCTGCCATCTCTGCTACCACTCTCCACTGCCTCGTCTTCCACTGTGGGCCCTTCGCCCAAACCGCCCACATCTGCCCCCATGGTGTTTGGGGGTACCTCAACCTCTGTTGCCCCCAAGGTCCCTACTTTGGGAGCACCACCACCTCAGCCTGTGGGGCTCTCAGTCCCCACCCCTGAGCCAGAGACTCAACAGCCATCTCTGGCTCCTCTCGCGAGGAAGGGCTCCCTCGGATCCCATCCTTCAGACTTCTCCTGTGGATACCAGTAGGTGGCTGAAGGAGCCACCTACTGCTGGTTGTAGGGCCGCGCAGGCATCCTCAGTTCCTGAGGATGGCTCCGCGAAGCCCTCCCGGCATGAGAAGCCTAAAGAACCTCGCGACAAGAAGAAACAAAAGAACAAGACTAAAACCAAGGATACTGTGGTGGCTACCGTGCCACCAAAACATTCCTCTTCGTCAGAGGACGAAATAGAGATCCTCGCGTCCCACAAAGACTTGGCCATTGCCGAGTCTTTGGAAGCTATGGACGTTGAGGATCTGGTTCAAAAATCGGCAACAGAAGGGAGACCTGTCAACCCTACTACGCCGTCAAAAGCAGCATGTCTCAGCGACCAGGAGGTTCTATGATCCTCCAATGGAACTGTGGTGGCTTCTTCCGCCACCTGCCAGAATTGCAGCAGTTATTGTGCCGCTTCCCAGCATTTTGTGTAGCCCTGCAGGAAACCTGGTTTCCTGCTAATAGGACCCCAGCCCTTCGTGGGTATCGGGGCTATTACAAAAATCGTTTTGTTTATGACAGGGTCTCTGGAGGTGTGTGTATCTATGTCCTTGCCACTGTCCCCAGTGCCGCTGTGCCTCTCCACACGACTCTTGAGGCGGTGGCTGTTCGCATTCGTGCTACGCAAGAACTGACGATCTGTTCTCTTTACCTTCCTCCAGACGAAGTGGTATCGTTTACTGACCTTGCTGCCCTGGTGGCACAACTTCCCCCTCCATTTCTGCTTCTGGGGGACTTCAATGCCCACCATCACTTGTGGGGTGGAGCGCAGACAACAGGTCGTGGTAGGCAAATAGAGACGCTTTTATCACAGCACGACATCTGCCTGCTAAACACTGGTGCACCCACGCATTTTTGCGTGGCGCGAGGCACGTATTCCACAATTGATCTCTCTGTTTGTACCCCGAGCCTGCTCCCACACTTCCAGTGGAGGGTCCATGATGACCTTTGCAACAGCGACCATTTTCCTGTTCTCTTGACGCTCCTTGATTTTCAACCAGCGGGCTGCCCATCTCGATGGTCTCTCCATCGAGCTGATTGGAACCGCTTCACCTCAGCTGCTACGGTTCCCGTCCCATTGCCAGCCGACTTGGACATTGCGGTTAACCAGGTCACCGGTTCGATAGTTTCAGCTGCTGAGGCAGCCATTCCTACCACGTCTGGCTCCCCACGGCGTAAGTCTGTGCCCTGGTGGACGCCGGAAATCGCTGAGGCAATCCGGGATCGTCGTCGGGCGCTCCAGCGCCATCGTCGACACCCCAGTATAGAAAACCTAATAGCTTTTAAACGGCTCCGGGCCCGGGCTCGACAGCTCATCCGGCAGGGTAAACAGGACTGTTGGGAGACGTATGTTGCCAGCATTGGCCGTCGCGCCTCAGCATCTCGGGTGTGGTCGCAGGTTCGGCGCCTATTTGGGTACCGTCCACCTGCGGCGATTCCCAGCCTACGCATCCACGGTACCCTATGCACCGACCCGACTTCCATAGCAGAACACATGGCCGAGCATTATGCTCGCACCTCTGCAACATGCGAATACAGTGCGGACTTCCGTGCTCTGAAGGAGCGTGTTGAGCAGAGACGGCTGTCCTTTCACACGCGTCGAGCCGAAGTGTACAACTCCGCTTTCAGTGCATGGGAATTCGAAACTGCTCTTGCCGCATGCCCCGATACCTCTCCAGGACCGGACAGAATCCACAGCCAGTTCATCCGGCACCTTTCCGTGGAGTTTAAACACCAGCTTCTCGCCCTGTTTAACCGTTTATGGGCGGAGGGGGCTTTCCCGTCACAATGGCGAGAAAGCATCGTTATTCCGGTGGTCAAACCTGGTGCTGATCCACAGGTGGTTGATAGTTACCGCCCAATCAGCCTCACCAACGTTATGTGCAAGCTATTTGAACGTATGGTGAGCCGGCGGCTTATGTGGATCCTTGAACATCGGGGTCTGTTGTCCCCACGCCAAGGGGGTTTCCGGCAAGGCCGCTCCACTGTTGACAACTTAGTGGCCCTGGAGTCTGCCATTCGTACGGCATTTAGCAGGCGTGAGCATCTTGTTGCCGTCTTTTTCGACCTCAGAAAGGCGTACGACACCACTTGGCGCCACCACATTCTGGCTACACTGCACGGCTGGGGATTGAGAGGTCCGCTCCCACTTTTTATTCAAAACTTCCTTTCTTTCCGATCTTTTCGGGTACGGGTGGGTACTTCCCTCAGCTCCTCTCACGTCCAGGAGAACGGTGTCCCACAGGGCTCTGTCCTTAGTGTACCCCTATTTTTAATTGCCATCAATGGACTTGCTGAGGCAGTGGGGTCATCGGTTTCTTCCTCCTTGTTCGCCGATGACTTCTGCTTATACTACAGCTCAGCTAGCATTGGGGTAGCTGAAAGGCGTCTACAGGGAGCCATTCGAAAGGCGCAGTCGTGGGCCTCAACCCATGGGTTCCAGTTTTCTCCATCGAAAACCCGGGTTATGCACTTCTGCCGTCGTCGAGCTGTCCATTTGGACCCAGAGCTATATTTATATGATGAACTTCTTCGTGTCGAAGAGACTCACCGATTTCTTGGCATGCTCTTCGACAACCGGCTCACTTGGGTGCCTCATCTTCGCCAGCTCAAGCAGAAGTGCGTGAGGTACCTCAATATCCTACGCTGCCTCAGCCACACTAGTTGGGGAGCCGCCTGTACGAGTCTTTTGCAGCTCTACAGGGCGCTGATTCAGTCGCGATTGGATTACGGGAGCTTCGTGTATGGTTCAGCAGCCCCATCTGCATTGCAGGCCTTGGACCCAGTACTACACAGTGGGGTCCGTTTAGCGACAGGGGCCTTTCGGACGAGTCCAGTGGAAAGCCTACTAGCCGAAGCTGGAGTCCTTCCCCTGCGATTTCGGCGGCGGCAGCTGTTGGCCTCCTATGCTGCCCATGTTCATGAGATACCACATCATCCGAATCGCAGGCTTCTTTTTCCAACTGCTGCACTTCCATCTCCACAACGACGACCGAGGTCGGGTCTTCCGATCGCGGTGCGTGTTCGTTCCGTCCTGTCGTCTCTTGAGTCCCTTCCTATCCCTCCGGCTTTTCACAGGCCTTACCGCATCGCTCCCTGGTCACTTTCACGTCCACAGCTTCGGCTGGACTTGGCGCATGTATCAAAAGCCTCTGTAGCGCCACTGAGTCTCCGTCGCCAGTTTCAGGCGGTTTTAGAGTCGTTCTGTGGCGCGGACGTCGTGTACACGGATGGTTCTGTGGTCGACGGCCGTACTGGCTATGCATACGTGCCGGCCGCGGTGGCCGAGGGGACTAAGGCGCTCCAGTCACGGTCCGCACGGCCACTACGGTCGGGGGTTCGAATCCCCCCTCGGGCATGGATATTTGTGCCGTCCTAGTTCGTAAGTAGCTCATAAGTAGTTTGTAAGTTTAGGGACTGATGACCCCGTAGTTAAGTCCCATAGACTGTACAAATATTTGAACATTTTTATGCATACGTCCATGGTGAGCATACTGAACAGCATTCGCTGCCCAGTGGAAGTAGCGTGTTCACAGCGGAACTAGTTGCCATCTATCGGGCACTTGAACATCTCAGAGGTTGCCATGGGGAGTCTCTGGTCATCTGTTCTGACTCCCTTAGTGGTTTGCAAGCCCTCGGCAAATGTTTCCCGAAACATCCTTTGGTGCAATCCGTACAGGAGACTCTTTCCAGGCTTGTTCGGTCTGGTCGCTCGGTGGTCTTTGTTTGGACCCCAGGCCACATCGGCATTCCTGGAAACGAACGTGTGGATCAGCTGGCTAAGCAGGCTACTTCCTCCAGTCCATTGGCTATTGGTCTTCCAGAGAGCGATCTCCGACTGGAGTTCCATCGGAAGATCCGTAGCCTGTGGGACTACGAGTGGGCTAACTCTACTCACCCCCACAAGCTTCGTGCCGTGAAGCTCTCTACGGCCGCATGGAAGTCCTCACTGCCGTCGTGTCGTAGGGAATCTGTTGTTCTCTGCCGCCTACGCATCGGCCACACATGGCTGACGCATGGCAACCTTCTTCGGCGGGAGGACGCACCACAGTGTGACTGTGGCGCCCCCTTGACAGTGGTCCACATCCTGGTGGACTGTCCACTTTTAATTGTTTTGCGACAATCTTTTAATCTCCCAGATGCGCTTCCTTTTATGTTAGGAGACGATGCTGCTATGGTCGATCGTGTTTTAGGTTTTATTCGCGCAACTGGCTTTTATGGGTCTATTTAGTGGTGGGGCCTATAAGCCCGCCCTGTCGGGCTCCACCCCCTCCAGAACAATAGGCCACTGTTATTTTACGTTTTATGACTTGTTTTTTAACTACGGATTTTAAATTGTGCAGAGTGGCTGGCTCATCCTGTATTATTTTGTGATCAGCCAGCCACACGCTTCTGCAGCCTTGTTTTAGTGTTCTGTCTATTTTGTCCACTCCTGTCTTGTCCATTGTTCTGTCATCATTTTACGATTGACTGTCGCTCTGTACCTGGAGCATCCTGGACTTAGAGTAGTATGCGACGTAATGGAAACTTTTAACAGTTCACTCCTAGCTGGGAACAGGGGACTGATAACCCAGCAGTTGAGTCCCCTTTAAACACCAACAACAACAAGAGTGTTAAAATATCATGAGTGCCATGCAGGAGTGTTGGTTTAGATGGCCTGAAGTTAAACTTCAGAAGCTGCAGACACCCCTGCACTGATAAACATGTTAAAATCTTCCTAGAACAGTAATTGAGCACTGATTACTCGGCTCACCTGCTAGCAGCAAAATGAGGTGCTGCCAACTTTACAAGTGTCCTTAATTGCCTTAACTTGCTGTTGTCTTGTGGAAGGAACATCAGCTGCCTGTGATGAAACATCCTGTCCAAAAGTATGTTACGCCTGACATAATCAGCAGGCTCCTTAGATATGTCTGCTGCAGCTTCCTTAAAAATCTGACCACAAACTGGATACCATAGCATATATAGTTCAGTGCCCCAGACTAGACAACGAATTTTCTAGCGCACTGTATTGTAGTACTTGTGGCACATAAGGCTATCAGGAAGAGTTTTTGATTGGCTGGTGTCTTTAAGAACAGTGAAAGATTTCTTTTCCTGACTTAAAACATCCAGCTCAAAATTTGTACAGTGTTAAATGCAAGCAGTATATTGGAACTTCAAACCGGGAAGTCGCAAGTGTTAGATGAGCCAGTGAGACAAAGTTGTCAGTTCTATGAGTGTGACGTTCCAGTGCCCTGTAGCAGCTAAGAGATTGACAGTGGAAATTTGTACAACATGGTTCTCGTGGTAGTGTTTCACCAGAAGAGTAAAAGGCTTGGTGTCACAAAAGTGGTGACCACCCACTCGACAGTCTTTACACTGGACTCATTTCAACCAAAGAACGTGGAGAATCCATGACACCAACATTGCCAATACACAATTACTATCACTTTTCCCGTTATGTAATACATGGCAAGATCAGGCAGAACAAAACTTTCACGATGTCCTTAGGCAGACTGTGGAAAATGTAACTCATGATATAGGTATATGTAGTTTAATAAAATGTTAGTATTGTAAAGATTTTCTAATTACAGGTTAAACTCCAAAAACTGTAGAATAAGACTGGTTTGAATATAACGGCCTGTTACTCCATGAAACAAAAAATAATTCTTGTATGATGGCTCGGCAGTGCACCATGATTGTAAAAATTGTGTGAAAGAAGTCACTTTGGCACCAGCATGGTATTTGACACAAAAATGGTGAAGTTTATTAGCTTATTTTTGCACAATGTTTAGCATCACTAAATTTTGTTGTAATATAAAAACACAAAGCAGTGAAGTTTTTTCTACTACTAGCTTGCTGTGGTTATTTTAAAATAATGTATGCAACTTGCAATGTACAATGTTTTGCTAGAAATACCCCTGGATAACTTCTCCATTGCCAATTTGTTTTTCTAGCATTTTCTTTAGTACTAAGAATATGTAGTGTAATTATGATTCTGTAATACAATTCTTCGTAAAACATGATTTCATGAATGTAGAGCTATAATACTTCTAATGGAGTGTTAACTCGTACAACATTGAAATTAAAGGAAAGCCCGTTTGCTAGTACATAGTACCAAATGTATTACTCAATGTTACTGATCTTCACTATTGTAAATTCAATGCACACTACCTCCAGTAGGATCAGTTCCCCTTCCAAAAGTCTGTAATATGAAATGTGAAACACGCTTCATTAGTAAAAATGTAAAGCAAATATTTCATTAGACAATAAAACCTCGGGAAATGTCCTTTACATCTTATTTACAAACATCACTTTGTAAGTAGTGATTGTATTAAATTGTCATAATAGAAAATTTAATGTTGGTTATATTGGTCTTTGTGGAAATAGTTAACATTTAACTAATGTAAAGAACACAGTTCAGGGCTTTCTAGAAGTTTTAAATTTTCTTTGGTATATGTAAAGATATATTGTTGTGGTCTTCAGTCCGCAGACTGATTTGATTCGGCCCCCCCCCCCACAGGAAAAGGAAATGTAAAGTGTCTCACGAAGTTACACATACTGGACAATAATATACCTTAACAGATGTCCTTACCATAGACATCCAAGTTCCTTGTGGTTACCTGTACTGAGGAAGGACAATCCTTCTCGTCGGTAAATCCATTTATAATTGAGAAAGATGCCGCCGCCATTGCTGGCCCATTTAAATCCTGCACACGTCTGCGTAATGGGACACTACTACTGAAAACACAGTGGCTCCCAGGCGCAACGGTTGCTCAAGGCTAATTTGCTCCATAGTTCCCTGGTTCGTGTTGCACTGCATCCAACCGTCAATTATTCTCCCCCTCCCCCTCAGGGGGCCCACAGTTCTTGTGGGTACGTGTGTGGCGCGCACGGGGCCCGGAGCCGGAGCAGCCTTTCTTCTGCCCCAGGCTGCTTCACTTTCCCTCCGGTTTATGCCTTCGCCCGGAGACGGGCATATTTCGTGAGCTACGGTGGTTCTTGTCGTTTTTCTTCCTTCGTTCCTTCCTTTCTTACCCTTTGATCTGTCTTTCTCTCCTTGTACTCTCCTAGCCTTCTCCTCCTCATTAGTCTCCGCCTCGGCGTTTGAGACACTTCTTTCCTTCTTTCTCTTCACTTCCTCTATTCTTCTTCTTTCCTCCCTGTGCATGTCAGAAGGCCGACACACGCATTATCATGCGTAGCAGGTGATGGGGTAACGCGTAATTCCCCGCCCCGGGTAGACAAGTAGGGCACGTACGTACCCCCTGGTAAAGGCCAGGCCCAGGGAGGGGTGATTACCCGAGCTGGTACCTTCCGAACGTGCCGATTGGTCCCTCCGTCAGTTCTCGGGAGGTGTGACCTGAGGTGTGAACAATCACCTAAGGCGGGTAAGCCCTCAGAGAGGGCCCCCCACTAGGAAGGAGCGCGCCATCGGAGACGCCGGTAATCACGGGGGACACTTCCGCGATGACTTCCTTCTCTTCTTTAGTGACGTTGACCCAGAAACGTAAGTTAGATTCGCCTCAGCAAAAAAGACTCTGTCTAATGTACCTAAATTTCTTGTTGTCTCTCGCACCGACGAAAAGGATTTCAATTCTGTCAATCCTTTCGTTAAACAGAAAGGTGTAGATGCAATTGCTGGCCCTGTTAAAACCTGTTCACGTCAGCGCAATGGCACATTGTTGCTGGAAGTGGAAAGTGCCTTCCAAGCTCAGAAACTACTCCGAACTACACTGTTACACACGCTTCCTGTCAAGGTGGAAGCACATCGCACACACAACTCGTCACGGGGGGTAGTCTTCACGAGATCCCTTGACGGGTTGTCTGATGCAGACATCCAATCCTATATGTCCGACCAGGGTGTGAAAGCCGTCCATAGGGTAATGAAAAAGGTCGATAACCGACACCGACTCGTACTGTGTTTTTGACGTTCGACAGAGTTGAACTCCCATCGAAGGTCAAAGCAGGGTATGAAGTCATCTCCATCCGCCCTTATGTACCTAACCCAACGCGCTGTTTTCAATGCCACCGATACAACCATACCTGTCAATCTTGCCCAAATGCAACGAAATGTGTCACTTGTGGTAGGGACGCCCATGAGGGGGATTGCCCACCTCCGTCCCCTCACTGCCTTAACTGCAACAGTGACCATGTGGCTTCCTCTCGGGACTGCCCTGTATATAAGGATGAAAAGGTCATCCAGCAAATTCGGGTTACGGAGAAGGTATCGACATCTGCCGCTCGAAAGTTATTGGCGAGTCGAAAGCCCACTGTCCTCCCAGCGGGTACATACAGTAAGGTCCTCACCTCAACTCGACCTACCAAGGATTCCAGTACCCAGACTTGTGACTTCACTTTCGCTGACACAGTTGTGCGATCTGCCAGCCCGAAGATTGCCCGTTCCACGTCTCCGCTTCCTCCTGCTGCTTCTAAGGTACAGTCTTTGTCAACCTCTAGTAAACCGCGGGCACCTAAACAAGATGCCCGGACCTTGAAAAAGGAACCCGTCCATGAGGATTTTCTGCGTTCTCAGGCTTCCCAACCGTCAACTGCCTCTTCCCGCCATCACTCTTCGAGAAGAGCTGACAAGAATAGAGTTCCTCTCCTTCCCCGCCGAGGCGTGACCCATCCGTCACGCCGTCCAACAGTTGCCGGCCTCGGCCGTCTTCTGTTTCACCAGGTCGCTCGGTCTGCCGGGCACCTGGCCCTCTACCGGCAGTGGAAACTGCCCCTCCTGATCAACTCAGGGAGGTGGCAGGCGCGTCGGTCGAACCTACGGACCACGACCCTTTGCCCCTGGACAGCGATAGCAGTGCTCCCTCGAAATCCGGTCCTCAACGGCCGTCGAGGTGACCCCACTTGCTAGTTGGTTTTTATCCTTCTTTCTTCTCTCATTTTTATCATGGCGCTCCTTCAATGTGATATTCGCGGCATTCGGTGCAATCGGGAGGAGTTAAAACTACTCCTTCGATTGCACTGCCCGCTTCTAGTCTGCCTCCAGGAAACTAAGTTGCGTCCTCGTGATCGTGCCGACTTTCCACACTACACCTCTGTGCGGTTCGACCTGCCACCCGTGGAAGGTGTCCCAGCCCATGGAGGGCTTCTGATGCTCCTTCGAGACGATGTCTATTTCCATCCCATTTCCTTGCACACTCACCTACAGGCAGTTGCCGTCTGCATTACTTTCTCCACATTCACCTTCTCCCTCTGTACTATCTATTCGCCATCGTCATCTGCCCTTACTAGGGCAGATGTGCTACACCTTGTTGACCAGCTCCCTTCACCTTTCGTGTTGGTAGGCGACTTTAATGCCCACCACCCCCTATGGGGCTCTCCAGCACCTTGTCCGAGAGGCTCCCTTTTGGTGGACCTTCTCCAACACCTCGATCTTGTCTGCCTCAACACCGGTGCACCGACCTTCCTTTCAGACACAACACACACTTACTCCCATATAGACCTCGCAATATGCACTCCTCATCTTGCCGGTCGGTTTGAGTGGTATGCACTTCCTGACACGTACTCGAGTGACCATTTCACTTGTATCATCCGCTTCCTGCATCATTCCCCATCTCCTCGTCCCACCAGTTGGAACATTTCCAAAGCCGACTGGGGGCTTTATTCTTCCGTGGCTGTTTTCCACGATCAGCATTTTCCCAACTGTGACAGTCAGGTCGACTACCTCACAGAGGTTATTCTCACCGCTGCTGAACGTTGCATACCTCGTACATCCTCTTCTCCACGTCGTGTGCCGGTCCCTTGGACTGCAGCCTGCCGCGACGCGCTTAGAGCCCGGCGCCGTGCTTTACGCACCTTCCGCCGCCACCCAACTTTGGAGAATTGCATAAATTATAAACGAATGAGAGCGCAATGTCGTCGTATCATAAACGACAGCAAGAAAGCTTGCTGGACTGCTTTTACTAGTTCTTTTAACCGTTTTACTCCCTCCACGGTTGTTTGGGGTGGCCTACGCCGTTTATCCGGCATGAAGGTCCACTCCCCGATTCCTGGCCTGACCGTGGAGAACGCAGTCCTCGTGGACCCCGCTGATGTTTCAAACGCATTGGGTTGTTTCTTTGCGGAGGTTTCGAGCTCTGCCCATTACCACCCTGCCGTTCTCCCTCGCAAACAGGTAGAGGAGGCACGCCCGCCTTCTTTCCACTCTTTTAATCGTGGAAATTATAACGTCGCCTTCACCATGCAGGAGCTAGATCGTGCTCTCGCCCTGTCCCGATCTTCTGCTCCTGGGCCCGATTCCATTCATATTGAGATGCTGCAGAACCCCTCTCCTGCGGGCAAGTGCTTTCTTCTTAGTACCTACAATTGCATATGGATTGAAGGTCATGTTCCCACAAGTTGGCGTGAAGCCATTGTTGTCCCCATCCGCAAACCAGGGAAGGACAAACATCTTCCTTCCAGCTATCGTCCTATTTCTCTGACGAGCTGTGTCTGTAAGGTGATGGAACGCATGGTTAACGCTCGGTTGGTCTGGCTCCTCGAATCTCGCCGCCTCCTGACTAATATCGTTTTCGTCGACACCGCTCTGCTGCTGATCACCTCGTTACGTTGTCGACCTTCATTATGAACAACTTTCTAAAGAAGCGTCAAACAGTAGCAGTGTTCTTCGACTTGGAGAAGGCATACGATACCTGTTGGAGAGCGGGCATTCTCCGCACTTTGCTCACATGAGGCCTTCGGGGCCGCCTCCCTCTTTTGATTCAAGCGTTTTTGGCGGATCGCAAGTTCCGGGTACGGGTGGGCTCTGTTTTGGCAGATACCTTTTGCCAGGAGAATGGGGTACCACAGGGCTCCGTCTTGAGTGTGGCGCTCTTTGCCATTGCAATCAATCTGATCGTAGATTGCCTTTCAGCCGACGTCTCCGGATCTCTTTTTGTTGACAATTTCGCAATTTATTGCAGCGCCCAGCGGACGTGTCTCTTGGAGCGTTGTCTTCAACGCTGTCTTGACCGTCTATATTCCTGGAGCATCGCAAACGGCTTCCGATTCTCTACTGAGAAAACTGTGTGTATAAACTTCTGGAGATACAAGGAATTTCTTCCACCTTCTCTACATCTCGGCCCTGCTGCTCTCCCTTTCGTGGAGACTACGAAATTCTTGGGACTCATGTTGGATCGTAAACTTAGCTGGTCCACACACGTGTCCTACCTGGCTGCCCGTTGTGCCCGATCCCTTAACGTTCTTCGTGTCCTCAGTGGCACGTCACGGGGAGCGGATCGTACCGTCCTGCTTCACATTTACCAGGCCATTGTTCAGTCGAAGCTCGACTATGGAAGCCTTGTATTCTCTTCAGCATGGCTGTCCATTCTCCGCCGTCTCAACTCTATTCACCATCGGGGATTACGTCTGGCGACCGGTGCATTTTATAATAGCCCTGTTGAAAGTCTGTATGCCGAGGCTGCTGTATTACCCTTGACCACTCGGCATGACACTCTTATGTTGGTACGCATGCTGCCTGCGGTCGATGCCCAACCATCCATCTCACGGATTATTTTTTGACGACTCACTCGATCGCCAATATCAGTTGTCTGCGATTGCCTTGCTTCCACCTGGAGTTCGATTTCGCCGCCTACTACAGCGGCTAGATTTTACCCTTCCTTCCACCTTTCGGTTGAGTGAAAGCCCATTGCCACTGTGGCATCAGGCCCAGGTTCACACTCACCTCGAACTTAGTTCGCTCCCCAAGGAGAGCACCCCGGATTTGGTATACCGCTCGAGGCTTGTCGAACTCCGTTCGCGGTTCGATAATGCCATATTTATTTACACTGATGGTTCCAAGAGCACTGCCAGTGTCGCATCTGCCTTCGTCGTCGGAGACAACTGTTTCCAATACAAGCTCCCTGACCGGTGCTCGAATTTCACGGCTGAGCTTTTTGCCCTACACCAGGCCGTTTTGTACACCTACCGCCACTGCGAACCTTTCTCTGCCATATGTTCGGACTCCCTTAGTGCCCTGCAGAGTCTTAAGGATCTTTTCTCGAACCATCCTCTCGTGTATCGGTTCCAACGCTTCCTCCAGTTGCTAGCATATGACAGCTGTCACGTATCTTTCCTGTGGGTCCCTGGCCACGTGGGAGTGCCCGGGAATGAGACCGCCGACATAGCAGCCAAGGCCGCAGCTATTTTGTCTCGCATGGCTACCTTTTGCGTCCCATCGGACGATGTTCAACGGGCTCTTCGCCGGAGTATCGTGTCGCAATGGCACAGTGCGTGGTTTTCAATGTACAGCAATAAATTGAGAACTGTAAAACCGATCCCGACCGCTTGGAGGACCTCCTCACGCCCCTCTAGGCGAGAGGTGGTCATCCTGGCCCGGTTTCGGATCGAACACTGCCGTTTCAGCCACCGTCACTTGCTCTCTGCCGACCCTGCACCGCTATGCTCCTGCGGTGAACTGCTGACAGTGCGACATGTTTTACTGACTTGTGTTAATTTTAATCATCTCCGTGTAGCCCTTCACTTGCCGTCTACTCTGGAGGAAATTTTAGCTGATGACACACGAGCAGCTGCTCGAGTTTTGCGTTTTATCAACTTGGCCAACTTATCAAAGGATATTTAACCGTTTTAATTGTCTTTTCTCTTTCGTTTTTAGCCTCTTGTTGATGTTCTGACAGTCACCTTTTTTCTTTGAGATCATAGCGAATCTACGTTCTTGGCTGGGCGCTAATGACCGTAGAAGTTGTGCGTCCTAAAACCACAAAAAAAAAATCAATTATTCCCGAGGGGGTAGTCTACTCAACCAGTTTGGATGGTCTGGTCTGAGGATGAATTAAAGCACTATCCGGCAGTGCAAAGCGTCATCGCAATGCACAGAGTGATGAAAAAGAACGTTTCAGTTCCCACTCGTACAGTGTTCTTGACCTTCGACCGAGTGGCTCTGCCAACGGACATCAAGGCAGGATATGAGGTAGTACAGTACGACCTTATATCCCTAACCCTATTCGGTGTTACCAGTGCCATCACTTCAATCATAGGTGAGTCGTGCAAGAACCTGGTAACATGTCACCTGTGGTAAAGATGCACATGAGGGGAATTGTCCACGACTGTCCCCTCATTGCATAAATTGTAACGAGAATCATGCTGCCTCTTCCCGGGAATGTCCCGTATTTGTTGATGAATGGGGAATACAGGAAGTAAGTCAACGAAAAGGTTCCTAGACAAGTTGCACGTAAGATGTACACCAGTCGTAAACCTCATAGCCCACCGTGTGGCAACTGCAGTACTGTAGTTAAAGCACCTCCACCAATGCGGGCCATGGCCACACAAACGTGTGACCTACAGTTTACTACTGTAGTCGTCAAACAGTCTACACAGATCCTCACACGTATGCTCCTTAGACTTTCGTGTCTCGATTTCCTCCGCACCCTTTCCAAAACATCTGAGTAAACGATGGAATTTCACCAGGGCTGGAAGAAGTAAAGTAGGGGAAAACTTCCTTCCCGTCCTCCCCCTCCTACCTCACAATGCGACGATGGCATCCCCTGCAAGCCTATAGTCTCTTCAGGTGCATCAGCGAAGATGGGGCTGCTGACCACCGTCATGGGACTGTTGTGGTCACCTATGGTAATATGGAGCAAGACCCTCCCGTCTGACACCACCAGTTGCGAACATTCGCATTGTGGCCCGCCGCCTTCGTCAGGCTGACGTCCACCTCTACATCATGTTATCCTACTATGGATATTCTTTAATGGAACATTAGTCTTTTGGTCAAATTGGGCAGAACTGCAACTTCTTATGCGAACACACCACCCAATTATATTCTCTATACAGGTGACCAAATTGCCCCGTGGTACTCGAATTACTTTCCCACGCTACACTGCCGTTCGCTTTGACCTTCCTCCTGTGGCAGGAATTGCAGCCCACGGGGGGTGTAAAGTTGCTTATACAGGATGACATACAGTACACCCGTCCCTTTGTGTACTCCACTAAAAGCTGTCGCTGTCAGGATAAACCTTCTTGGATTTATCTTCAACTGTGCAATATTTACGCTCCTTCCTTTCCCGTCACTAGGTCTGATCTTCTAGATCTTTGAACAGCTTCCTCGTCCGATTTGTTGGTGGGCGATTTCAAAGCCCATCACCCCATTTGGCCCTCCCCACGCCAATGTCCACTGGACTCCCTCCTGGCAGATATACTGAGCCACCTTCAGCTCATCTGCCTTAACACTGGTGACCCAACTTATCTTTGAGACTCCACACACACTTACAGCCACATAGATCTATCCATATGCACTGCTCAGCTGGCATGGCGTCTTGAATGGTCTGTGCTCACACATTCGAGCGATCATTTTCCACGTGTAATTCACCTAATGACGCCTGGCACCCTTGAGCATCCATACCGCTGGCAGATAACCAAAGCGGATTGAGAGCTCTATTTGTCACTGGCGGATTTTGGTACTCATCAATTTCCCAGTATAGATGACCAAGTGGAACACCTTACCACAGTAATTCTCACAGGCGCGGAATGTTCCATCCCATGTAAGGCTACCCAAGCTCGTCATCCCCTTGTCCCTTGGTGGACTGCGGAATGCCGTGTCACTCTGCGAGCATGGCGATGTACCCTTAGAACCATTAAATGGCGACCAACGCTATACTGCATCCGATGCAAATGGCTGCTGGCCTATTGTCGTCGCCTCTTTCGCGACTGTAAATGCGCCAGCTGGCTCACATTTAAAAGAACTTTTAATAGGTCTACCCCTTCCTCTATCGTTTGGGGTGAACTCAAAAAAAAAAAAAAAAAAAAAAAAAAAAAAAGAGACTATGGCTCAATCCCCAATTCCCAGCCTCTGTTGTGACTTACACCTTAGAGCCTTCCCAAATAGCCAACGCACTTGATTGAAATTTTGCAGAGGTCTCCACTTCTCACTAAAATTACGCTTTCCTCACTAGGAAACGGACAGAGGCGGCGACTCCATTGCCGTTTACGTCTCAGAACCGTGAACGCTACAATTTCGAGTTTACTGTGCAAGAGCTCCACCATGCACTTTCTTCTTAGAGGTCCTCTGCTCCAGGACCAGATGCCATCCACACCGATGTTGCAACACATTTCACCTACGGGCTTGCACTTCCTACTGGCTACCTACAACTGCATATGGATAGATGGCACCTTTCCGCGACACTGGCGTGTAGCCATAGTCATTCCCACACCAAAGCCTTTGAAGGACAAGTTCTCCCTCCCAGCAATCGCCCCATTTCCCTCACCAGTAGCGTATGCAAGGTGATCGAATGCATGATTTACGGACGCCTGGTATGGTGGCTTGAAACCCGACATCTCCTTTCTAATGTCCAATGTGGGTTTCGCAAGCACCGTTCTGCGGTGGATCATCTCGTCGCCCTATGTACTTCAGTAATGAATAACTGTCTACGGAAGCGCCAGACAATAGCGGTGGTATTTAATCTGAAAAAAGCATACGACACCTGCTGGAGGATGGGCATCCTCCGCACACTACATACATGGGGTTCTTGGGATCGTCAGCCAATTTTTACCCGGGAATTTTTAACAGACCATGTGTTTAAATTTCGTGTTGCTTCGGTTTTATCGAGCATTTTGATTCAGGAGAATGGATCCCCCAAGGTTCAGTCCTGAGCGTCGTTCGATTTGCAGTAGCAATTCTATAGCCGAATATCTACCATCGGGAGTGTCGGTGTCCCTCTTCGTCGACGACTTCCGCGATTACAGCAGCTCTGAGCAAACAAGTCTCCTGTAGCGGCGCATTCAGCGGTGGCTAGACACACTCTACACGTGGAGTATGGACACTGGCTTTAGATTCTCGGCTGACAAGACAGTCTGCATGACCTTCTGGCCGCGGAAGGAGTTCATTCCCCCGTCCCTTCGCCTCTGGGCCCCATAGTAATTCCATTTGTGGAGACCACGACGTTCTTGGGACTTACTTTCGACAGGAAGCTATGTTCGTCTCCTCAGATCTCGTTGGGCGGCTCGCTGTACCCGCTCTCTCTCTCTCTCTCTCTCTCTCTCTCTCTCTGTCTGTGTGTGTGTGTGTGTGTGTGTGTGTGTGTGTGTGTGTGTGTGTGGCACCTCGTGGGGAGCTGATTGGTTTACTCTGCTCCATCAGTATCGCATCATAGTTTGGTCCAAACTGGACTATGCAAGCATAGTCTATTCTTCGGCTCGACCATCCATACTGCGCCGCCAAACACAATCCATCGCCAAGGGATCTGTCTGGCGACAGGAGCGTTTTACACTATCCCCGTTCAGAGCCTCAATGCCGAGGCCACGAAGCTACCTCTTTCTTATCGTCGGGAACTCCTGCTTAGCCGATACGCTTGCCGTTTGTCATCCATTAGAGGACACCCAACGTATGCTGTTTTCTTTAATGACTCACTTGAAGGTCTTTGCCGTGCGCCCGTCTGCTCTGCTACCACTGGGAGTTCGCTTGCATTCGTTAATTGGCCAGCTTGACGATACAATGCCTGCTATTTTTTCGACTGGAGAGAGCAATTCTCCACCGTGGCTAAGGCCCGAAGTCCGTGTTAACTTGGATCTTCATTTTCTTACAAAGAACTCCACACCTAGTTTGGTTTAACGGAGAGAATTTCTCGCACTTCGGTTCATATGTGATAATTTGTTCACCTACACTGATTGCTCACACACCAGGGTGCTGGGTGTGCCTTTGTGGTTGGCAACGCCTCGTTTAAATATCGTCTACCTGAGTGGAGTTTTAATTTTACAGCTGAGCTGTATGCATTATATCAAGCCACCCAATACTTCCGGCGAAATTTGCTCGATAAGTGTCATTTGCTAGGTCTTTCTGCATGCTCTTTTGAGCCTCTGCACGCTATTTCCTGTCTATTTCCTGTCTATTTCCTGTCTATTTCCTGTCTATTTCCTGTCTATTTCCTGTCTATTTCCTGTCTATTTCCTGTCTATTTCCTGTCTATTTCCTGTCTATTTCCTGTCTATTTCCTGTCTATTTCCTGTCTATTTCCTGTCTATTTCCTGTCTATTTCCTGGTACAAAGCATCCGCAATTGTTTTATCTCCTTCAGCGAGCGCAGCTACTGTGACGTTCCTGTGGATCCCTGTTCACGTAGGAGTGTCGGGGATTGAGTCTGCAGATACGGCTGCCAAGGAGGCAGTTCTCCTCCCTCGGCTGTCTACCTTTTCTACTACCTCAGATGACCTTCGTGCTGGTGTCTCCTGGCATATCATCTCACGTTGGTTTTTACATTGGTCATCCCTGTCAGGGAACAAATTGTGAGCTATTAAACCTGTGCTTGATCTTCGGTCAACGTCATCTCGACCGTCTCGCTGAGTGGAGATCGTTCTGGCCTGGCTTCGTATTGGCCACTGCCGTTATAGCCACCAGTATTTACTTCGTGGTGATCCTGCTCCTTTAGGTGATAAGCCTTTTACTGTGTACCACCTTTTAGTGCAATGTCCATTTTTAATCGTCTACATCATGATCTATGTTTATCGTTTCACATGTCTGATATTTTAGCTGATTATCCGCATACTGATGAGTGTTACTTTTGATACATTGTGCAAAATGGCGAAAGCCAACCCTGGTTCGATTTTACTGTGGGCAGTGTTGGGCATTAATTACCTAAGTAGTTTTGCCCCCTAAAACAAAACAAAAACCTGAGGCTACTAAGTAGGCGCTGTACCATTTGCAAAAGACAGACTTACGCCACTAGTGACCAGTGGCCCAACAGAGCTCACCAGCCCACTGATGGTGTTTAGGAAGAGTATAACAGCACTGAAACCTGAGGGACACCGTTCTCCCAGATCTGTGGGAAACTGAAGGAAGAGCCAACCCTGACCCAGGACGTGTGGTCGGATAAAAACTGACATTAAAAGCCACTGGGAGCCTCATAGGACCCAGCCATGAAGAGAACTTAGCGCTTGGCACCACATTGTCATATGCCTTAGGTAGACTGAAGAAACTGTCAAGGGATGATACATCCTTGCTGGGCTTAAGAACAGAAACCACTAATCTGTCCTTCCACTCTGAGGGGATACCCTCCTTCGAGGTTAGTAAGGTTAAATATCTGGAAGAGATATTGCTGTTGTGGATTGATGTGTTGAAATTGATTATAGATGGCATCAGGACCAAGTGCAAAATCATGGGGTGAGGGGCTAGTAGTAATCCTCTATAAGTAAAGAGGTCATTGTAAGGATCCTCCTGGATAGAGGTACAGTTGGAGAGGTAAAATGGGGGCTCCCACCTGTTTGTTCAGAAGAAAGGCTGCCAGGTAGGAAGCCAGCACCAATGTGTTAGCAAAGTGAGCTGCATGGTGCTCTGTGAGAAAACAAGTCAGTACAGATCCCATCTGGTAAGGCAAGGCCAGGGTTGATGTCCCCTCGAAAGCTTGAAGAAAAGCATAGCCCACTCTAAAGAAAATGGTACAGAAGAACCCAAAGAAGAGACAATGTTCCCAGCGCACCTGCTCGCTCTGTTTGATTATATAATCTTTAGCACAAAGGCTTAAAACTTAAGACCAGTGTGGGTCAGTTAAGGTCGTAGCAAGTCTCGACAATGCTCTTGAATCACTGTGGAAATAGTTGTATTGCACCATGGCACTGAATGGCGGCTACAAAAGCCTGTCGACCACGGTGGATAGCAATGTTATCATCCATGATACATCTGATACGATTACTGGATCCAATATAAGTTGAGCCAGATGGGGATGGAGTGAAATAAACCTGGGATGTATATTGTAACAAATTAGCACAACAGAAAACTAAATGGATTAGCACATCCCTGTGAAAGAATCAATGCGAAGTGCTCACAATCGCAGAGGTCATGGTGCTCTGATCAGTGAAATTAAGGGAAATTAGAAGTGAAACATCTATGGCAGCAAATGTGCTGTGAGCAGTACTAGAATGGGTTTGAGAACCGTCATTGAGGAGACAGAGATTGTGATCAAAAAGGAACTGTTCTACAAGGCGGCTCTGGATCGATGTGCTCTACCCCATAAAGGTTGATGGGCATTGCACTCGACAAGGATGGGGGAGGAAGGGGGAAGTTGCTGAAAGAGGGCATTTTCGCCAGCTACATCTGTTGTCCTATCAGAGGAGGTACATATTACAAATTGTTAATTGAATGTCAAAGTGAAGCCAGACAGCAACTGTTCCCAAGATAGTATGGAATCAATGTAGTAACAATATCCATATGGACTGATACATGAGCACCCAATGAATGTAGGGAGCCAATTCAGTTCCAACAAAGGGTTGGTGAATGTGTCAGTAAAATGGTTACTGCAGAATTACAAAAGCTGCATTATAAAAGGAAATAAGTCGCTTAACCTCTAGGTGATAGTAGCTGCCATTACAATTCTATTGGATGAGTACCGTGATAGGATCAAGATGGGAAGAAAATGGATTATAGCCAATCATGCTGCTAGTACTAGGTCAGTCTGTCGCCACTGAGGAAGGCACAGTATCCATAAAGAGTGGATCAGACAAGCTCAGAATGTTGACTGGTTGTGAGAACAAGGTTGGCACGTTGTGGTACCAGAGGGGCCTTACCCTGCGACGTTTGTATTATCTTATATTCTTCTTCAAGACTGGTCACAAAGAGAACTGGTTTCAGTAAGGTCAGGCACAAATGATTGGGTGATTTTCATACTCACACTGAATGTCCAGTGACCAGCTTGAGGAGACCACCTCCAGTATGGTGAGCACTGGGAAGAGGGGCGCTGGGGAGGGCACCTTTGCCAGCTATCACTAGAGAAAGGAGCACTTGGCTGACTGGGATGGAGGAGGGCGATGCAGAGGAGCTGCAGGAGTGGGAAGAGTGGGATGAGGAGGTGGGGCAAAGGTAGATGTAACAGAGGACACGTAGATGTAATTCGCACTAGATGCAGACGCTTGTATTTTGAGAGGGCCTAAGGGTAAGTTACGCATTAAAGAGACATACCACTGTACTTTCTTCTTTCTTGTGTACCGGGCAGTATTGTGTGAGGAATGGTGTTGGTGACAATTGACACATGGCGTGGGCATCAGCATAAAGGAGCTGCTGTACAGTGAAAGGACATCCAAGGGAGGGGAAAGTCCTCTTGTCAGATGTAGCTGTATAAAAGTTCATTTCCTGTCTCCAGAGGCAGCCGTAGTATGACAATTTGGGAAAGTTTCTAGTGGTTTATGGTGCGAAATGTCAGGCCTGGTACCACCCACTCCGATCAGGGGCTCTCCTCGTGGGTGCCACCAAGCCACAGTAAAGGCCCCCTGACATGGTGCTCATAGCCAGGAGTCCTGATAACCCCAGCATGCACGCACGCACGCACGCGCACACACACACACACACACACACACACACACACACACACACACACACACACTCGTGTGCACAGACTTGCTCTGCACATGCTGTAAACCAAACGGCGGTAGGGGCTACTGTGAGGAGGAAAAGGGAGAGCCACACCAAAATGGCTAGCACTGGTAACAGTAATTCTGTGGTGGCCAAACCCCAAGGTAGACCAAACTGTGCCAAAAATAGGGGTAAACAGGAATAGGAAATGCAACCTGAAGAAAATAGGAAGAACGGTAGTAATGTTTGGAGGCCCAGTGTGTGTGTGTGTGTGTGTGTGTGTGTGTGTGTGTGTGTGTGTGTGTGTGTGTGTGTGTGTGTGTGGAGGGCAGTTGTCTGAAATGGACAAATGTTTTCTGATGAAGGCTGTGGTTGCTATACAACTTTGATGAATCTGTGTACCTGCTGCAGATCAATAAATACTTCGATGGTGGTGACTTACTTAGTACTGTGTAATTTGGAGCTGGACTTAGCATTTTTAGAGAAGGGCGTTCCATACCCAGCTAATGGAGGAAAGGGAAAATGAACAGGATAGGGTTATGGAGGACAGATGAAGAAAAAAAGGTCACAACATAGGCAAAAATTGTGAGAGAAGCTACAGAGCTACAGTTTGATTTTCTATAGCCTCAGAGAATGAAGATACTAAGTTTTTAAGTCCTGATTTCTCCATCCCATTTTACAAACTGGCCAATCAGGCAAATAAGACACACAACTCACACATACTGCTACAGTGGTGAAAGTGCTTCATCACATGGAGTAACAGTGCATACTTCATCTCATTCCCAACAAACATCATTTTGTGGGAGGTGGGATATGGGGCTTTACATCACACCTGTAGACAATTACACTTAGCCCACCAGATTATGCTCGTTGAAAGCAGTAAAAATCCTGGTGTCAGAATTCTTTTCTTAGATGCAGTAGGTGAAAGGAACACTGCCATCCTGAATTATTTGTGTCAGTTTTAAAAGATGCCAGATTCAAGAACGAAGTAGTTGGGGAAAATCATATTTAATGACTTGTAAGTATTAATCATGATGCTTCCTCAATGGTCACAAGCAGGAAGAGAAATTGATTAGGGTAAGAGGTTTTCATCAGTTTGTAGCCTGATATCATGTGACTGGTTCTACAGACATATCTGTAATGTTTTGAACAATAGCTTTATCAAGCAACTATTTTTTGTAGAGTGGAAGAGATTCTGCACAAAGTCTGCAGGATTTGCACTTAAAACAAGGACTAGCCAGAGAAGGGAGGGCTGGGGAAGCAGTAGCAGAGGTAGAGGGAACCAACACTAAAGAGCAGACAGAAGTATGGAGCTTAGCAGGCTTCATACACAGAGCAGGGTCTCACCCACTTGGCGCCACCCAGCTGCGGAAAGGTTCCTGATGCACAGCAGTCATTGCTGGCAGTTGCAATGCCAAGAGACGAGCTACCAATCCCATCATACATGGGACACTGTAGTAACATTACTGTTACCCAGTGTCGATGTGCCACCATTCTCTCAATGTGTTGTTGGTAATAAATGCCACTGTTTTATCCAAAGAGCTCAGTACGAAGTGTTAGAAAAGCTGGGTGGTCCTTGAAACTGATTTCACTAATTCTAATAAATCAACCTAGATTACACTGTAATTAAGAAGTGACAGTATTTGGCTCTGGGCAGACAATTTTCTTTATTAACACCACTTGGATTTCCACATCACCTGAGAGGTACCAAGAATGATTCGTTACTCGTTATTTTACATGGCGAGTATCCCTGGTAACCCTATAAACCATGACGAAAAAAAAGCTTTTAGTATGTTAACTATTTTTGTGATATACCATTGCAAAATCTTAAATTTAACAACATAAGGAGCAAAGAAACATACAAAATTACCGCATGCATAATAGCTAACCCTATAAAATGAATACTATAAAGATCTAAAAGTTGTTAACTGGTGTTACATGAAGAGCTTTCAGAGTAATTTTCCTGGACTGCCTAAATACATCTTTAAAATGTGGTTTATGTATATTTCATAGATGGTAAACTGAAAAACTAGATATGCTGACTGTAGTATATCCCAAGGTCTTCATTATGTTGAGTGGTTGGTTTGATCTGAGAAAGTTAACTAATTTGAACATGGATGTATGATTACTGAAAAACATTTACATGTAGCTGTCAGTACCAAATGCAACAGCCAAAAGCTTTGCCTGAAAAATTAATAATCCAAAGTATCCAATACCACTGTACAAAATGGTCCACTGACACTTGTTACCATGGATGCCCAAAATTGAGGGTGGCTGAAATGAATATTTACCATATTCGCTTCCAGGAATAACACGCACAAAAATACCTCTTGATACAGAGGTTGTCGCATATTCTCTTCTCCAGCACAGATGTCCACCTTCATCCAGAATCCTGTGCAACTGTCGTCTCCATAATTTAACCCGAAACATTTAAATTGTTATAGTATCTTAAGTACTAGTATATCACAATACTAAGTTACATATTCACCTATAATAACTGTTGGCTGATTTACTTGCCAATTAGTGGTCGCCTAATGGTAAATATCAATTTATATTTCCTGTAATGTCTAATCTTGCATAAAAATTTCCCACATTTGGAGAATTTACACATGCAAAAGTACTTAGAATGAAAACATTAGTAAATTACTGAGGGAGTACAGCCTGTTCGCTGCCCTTACCTTGTCATTCTATACCAAGAATATGTAATTTCTGCATGGTACCCAAAATAAAATATCCCCCAAATGAACTTAAGTATGCCACCTTCATTGAAACTGCTGTGGCCATTTCTAGCATATTCTGTGTGCTGATATTGCTTTCACTGACCAGGTCAATTTCCTTATTTCAGCGTCATGTATATTACATCTCAATTGAATTTCGTTAAATATTAAGACAGTGCTACAGTAGATTCTAATTGCCACATTTACTCTGCTATAGTACGTCATGCATATAGTACAACCCCCCTTACTTTATAATTATAGTAATTTTAGAACTTGTAGCTCTTTCTGTGAATTTCTTAGTTACGTGAAAATCGACAGCACAAATACGTGAAATTCAGCAGCAGTGCCAGCCACTGGCTCCTGGAACAATGGTAGTTCAACAACAATGGCAATAATAGGTTTTTACGACCCCCCTCCATTCAGCACTGCTAGACTTTTTTGAATTTAGACATACTATGAGTAATATATGAGAGAGTACCAGTAATTGGCATCATTTAACTTGCAATGAATAATGGCGTGTGTCAGCAGTTTCCAAATTCGAAGCTTTCGTGATTCAGGTGTAACAGCATGTGGCTCCTGCCAGCCACTGAGAGCTACTTAAGAGAATCATTTTCCATGGAAAATGAGGCAGAGAATAACATTGGTTTGTGCGTCTGTGTGTGATAAAATAAGCATTTTGAAGTACGTTAATAAAACAACTGAATGCAACGTTCATCCTATAGTACCCTTCTCCTATTCAGAAGTAGGAAACATTGGAAAAAGTGGGTACTATAACCAACTAAATGTTAGTATTAACTTATGTATCATGGGTATTTCCAATTTGCCTTCCTATCAACAAGTGGACGCCAGAAACTATTTCACAAGTAGAATGACATTTGGGAATCCCCTATTTGTATGAAGTACTTGTTATCAACGATTCATTTTGGAACACTTCATTAAAGTGTTAAATCTCAATGCGGGTAAGAACTAACCTAAGATAGGTACAGTGAATTCATTACAGAAATGTAGCAAGTATCCCGGACATTACCTGTTGTAAGGTGGACAGTTAGGTAAAAGACTAAAAATAGCAGGAACTTTTAAAAGAAGCCACATCACATGGAGAAAAATATAAGGTCAGTTAATGAAGACCCATCCTCCACAATATAGCAGGGCTGTTGTTGTTGTGTTGTCTTCAGTCCGCAGACTGGTTTGATGGAGCTCTCCACGCTACCCTGTCGTGTGCAAGTCTCTTCATCTGAGAATACGTTCGGCAACCTACATCCTTTTGAATCTGCTTACTGTATTCGTCCCTTCGTCTCCCTCAAGGATTTTTACCCCACACACTTCCTCCTGATGCTAAGTTGACGATTCCTTGATGTCTCAGAATGTGTCCAACCAATCTATCCCTTCTCTTAGTCAGGATATGCCACAAACTCCTTCTCTCCATGATTCGGTTGAGCACCTCCTCGTTAGTTATGTGATCTGCCCATCTAATTTTCATCATTCGTCTGTAGCACCACATTTCAAAAGCCTCTATCATCTTTTTATCTGAATTCCTTATCGTCCACATTTCACTCCCATACAATGCTACACTCAAGACAAATGTTTTCAGAAAGGACTTCCTAACATTTAATGCAATATTGGATGTTAACAAGTTTCGCTTCTTTAGAAACGCTTTTCTGCATTTTGTATCTTCTTTAATTCGGCCATCATAAGGTATCTTGCTACCCAAATAACAAAATTCATTTACTACTTTTACTGTCCCATTATCTAATCTAATTCCTTCAGCATCGCCTGATTTTCTGACATTGCATTCCATTACCAACGTTTTACACTTGTTAATGTACATCTTATATCTTCCTTTCAATACACTATCTATTCCATTCAATTGCTCTTCCCCCCCCCCCCAGGGGGCCCACAGTTCTTTTGTGGGTACGTGTGTGGCGCGCACGGGGCCCCAAGCCGGAGCAGCCTTTCTTCTGCCCCAGGCTGCTTCACTTTCCCTCCCGGTTTATGCCTTTGCCCGGAGACGGGCATATTTCGTGAGCTACAGTGGTTCTTGTTGTCGTTTTTCTTCCTTCGTTCCTTCTTTTCTTACCTTTTGTTTCTGTCTTTCTCTCCTTGTACTCTCCTAGCCTTCTTCTCCTCCTGATTAGTCTCCGCCTCGGCGTTTGAGACGCTTCTTTCCTTCTTTCTCTTCACTTCCTCTATTCTTCTTCTTTCCTCCCTGTGCGTGTCTGAAGGCCGACCCACGCATTATCATGCGTAGCAGGTGATGGGGTAACGCGTAATACCCCGCCCCGGGTAGACAAGTAGGGCACGTACGTACCCCCTGGTAAAGGCCAGGCCCAGGGAGGGGTGATTACCCGAGCTGGTACCTTCCGAACATGCCGATTGGTCCCTCCGTCAGTTCTCGTGAGGTGTGACCTGAGGTGTGAACAATCACCTAAGGCGGGTAAGCCCTCGGAGAGGGCCCCCACTAGGAAGGAGCACGCCATCGGAGACGCCGGTAATCACGGGGGACACTTCCGCAATGACTTCCTTCTCTTCTTTCGTGACGTTGACCCAGAAACGTAAGTTAGATTAACCTCAGCAAAAAAAGACTCTGCCTAATGTACCGAAATTTCTTGTTGTGTCTCGCACCGACGGAACAGGTTTCAATTCTGTCAATCCTTTAGTTATACAGAAAGGTGTAGATGCAATTGCTGGCCCTGTTAAAACCTGTTCGCGTCAGTGCAATGGCACATTGTTGCTGGAAGTGGACAGTGCTTTCCAAGCCCAGAAACTTATGCGGACTACGTTATTACACACGTTTCCAGTCAAGGTAGAAGCGCACCGCACACTCAACTCGTCATGGGGGTAGTTTTTACGAGATCCCTTGACGGGTTGTCTGATGACGACATCCAGTCCTGTATGTCCGATCAGGGTGTGACAGCCGTCCACAGGGTAATGAATCGGGTAGATAACCAGTTGACACCGACTCGTACTGTGTTTTTGACATTCGACAGAGTTGACCTCCCGTCGAAGGTCAAAGCAGGGTATGAAGTCATTTCCGTCCGCCCTTATGTACCTAACCCAACGCACTGTTTTCAGTGCCACAGGTACAACCATACCCGTGAATCTTGCCCAAATGCAGCAAAATGTCACTTGTGGTAGGGACGCCCATGAGGGGGATTGCCCACCTCCGTCCCCTCGCTGCCTTAACTGCAACGGCGACCATGCGGCTTCCTCCCGTGACTGCCCGGTATATAAGGATGAAAAAATCATTCAGCAAATTCGGGTTACGGAGAAGGTATCAACATCTGCCGCTCGTAAGTTGTTGGCGAGTCGAAAGCCCACAGTCCTCCCAGCGGGTACATACAGTAAGGTCCTCACCTCAACTCGGCCTACTAAGGATTCCACTACCCAGACTTGTGGTTTCACTTTCGCTGACACAGTTGTGCGATCCGCCAGCCCGAAGATTGCCCATTCCACGTTCCCGCTTCCTCCTGCTGTTTCAAAGGTACAGTCTTTGTCAACCTCTAGTAAACCGCGGGCACCTAAACAAGATGCCCGGACCTTGAAAAAGGAACCCGTCCATGAGGATTTTCTGCGTTCTCAGGCTTCCCAACCGTCAACTGCCTCTTCTCGCCGTCACTCTTCCAGAAGAGCTGACAAGAAAGAGAGTTCCTCTCCTTCCCCGCCGAGGCGTGACCCACCTGTCACGCCGTCCAACAGCTGCCAGCCGTCGGCCGTCTTCTGTTTCACCGGGACGCTCCGTTTGCCGGGCGCCCGGCCCTTTACCGGCGGTGGAAACTGCCCCTCCTGATCAACTCAGGGAGGTGGCAGGCGCGTCGGTCGAACCAATGGAACATGACCCTTTGCCCCCAGACAGCGATAGCAGTGCTCCCTCGAAATCCGGTCCTCAGCGGCCGTCAAGCTGACCCCGCTTGCTAGTTGCTCTTTATCCTTATTTCTTATCTAATTTTTTATCATGGCGCTCCTTCAATGGAATATTCGCGGCATTCGGTGCAATCGGGAGGAGTTAAAACTACTCCTTAGATTGCACTGCCCGCTTCTAGTCTGTCTACAAGAAACTAAGTTGCGTCCACGTGATCATGCAGACTTTCCACACTAAACCTCTGTGCGGCTTGACCTGCCACCCGTGGAAGGTGTCCCAGCCCATGGAGGGGTTCTGATGCTCCTTCGAGACGTCTATTTCCATCCCATTTCCTTGCATACTCACCTACAGGCAGTTGCCATTCGCATCACTTTATCTACATTTACCTTTTCCGTCTGTAATATTTATTCGCCCTCCTCATCTGCCCTTACTAGGGCAGATGTCCTACACCTTTTTGACCTGCTCCCTTCACCTTTCGTGTTGGTAGGCGACTTTAATGCCCACCACCCCCTATGGGGCTCTCCCGCACCTTGTCAGAGAGGCTCCCTTCTGGTGGACCTTCTCCAACACCTCGATCTAGTCTGCCTCAACACCAGTGCACCGACCTTCCTTTCAGACACAACACACACTTATTCCCATATCGACCTCGCAATATGCACTCCTCAGCATGCCGGTCGGTTTGAGTGGTATGCACTTTCTGACACATACTCAAGTGACCATTTCCCTTGTATCATCCACTTCCTGCATCATTCTCCATCTCCTCGTCCCACCAGTTGGAACATTTCCAAAGACGACTGGGGGCCTTTTTCCGTGGCTGTTTCTCACGATCAGAATTTTCCCAACTGTGACAGTCAGGTCGACTACCTCACAGAGGTTATTCTCACCGCTGCTGAACATTCCATACCTCGTACATCCTCTTCTCCACGTCGTGTTCCGGTCCCTTGGTGGACTGCAGCCTGCCGCGACGCGCTTAGAGCCCGGCGACGTGCTTTACGCACCTTCCGCCGCCACCCAACTTTGGAGAATTGCATCAATTATAAACTTATGAGAGCGCAATGTCGTCGTATCATAAACGACGGTAAGAAAGCTTGCTGGACTGCTTTTACTAGTTCTTTTAACCGTTTTACTCCCTCCACGGTTGTTTCGGGTGGCCTACGCCGTTTATCCGACACCAAGGACCACTCCCCGCTTCCTGGCCCGACCGTGGAGAACGCAGTCCTCGTGGACCCCGCTGCTGTTTCCAACGCATTGGGCCGTTTCTTTGCGGACATTTCGAGCTCTGCGAAGGAGAAAGGCAGGGTGGTAATGGGCAAACAGGTAGAGGAGGCACGGCCGCCTTCTTTCCACTCTTTTAATCGTGAAAATTATAACGTCACCTTCACCATGCAGGAGCTAGACCGTGCTCTCGCTCTGTCCCGGTCTTCTGCTACCGGGCCCGATTCCATTCATATTGAGATGGTGAAGAACCTCTCTCCTGCGGGGAAGTGCTTTCTTCTTAGTACCTACAATCGCATATGGACTGAAGGTCATGTTCCCCCAAGTTGGCTTGAAGCCATTGTTGTCCCCATCCCCAAACCAGGGAAGGACAAACATCTTCCTTCCAGTTATCGCCCCATTTCTCTGACGAGCTGCGTCTGTAAGGTGAAGGAACGCATGGTTAACGCTCGGTTGGTCCGGCTCCTCGAATCTCGCCGCCTCCTGACTAATATCCAATGCGGTTTTCGTCGACACCGCTCTGCTGCTGACCACCTCGTTACGTTGTCGACCTTCATTATGAACAACTTTCTAAAGAAGCGTCAAACAGTAGCCGTGTTCTTCGACTTGGAGAAGGCATACGATACCTGTTGGAGAGCGGGCATTCTCTGCACATTGCACACATGGGGCCTTTGGGGCCGCCTTCCTCTTTTCATTCAAGCGTTTTTGTCGGATTGCAAGTTCCGGGTACGGGTGGGCTCTGTTTTGTCAGATACCTTTTGCCAGGAGAATGGGGTACCACAGGGCTCCGTCTTGAGTGTGGCGCTCTTTGCCATTGCAATCAATCCCATCGTAGATTGCCTTTCAACCGACGTCTCCGGATCTCTTTTTGTTGACGATTTAGCAATTTATTGCAGCGCCCAGCGGACGTGTCTCTTGGAGCGTTGTCTTCAACGCTTTCTTGACCGTCTATATTGCTGGAGCATCGCAAACGGCTTCCGATTCTCCACTGAGAAAACTGTGTGTCCCCTCAGGGGCTCGGCATTAATTTGCTGAGTACGGGCTTGGTGAACCTGGGGTCCTGAGCTGTGGGCTGTGTCGCGCCAACAGTCCGCTACACCGTATGCTCTGTGCATGCTTCAACGATCATCGTTCGGTGCGACGGTGGAACGTTGTACGTTTCAGAGCCCGGGAATCTTGGCTTAATAGCCCGGGTCGCGAGGACTGTACAAACCTCTATAAAAAACCCTCAATCTCAAGGTGTGCTATGTGCCGAGGAGATGCATGATGGTTGAGGTTGAA
Source organism: Locusta migratoria (assembly GCA_026315105.1). Lineage (NCBI taxonomy): Eukaryota > Metazoa > Arthropoda > Insecta > Orthoptera > Acrididae > Locusta > Locusta migratoria. The sequence goes on along the minus strand of CM048753.1, from coordinate 48,677,005 downwards.
CAGCCGCTAGCGAGTAACCTCTGAGGAACCTGCCGCACCTCAGTTGTATAAGGCTTACCCAGGCAAGCGGGGCTCTGCCTGGGTGGACCTTTAGTTCCCTAGCTGCTCGTGGGACGAACATGAAACCAGCAAATAAAAGCGTGGCCGGTCGCGAAAACGGCGTCTCTAAGCGTGGAAAGACAGAGTATAACGCCTCTACCTATGACCCTAAGACGTCCCCCCAGGGGGCCCACAGTTCTTTTGTGGGTACGTGTGTGGCGCGCACGGGGCCCCGAGCCGGAGCAGCCTTTCTTCTGCCCCAGGCTGCTTCACTGTCCCTCCCGGTTTATGCCTTCGCCCGGAGACGGGCATATTTCGTGAGCTACTGTGGTTCTTGTTGTGGTTTTTCTTCCTTCGTTCCTTCCCTTCTTACCCTTTGTTTTCTGTCTTTCTCTCCTTGTACTCTCCTAGCCTTCTCCTCATTAGTCTCCGCTTCGGCGTTTGAGACACTTCTTCCTTCTTTCTCTTCATTTCCTATCCTCTTCTTCTTTCCTCCCTGTGCGTGTCTGAAGGCCGACCCACGCATTATCGTGCGTAGCAGGTGACGGGGTAACGCGTAATTCCCCGCCCCGGGTAGACAAGTAGGGCACGTACGTACCCCCTGGTAAAGGCCAGGCCCAGGGAGGGGTGATTACCCGAGCTGGTACCTTCCGAACGTGCCGATTGGTCCCTCCGTCAGTTCTCGGGAGGTGTGACCTGAGGTGTGAACAATCACCTAAGGCGGGTAAGCCCTCGGAGAGGGCCCCCACTAGGAAGGAGCGCGCCATCGGAGACGCCGGTAATCACGGGGGACACTTCCGCGATGACTTCCTTATCTTCTTTCGTGACGTTGACTCACAAACGTAAGTTGGACTCGCCTCAGCCTAAAAAGACTCTGCCTAATGTGCCTAAATTTCTGGTTGTCTCTCGCACCGACGGAAAGGATTTCAATTCTGTCAATCCTTTCGTTATACAGAAAGGTGTAGATGCAATTGCTGGCCCTGTTAAAACCTGTTCACGTCAGCGCAATGGCACATTGTTGCTGGAAGTGGACAGTGCCTTCCAAGCCCAAAAACTTATACGTACTACGTTGTTGCACACGTTTCCCGTTAAGGTAGAAGCACACCGCACACTCAACTCGTCAAGGGGGGTAGTTTTTACGAGATCCCTTGACGGGCTGTCTGATGAAGACATCCAATCGTATATGTCCGATCAGGGTGTGACAGCCGTCCACAGGGTGATGAAAAAGGTCGATACCCAATTGACACCGACTCGTACTGTGTTTTTGACGTTCGACAGAGTTGACCTCCCGTCGAAGGTCAAAGCAGGGTATGAAGTCATCTCTGTCCGACCTTATGTGCCTAACCCAACGCGCTGTTTTCAATGCCACAGGTACAATCATACCCGTGAACATTGCCCAAATGCAGCAAAGTGTGTCACTTGTGGTAGGGACGCCCATGAGGGGGATTGCCCACCTCCGTCCCCTCACTGCCTAAACTGCAACGGTGACCATGCGGCTTCCTCTCGCGACTGTCCTGTATACAAGGATGAGAAGGTAATCCAGCAAATCCGGGTTACGGAGAAGGTATCAACATCTGCCGCTCGTAAGTTGTTGGCGAGTCGAAGGCCCACTGTCCTCCCAGCGGGTACATACAGTAAGGTACTCACCTCACCTCGACCTACCAAAGATTCCAGTACCCAGACATGTGATTTCACTTTCGCTGACACAGTTGTGCGATCCGCCAGCCCGAAGATTGCCCGTTCCACGTCCCCGCTTCCTCCTGCTGCTTCTAAGGTACAGTCTTCGTCAACATCTAGTAAACCGCGGGCACCTAAACAAGATGCCCGGACCTTGAAAAAGGAACCCGTCCGCGAGGATTTTCTGCGTTCTCAGGCTTCCCAACCGTCAACTGCCTCTTCCCGCCGTCACTCTTCCAGAAGAGCTGACAAGAAAAAGAGTTCCTCTCCTTCCCCGCCGAGGCGTGACCCATCTGTCGCGCCGTCCAACAGTTGCCGGCCTCGGCCGTCTTCTGTTTCACCGGGACGCTCCGTTTGCCGGGCGCCCGGCCCTTTACCGGCGGTGGAAACTGCCCCTCATGATCAACTCAGGGAGGTGGCAGGCGCGTCGGTCGAACCTATGGACCACGACCCTTTGCCCCTGGACAGCGATAGCAGTGCTCCCTCGAAATCCGGTCCTCAGCGGCCGTCGAGGTGACCCCGCTCGCTACTTGGTTTTTATCCTTATTTCTTCTCTCATTTTTATCATGGCGCTCCTTCAATGGAACATTCGCGGCATTCGTTCTAATCGGGAGGAGTTAAAATTACTCCTTCGATTGCACTGCCCGCTTCTAGTCTGCCTCCAGGAAACTAAGTTGCGTCCACGTGATCGTGCAGACTTTCCACACTACACCTCTGTGCGGTTCGACCTGCCACCTGTGGAAGGTGTCCCAGCCCATGGAGGGGTTCTGATGCTCCTTCGAGACGACGTCTATTTCCATCCCATTTCCTTGCACACTCACCTACAGGCAGTTGCCGTCCGCATCACCTTATCCACATTTACCTTCTCCCTCTGTAATATATATTCGCCATCGTCATCTGCCCTTACTAGGGCAGATTTGCTAAACCTTGTTGACCAGCTCCCTTCACCTTTCGTGTTGGTAGGCGACTTTAATGCCCACCACCCCCTATGGGGCTCTCCGGCACCTTGTCCGAGAGGCTCCCTTTTGGTGGACATTCTCCACCACCTCGATCTTGTCTGCCTCAACACCGGTGCACCGACCTTCCTTTCTGACACAACACACACTTATTCCCATATAGACCTCGCAATATGCACTCCTCAGCTTGCCGGTCGGTTTGAGTGGTATGCACTTTCTGACACGTACTCGAGTGACCATTTCCCTTGTATCATCCACTTCCTACATCATTCCCCATCTCCACGTCCCACCAGTTGGAACATTTCTAAAGCCGACTGGGGGCTTTATTCTTCCATGGCTGTTTTTCACAATCAGAATTTTCCCAACTGTGACAGTCAGGTCGAATACCTCACAGAGGTTATCCTCACTGCTGCTGAACGTTCCATACCTCGTACATCCTCTTCTCCACGTCGTGTCCAGGTCCCTTGGTGGACTGCAGCCTGCCGCGACGCGCTTCAAGCCCGGCGCCGTGCTTTACGCACCTTCCGCCGCCACCCAACTTTGGAGAATTGCATCAATTACAAACGTATGAGAGCGCAGTGTCGTCGTATCATAAACGACAGCAAGAAAGCTTGCTGGACAGCTTTTACTAGTTCTTTTAACCGTTTTACTCCCTCCACGGTTGTCTGGGGTGGCCTACGCCGTTTGTCCGGCATCAAGGTCCACTCCCCGATTCCTGGCCTGACCGTGGAGAATGCGGTCCTCGTGGACCCAGCTGATGTTTCAAACGCATTGGGTCGTTTCTTTGCGGAGGTTTCGAGCTCTGCCCATTACCACCCTGCCTTTCTCCCTCGCAAACAGGTAGAGGAGGCACGGCCGCCTTCTTTCCGTTCTTTTAATCGGGAAAATTATAACTTCGCCTTCACCATGCAGGAGCTAGATCGTGCTCTCGCCCTGTCCCGGTCTTCTGCTCCCGGGCCCGATTCCATTCACATTGAAATGCTGAAGAACCTCTCTCCTGCGAGCAAGTGCTTTCTTCTTAGTACCTACAATCGCATATGGACTGAAGGTCATGTTCCCACAAGTTGGCGTGAAGCCATTGTTGTCCCCATCCCCAAACCAGGGAAGGACAAACACCTTCCTTCCAGTTATCGTCCTATTTCTCTGACGAGCTGCGTCTGTAAGGTGATGGAACGCATGGTTAACGCTCGGTTGGTCTGGCTCCTCGAATCTCGCCGCCTCCTGACTAATATCCAATGCGGTTTTCGTCGACACCGCTCTGCTGCTGACCACCTCGTTACGTTGTCGACCTTCATTATGAACAACTTTCTGAAGAAGCGTCAAACAGTAGCCGTGTTCTTCGACTTGGAGAAGGCATACGATACCTGTTGGAGAGCGGGCATTCTCCGCACGTTGCACACATGGGGCCTTCGGGGCCGCCTTCCTCTTTTCATTCAAGCGTTTTTGGCGGATCGCAAGTTCCGGGTGCGGGTGGGCTCTGTTTTGTCAGATACCTTTTGCCAGGAGAATGGGGTACCACAGGGCTCCGTCTTGAGTGTGGCGCTCTTTGCCATTGCAATCAATCCGATCGTGGACTGCCTTTCAGCCGACGTCTCCGGATCTCTTTTTGTTGACGATTTCGCAATTTATTGTAGCGCCCAGCGGACGTGTCTCTTGGAGCGTTCTCTCCAACGCTGTCTTGACCGTCTGTATTCCTGGAGCATCGCAAACGGCTTCCGATTCTCCACTGAGAAAACTGTGTGTATCAATTTCTGGAGATACAAGGAATTTCTTCCACCTTCTCTACGTCTCGGCCCTGTTGCTCTCCCTTTCGTGGAGACTACAAAATTCTTGGGACTCATGTTGGATCGGAAACTTTGCTGGTCCACACACGTGTCCTACCTGGCTGCCCGTTGTGCCCGATCCCTTAACGTTCTTCGTGTCCTCAGTGGCACGTCATGGGGAGCGGATCGTACCGTCCTGCTTCACCTTTACCAGGCCATTGTTCAGTCGAAGCTCGACTATGGAAGCCTTGTATACTCTTCAGCACGGCCGTCTATTCTCCGCCGTCTCAATTCTATCCACCATCGTGGATTACGTTTGGCGACCGGTGCATTTTATACCAGCCCTGTTGAAAGTCTGTATGCCGAGGCTGCTGTATTACCCTTGACCAATCGACGTGACATACTCTTGTGTCGGTACGCATGCCGCCTACGGTCGATGCCCAACCATCCATCTTACAGATTATTTTTTGACGACTCACTCGATCGCCAATATCAGTTGTCTGCGATTGCCTTGCTTCCACCGGGAGTTCGGTTTCGCCGCCTGCTACAGCGGCTCGATTTTACCCTTCCGTCCACCCTTCGGTTGAGCGAAAGCCCATTGCCACCGTGGCATCAGGCCCAGGTTCACACACACCTCGAACTTAGTTCGCTCCCCAAGGAGAGCACTCCGGATTTGGTATTCCGCTCGAGGCTTGTCGAACTCCGTTCGCGGTTCGATAATGCCGTATTTATTTACACTGATGGTTCCAAGAGCACTGCCGGTGTCGGATCTGCCTTCGTCGTCGGGGACAACCGTTTCCAATACAAGCTCCCTGACCGGTGCTCAAACTTCACGGCTGAGCTTTTCGCCCTCCACCAGGCCGTTTTGTATACCTGCCGCCACCGCCACCCTTTCTATGCCATATGCTCTGACTCCCTAAGTGCCCTGCAGAGTCTTAAGGACCCTTTCTCGAACCATCCTCTCGTCTATCGGATCCAACGCTCCCTCCAGTTGCTGGCTGATGACAGCTGTCACGTTTCTTTCCTGTGGGTTCCTGGCCATGTGGGTGTGCCCGGGAATGAGGCCGCCGACACAGCAGCCAAGGCAGCAGCTCTTTTGCCTCGCATGGCTACCTTTTGCGTCCCATCGGACGATGTTCAACGGGCTCTTCGCCGGAGTATCGTGTCGCAATGGCACAGTGTGTGGCTTTCACTGTACAATAATAAATTGCGAACTGTCAAACCGATCCCGACCGCTTGGAGGACATCCTCACGCCCCTCTCGGCGGGAGGAGGTCATCCTGGCTCGGTTGCGGATCGGTCATTGCCGTTTCAGCCACCGTCACTTGCTGTCCGCCGAACCTGCACCGCTATGCTCCTGCGGTGAACTGTTGACAGTGCGACATGTTTTACTGACTTGTGTTAATTTTAATCACCTCCGTGTAGCCCTTCACTTTCCGTCTACTCTGGAGGAAATTTTAGCTGATGACACACGAGCAGCTGCTCGAGTTTTGCGTTTTATCAACTTGGCCAACCTATCCAAGGATATTTAACCCTTTTAATTGTCTTTTATCTTTCGTTTTTAGCCTCTCGCTGATGTTCTGACAGTCACCATTTTTTTTTAGATCATAGCGATTCAATGTTCTTAGCTGGGCGCTAATGACCATAGAAGTTGTGCGCCCTAAAACCACAAAAAAAAAAAAAAAAAACCCTAAGACGTTTCCGTACCTCGCCACCCCATGGGAGGAACGAAGGGCACTTAGTAGATCTGAGCCATACTCACCTCAATATCTGGTCTGTGAGCGTACAGATGGCGAATACTTCACTTCTACGAAGCCCCAGTTTTTTGTTGACACAATAGAAGACAAGTTCGGTGAAGTAGCATCATTTTCTAAGATGAGGAGTGGGGCAGTTCTGTTACAGGCGGCGTCCTCGGCCCAGTTGAGGGCACTACTTGCCAGCGACAGGCTGGGTAATATCCCGGTGCGTGTCACGCCCCACAAATCATTAAACATGGTCCAAGGACTTATCTATCATCGCGATCTTTTGTCCCAGACCGATGACGAGCTGCGAGCGTACCTTCAGCGACGAGGTGTCCACTTCGTCCGGCGGATGTACAGGGGTCCTAAAGAAAGTAGGGTTGCCACCGGTGCTTTTATCTTGGCCTTCGAAGGCAATACACTGCCCGAGAAGGTTAAGGTAATGGTCTACCAGTGTGAAGTCAAGCCATGTGTCCCCCTCCTATGTGGTGTTTCCGGTGCTGGAAGTTCGGGCACATGCCATCCCGATGTACTTCCAGCCCAACATGTAGGGAATGTGGGCGGCCACCTCACCCAGACGCCCCATGCACCCCACCTCCGCTATGTGTGAACTGTGGGCAACATCACCCGCCATGCTCGCCGAACTGCTCTGTCTTACATCGGGAACGTAAAATTATGGAGATAAAGACCTTGGACCGGCTGACCTTCTATGAAGCACGTAAGAAATACGAGCGGCTACACCCTGTCCGTATGGAAACGTCTTTTGCCACAGTTACAGCAGCCTCCTTGAGACCAGTGAAACCACCAGTATTGTCTCCTCCTGTGGGCCCTAAGGGCCGTCAATCTTCCGTGACGGGTGGGGGCCCGTCTCCATCTCTCGCTCCCTCGACACCTGTGGGAGCAACTTCTCCCCCACCATCGGGGACATCTGTCCCCACTCCCCAGCCAGAGAAGAAACAATCTTCCCCGGCCCCTCTTGCTCGGAAGGGGTCCCTCGGGACACTCCCTTCCGAGGATTCTCAGAGTGCGCCAGGGGATCCTAGCCAATGGCTGAAGGATCCAACAACAGATGACCGAAGGGCTTCCAGCTCTTCAACTGTCCCTGATGTCGCTTCTGGGAAGTCCTCCCAGCCCTTACCACCAAAGGGCCAGCGGGAGAGAACTAAGAAGACCAAAAAGAAGAAAGACAAGACTAAGGACCCTTCAGTGGCTCGAAAGGAGCGCTCGCTCACATCCTCGGCCACTGAAGACGAGGTGGAGATCCTTACGTCCCCTGAGGATCTCGCCTTCCTAGGATCGTCAGAACCCATGGTTCTCGATCCTTCGGATTCTGTGGAATTGGCAGCAGGTGCCCCTGCTGAATGACCGTTTCATCTCTTAAATTGTGGCTATTCAGCAGACTGCAAACGAAATCTTGCAATGGAATTGCGGCGGATTTTTCCGCCATCTGGCAGAGCTGCGACAATTACTCTGCCACTTCCCTGCGATCTGTCTAGCCATGCAGAAAACATGGTTCCCTGTCGACAGGACCCCAGCCCTCCGAGGCTATTGGGGCTATTTTAAAAACCGAACCATCTACGACAGGGTTTCTGGCGGCGTCTGTGTTTTTGTCCACGCCTCTGTCCCCAGTGCTGCTGTGCCTCTTCAAACGTCTCTAGAGGCAGTCGCTGTTAGACTCCGGGTAGTGCAAGATTTTACCGTCTGCTCTGTCTACCTTCCACCTGATGAGGCCATCTCTCCCACAGACCTCGCAGCCTTGGTCGCCCAACTTCCCCCACCCTTTCTTCTTTTGGGGACTTAAACGCCCACCACCCTCTGTGGGGTGGCACGCAGACCTCGGCCCGGGGTAGGGATGTTGAGTCTCTCCTGTCAGAGCAGAATCTCTGCCTTCTTAACACCGGTGCTCCTACCCACTTTAGCACAGCACATGGTACGTATTCTGCCATAGACCTGTCTGTCTGCAGCCCTAGCCTCCTTCCACATCCCACCTGGAGGGTCCATGACGACCTGTGTGGCAGCGATCATTTCCCGATCTTCCTGTCGCTCCCACAGTGTTCGCCTGCCGACCATCCGCCTCGCTGGTCCCTCCGTAGGGCTGACTGGTCAGCTTATTCTTCAGCTGCTGTGATTTCCTCTCCGCTTCCAGTAGATTTTGATGCCGCCGTTCAGCAGGTCACAGAGGCTGTTCCCACCACATCCGGTTCGCTACATCGTCCATCGTTGCCCTGGTGGACACCGGAGATTGCTGAGGCCATCCGGGAACGTCGGCGAGCACTACAGCGCCACCGACGTCACCCTTCCGTCGAACATCTTGTAGCCTTCAAGCGCCTCCGGGCACAGGCCTGGCGACTGATACAAGATAGTAAGAGAGCCTCGTGGGAGAAGTATGTTGCGTCCATTGGGTCTCGCGCTTCTCCTTCCAAGGTGTGGTCGCAAGTTCGACGCCTCTATGGGCACCGCCCACCGGCGGGAATTCCGTGCCTCAGCGTACAGGGTATGCTGTGTACTGACACTGTCGCTGTCGCTGAGCACCTGGCAGATAGTTTTGAACGTGCATCGGAGACGGCTGCCTATAGTGCAGATTTTCGTGCCATTAAAGAGCGAGCAGAGAGCCAGCAAATTTCATTTCGAACACGACGTCGTGAATCATATAACGTGCCATTTTACTGAGTGCGAGTTTGAAAGTGCCCTTGCTGCATGCCCGGATACCTCCCCTGGACCCGATCGCATTCACAGCCAGTTCCTCCGACACCTATCAGCGGATGCCAAGAGCCAACTTCTCGCCCTGTTTAATCGCGTATGGCTTGAGGGTGTTTTTCCGTCCTCCTGGCGGGATAGCATTATCATTCCGGTGATTAAGCCTGGGGCAGATCCGCAGGTGGCTGATAGTTACCGCCCGATCAGCCTCACCAACGTTCCAGTCATGGGCGTTTGCCCACGGTTTTCAATTTTCTGCATCCAAAACTCGTGTGATGCATTTCTGTCGACGTCGGGCAGTACACCCGGAACCCGAACTTTACTTAGCTGGCGACCTGCTACAAGTCGAAGAGACGCACAGATTCTTAGGTATGGTGTTTGATGACCGTCTAACCTGGGTGCCGCACCTACGTCAGTTAAAACAAAAGTGTTGGCGACACCTCAACATCCTGCGCTGTCTCAGCCACACTGTTTGGGGAGCCTCACGCCCAACGCTCTTACAGCTTTACAAGGCCCTCATTCAGTCGCGCCTAGACTATGGCAGCATAGTCTACGATTCGGCTGCGCCGTCAGTGCTGCAGGCAATAGACCCAATTCTACACTGTGGTATTCGTTTTGCTTTTCGCAGTAGCCCTGTGACAAGCCTCCTAGTCGAAGCTGGAGTCCTCCCGCTGCGGTTCCGCAGGAAATACCTGCTGGCTTCATATGTTGCCCATGTTCAGGCCTCGCCCCTCCATCCAAACCGCCGACTCATTTTTCCAGACGCTGTAGTCCCTATTCCTCCACGACGGCCTAGGTCGGGTTACCCGATCTCAGTCCGTGCTCGTTCCGCATCCTCTACACTCCCTACCATGTTCCACTATTCCTTTCGAAGCCCTCCTTGGTCTATTCCTCGATTGCAGCTCCGTCTGGATCTGTCCTGTACGTTAAAGGACTCGGTCTCCGCTAGACATCTCCGCCACGTGTTTCTACAACTCGTAGACTCGTTCCATGCCGCAAAACCCGTCTACACAGATGGTTCCATAGTAGATGGCCGTGCTGGGTATGCGTTCCGTCATGACGACCATGTGGAGCAGCATTCTCTGCCAGGTGAGAGTTCCATTTTCTCTGCCGAACTGATCGCCATTCTAAGGGCTCTGCAACACCTAAAAGCGTGCCCCAGGGGGTCATTTGTCATCTGTTCTGACTCCCTGAGTGGCTTACAAGCGATCGACCAGTGTTTTTCTCGCCAACCATTGGTACGGTCGATCCAAGATACTGTTCACTCTCTAAGCCGATCTGGCCGTTCTGTGGTCTTTGTGTGGACCCCGGGCCACGTCGGCATCCCAGGGAATGAACAAGTAGATCGCTTAGGCCACTATGGAACCACCCCTAAATATTGGCGTCATGGAGCCTGATCTAAAATTGGTGTCGCACCGAAAGGTGCACGAGGCTTGGAGCGCCGAGTGGGCTATGGCGAATGTGCCAAACAAGCTTCGGGCAGTGAAGACATCCACAGCCCTGTGGAAGTCTTCACTGTGGCCGATCCGCCGAGAGGCGGTTGTCCTCTGCCGCCTCCGTATTGGGCACACGTGGTTGACCCACGGGTATCTCCTTCGCCGTGAGTCCCCACCCGTGTGTCGATGTGGTGTCGTAATGACAGTGGCCCATCTTTTGATGGACTGTCCGATTTTAGCCAATCTGCAGCACTCTTTTAATCTTCCAGACTCACTACCCTTAGTTTTAGGTGACAACGCCTCTACGGCTAACACAGTTTTAAGTTTTATCCGCGCTGCTGGTTTTTATGATTCTATCTAACCGTGGGTGCTGTGGCCTGATATCTTAGGCCACCACCAACCCAGCTTTTATATTTTCGCGCCCTTAGGGGTTTTTAGTGTGTGCAGTGTGGCTGGCTCACCCTGTTTTTTTCTTTGTGATCAGCCAGCCAAGGTACTCCGCTATCCAGTTTTATTCGTGACTTTATTTTACTCATTCTGTGAGTCTTCGTTTTGTATTGTCAGTGGCTTGTCTATTATTAACCTGCCCTTTTGTGTGGTGTCATTTTCAGGGCATTGTTTTATCTTTATTGACAGTTGACTCTCAGCTAGGAACAGGGGACTGATAACCTAGCTGTTTAGTCCCCTTAAAACAACCAACAACAACAACAACAACAACCTGTGTGTATAAACTTCTGGCGATACAAGGAATTTCTTGGGACTCATGCTGGATAGCAAACTTTGCTGGTCCACACACGTGTCCTACCTGGCTGCCCATTGTGCCCGATCCCTTAACGTTCTTCGTGTCCTCAGTGGCACGTCATGGGGAGCGGATCGTACCGTCCTGCTTCACCTTTACCAGGCCATTGTTCAGTCGAAGCTCGACTACGGAAGCCTTGTATACTCTTCTGCACGGCCGTCGATTCTCCGCCGTCTCAACTCTATCCACCATTGGGGATTACGTCTGGCGACCGGTGCATTTTATACCAGCCCTGTTGAAAGTCTGTATGCCGAGGCTGCTGTATTACCCTTGACCACTCGACGTGACATACTCTTGTGTCGGTACGCATGCCGCCTATGGCAGATGCCCAACCATCCATCTTACCGATTATTTTTTGACGACTCACTCGATTGCCAATATCAGTTGTCTACGATTGCCTTGCTTCCACCTGAAGTTCGGTTTTGCTGCCTATTACAGCGGCCCGATTTTACCCTTCCTTCCACCCTTCGGTTGAGCGAAAGCCCATTGCCACCGTGGCATCAGGCCCAGGTTCACACACACCTCGAACTTAGTTAGCTCCCCAAGGAGAGCACTCCGGATTTGGTATACCGCTCGAGGCTTGTCGAACTCCGTTCGCGGTTCGATAATGCTGTATTTATTTACACTGATGGTTCCAAGAGCACTGCCGGTGTCGGATCTGCCTTCGTCGTCGGGGACAACCATTTCCAATACAAGCTCCCTGACCGGTGCTCGAACTTCACGGCTGAGCTTTTCGCCCTCCACCAGGCCGTTTTGTATACCTGCCGCCACCTCCAAACTTTCTATGTCATATGTTCGGACTCCCTTAGTGCCCTGCAGAGTCTTAAGGACCGTCTCTCGAACCATCCTCTCGTATATCAGATCCAACGCTTCCTCCGGTTGTTAGCAGATGACAGCTGTCATGTTTCCTTCCTGTGGGTCCCTGGCCATGTGGGTGTGCCCGGGAATGAGGCCGCCGACATAGCAGCCAAGGCAGCAGCTCTTTTTCCTCGCATGGCTACCTTTTGCGTCCCATCGGACGATGTTCAACGGGCTCTTCGCCGGAGTATCGTGTCGAAATGGCACAGTGTGTGCCTTTCACTGTACAACAATAAATTGCGAACTGTCAAACCGATCCCGACCGCTTGGAGGACCTCCTCACGCCCCTCTCGGCGGGAGGAGGTCATCCTGGCCCGGTTGCGGATCGGTCACTGCCGTTGCAGCCACTGTCACTTGCTATCCGCCGAACCTGCACCGCTATGCTCCTGCGGTGAACTGCTGACAGTGCGACATGTTTTACTGACTTGTGTTAATTTTAATCATCTCCGTGTAGCCCTTCACTTTCCGTCTACTCTGGAGGAAATTTTAGCTGATGACACACGAGCAGCTGCTCGAGTTTTGCGTTTTATCAACTTGGCCAACCTATCCAAGGATATTTAACCCTTTTCATTGTCTTTTTATCCTTCGTTTTTAGCCTCTTGTTGATGTTCTGACAGTCACCTTTTTTCTTTGAGATCATAGCGAATCTATGTTCTTGGCTGGGTGCTAATGACCATAGAAGTTGTGCACCATAAAACCACAAAAAAAAAACCAACCCGTACTGAGGATGGACAATCCTTCTCGTCAGTAAACCCATTTATAATTCAGAAAGGGGTTGACGCCATTGCTGGCGCACTAGAAGGCACTACTATTGGAAACAGAAAGTGGCTCCCTGGCGCAACTGCTGCTCAAGGCTGATTTGCTCCATAGTTACCCGGTTCTTGTTGAGCTTCATCCAACCCTCAATTATTCCTGAGGGGTAGTCTATTCAACCTGTTGGGACGGTCTGACTGAGGATGGATTAAAGGACTATCTGGCAGGGCAATGCGTCATAGCAGTACACAGTGCTGAGAAAAGAGAACAGCATTTTAGTCACCACTCGCACAGTGTTCTTGACCTTCGACAGAGTAGCTCTGCCGCCAAAGATCAAGGCAGGTTATGAGGTAATCACAGTACGACCTTACATACCTAAACCTACTCGGTGTTACCAGTGCCATCACCTTAGTCGTGCAAAAACCTGGTAACATGTCATCTGTGGTAAAGATGCACACCAGGGGAATTGTCTACCACCGTCCTCTCGCTGCATAAATTTCAATGGGAAACCTTGTGCCTCCTCTGGGGAATGTCCCGTATTTGCTGATGAATGGGCCATACAGGAAATACTTAAAGGAGAAGGTTCCTACACAAGTTGCACGTAAGATGCACGCCAGTAGTAAGCCACCACGTAACTATAGTACTGTAGTTGCAGCGCCTCCACCAACATGGGCCATGGCCACACAGATGTCTGACCTACAGTTTGACGAGTATCGTTGTAAACGGTCTACATCGACAATGGTGTAAAGTTTGACGAAAAGTGTGAATAGCTCTCCGAAATCATCTTCAGCTGTAAAACCACAGATCGAGACACGTAAGTCGTGGGAGTATTTGCGCGAGGATTTCCTCCGCATCCCGTTCCAAAACTTCAGGATAAAAAGGAATTTCACCAGGGCTCAAAGAAGTCAGGTAGGGGAACCCCCCCCCCCCCCTTGTACCTCAAAATGCGACGATGGCATCCCCTGGAAGCCTATAGTCTCTTCAGGTGCATTAGCTAAAGATGGGGCTGCCGACCACCCTCACGCAGCTGCCGTGGTCACCTCTGAGAACATGGAGCAAGACCCTCCCGTCTGACACCACCAGTTGCGAACTTTCGCATTGTGGCCCACCGTCTTCGTCGGGCTGACGTCCACCTCTAATTCATATTATCCTGCTATGGATATTCTTCAATGAAACATTCATCATTCGGTCAAATTGGGCAGAACTGAAACTTCTTATGCGAATATATCACCCAATTATCGTCTCTCTCCAGGAGACCAAATTGCTCCCTGGTACTCAAATTACTTTCCCACACTACACTGCCGTTCACTTTGACCTTCCTCCTGTGACAGGAATTTCAGCCCACAGGGGCGTAATGTTGCGCATTCGGGATGATGTACACAATACACAAGTCCCTTTGTGTACTCCACAAGCTGCCACCGTTCGGATAAACCTTCACACTGTGCAATATTTACGGTCCTTCCTCCTTTCCAGTCACTAGGTCTGATCTTCTAGAAATTGACCGGCTTCCATGTCCGTGTTTGTTGGTGGGAGATTTCAACACCCACCACCACCACCACCACCATCTTTGGGACTCCCCATGACCATTTCCAGGCTCGCTGCTGGCAGATATACTGAACCACCTTCAGCTCATCTGCCTTTACACTGGTGAACCAACATATCTTTATATCTTTCGGACTCAACAAACACTTTCAGCCATGTAGATCTGCACTGCTCAGCTCGCACGGCGTCTTGAATTGTCTGTTCTGACCAAGTGGAACACCATACCAGTTGTCACAGCCGCGGAATGTTCCATCCCCTGTAAGACTACCCAAGCATGTTGAAAAAAGTACTCAATTTGTGCAACTAAAACTAAAATACTGAAAAAAATTATATAAACTTGCTTCTCTAAGATACTCTGCTAGTTAAACAGTTAAGTTTGAGTGTAATTCGATCAGTATTATAGAGCAGCACTAATGACTGTACACATGTTGCGGAATAGATGTTGGAGACACTCCTTATGATTGCCAAATAACAGACAGGATATTTGCCAGGGGGCTCGGTCTATGCTAACCAAACTTCAGTAAATTTTCCAAACATTTATCATTGTCCTTAACAGTAGTTGGTGGTTACTCCATTTTGGTAGTAACTAGACTATTGAATTCTATATGAATTATCATGACAGTACATATTATAAATTTGCTCTCATATACACAAGCTCTAAATTCTCCGAACCATGGTAGGGTTTAAGGTAACACCTTTAAAACTTTCTGCATTTCCCACAGTTCAATCCTTCATGCAGGTTGTTTAACTATGGCTTTCTAGGGGGCAACAAAATTGATTTTAAATACTTCATTTCAATAATGATGGCAGTTCAGAATTAAAAAATGCTCTCCATATACTCACATGGTTTACACTTATATTAAACATTCAGGATAAATTTAGTAGTCAGTTAAGGAACCACAACTAATGGTGCATGAATTACATGATGATATTTTTAGAGTATTTTGTTCAATAGAAACCTGGAATTATTGTGAAGGGCTAAAATTTTAGTAACAAAATATGTATGGAAAGTCGTTTGAGCTGGTACCATTAGTGTTTTTTCTCCAATCAGTAAAACATAGTTGTAATGCTGTTACTTTCAGTTAGTTAAACAATTTTGACTTAATTATACTGGTAGGACGTTCAATGTTTCCTGATATTTATTGTAGCCAGCAATGATTCTAGAATCAAAGGTTCCTGCCTATGATGTGTGTTCATACCAAAATACAGTTTGAGATGTTTCTATATAAAAGTTATATATGTTTAAGGTTGTAGTAAACTAATATATTACCATACCATCACAGTTAAAAGTTCCTTTTGCGATACTACAGTTTGTGCGCATTGTTACTGTTCTGTTGTTAATCTCCTATATTACATGGTTCTAAATCCTTAAATTGATTCTGTACTTAGGATTTTGTTTTTCAATTCAAATGATTGTTAAAGGCCTGTTATGAACAAATTTGTAGTTTTTCATCCTTAAGTCAATTTTTGGTGAGGGTTAAGCAATTGCTGTTTCTATACTGCATAAAACAAGGTATCAGCATTGTTCTTAAAGCTCCTCACTGAGGCACAACTACATAATTTAGTTAAATTACTTTCATGATGTGTGTGTCAATATTTGGTAACATTTCTCTATTGACACTAGATATAAAACAGTAAGGTTCTGTGACGGACACCTCTGAGATGTAAACTAGTATACGGTGCTGCAGTTACCACTCAGTATTTCTTAGTATGAATTACATTACTTTTTATATCACTATTTACTTACTTTTGCTGGTGTGTGGCTTCACCCTTCATGCTATGATTCAGGGGTCTTAATGGTATTGCTGACAAATATTAACTTAGCATTTAGGATAAATAATTGTATAATATACTGAAATTTGCTTCATTTCTTCAAAAACATTGAGAATGGCATAAGACTGGTGAGAAGACACTTTATTACATCAACTATTGGTTAATATGAAGATTCTTTGCCAAGATCTCTAACTGCTCTTATGAAAACAAATTTCAAAGCAGTCTAACCAGATGGTCTGTTGAAAGAACCAAAAATTTTAAAAAGTCTGATCTAGGTAAAGAATTGTCTAGTCTGTAATACAAAGACTTCTAGTATTTAAATTAACCACTGTTAAGTATTTGTTACATTTTTCAACACATTTAACTGTTCATGGTTGTATACATTCATGTGTAAGCTGTACAGAATGTGATCCAATAATACAATCCAAACTACATTTTAAGTTAGAAATGTCCTTCGCCATTCTGTGTAGACCTCACACAGTTACCATCAACACCCTTATTGTGGCCAATTATGTCTATGTAAACATTCGTAGTACACCAGTACTCAAAACATATTTAGATGTCAAATACATCTGAAGAGATAAATTACTTACCAAAGTGATGTCCTGTCTCTCGGTGGTACTCTGGATGACGTCTTGGCTATCCCATGGTACCGATTGTCCTGCACTTTGGTTTTGTCTGCTGTGTACACCGGTTTTTGGCCAAGTTTGGTCCCCCTCGGTGTTTGACCTTCCATACCAAAATTGTCCGATAATGTGTGAGCCAATTGGGGAAGAACTCCCGACCTAGCCCCTACAGCGCGGGTCCTATCCTTTCCTTTCCACTTCCTTTCCTCGCTGTAGCCCCCATCCCCCGCTAGGTCCCCAGCACGTGTAGCCAGTCCGTGTGGGGGGGCTGTTATGTACCCTTTGGCTGAGCCCCCTGACACCACAGGGATCACACTACTGGTGTCTGACCTGCGACCTCTCCATGCAAGCCAAGGAGTTGATGCCTGTCCTCGGGGGTATCAGAACTCCCGGCAATGGCCATCGTGCCAGGTGGCCTTTGCTGAGGCTGGGTGGCGCCCATGGAGAGAGCCCCGGTTTTGGAGTGGGTGACACCAGGGCGGACGTCTAGCACTATGAAAAGAGTTAGACTCCAAAATGGTCGTGCATCGGCCGTCTCTCAAGACAGGAAGGGATCGTTTAATGCTACTACTGCGGATAAGAGGATGTTTCCCTCCCTTGCTACCCCTTGGGAGGAAGGCCAGGCTCGCCGGTTAGGAGCAAAACCCTTTCCTCGCTATCTCGTCTGCTCAAGGACTGATGGAGGGACTTTCACTTCCACCAAACCTCTGTTCTTTGTCGAGACCATAGAGGACAAGTTTGGTGAAGTGGAATCTATGGGTAAGCTTAGATCTGGTTCATTACTCATTAAAACAGTCTTGGAAGCCCAGTCTGAAGCTTTGCTTGCCTGCAACACCCTTGGCGACATTCCAGTCACAATTGTCCCGCACAAATCCTTGAATATGGTACGGGGTGTGATATTCCACCGGGACCTCCTCCTTCAAACTGATGAGGAGCTTAGAGCCTATCTCGAGTGGCGTGGTGTACATTTTGTTCGCCGCGTTCAGAGGGGACCTAAAGATAACCGCGTCGATAC
Organism: Locusta migratoria; assembly: GCA_026315105.1. NCBI lineage: Eukaryota > Metazoa > Arthropoda > Insecta > Orthoptera > Acrididae > Locusta > Locusta migratoria. The sequence continues at coordinate 48,659,333 of CM048753.1, read as the reverse complement.
TGGGGCCTTTATCTTGGCCTTCGAGGGGGACACACTCCCAGAGAAGGTCAAGATAGTGATATATCGATGTGAAGTGAAGCCCTACATTCCACCTCCCATGCGGTGTTTTCGATGTATGAGGTTTGGTCATATGTCCTCTCGCTGTACAGCAGTCCCAGTATGCGGTGATTGTGGACGCCCACTACATGAGGGGAGCCCCTGTGTTCCTCCGCCGGTGTGCGTCAACTGTCAACAACACCACTCTTCACGGTCGCCAGATTGCCCTATGTTCAAAAAAGAAAAGAAGATAAAAGAGTACAAATCCCTGGAGCGTTTGACGTACCCTGAGGCCCGCAGTAAATATGATCGTCTGCATCCCGTGCAAATGGCGACGACCTTCGCTACGACGTTATCGTCTAGCCTTTCACCCTCCCCTTCCCACTCCCATCTCCCCCCTACACCCTGTCCACACCCCTTCCTCACATCTCCCTCTCCTGTAGCTCCTGTAGCCCTCCCTTTGTGTCCCACCCCTTCTCAGCCGGAGAAGTGCACCCCTTCTCCGTCGCCTGCCGGTGACAGTGCCCTATCTCAGGGCCTTCCGTCCCGGCGTTCCCCAGATCGGAGATCTTCGACCTCCAGCCGGCCATCGGACTCCCAGTCAGTGAGTTCAAAGGTCGCCCGATCCTCGTCAGTACCAGACCTAACTGACAAAAGTCCTCTCTCTGGGGTGGGTCCTGCCCGTCCCACACGAGAGAAGAAGGAGAAAGAGAAAGAAGGAGAAGGAGGAGAAGAAGAAGAAGAAGAAGAAGAAGAAACCAAAGTTACAAGATAAAGCCCCTCCGGTACCACCGGAGGTACCGACTGTGCTTTCGCAACTCGCTCATCCCATTGAGCCCGAGGCTGATCAGCTATTTATGGATGTTGTCCCTCCTTCTTTGGTGACGGACGCTGACAAAGCAGCGTGACAGACGTTATGCCATTCGCTTCCCGCCTAGATCCTCATGATGTGATCATCCAATGGAACTGTAATGGTTACTACCGTCACCTCTTGGAGATTAAATAGCTAATCTCTCTCTCTTCTGCGGCCTGTGTCGTCCTGCAGGAATCGAGGTTTATGGATGCACAATCACCGACCTTCCGTGGGTTCCATGCTTTTTGTCGGAACCGGGTTGGTCCCCTCCAGGCGTCTGGTGGGGTTTGTACTTTGGTCCGGACAGATATTGTCAGTACCTGGATTCCTCTCCAAACTCCATTGGAAGTGGTTGCTGTCCGGGTTCACTTGGACACTCCATTGACCATTTGCAACCTCTACCTTCCACCTGACAGGCCACCTACACTCACGTCCCTAGCGGCCCTCCTTCAGCAACTCCCCCCTCCTTACCTCATCCTTGGGGACTTCAATGCCCACCATCCTTTGTGGGGCAGTGCTTATACATCTAGCCTGGGCCGCCTCATAGACCAGTTTCTTGCTGACCACAATCTGAGCCTTCTCAACGATGGTTCCCCAACTCATTTTAGCGCCGCTCACGGCACCGTTTCTGCCATAGACCTCTCTCTCACTTCTCCTTCTCTCCTTCCTTTATTTCACTGGTCGGCGTATGACGACCTCTGCGATAGCGACCACTTTCCGTTGATCCTTTCACTTCCCTCACGCCTACCACGAGCCAGGGTACGCCGCTGGGTATTCCGTCGTGCTAATTGGCCGCTATATACATCCCAGGTTGTGTTCCCATCTTCCCCCTCAGGCTGTATAGATGATATTATAAGCCAAATGACCAACATGATCACCCAAGCTGCCAACGCCGCTGTTCCCCGGTCGACAGGCCCTCCTCCTTGCCAACCTGTCCGTTGGTGGAATGCAACTGTTGCCGCAGCCATTCGCGAGCGCCGTAGGGCCTTGCAACATCTTAAGCGCCACCCATCGCTCGCTGGTCTAATAAATTTCAAACGTCTGCGTGCCAGAGCTCGTTACTTAATCAAACAAAGTAAGCGGAGATGCTGGGAGCATTTTGTCTCCTCGTTGGGTTCTTCTGTCCCTTTGACAAGTGTGGGCTATGCTCCGATCTATCCAAGGTAGCTGGCGGCCGTCTTCCGTCCCTGGTCTTGCCCTGCCTGATGGGGTCTGCACGGAGCCATCTATTGTTGCAGAACATCTTGCAACTCACTTCGCCAATGTCTCGGCGACAACTTCATATCCGGCGACCTTTCTCCTTCAGAAACACCAGGCAGAAACCTTCAAATTAGGCTTTACTTCTCACTAGGTGGAACCATATAACGAACCTTTTACTGACTGGGAGCTGTCGCTGGCCCTCTCCTCTTCTCGTGATTCAGCACCTGGCCCTGACGATATCCATAATCAATTGCTGAAACACCTTAACCCCTCACAACGACAATTTCTCCTAAAAGTTTTTAACCGTATTTGGCTTCAAGGGGTGCTCCCCTCCCAGTGGAGGGAGAGTATTGTGGTCCCTGCCCTCAAGCCTGGCAAGGACCCGTCGGCGCTGGACAGTTATCGACCAATAAGCCTGACGAGTGTCCCCTGTAAACTACTTGTGCGGATGGTAGCCCGCAGATTATGCTGGGTTCTTGAATCCCGGGGACTTCTCTCACCTTACCAGTGTGGGTTCCGGGAGGGACGATCCCCTATTGACCATTTACTTCGACTGGAGACTGCGATCAGACAGGCCTTCTCTAAAAGACATCATCTGGTAGCAGTCTTCTTCGATCTGCATAAGGCGTACGACACTGCTTGGCGTCATATTTTACGTTCTCTTCATGACTGGGGCCTCAGAGGCTCCTTACTAATTTTTATCCGTCAGTTTTTATCCCTCCGCCTGTTCCGTGTCAGAGTTGGCTCTTCCTTTAGCTCCCCTCGGATACAGGAGAACGGTGTCCCCCAGGGCGCAGTGTTGAGTGTTACACTTTTTCTAATCGCCATCAATGGGTTGGTGAGCTCTGTTGGGTCACTGGTAACCCCGGCATTGTATGTCGACGACTTTTGCATATGGTACAGCTCCTACTCATTAGCCTCTACTGAACGTCAGCTTCAGAGCGCCATTCGGCGGGCTTCAGTGTGGGCTATGTCCCATGGTTTCCAGTTTTCCTCATCAAAAACGAGGGTGGTGCACTTTCGTCGTCGTACTACAGTTCACCCTGATCCAGAACTGTTCTTGGGTAATCAGCGCCTGGAAGTTGTAGCACAGCATCGTTTCCTGGGTCTTCTCTTTGACCAAAAATTGACTTGGGTGCCCCATATTCGCCACCTAAAGATTAGTTGTATGAGGAAACTCAATGCCCTAAGTTTCCTTGCTCATTCATCTTGGGGTGCAGACCGAACAACTATCCTCCGTATCTATCGGGCTCTAATCTTGTCCCGATTGGACTATGGGTGTCAAGTTTATGGCTCGGCAGCTCCTTCTGCCCTGAAATTATTAGACCCGGTTCACCATTATGGTGTCCGCTTGGCTACAGGTGCATTCCCGACTAGCCCGGTCGACAGTCTCCTTGTTGAGGCGGGAATCTGCCCTCTTCAGGTCAGGCGGCATCAGCTTCTGGCGTCTTATGTCATCGCCATCCGGCAATATCCTGCTCATCCCGCTTACCACGTTCTTTTTGCATATGAAGGGCTTCGACCCCTGATACCCGGCCGCGGGCGGGCCTTCCCGTCGGACTGCGGCTTGCCTCTCTTTGCCGGGATTTCCATTTCCCTTTGCTAGATTGCGCCCGCCATTTTACTGCAAGCACACCTCCGTGGATGGTGCCGCGACCACTAATTCGGACGGATCTCTTCCAGGGCCCAAAAGCTTTAATTTCCCCCATGGTCTTTCGGCGTTTGGTGCGCCCAGTACTAGAAGAGTTTCAGGGCGCCTCTATCTTCTACACTGATGGCTCGAAAACAGCGGGCCACTCCGGATATGCTTTTACATCTCCTGTTAGGGCGGAATGCCATTCTCTGCCAGAGGCATGCAGTGTGTTTACGGCAGAGCTGATGGCGATTTATAGAACCCTCTGTTTTATTAAACATTCTGCCGTGGAACGTGGTTTAATCTGTGCTGACTCCATGAGCAGTCTGCAGGCCATTGATCGTTGTTTCCCCTCCCATCCTTTAGTTATTTCCATCCATGAACTCCTTGCTGACCTTCATCGTGCTGCCTGCTCCGTTACCTTTCTCTGGGTGCCAAGCCATGTTGGTATTACAGGGAATGAAGTAGCTGACCAGTTGGCTAGATCGGCAATTACTCGCTGCCCATCTCCCTTTCGAATTCCGGGTGCGGATCTGCGGGTGCAGATCAGATCTTTGCTTCACTCCTCATGGGATAGCAGTTGGAAAGCTACTGCCCCTTCCAATAAACTCCGCACCATCAAGGATACGACTGCAGCTTGGAGTTCATCTTTACGCCCTTCCCAGAGAGAATCAATTGTCCTCTGTCGCCTCCGCCTTGGACACTGCAGGCTGACCCATGGATTTCTTTTACAAAATGACAATCCACCACATTGTGATTGTGGAGCCGTACAATCCGTGTCTCGTATTCTGACTGAATGTCCTCTCCATTCGACACTTCGTGGTGACTATGGGCTACCGCCTGCATTGCCTTCAGTTTTGGCGGATGACCCACGGATGGTTGATCGCGTCCTTGCCTCCTTCCGTGAAAGTAGATTTTATTGTCAGCTCTAGGACTCGCTTGGTAGGGGTGAGTGGGTTTGTGATTCTTGGCTGATTGTAGGGTTTAGAGCCTTATCCCCATCAGCCCCCCCCCACTCTTTTACATTTTAATGTAGTTTTATTTCTCCCTGCTCTGGAGCTATGATACGTTGACCACTGTGCCATTAGTACCTTGTGGTTTAGGCTAGAGGTCGCTTCCAGAGCTGTGGGATCAGACACTGTAGCATTTGCTGCCCTGGGTTGGTCTTAGTCTTGTTGGCGAGTCGATTTTACTTCCTAGTGTAATGGTCTTTTGGCTTTCACCTATTTTTCGTTGGGTTCCGTGGCGTATAAAATTTGGGGTTGAAGGGACTGATGACCTCTTTGTTTGGTCCCTCATGTCCACCACCACCACGACCACCACCACCACCACCAAAGTGATGTGCTGCTTTTGTGTGTGCTTCACTTGCTAATTTACTTCACTTAACTGCTAATTTGTTTTTCTATTACCACTTTTAAAAAGTTTAATCTAACATACAACGAACTTGCTCCCCAGTTACGTTCTGCAAACAGATATAATTATTATAATTATTATAATTATAATTATTATTACAACATATTTGTCACTCTTTCTAAATTTAGTGTTGCAAGTTTCTTCATAGGTTTGCTACGAGTCTAATCAGTATAGAATGAAGTATGTATACAGGTACATCATCTGGTGGCTAAAATGCCATTAAGACTTAACAAATGATACATGGCTAAAATAAAAATTAAATCCATAAAGAGGATGTTCGTAATTTAGTACATATTACTTGTTAATCTAGATGTAAAGAAACTCACTGTCATGACAGTCACTTAAAAAATTACATGGAAGCAGTTACCATGGTGCAAGAATTACAGCAGAGAAATAAGTTATCACTTAAAGAATACTACGTCATAAGTTTCCTGCACAATGAGAAACTCTTTGCCCATTTATGAAACATTGTACCTCATAAAAGGCATTGTAGTTTACTCAATTACTCCACAAACACCTGCCTTGGAAAATAGTGGGTGACACACAACTCACCGTAAAGTGGCTTGCTGAGGTGCTTACACAAACAACCATTATTGATATTTCAAATGGATTTTCCATTGTTACAATTTTTCCTTTGAAAATATTCAGTTTTTCTAGCTGGAGTGTACTACAGAAGTCAATCCAGCTTATTGGAACAAAAATTATTTAAAAACTATTTTCTCCCTAATAATGCAATAAACATTATTTTTGTGTGTTTCCAATATTAGCCCATAATATTCTTTTAATTGTTTGTAATATATAGGTGACTGAGGGATTTGTTTCTGTAGCTTGCAAGTTGTATACACTCTGAAGTATGTAATCAAAACCTAATAATGTATTTGCATTGTAAGAGAAATTTTGTCAATGTTTCAGTTCATATGTAAGTGAGCACTTACTGTTACTGTATGTATATACATCTGCAATAAGCTGCTTACCACTGTCATTGGCAAGTGTAAGGAATTATTCATCCTAAACACGGTTTGCTCAATAGGCAGTTACCAATAAATGACTTTTTCTTACTACTGGCAAACCCTTAAGAGAAAGTGGGAAAGCAAGTAAGCCAAATTGGAAGCAGTCTTACTTTAGCTGAGCTGTAGTTTCTTTGATCCATACTGTATTAAATTTAGAAGCCAAAGCATGTGTTTATTTTTCATTTCATAATTCCATATTGTAAAGTGTAGTATTGAAGGTTTCATACTGACTACATTGGTTGCCGAAGCTACTGTTACACTATTACCGATTTCTGATGAACAAGCTGTTTGCCTAGGTTTTTAAGTTTTATAAATTTAAATGACAGTGTAAAAAATATACGTTGGATCATCTACAATTGGTCTAGTTTTTATAATAAAATTTCATTGGAACAGATTTAATGTTTGATTCTTAAAAAGAAACATTAGTTTCTACATAAATTCATATACTGTCCAATACAGAATGTATGATTATTTTGTATATAAATGCAGCTTAATTCAGTCGAACCAGATTATTTACATTCCTTTTCATTATGTATCCATAGTGATGGTCTGATTGCTCAGTATAGTTGTATATAGATGAGTTTGTTACAGATAAGAGACTTACTACTTTAACAGCTTATGTAATATAAACTGGCATGTAGCAATAGTTACGACAAGTGATACCATAGCATTAGATGATTAGGTTACATTGGTTATTATTTGCATGTATCCATTGTTACCACGAAAACTGTAATTCTTTGCATGAGATTTAATGTTGTATCCATTGCAGCAACAGTTTGTTAGAAAACATCCACAAGTTCAAAGGTTTCCGATTCATTCAAAACTGGTTTCAAACGATATTTGTCCTTCTTAAAGTATCTGCATGAAAAAAGATAACATGCAAATATTACCTAAAATTTACAGTATTTTTAAGAATACAAAAGTTCCTGTACAAATACCTGAAGGTCAATATTTGTTTAAAACTGAAGTTGCAGATTTAGTCAACCTAACTAGTTGCTGTTTACTTTCCTAATGTACAGTACTAAATTTAATGATTTTTCTTTGACTGTTGACATACAATGAACTGATTGTCTTTGAACAATAGCAAGTTGTTATGCAATATCCATCCTTGATTTTTGTATGTTGAATATTTCTTGAGGGTCTTAAAACTGTAAAAGAATGTCACTGTAATACAGCTAATGGTTGCAATGCTGTAAATTCTTTGTTTAAAGATGTAAACACACCTATGTACTTTGCAAAACAAAATTTGGTGGAGTGATAACTTCACACAATTCTGTATGCTCTCAGATATTTCTTCTTAACCATAGAATTGATGTACTCAGAAATTATATTCGCAGGGATGTATATCTCAGCTGTGTGAAATGTTAATTTTGTGAAAACATCAGTGTACACAAATGGCGACATAATGCTCCTGCAAAAACTGCAATCCCATTAAAATCTGCTGCTTATCACTTAGTGAAATGTAATAATGAAAGATTGTGGTCTGTAATCCTTAATACATCTTTCAGTAAAATAGACCTTTTGCTAATAAGCTCTTATCTGACCTGACTTGCTCTTTTTCTTTTTTCTGTCAGCCTCTCTTGGCCAACTCTTGTTTCTTCGACCCCGACGGTATTAGGTTGCGAGGCCCGAGGGTGTCTTTCATTTTCATTCTCTAATTCACTTCCAAAGAGTGTAAATTCAGATTTGATCCTCGTTGCCTGTCAAGAAATGAATGTCCTGATTTTTGCAGTGCTACTACCATCATTTAGTCATACGCTACACAAGGAAAGCTGTCTGAAGTGAAGCACACTAAATGGAGAAAGATGAATTCTACATGTGGAAACTTCTTTACAAGCAGGATGTAAACCACAGAATGAAACATGGACCTGTGATTTAATTATGAAGATCATAATTTAGAAAATCGAGCCTGCAGTCCTGTATTACCAACATTCATGATGGTGGTTCAAATAAAATGACAGCAGACGGTATCCTGATGTCTTTTATTTGTTGAACAGATAAGTCAGATGTGTAAAAAAAAATTGGTGCCTTTTGTGGAACAGACTGGACATAACCAAGGATCCAAAAAAGAATTTCGTTGCTGTCAGATTACTAGTCAAAATGCCACATCTGAGTGTGTTGAAAATATCATGAGTGCCATGCAGGAGTGTTTGTTTAGATGGCCTGAAGTTAAACTTCAGAAGCTGCAGACACCCCTGCACTGATAAACATGTTAAAATCTTCCTAGAACAGTAATTGAGCACTGATTACTCGGCTCACCTGCTAGCAGCAAAATGAGGTGCTGCCAACTTTACAAGTGTCCTTAATTGCCTTAACTTGCTGTTGTCTTGTGGAAGGAACATCAGCTGCCTGTGATGAAACATCCTGTCCAAAAGTATGTTACGCCTGACATAATCAGCAGGCTCCTTAGATATGTCTGCTGCAGCTTCCTTAAAAATCTGACCACAAACTGGATACCATAGCATATATAGTTCAGTGCCCCAGACTAGACAACGAATTTTCTATCGCACTGTATTGTAGTACTTGTGGCACATAAGGCTATCAGGAAGAGTTTTTGATTGGCTGGTGTCTTTAAGAACAGTGAAAGATTTCTTTTCCTGACTTAAAACATCCAGCTCAAAATTTGTACAGTGTTAAATGCAAGCAGTATATTGGAACTTCAAACCGGGAAGTCGCAAGTGTTAGATGAGCCAGTGAGACAAAGTTGTCAGTTCTATGAGTGTGACGTTCCAGTGCCCTGTAGCAGCTAAGAGATTGACAGTGGAAATTTGTACAACATGGTTCTCGTGGTAGTGTTTCACCAGAAGAGTAAAAGGCTTGGTGTCACAAAAGTGGTGACCACCCACTCGACAGTCTTTACACTGGACTCATTTCAACCAAAGAACGTGGAGAATCCATGACACCAACATTGCCAATACACAATTACTATCACTTTTCCCGTTATGTAATACATGGCAAGATCAGGCAGAACAAAACTTTCACGATGTCCTTAGGCAGACTGTGGAAAATGTAACTCATGATATAGGTATATGTAGTTTAATAAAATGTTAGTATTGTAAAGATTTTCTAATTACAGGTTAAACTCCAAAAACTGTAGAATAAGACTGGTTTGAATATAACGGCCTGTTACTCCATGAAACAAAAAATAATTCTTGTATGATGGCTCGGCAGTGCACCATGATTGTAAAAATTGTGTGAAAGAAGTCACTTTGGCACCAGCATGGTATTTGACACAAAAATGGTGAAGTTTATTAGCTTATTTTTGCACAATGTTTAGCATCACTAAATTTTGTTGTAATATAAAAACACAAAGCAGTGAAGTTTTTTCTACTACTAGCTTGCTGTGGTTATTTTAAAATAATGTATGCAACTTGCAATGTACAATGTTTTGCTAGAAATACCCCTGGATAACTTCTCCATTGCCAATTTGTTTTTCTAGCATTTTCTTTAGTACTAAGAATATGTAGTGTAATTATGATTCTGTAATACAATTCTTCGTAAAACATGATTTCATGAATGTAGAGCTATAATACTTCTAATGGAGTGTTAACTCGTACAACATTGAAATTAAAGGAAAGCCCGTTTGCTAGTACATAGTACCAAATGTATTACTCAATGTTACTGATCTTCACTATTGTAAATTCAATGCACACTACCTCCAGTAGGATCAGTTCCCCTTCCAAAAGTCTGTAATATGAAATGTGAAACACGCTTCATTAGTAAAAATGTAAAGCAAATATTTCATTAGACAATAAAACCTCGGGAAATGTCCTTTACATCTTATTTACAAACATCACTTTGTAAGTAGTGATTGTATTAAATTGTCATAATAGAAAATTTAATGTTGGTTATATTGGTCTTTGTGGAAATAGTTAACATTTAACTAATGTAAAGAACACAGTTCAGGGCTTTCTAGACGTTTTACATTTTCTTTGGTATATGTAAAGATATATTGTTGTGGTCTTCAGTCCGCAGACTGGTTTGATTCAGCCCCCCCCCCCCCCCCCACTGGAAAAGGAAATGTAAAGTGTCTCACGAAGTTACACATACTGGACAATAATATACCTTAACAGATGTCCTTACCATAGACATCTAAGTTCCTTGTTGTTACCTGTACTGAGGAAGGACAATCCTTCTCGTCGGTAAATCCATTTATAATTGAGAAAGATGTTGCCGCCATTGCTGGCCCATTTAAATCCTGCACACGTCTGCGTAATGGGACACTACTACTGAAAACACAGTGGCTCCCAGGCGCAACGGTTGCTCAAGGCTAATTTGCTCCATAGTTCCCTGGTTCATGTTGCGCTGCATCCAACCATCAATTATTCCCGAGGGGGTAGTCTACTCAACCTGTTTGGATGTCCTGGTCTGAGGATGACTTAAAGCACTATCCGGCAGTGCAAAGCATCGCAGTGCACAGAGTGATGAAAAAGAACGTTTCAGTTCCCACTCATACAGTGTTCTTGACCTTCGACCGAGTGGGTCTGCCGACGGAGATCAAGGCAGGATATGAGGTAGCACAGTACGACCTTATATCCCTAACCCTATTCGGTGTTACCAGTGCCATCACTTCAATCATACAGGTCAGTCTTGCAGGAACCTGGTAACCCGTCACCTGTGGTAAAGATGCACATGAGGGGAATTGTCCACGACTGTCCCCTCATTGCATAAATTGTAATGAGAATCATGCTGCCTCTTCCCGGGAATGTCCCGTATTTGTCGATGAAAGGGGAATACAGGAAGTAAGTCAATGAAAAGGTTCCTAGACAAGTTGTACGTAAGTTTTACACCAGTCGTAAACTTCATAGCCCACCGTGTGGCTACTACAGTACTGTAGTTAAAGCACCTCCACCAATGCGGGCCATGGCCACACAAACGTGTGACCTACAGTTTACTACTGTAGTCGTCAAACACTGTACACAGATCCTCACACGTATGCTCCTTAGACTTTCGTGTCTCGATCTCCTCCGCACCCTTTCCAAAAGATCTGAGTCAACGAAGGAATTTCACCAGGGCTCCAAGAAGTCAGGTAGGGGGAAAACTTCCTCCCCCTCCTACCTCACAATGCGACGATGGCATCTCCTGCAAGCCTATAGTCTCTTTAGGTGCATCAGCCAAGATGGGGCTGCTGACCACCGTCATGGGACTGTTGTGGTCACCTATGATAATATGGAGCAAGACCCTCCCGTCTGACACCACCAGTTGCGAACATTCGCATTGTGGCCCGCCGCCTTCGTCAGGCTGACGTCCACCTCTACATCATGTTATCCTACTATGGATATTCTTTAATGGAACATTCGTCTTTTGGTCAAATTGGGCAGAACTGCAACTTCTTATGCGAACACACCACCCAATTATATTCTCTACAGGTGACCAAATTGCCCCGTGGTACTCAAATTACTTTCGCACACTACACTGCCGTTCACTTTGACCTTCCTCCTGTGGCAGGAATTCCAGCCCACGGGGGGGTGTAAAGTTGGTCATACAGGATGACATACAGTACACCCGTCCCTTTGTGTAATCCACTACAAGCTGTCGCTGTCAGGATAAACCTTCTTGGATTTATCTTCAACTGTGCAATATTTACGCTCCTTCCTTTCCCGTCACTAGGTCTGATCTTCTAGATCTTATTGAACAGCTTCCACGTCCGATTTGTTGGTGGGCGATTTCAACGCCCATCACCCCGTTTGGCACTCCCCACGCCAATGTCCACGGGACTCCATCCTGGCAGATACACTTAACCACCGTCAGCTCATCTGTCTTAACACTGGTGACCCAACTTATCTTTGAGACTCCACACACACTTTCAGCCACATAGATCTATCCATATGCACTGCTCTGCTGGAATGGCGTCTTGAATGGTCTGTGCTTACACATTCGAGCGATCATTTTCCGCTGGCCGCGTTGGCCATGGAGACTGAGGCGCTTCAGTCACGGTCTGCATGGCCACTACGGTCGGGGGTTCGAATCCTCCCCTCGGGCATGGATATTTGTGCCGTCCTAGTTCGTAAGTAGTTCGTAAGTAGTTCATAAGTAGTTTGTAAGTTTAGGGACTGATGACCCCGTAGTTAAGTCCCATAAGCTTTACAAACATTTGAACATTTTTGATCATTTTCCATGTGTAATTAACCTAATGATGCCTGGCAACCTTGAGCATCCACACCGCTGGCAGACAACCAAAGTGGATTGAGAGCTCTATTCGTCACTAGCGGATTTTGGTACTCGTAAATTTCCACAAATGGCTGCGGGCCTATTGTCGTGGCCTCTTTCGCGACTGTAAATGCGCCACCAGGCTGATATTTAAGAGGTCTTTTAATAGGTCTACCCCTCCTCTATCATTTGGGGGTAATCTCAGAAAAATATTAGGGACTATGGCTCAATCCCCAATTCCCAGTCTTTGTTGTGACTTACACATTAGAGCCTCCACAAATAGCCAACGCAGCTGGTTGACATTTTGCAAAGGTCTCTAGTTCTCGCTACAATGACACTTTCCTCACTACGAAACGCACAGTGGAGGCGACTTCATTGCCCTTTACCTCAAAGAACCGTGAACGCTACAATACCAGTTTACTGTGCAAGAGCTCCACCACGCACTCTCGTCTTAGAGGTCCTCCGCTCCAGGACCAGATGCCATTCACATAGTAATGTTGCAAAACCATTCACCTATGGGCTTGCACTTCCTACTGGCCACCTACAACCGCATGTGGATAAATGGCACCTTTCCGCGATTGTGGCGTGAAGCCACTCATTCCCATACCAAACCCTGGGAAGGACAAATTTCTCCGTTCCAGCTACCGCCTCAATTCCCTCACCAGTAGCGTATGCAAGGTGATGGAACGCATCATTCACGGGCGCCTGGTATGGTGGCTTGAAACGTGACATCTCATTTCTAATGTCCAATGTTGGTTCCGCAACATTGGATCATCTCGTGGCCCTATCTACTTCAGTAATAAATAACTTTTACGGAAGTGCCAGACAGTAGCAGTATTCTTTGATCTGGAAAAGGCATAAGACACCTGCTTGAGGATGGGCATCATCCGCACTCTGCATTCATGGGGTTTTTGGGGTCCTCAGCCAATTTTTTATCAGACCATGTGTTTAAAGTGCTTGTTTGTCCGGTTTTATCGAGCACATTTATTAAAGAGAAGGGGTCCCCCAGGGTTCAGTCCTGAGCATCGTTTAATTTGCAGTAGCAATCAATTCTATAGCCGATCATCTACCATCGGGATTGTCTGTGTCCATCATTGTCGACGAATTCCGATCTACAGCTGCTCTGAGCAAAAGGGTCTCCTGGAGCGGCGCCTTCAGCGGTGCCTAGACACTCTCCACATGTGAAGTATGCAAAACTGACCTTAGATTCTCGGCTGGCAAGACAGTCTGCATGAACATCTGGCGGCGGATGGAGTTGCTTCCACAGTCCCTTCTCCTGGGCTCCATAGTACTTCCATTTCTGGATACCCCGACGTTCTTGGGACTTGTTTTCGACAGGAAGCTATGTTGGTCTTCCCACATCTCGTTTGGCAGCTCGCTGTACCCGCTCTCTCATTGTGCTGTGGGTCTTCAGTAGCACCTTGTGGAGAGCTGATCGGTTTACTCTCCATCTGTATCACACCATAGTTTGGTCCAAACTCGACTATGCAAGCATCGTCTATTCTTCGGCTCGACCGTCCATACTGCGCTGCCAAACACAATCCACCAAGGGATCCGTCTGGTGATATGAGCGTTTTACACTAGCCCTGTTGAGGGCCTCTATGCCGAGGCTGCCGAATTACCTCTTTCTTACCGTCGAACTCCTGCTTAACCGTTAGGCTAGCCGTTAGTCATCCATGCGAGGACACCCAACTTATGCTGTTTTCTTTAATGATTCACTTGACGGTCTCTTTGCGCCAGTCTGCTTTGGTACCACTGGGAGTTTGCTTACGTTCGTTACTTGGCCAGCTCAGCGTTACAATGCCTGCTATTTTATCGACTGGAGAGAGCACCTCTCCACTATGGCTAAGCCCCGAAGTCCGACCTTTATTCTCTTCCAAAGGACTCCACACCTAGTTTCGTTTACCGGAAAGAATTTCTCGCACTCCGGTTCAAATTTGATGACCATTTTATCATCCACACTGATGACTCACAGCCAGGGTATTGGGTGTACCTTTGTGCGTGGCAACGCTTCATTTAAATATCGTCTCCCTTAGTGGATTTCCATTTTTACAGCTGAGCTGTATGCATTATTTCAAGCCACCCAATACGTCCGGCGAAACTCGCCCTATAAGTGCCATTTGCTAGGACTCTGTGCTCTTTTGAGCCTCCGCACGCTATGTCCTGTCCGTCCCCTGGTACAAAGCATTCGCAATTGTCTTATCTCTCTTTCAGCGAGCGGAACTACTGTGACGTTTCTGTGGATCCCTAGTCACGTGGGAGTGTTGAGTCTGCGGATACGGCTGCCAAGGAGGCAGTTCTCCTCCCTCAGCTGTCTACCTTTTCTACTACCTCGGATGACCTTCATGCTGGCGTCTCCTGGCATATCATCTCACGTTGGTTTTTACATTGGTGTTCCCCGTCAGGGAAAAAATTGTGAGCTATTAAACCTGTGCCTGATCTTCGGCCAACGTCATCTCGACCGTCTCACTGAGTGGAGATCGTTCTGGCCTGGCTTCGTATTGGCCACTGCCGTTATAGCCACCAGGATTTACTTCGTGGTAATCCTGCTCCATTTTGTGAGCACTGTGATTAGCCTTTTCCTGTGTACCACCTTTTAGTGCAATGTCCATTTTTAATCGTCTACATCAGGATCCATGTCTCGACAATGCTCTTAAACCACTGTGAAAATAGTTGCATTGCACCATGGCACTGAACGGCGGCAACAAAAGCCTGTCGACCACGGTGGATACCAATGTTATCAGCCATGATACGTCTGATGCGATTACTGGATCCAATATAAATTCAGCCAGATTGGGATGGAGTGAAATCAAACTGGGATGTATATTGAAACCAATTAGCACAACAGAAAACTAAATGTGTTAGCAAGTCCCTTATGAAAGAATCAATGGGAAGTGGTCACTATCGCAGAGGTCATGGTGCTCTGATCAGAGAAATTAAGGGAAATTAGAAGTGAAAGATCTACGGCAGCAAAAGTGCTGTGAGCAGTACTACAATGGGTTGGAGAACCGTCACTGAGGAGACAGATTGTGGACAATAAGGAACTGTCCTGCAAGGTGGCTCCAGATCGATGTTAAAGTACTACCCCATGAAGGTTGATGGGCATTGCACTCCCCAAGGATGGGGGAGGTAGGGGGAAGTTGCTGAAAGATAAAACAGCAGATGTAGTTGGCGAAACTGCTATCAGAGGAGGTGCATATTAAAAATTGACTGTCAGTGAAGCCGGACAGCAACTGTTCCCAAGGTAGTACAGAGAGGAATCAATGTAGTAACAATATCCATATGGACTGATAAACGAGCACCCAATGCCTGTAGGGAGCCAATTCAGTTCCAACAAAGGGTTGGTGAATGTGTCAAAATGACTACTGCAGAATGAGAAAACTCATTTCTTTTTATAATGCAGCTTTTAACTCCAGGATGTAATAGTAACAGCCATTGCAATTCCATTGGATGAGTACCGTGATAGGATCAAGATGGGAAGGAAATGACATAGCCCACACGTTGCTAGGTCAGTCTGTCACCAATGAGGAAGGCACAGTATCCATAGAGTGGATCAGACAAGCTCAAAATGTTGCACATGTTGTGAGAACAAGGTTGGCACATCCTCTGGTACCAGAGGGGCCTTACCCTGCGACCTACATATTATTCTTCTTCACAAGACTGGTCCCAAAGAGAACTGGTTTCAGTAAGGTCAGGCACAAATGATTGGGTGATTTTCATACTCACACTGAGTGTCCAGTGACCAGCTAGAAGAGACCACCTCCAGTATGGTGAGCACTGGGAAGAGGGGTGCCGGGGAGGGCACCTTTGCCAGCTATCACCAGAGACAGGAGCACTTTTCTGACTGGATGGAGGAGGGCGATGCAGAGGAGCTGCACGAGTGGGAAGAGTGGGATGAGGTGGGGCAAAGGTAGATGATGTAACAGAGGACACGTAGATGTAATTTGCACTAGATGCAGACGCTTGTATTTTGAGAGGGCCTAAGGGTAGGTTAAGCATTAGAGATGTACCGCTGTACTTTTTCTTTTGTACTGTGCAGTATGGTGTGAAGAATGGTGTTGGTGACAATTGACACACGAAGGCTTCCATCATGGCGTGGGCATCAGCATAAAGGGACTGCTGTACTGTGGTCCTCTTATCAGAAGTAGCTGTAAAAAAGTTCATTTCCTGTCTCCAGCGGCAGCCGTAGTATGACCATTTAGGAGTGAAAGTTTCTAGTGTTTCATGGTTCGAAATGTCTGGCTTGGTACTACCCACTCCAATCAGGGCTCAGGTACCAGCACTCTGTGCTGACTGTGTCAGGGGGCTCAGTCAGAAAGGTAAATAAAAGGCACACGCACGTGGACGGACTGGCTACACATGCTGTAAACCTAACGGAAGGAGGGGACTATGGAGAGGGAAAGGGAGAGCAGCACCACAAAGGCTAGCGCTGGTAATGGTAATTTTGTGGTGGCCAAACCCCAAGGGAGACCAAACTGTGCCAAAGATAGGGGTAAACAGGAAGAGGAAATGCAGCCTGAAGAAAATAGGAAGAATGGTAGCAATGTTTGGAGGCCCTGTGTGTCTGTGTGTGTGTGTGTGTGTGTGTGTGTGTGTGTGTGTGTGTGTGTGTGTCACACCCAAAAAGATCTTAGAGGGGGGGGGCAGTTGTCTGAAATGGACATGGTTTTATGGATAGGAGTGTCCTTTCTGATGACGGCTGTGTTACTATACAACTTGGATGAATCTGTGTGCCTGCTGCATTTCATCGAACACTTTGATGGTGGTGATTTACTTAGTACTGCGTAATTTGAAGCTGGACAACATTTTTAGAGAAGGGGGTTCCTTACCCAGCTGATGGAGGAATGGAGGAAAGAGAAAATGAACAGGATAGGATTATGGAGGAGATGAAGGAAAAAGGTCACATCGGCAAAAATTGTGAGAAGCTACAGAGCCACAGATTGACTTTGTCTAGCCTCAGAAAATGACGATACTTAGTTTTTAACTCCTGAATTCTCCTTCTCATTTTACAAACTGGCCCACCAGGGAAATAAGACACACAACTCATACATACTGTTACAGTGGTGCAAGTGCCCCCTCACATGGAGTAAGAGTGCACACGTCATATATCAGGCGTTCCACAGGGTATTGGTCCTCTGCTGTTCCTTATTTACATAAACGATGTAGGAGAAAATCTAAGTAGCTCTTAGGTTGTTTGCAGATGACACTGTCATTTACCGTCTAGTAAAACCATCTAAAGATCAAAACCAACTGCAGAACGATTTGAATATATCACTATGGTCTAAAACTTGGCAATTGATTCTAAATAATAAGTGTGAAGTCGTCCAGATGAGTACGAAAAGAAATCCGTTAAATTTTGTTTACATGATAAATCAAACGTGAAGGCCGTAAACTCCACAAAATACCTACGAATTACAATTACTTCTGACTTAAATTGGAAAGAACACGTAGATAATGTCGTGGGAAAGGCGAACCAGAGACTGTGTTTTATTGGCAGAACCCTTAAATGATTGAACAGAACTAATAAACACACTGCGTACACTACTCTTGTCCGTCCTTTTATGGAATATTGCTGCCCAGTGTGGGATCTTTATCAGGTGGGTTTGACGGAGGACATGGAAAGAGTCCAAAGAAGGGCAGCTCATTTCGTATTGTCGCGATACACGGGAGACAGCATTACGGAAATGATACAGGATCTGGGATGGGAATCATTACAACATCGCTGCAGCGTGGGCTACTTACAGTACTACAATCGCCAACATGCTCCTCTGAATGCGAAAATATATTGCTGACTCCCGCTTACATAGGTAGAAATGATAATCAGAATAAAATACGAGAAATCAGAGCCCGAACGGAGAGATTCAGGTGTTCATTCTTACCGTGTGCCAGATTAAGCTCGTTTAAAGCAGTAAGAATCCTGGTGTCCAAATTCTTTTCTTAGATGCAGTAGGTGAAAGGAACACTGCCATCCTGAATTATTTGTGTCAGTTTTAAAAGATGCCAGATTCAAGAAGGAAGTCGTTGGGGAAAATGATATTTAATGACTTGTAAGTATTAATCATGATGCTTCCTCAATGGTCACAAGCAGGAAGAGAAATTGATTAGGGTAAGAGGTTTTCATCAGTTTGTAGCCTGATATCATGTGACTGGTTCTACAGACATATCTGTAATGTTTTGAACAATAGCTTTATCAAGCAACTATTTTTTGTAGAGTGGAAGAGATTCTGCACAAAGTCTGCAGGATTTGCACTTAAAACAAGGACTAGCCAGAGAAGGGAGGGCTGGGGAAGCAGTAGCAGAGGTAGAGGGAACCAACACTAAAGAGCAGACAGAAGTATGGAGCTTAGCAGGCTTCATACACAGAGCAGGGTCTCACCCACTTGGCGCCACCCAGCTGCGGAAAGGTTCCTGATGCACAGCAGTCATTGCTGGCAGTTGCAATGCCAAGAGACGAGCTACCAATCCCATCATACATGGGACACTGTAGTAACATTACTGTTACCCAGTGTCGATGTGCCACCATTCTCTCAATGTGTTGTTGGTAATAAATGCCACTGTTTTATCCAAAGAGCTCAGTACGAAGTGTTAGAAAAGCTGGGTGGTCCTTGAAACTGATTTCACTAATTCTAATAAATCAACCTAGATTACACTGTAATTAAGAAGTGACAGTATTTGGCTCTGGGCAGACAATTTTCTTTATTAACACCACTTGGATTTCCACATCACCTGAGAGGTACCAAGAATGATTCGTTACTCGTTATTTTACATGGCGAGTATCCCCGGTAGGCCTATAAACCATGACTGAAAGGGAAAAGCTTCTAGTATGTACTTTACTTTTTTGTGATATGTATTTAAATTCAAAATTTTGCAATAGTATAAGGAGCAAAGCAGCATACAAAATGATCACATGGATAATAGATAATTATATAAAATGAATACTATAAAGATCTAAAAGTTGTTAACTGGTGTTACATGAAGAGCTTTCAGAGTAATTTTCCTGGTCTGCTTAAATACACCTTTAAAATGTGGTTAATGTATATTTCATACATGGTAAACTGAAAAACTAGATATGCTGATTGTAGTATATCCCAAGGTCTTCATTATGTTGAATGGTTGGTTTGATCTGAGAAAGTTAACTAATTTGAACATGGATGTATGATTACTGAAAAACATTTACATGTAGCTGCCAGTACCAAATGCAACAGCCAAAAGCATTGCCTAAACAATTAACAATCCAAAGTATCCAATCCCAGGAATAACACGCACAAAAAGACCTCTTGATACAGAGGTTGTCGCATATTCTCTCCTACAGCACAGATGTCCACCTTCATCCAGAATCCTGTCATCTCGATAATTTAACCTGAAACATTTAAATTGTTATAGTATCTGAAGTACTAGTATATCACAATACTAAGTTCCATATTCACCTATAATAACTGCTGGCTGATTTACTTGCCAATTACTGGTCGCCTAATGGTAAATATCAATTTATATTTCCTGTAATGTCTAAGCTTTCTGACAAATTTTCCACATTTGGAGAATTTAAATATGCAAAATACATAAATTAAAACATTAGTAAATTACTGAGGGAGTACAGCCTGTTCGCTGCCCTTACCTTGTCATTATATCCAAGAATATGTAATTTCTGTATGGTACCCAAAATAAAATATCCCCCAAATGAACTTCAGTATGCCACGTTCATTGAAACTGCAGTGGCCATTTGTAGCGTATTCTGTGTGCTGATAATGCTTTCAGTGACCAGGTCAATTTCCTTATTTCAGCGTCATGTATATTACATCTCACTTGAATTTCGGTAAATATTAAGACAGTGCTACAGTAGATTCTAATTGCCACATTTACTCTGCTAGAGTACCTCATGCATGTAGTACAACCCCCTTAATTCATAATTACAGTAATTTTAGAACTTTTAGCTCTGTGAATTTCTTTGTTACGTTAAAATCGGCAGCACAAATGTGAAATTCAGCAGCAGTGCCAGCCACTGGCTCCTGGAACAATGGTAGTTTCACAACAATGGCAATAATAGGTGACTACGACCCCCCCTCCATTCAGTGCTGCTAGATTCTTTTCCTGCAGTGTTAGTGTTGAATTTAGACATACTATGATCAATATATGATAGAGTACCTGTAATCGGCGTCAGTTAACTTGCAATGAATAATTGTTTGTCAACGGTTTGTAAATTTGAAGCTTTCGTGATTCAGGTGTAACAGCATGTGGCTCCTGCTAGCCACTGAGAGCTACTTAAGAAGAGAATCATTTTCCATGGAAACTGACGCAGTGAGTAACGCGCGTGTGCGTGTGCGTTAAAATAAGCATTTTGAAGTACTAAAATAAAACTGAGTGAACTGTCATCCTTTAGTACCCTTCTCATATTCACAAGTTGAAAAATTGGAAAAGTGGGTACTATATCCAACTAATACATAAGTATTAACTCACTCATGTATCATGGGTATCTCCAATTTGCCTTCCTATCATTAAGTGGACACTAGGAACTAAAAATACCTGCTTCACTATTTCACAGGTAGAATGACATATGGGAATCCCCTATTTGTATGAAATACTTGTATCAGTAATTCATTTTGGAACACTTCATTAAAGTGTTAAATCTCAATGCGGGTAAGAACTAACCTAAGTTAAGATAGGTACAGTGAATTCACGAGAGAAATGTATCCCAGGCATAATTTGGTGCAATGTGGACTGTAAGGTACCAGACTAAAAATAGCAGGAACTTGCAAAAAAGCCACATCACATGGAGACCAATACAAGTAAGGTCAGTTACTAGAGACCCATCCTCCACAATATATCAAGACAGAATAACAAGAATGGCCCATTTCTCTTCCATTGTATCTTCTTTCATGTGCGCACACACACACAATTGTCACAAATTGGCCATGTAAGCTGCAGTCTCAGCAGTAAAATGTACTGCTTACAGTAAATTCCTTCTCTTAACCTGTCAACCTTTTCCTTCTCATCATTTTATACATTTATAATTATGGTCACTAATCAGTTAAGTACTATCCACAGTTCAATTACGTATTTATCATATATGCTTAAATGGTAAGCACCTCATTGGCTGCATCACTTCTGATTACTTTCTGGTTTACTTATTCCAGTCAAACAATAATAGCACTACTGAACAATTTAAGAAAACTCATTTGACTGGATATACTGTACCTGCAGAACTGCGGTGGAATGTTGAAATGTTCGTTAATCTAAGGGACCAAACTTGGAGATGAACTTACCACAAGCGAGCAAGCGAGCGACAACTAACCTCTGGCAGAAGTATCCATACAGTTCTTGACATGGTGCCTAAAATCTCATGGCCATCCTCACACAGCATAGTGTTTGACACCAATATCAAAAAACATATATTTGGCAAGAATAATACTTACTGCATTTGATTGACGTCTGAATATTAGAACACCATCAGGCAGGCAAGCAACAACAGTACACTATTTAAAGCTTGTTAAATACCATACCTGTAAAAAGTGGGAGCCTCTGGATTTATAGCACTCCTTATCCACTGTAAGTAAAATATTTGTATTGTTAGAATCACATTTAATATTGACACTGATACAGACATTGGACAGGTAACTAGCTATACATAATTAGGGGAAAGTGCAGTGCAGCCAACAAATGGAACTATAATTTGCACTATATTACATAACACGTTTTCTTACACCAGTACAGGAAAGGGGTCAAATGAAGCAGATACCATCCATCTGTATTTTAAAATAATTTTATTTTCACTCATCCTACCAAGCACCTTCATAATTACTCTAATCACATTGATCGTCCACCTTCATGAACCACACAAGTTGCCAAAGTGGGGTAGCTTGTGTGCTTTATCAATGCTGATATCCATACCGTAAATGCAACCACAATTGGGGTCGCATCTGTGATAAGGACATACAAATTTGTGCTTCCTAAATGGGGGCAATAACCTTTTCAGTAGTTACAGGGTAACAATCTGGATGATTGAGTTAACATACCTTTGCAATGCAGTTACTGTGAATAGCTGAAAGCAGAGGAAACTACGTTAATTACTTTTACTGAGGACATGCATCTGTAATGTATGAATATATGATGGTGGCATCTTCTTCAGTAAAATATTCCTTAGGTAAGATAGTCCGCAATTCATATCCCTCGTGGAGAATATCGCCATTGAGAAAAAAAAAACAGGCATACTATGGATTGGTGTGGGGAATGTTCTCTTAATTAGGTAGGTAAGTTAGAAAATTTTCAAAAAGAAATGGCTATGTTTGGAGTAGGGAGTAGTAAAGTTCTGTGGCAAGAGGAACAGGATTTCTGGTCGGAGGATTATAAATACAAAATCAGTTGGTTGTATTACAGTATTAGGTCTAACACTCAATAAGAAAATCTGAATACAGGTTAACAGCACAATATTATTTTAGTAGAGAAATGAAGCAAACAATGACCACCAGTAGTAAAAGATATTAAACTGAAAGTCATTTAATTAAAATTTGTGCCATGGCCACGAGTTGAACGTTACTAGGTGGGCACTATAACAACCATTGATGTAATGGATACAAACACTGCAGGTGCTGTCTTAATATGTTGGCTGCCACATGGTCGGCGGTGGCTACAGCAGGTGGTTCTGGCGCTCCTGACATTGCAGCAGTCAACATGTTAAGGCATGTCTCCCTCCACAACAGAACCTTAAATTCTGCCTCATGTTCCCTGCGTAAATAAAGTATATCACCCACCTAGTAGGCAGAAGGTCCCGGGTTCAAATCCCAGCAGTGCCAAGAATTGCAATTCAATGCCTCTCCTGCAGTTTAATATTTCTAATATATATTGATAATAAATCATTCTCCAGACACATTTGTTTGATATTTACAATAGTAAAAGTTCATATCCCAATTATCCAATCTCGTCATCTGTAATGTGGGAGGAGATGAAAGAAATTATACAAAAAATTGAGGGAGAGAGAATATTTTAATCGGAGAATGGAGTTCAGTAGTATTACAGGAGCAGGAAAAATAGACGAAGATGGACTGTGGAAAAGACCATAAAATACTGTGATATACATGGAAGAGACCAGGACACACTAGAAGCTACCAGATTGACTATATAAGAAGTTAAGAACCCAGGTTTTAAACTGTTTTACTGACATCTGGTGGCAGATATAAACTGACTGTAACTGTAGATTAAAATTTAAGAATGTGAAAAAGGTAAAAAAATAATGAAATGGAACCTGGACAAATTGAAAGTACCAGAGGTGGCGGAGTTTCAAGGGAGTATAAGACAAGGATTAATCAAAACGGGAGAAAGTAATATAGTAGAAGACACGTAGCTAGCTTTGAGTGAAGGCTACAGAGGATCATATAGGTAGGACAGGGCGTAATAGAAATCACTGGGTAACAGGACGAACTGAACTTAATTCATGTAAGGAGAAAATATGATAATGCGACAAGTGAAGCAGGCAAAAGGGAGTTTGTAGTGAAGATATTACCGATACAATAATGCAAGAAGAATCTGACAGCACTGAACGATTTGAGTAAAAAAAAGGTCCCTGGAATATATGATCTGCCTGAACTTCTGATATCATTAGGAGCGCCAGTCATGAAGTGTGTTCCACCTCTTCAGCAACATATGTGATGGGGGGAGGGTGGGGGGAGGGGGGGAGGGAGGAGGAATACCCTCCAACTACAAAAAGAATGTAAAAATTCCAGTTCCAAAGAAGGTGCACATAAAAGTGAAAATTACAGAACTATCAGTACTTTGCAACAAAGTCTTACTAAACTAACATTTTCAGATGAATGGAAAAACTGACGGAATCCAGCCTAGAGGAAGATCTTTTCAGATTTAGGAGAAATTTAGGAACACGGGAGATGAACTCGCAACTCGTCTTACGGAATAAGCTAAGAAAAAGCACATTTTAGATTTTGCAGATCTCAAAGCTTTTGACAATATCACGGGTAAAGTCAGGAGCAAAGAGTTACATTCAACTTTTACAAAACCAAACAGCAGCTACTAGAGTAATGGCATAAAAGGGTTTCATTGGCTGGGAAGGGAATTGGACAGTGTTGTAGCCTTTCCCCAATGTTTAAGGAAGCTGAACGTATGCAAGGAGAAATTTAGAGAGGAAATTTAAGTTCAGGGAGAAGTTAAGTTTGCCGATGACATAGTAATTCTAACATGGGTGTGAAAAGACCTGAAAGAGCAACTAAACAGTGTGTTGAAAGGGCGTATAAAATTAAAGAACAAAACAAGGGTAACGGAATGTAGTGGCAGAAAATCAGGTGGTGCTGAAGGAATCAGGTAATGAGACAATATAAGTAGTAGGTGGATTAGTTATTTGGGTAGCAAAGTAACATTAAATTGCTAAAATGAAGGGAAAAAGTGCATAATGGCTATGGAAAGAACATTTCTGAAGAAGCTAAATTTAAATAAAGATTGGATGTCAACAAATGTTAGAAGTGCTTAGTGAAAGCATCTGGTTTGAGTAGCATTGTATTGGGGTGAAACGTGGGTAAGGACTTCAGACAAAAAGATGACAGAAGCTCTAACAAGGGGAACACCAAGTATGGTACCAACGGAATCTGATGGGGTCGTGGGTATATTGTGAGGGAATTCCTCCAGACCATCAAGCTAAAAGCATTTGTTCCAATGGGCCTCGATTTCTAAGAAAATCTAATCAAATTCGTAGCGAATTACCATGCCTACTAACGTATCTACTTAGACATGGCGGTTACCGCTCAGCGAGACAGCGTGGTGTAATCGGCAAGGTGCTAGGCTCCCACGCAGGAGACGTGGGTTGAAGTCTGACATGGGTCAATTACTTCACACACCTGTCTGGTTATAAAAATACATAATTATGCACAATCATCATTCTTATGTAGACGTTTGCAGTAAATGGTCAGGATAAACAGTATTTCGTTAGTACCTATAATATTTGGGCTACATTTAATACCTATGTCTACAGTTCCTGCCCCTGCTGTTTTTATTTCCTCCTATGACTTGTGTAGCCACATGACGCATCTCAGTGGACTATTATGCTACGGGTAGTCGGTTAGTCATTCGTAGTGTGTCGTTCATGCATGTGGCAGGTAGTGCAATGTGGAGAACAAATGCGCTATGATAGAAGCAGGCCTATCACACGAAACCTCTTCGAAAATGGATGTATGTGATGATCAGTCAAAAGGTGAACTCACTAACGCCATATAATACGCCGAATCTTTGCTTCGCAATTGGAATCTGCTCAGACACACCGCCAAGCATGATATCCAGAACATCCCTTGCAATGGGCGAAGAGGTTGCCAATGAAATACTTGTTGGCAGACAGACAATTAGTTCACGCTGATAAACTCATAGGCCCCTCAGAGGCTCAGCATTAATTTGCTGAGTACGGGCTTGGCGAACCCGGGGTCCTGAGCTGTGGGCTGTGTCGCGCCAACAGTCCGCTACACCGTAAGCTCTGTGCGTGCTTCAACGACCATCGTTCGGCGCGACGGTGGAACGTTGTACGTTTCAGAGCCCGGGGATCTTGGCTTAATCCCCCGGGTCGCGAGGACGGTACAAACCTCTATAAAAAAAACCTCAATCTCAAGGTGTGCTACGTGCCGAGGAGATGCATGGCTGTTGAGGTTGAACAGCCGCTAGCGAGCAACCTCTGAGGAACCTGCCGCACCTCAGTTGTATAAGGCTTCCCCAGGCAAGCGGGGCTCTGCCTAGGTGGACCTCTTTTCCCTAGCTGCTCGTGGGGCGACAATGAAACGAGCAAACAAAAGCGTGGCCGGTCGCGAAAACGGCGTCTCTAAGCGTGGAAGAGGAGATTATAATGCTGCCTGCCTACACCGTGGGAAGAACGTCGGGCTAGATCTGTGAATGAGCCATATTCTCCCAAATTCCTTGTATGCAGCCATACGGATGGTGAGTCGTTTACATCTATGAAGCCTCTTTTCTTTGTGGAACATCTTGAGGACAAATATGGCGAAGTTTCCGGATTGTCCAAGATGCAAAGCGGCGCAGTGCTCATAGCAGCAGCTTCCCCAGCTCAATCGCGGGCGTTACTTGCCTGCGACAAGCTGGGTGATGTCCCTGTGAGCATCACACCACATAAGTCGCTAAATATGGTCCAAGGTATATTTTTCCACAGAGACCTTTTGTTACAGTCCGACGACGACTTACGCGCCAACTTGGAGCGTCGAGGAGTCCACTTCGTCCGGCGTGTCCGTAGGGGGTCAAAGGATCACAAGGTTGCCGGTGCCTTCATCCTGGCCTTTGAAGGCGATAATCTGCCTGAGAAGGTCAAGGTAATGGTTTACCGGTGCGACGTGAAACCTTACATTCCTCCCCCTATGAGATGCTTCAAATGCTGGAAATTCGGCCACATGTCCTCTAGATGTACTGTCAACGCTACATGCAGGGACTGTGGACGTCCAGCACACCCGGACGCGCCATGCTCACCGCTTCCCATCTGCGTTAATTGTGGCTTGCATCATCCTCCTTGTTCATCGGATTGCACCGTTCTTCGTAAGGAACAGAAAAGACCTTGGACCGACTTTCGTATTCTGAGGCTCGAAAGAAGTATGAGCGACTTCACCCCGTTACCATGACTGCCTCTTTCGCAGCAGTGACATCGTCGCCATCCGCCTTTAAAACTGCAGCAGACACTAGTGTTCCACCATCTGCCGGCCCTCAGGGCCGTCCACTCACGCCTGCCCCCACAATGGCCGGGGGCTCCATTCCTCCTCCTGCTCCCAAGGCACTTGCTTCGAGAGCAGCCCCCAACCCTCCGTCGGAGAAGATTCAACCTTCTCCAGCTGCCCTCATTCAGAAGGGGACCCTCGGGACGCTCCCTTCTGCGGCTTCCTCCAGTGCCGGTACCGGCACTGGCCGCCAGCAGCAGGCACCGTCGCCGGCTGCTGGCCGCAGGGCGTTGCACTCTCCCTCTGTCACTGAGACGGAGGCTGAGTCTGCGAAGCCCCTCCTTCCAGCAAAGCCCCCGAGGGACTCGAGGGTTCGTAAGAAAAAAGACAAAAAGGATAAGACAAAAGATTCCACGGTGGCCATTGTGCCACCCGCCCCCTCCACCTCCACCTCTGCCTCTGAGGACGAGGTGGAGATACTCGCATCCCACGAGGACCTTGCCCTCTTGGGTGCATCAGATGCAATGGACATCGAAGCTGATGCATCGCTACCGGTGGCCACAAAAGATGTCGAGGTGTGAATCATAACCTTTTTTCATTCATGCCTTCCCAGCTGTCGGATTCTGTCATCCTCCAATGGAACTGCGGCGGTTTTTTCACTCACCTGGCTGAGCTACGACAACTTCTGAGCGTTACACCTGCTCTCTGCATTGCCCTGCAGGAAACCTGGTTTCCGGCAATGCGGACCCCTGCTCTTCGGGGCTATAGGGGATACTTCTGCAATCGTAGCCAGTATAACAGGGTGTCAGGTGGAGTGTGTGTGTGTATGTCCTTACCTCCGTATATAGTGCACCTGTGCCCCTTCAGACACCGTTGGAAGCAGTGGCTGTTAGGGTAAGGACAACACAAGAGATTACTGTCTGCAGTCTCTACCTCCCTCCTGATGGCGATGTCTCTATGGCTGTCTTGGCTGCACTTATCTCACAACTCCCGCCACCTTTTTTGCTATTGGGGGACTTTAATGCCCACAATCCCCTGTGGGGTGGTTCTACGATCTCTGGCCGTGGCAGAGTTGTCGAGGACCTGCTTTCTCAGCTCGACCTCTGCCTCTTGAATACAGGTGCCCCCACACATTTCAGTGTGACACACGGCACATTCTCGGCCATTGATCTGTCGATATGCAGCCACAGCCTTCCGCCATCCATCCATTGGAGTGTCCATGATGACTTGTGCGGCAGTGACCATTTTCCGATCTTTTTGTCACTCCCACAACGTCAGTCCCCAGCACGCTCTCCTCGGTGGGCTCTTCATAGGGCTCACTGGGAAGGCTACACCTCTGCTGCCATCGTTGGCTCTCCCCCACTCGATACCATCGATGTGGTGGTTGAGAGCGCCACGCAATCCATATTGTCTGCTGCAGAAGCTAATATTCCTCGTTCCTCGGAGCGCCCACGGCGTAAGGCGGTGCCATGGTGGTCTCCAGAGGTCGCTGACGCCATTAAAGACCGTAGGCGGGCCCTACAGCGGTACAGGCGGCACCCTTCTCTTGAGCACCTCATTACCTTTAAAAGGCTCCGTGCTCGTGCTCGCTGTTTAATTAGAAGACGGAAACGGGAGTGTTGGGAGATGTACGTTTCCACCATTGGGTCAGGTATCTCCAGTTCCCAGGTCTGGAGCCGGATTAGGCGCTTACGGGGATACACAACAACAACAATCCCTGGGATCTCCGTGAATGGAGCCATATATACGGATCCAATGACGCTTGCAGAGATGTTTGCTGAGCATTATGCTCGTGCTTCTGCCTCTGCAAACTACCCACCGGCCTTCCGTACATTAAAGGAGCGGGTGGAACGCAAGCCTATCTCTTTTACCACCCGCCGCACTGAGGCTTATAATGCTCCATTCCGTGAGTGGGAGCTACTTGGTGCCCTCGCGCAATGTCCTGACACGGCCCCTGGGCCTGATAGCATCCATGCCCAAATGCTGCGACACCTCTCTGCAGAAAGCCTGGGTAATATCCTCGCCATTTTCAATCGGATCTGGAGCGATGGGGTATTCCCTTCGCAGTGGTGGGAGGGTATCATCATACCTGTGATGAAACCGGGCAAAAACCCTGCTCATTTGGATAGCTATCGACCCATCAGCCTGACCAATGTTCTCTGTAAACTGTTGGAGCGCATGGTCAGTAGGCGGTTGTGCTGGACCCTCGAGACTCGGGGCTTACTGGCTCCATGCCAGGGCGGATTCCGCCAGGGTCGCTCCACCACCAACAACCTGGTGTACCTCGAGTCCGCAATCCGCACAGCCTTTTCCAGGCGCCAACATCTCGTAGCCGTCTTCTTTGACATGCATAAGGCATATCACAGAACGTGGCGACACCACATACTCACTACTTTACATGGGTGGGGCCTCCGGGGCTCCCTTCCCATCTTTATCAATAACTTTTTAGCTGTCCGTTCTTTTAGAGTTCAAGTTGGTGCCTTTCGAAGCACCTCTCATGTGCTGGAAAATGGGGTTCCTCAGGGCTCTGTTCTGAATGTTCCCTTATTTTTAACAGCAATTAATGGCCTCGCGACAGCAGTTGTGTCGTCAGTATCCCCTTCACTATATGCTGACGACTTCTGCATCTATTTTAGCTCTTCCAGCACACAAGTGGCTGAACGCAGACTGCAGGGAGCGATTCGCAGAGCTCAGTCCTGGGCTCTTGCCCACGGCTTTCAGTTTTCTGCGGCCAAGACAAGTGTTATGCACTTCTGTCGGCGTCGGACTGTTCACCCACACCCCGAACTTTACCTCGACTACCACTTACTTCAGGTAGCGGACACACATAGGTTTTTAGGGCTTGTCTTCGACGCTCGGCTGACGAGGCTTCCTCATATTCGTCAGCTGAAGCAGGAGTGCTGGCGCCATCTGAACGTTCTTCGCCACCTGGGCCATACAAGTTGGGGCGCGGATCGCTCCACACTATTACGATTCTACACAGCACTGGTACAGTCACGGCTTGACTTTGGATGCATTGCCTACGGTTCAGCATCCCCTTCGGCATTGCGCCTGTTGGACCCCATCCACCACTGTGGGGTTCGCATCGCGACGGGTGCCTTCCGCACCAGCCCTGTGAACAGCTTACTTGTGGAGGCTGGGGTCCCACCTTTAGAGATCCGCCACCAACACCTGCTCGTGGCTTATGCAGCCAATGTATATTGCTCCCCAGGCCACCCAAACCGGCGTCTCCTCTTTTCTGATGTGGTCGTCCGTCCCCATCAGCGACGCCCTAGATCAGGTCATACAATTGCCTTTCGAGTTCGATCCCTCCTGCTGGAGCTCGAGTCTTTTCCTCTTCCATCTCCCTATCGGGTCCATGCACGTTCACCCCCGTGGTGCTTGCCAAGGCCGTGTACCCGGCTTGACTTGGCCCATGGACCCAAAGACTCGGTTCTCTTGGAGGCACTCCGCCGCCATTTCTCGGCTGTCGTCACCGAGTATCCTGGTTATGACCTGATCTACACCGATGGTTCCATGGTTGATGGCTGTGTGGGATTTGCATATACTCTTGGTGACCGTGTGGAACAGCACTCTCTGCCGAATGGCTGCAGTGTTTACACTGCAGAGCTGGTGGCCATTCACAGAGCTCTCGTGAATATCCGGTCCTCCTCAGGTGAGTCTTTTCTTCTTTGCAGTGACTCCCTGAGCAGCCTTAGAGCTCTGGACCAGTGTTACCCGCGGTCTCCTCTGGTGTTGGCCATACAGGAGACGCTTCGTTCTGTTGAACTGTCTGGGCGATTGGTGACGTTCATCTGGTCTCCGGGTCATGTGGGCATCCCGGGCAATGAACGTGTTGACAGACTTGCCAGGCAGGCAGTCAGTGCGTCCATTTTGGACATTGGCCTCCTGGCGTCTGATCTCCGTTCGTTGTTGCGCCACCGCGTACATCAGCGTTGGGATGCCGAGTGGCATAGCCTGGGCACACCCAACAAGCTTCGGGTAGTCAAGGAGACCACCACCGCATGGCGTTCTTCCATGCTGCCCTCTCGCCGGGACTCCGTGGTGCTGTGTAGACTCCGTATTGGGCATTCGTGGCTCACCCACGGACATCTCCTTCGTGGTGAGGCCCCGCCCCAGTGTCAGTGTGGCTCCCGTTTAACAATAGTCCACATCTTAGTGGACTGCCCTTTTTTAGCCGCCTTGCGGCGTCGTTTTAACATCCCTGTCGTTTTACCAGATGTTTTACGTGACGATGCTTCATCAGCAAATTCCGTTTTAACTTTTATTCGAGCAGGAGGTTTTTATCAGTCTCTACATCTACATCGATACTCTGCAAATCACATTTAAGTGCCTGGCAGAGGGTTCATTAACCACCTTCATAACTTTTCTCTACCGTTCCATTCTCTAATAGCGCGCGGGAAGAAAGAACACATAAATCGTTCCGTTTTCGATCTGATTTCTCTTATTTTATTGGGATGGTCATGTCTCCCTAAGTAGGTGGGTGCTAGCAAAATATTTTCACATTCAGAACTAAAAGTCGGTGATTGAAACTTCGCAAACAGATCACGCCGCAATGAATAACGTCTTTCTTTTAATGATTTCCACCCCAATTCGTGCAACATTTCCGTGACGCTTTCCCCCCCCGTAACGTGATAAAACAAAACGAGCTGCCCTTGTCTGAACCTTCTCAATATCTTCCGTCAGTCCCACCTGGTGAGGGTCCCACAAGGGGCAACAGTACTCCAGGAGAGGACGCACAAGTGTGATGTAGGCAGTCTCTTTGGTGGAGCTGGTGCATCTTCTAAGCGTTCTGCCAATGAAACGTAACCTTTGGTTCGCCTTCCCCACAATATTTTCTATGTGTTCTCTCCAGTCAAAGTTGTTCGTAATTGTAACTCCTAGGTATTTGGTAGAATTTACGACCTTAAGGTTTGACTGATTTATCGCGTAATTGAAGTTCAGCGGATTTCTTTTAGTGGTCATGTGTATTACTTCACACTTTTCTTTATTTAGTGTCAATTGCCAATTTTCGCACCAAGTAGAAATTTTGTCTAAATCGCTTTGCAGTTGCTTTTGATCCTCTGTTGACTTCACTAACCGATAAACGACAGCATCATCCGCGAACAGTCTAATGGAGCTATTCAGATTATCTCCTAAATCGTTTATAAACACGAGGAAGAGTAGGGGCCCAATAACGCTTCCCTGTGGAACGCCAGATATCACTTCTGTTTTACTCGATGACTTACCGTCAATTACAACGAACTGTGTCCTTTCTGATAGGAAATCGTGAATCCAATCGCACAATTGGGGAGAAATTCCATAAGCACCCCAATTTCATTAGAAGCCGCTTGTGGGGTACAGTATCAAAAGCCTTCCGGAAATCCAGAAATATGGAATCGATTTGAGATCCCTTGTCGATGGCACTTAACACTTCATGTGAATAAAGGGCAAGCTGTGTTTCGCAAGAGCGATACTTTCTGAATCCGTGCTGACTATTGGTTAATAGGTCGTTCTCTTCGAGGTAGTACATAATATTCGAACAAAGTATATGTTCCAAAATCCTACTGCAAATCGACGTCAATGAGATAGGCCTGTAATTTTGGGGATCACTCCTATTGCCTTTCTTGAATATTGGAGTAATTTGGGCAACTTTCCAGTCTTTGGGTACGGATCTTTCGCTGAGTGATCGGTTGTAAATTATAGCTAAGTACGGAGCTATTTCATCAGCATACTCTGAGAGGAATCTAGTTGGTATACAATCTGGCCCGGAAGATTTATTTTTGTTTAGTGACTTAAGTTGTTTTACTACTCCAGGAACATCTACTTCTAAGTTTCGCATGCTGGCAGCTGTTCTTGGATTGAATACTGGAGTGTTCACTTCGTCTTCTTTGGTGAAAGAATTTCGGAAAGCTGTGTTTAGTAATTCTGCCTTAGCAGTACTGTCGTCGGTAGTATTACCATTGCTATCGCGTAGTGAAGGTATTGTTTGTGTTTTGCCGCTAGTGTACTTCACATATGACCAGAATTTCTTTGGATTTTCTGCAAGATTACGAGACAGGATTTCGTTGTTGAAACAACTATAAGATTCTCGCATTGAAGTCCGCGCTAGGTTGCGAGTTTCAGTAAAAGATTGCCAGTCTTGCGGATTCTGTGTCTTTTTAAATTTTGCATGCGTTTTTCTTTGTTTCTGCAACAGTGATCTGACCTGTTTTGTGTACCACGGGGGGTCAGCCCCCTCTTTTATTAATTTATTTGGTATAAATCTCTCGATTGCTACTGATATTATGTCTTTGAATGTAAGCCACAACTGATCTACACTCGCATTTTTAGTTTTGAAGCCCCCTCAGGGGCTCAGCATTAATTTGCTGAGTATGGGCTTGGCGAACCCGGGGTCCTGAGCTGTGGGCTGTGTCGCGCTAACAGTCCGCTACACCGTAAGCTCTGTGCGTGCTTCAACGACCATCGTTCGGCGCGACGGTGGAACGTTGTACGTTTCAGAGTCCGGGGATCTTGGCTTAATCGCCTGGGTCGCGAGGATGGTACAAACCTCTATAAAAACCCCTCAATCTCAAGGTGTGCTACGTGCCGAGGAGATGCATGGCTGTTGAGGTTGAACAGCCGCTAGCGAGCAACCTCTGAGGAACCTGCCGCACCTCAGTTGTATAAGGCTTACCCAGGCAAGCGGGGCTCTGTCTGGGTGGACCTCTTTTCCCTAGCTGCTCGTGGGACGGAAATGAAACGAGCACTAACTAGCGTGGGCGGTCGCAAAAACGCCGTTTCTAAGCGAGGAAAGTCCGATTTTGATGCAACAGTATACGACCCTAAGACGTTCCCTTCCCTGGCTACGCCATGGGAAGAGCGCAAAACTTTACGCAGTTCAGATCCCTACACGCCGCGATATCTTGTCTTTTCCCGGACTGATGGAGACTCTTTCTTGTCCACCAAACCGCAGTTCTTCGTTGACCATCTCGAGGACAAGTACGGTGAGGTGGAGTCATTCTCAAAAATGAGAAGTGGGGCTGTTTTGATACAGACGGCTTCCCCAGCCCAGTCCAGGGCATTATTGGCCTGTGACAAGCTGGGTGATATTCCTGTCAGTGTCACGCCCCACAAGACCCTCAATATGGTCCAAGGTCTAATTTACCATCGCGACTTATTGTCGCAGTCCGATGAGGAGTTACAGACCAACCTGGAACGCAGAGGAGTTCACTTTGTAAGACGTATTTACAGGGGACCTAAGGATAGCAGAGTTGCCACCGGTGCGTTCATCCTGGCCTTTGAGGGCGATACACTGCCCGAGAAGGTCAAGGTCATGATCTACCGGTGCGACGTCACACCATATGTCCCACCCCCTATGAGGTGCTTCAGGTGCTGGAAGTTTGGGCATATGTCCTCCCGGTGTACTTCCAGCCCCGCGTGCAGGGAATGTGGACGTCCAGCTCATCCGGACACTCCCTGCACGCCACCTCCCGTCTGTGTGAACTGTAACCAGCTGCATCCGCCGTGCTCCCCGGACTGTAAAGTCCTACACAAAGAAAGGAAAATTATGGAAATTAAGACCTTGGACCGGTTATCGTATAATGAGGCAAGGAAAAAATACGAGCGTCTCCATCCGGTGACTATGAACAATTCCTATGCTGTAGTAACGTCGTCCCCGCGCACTACGGGTACGACGTCTACCAAGGTATCGCTTCCTCCTGTGGGCCCTAGAGGCCACAAAACTACCACTGCCCCCTCGTTAGGTGGGGGCAATACTCCATCTGCTGCTGCAGCACCTGTTGTGGGGGCAACTTCCCCACAACCATCGGGGACACCAGTCCCCAACCCCCAGCCGGAGAAGCAACAACTTCCTCCGGCATCCCTCCCTCGGAAGGGGTCCTTCGGGACGCTCCCTTCTGGGGAGTCCCAGGGTGCGCCAGTGGATCCCAGCCTTTGGCTGAAGGATCCGAAGCCTGCTGGTCGAAGGGCTTCTGGCTCTTCGACGGCCCCTGATGCCACTCCCGTGAAGTCCTCCCAGCCCTTAACACCAAAGGGCCAGCGAGAGGGCAAAAAGAAAGTGAAGAAGAAGAAGAAGACTGACCCAAAGGAGGACTCCTCGGCGATTCGGAAGGAACGCTCCATCACATCTTCGGCCTCTGAAGATGAGGTGGAGATCCTCGCGTCGCCTGAGGATCTCGCCATACTTGGGTCGCCAGAACCGCAGAGTCTGCGGAGCTGGCAGCAGGTGCCACTGCTGAATAACCACTCAACATCTTAACTTATGGATATTCAGCACGCTGCAAAAGACATCTTGCAGTGGAATTGCGGCGGTTTTTTCCGCCGTCTGGCTGAGCTGCGGCAATTACTTTGCCACTTCCCTGCTATCTGCCTCGCCTTGCAGGAAACATGGTTCCCCGTCGAGAGGACCCCAGCCCTCCGAGGCTATCGGGGCTATTTTAAAAATCGAAACTCCTACAACAGAGTTTCCGGCGGCGTATGTGTTTATGTTCACACTTCAGTACCCAGTGCTGCTGTGCCTCTGCAAACACGGCTCCGGTTATTACGAGATTTTTACGATCTGCTCTGTCTACCTTCCACCAGATGAAGTCGTCTCTCCCGTAGACCTCGCTGCCTTGGACGCCCAACTTCCCCCACCCTTTCTTCTCTTGGGGGATTTTAACGCCCACCACACTCTGTGGGGTGGCACACAGACCTCGGCTCGGGGTAGGGATGTTGAGTCTTTACTATCAGAGCAGAATCTTTGCCTCCTAAACACCGGTGCTCCTACTCACTTTAGTGCAGCGCATGGTACTTATTCTGCAATAGACTTGTCTGTCTGCAGCCCTAGCCTTCTTCCACATCTCACCTGGAGGGTCCACGACGACCTGTGTGGTAGCGACCATTTTCCTATCTTCCTGTCGCTCCCACAGCGTTTGCCTGCCGACCGCCTGCCTCGCTGGTCCCTCCGTAGGGCTGACTGGCCAGCCTATTCCGCAGCTGCTGTACTCTCCTCAAACTTTCCAGCTGATGTTGATGCCGCCGTTGAGCAGTTCACAGCGGCCGTTGTTTCTGCAGCCGAAAGCTCTGTCCCCACCACGTTCGGTTCGCTCTGTCGTACATCGGTGCCCTGGTGGTCACCGGAGATCGCTGAGGCCATCCGGGAACGTCGGCGAGCTCTACAGCGCCACCGACGCCACCCTTGTGTCGAACATCTCGTGGCCTTCAAGCGTCTCCGAGCACGAGCCCGGCGACTGATACAGGAAAGTAAGAGGGCTTCCTGGGAGAAGTACGTCGCCTCCATTGGTTCCCGCGCTTCTCCTTCCAAGGTGTGGTCGCAGGTTCGTCGCCTCTTTGGGCACCGCCCACCGGCGGGAATTCCGTGTCTCAGCGTTCAGGGTACGCTCTGTACTGACCCCGTCGCCGTCGCTGAGCACCTGGCGGATCATTTTTGTCGCATCTCAGAGACTGCTGCTTATGGTGCAGACTTTCGCGCCCTTAAAGGGCGAGCAGAGAGACATCTGCTTTCATTTCGAACACGACGTCGGGAACCATACAACGTCCCGTTCACTGAGTGGGAGTTTGAAGGTGCCCTTACTGCATGCCCCGATACCTCCCCTGGACCCGATCGCATTCACAGTCAGTTCCTCCGACACCTATCAGCGGATGCCAAGAGCCAACTTCTCGCCCTGCTTAATCGGATATGGCTGGAGGGTGTTTTTCCGTCCTCATGGCGGGAAAGCATTATCATTCCGGTGATTAAGCCTGGGGCAGATCCGCAGGTGGCTGATAGTTACTGCCCGATCAGCCTCACCAACGTTCCATGCAAGCTTCTCTAGCGCTTGGTGAGTCGGAGTCTCATGTGGATCCTCGAGGACCGGGGACTTTTGGTGCCACAACAGGGTGGGTTCCGTCAAGGTCGCTCCGCTGTTGACAATCTCGTGTCGCTGGAGTCGGCCATCCGTACAGCATTTAGTCGCCGCGAACACCTGGTTGCCGTATTTTTCGACCTGCGGAAAGCATACGATACTACCTGGCGCTACCATATCCTGTCTACGCTGTACGACTGGGGTTTACGGGGTCCGCTTCCCATATTCATTCAGAATTTCCTGGCGTTGCGTTCTTTTAGAGTTCGTGTTGGTTCTTGTTTTAGCTCACCTCATTGTCAAGAGAACGGAGTCCTGCAGGGTTCCGTTCTCAGTGTCCCTTTATTTTTAGTCGCCATCAACGGCCTTGCGGCCATCGGTATCCACTTCCTTGTATGCCGATGACTTCTGCATGTATTTTAGCTCCACCAGCATCAGTGTTGCTGAACGTCGGTTGCAACTGGCCATTCGAAAAGCGCAGTCGTGGGCATTTGCCCACGGTTTTCAGTTCTCTGCGTCGAAGACCCGTGTCATGCATTTCTGCCGACGTCGGGCAGTACACCCAGAACCCGAACTCTATTTAGCTGGAGACCTGCTACATGTCGTAGAAACCCACACGTTTCTAGGCATGTTGTTCGACAACCGTCTCACCTGGGTGCACCACCTTCACCAGTTAAAACAAAAGTGCTGGCGCCACCTCAACATCCTGCGCTGTCTTAGCCACACGGTTTGGGGAGCCTCACGCCCAACGCTGTTACAACTTTACAAGGCCCTCATTCAGTCGCGTCTAGACTATGGCTGCATAGTCTACGATTCGGCTGCGCCGTC
This sequence comes from Locusta migratoria, assembly GCA_026315105.1. Taxonomy (NCBI): domain Eukaryota; kingdom Metazoa; phylum Arthropoda; class Insecta; order Orthoptera; family Acrididae; genus Locusta; species Locusta migratoria. The sequence continues at coordinate 48,621,753 of CM048753.1, read as the reverse complement.
AGCACTGCAGGCGTTGGACCCAATTTTGCACTGTGGTGTCCGTTTGGCGACGGGGGCTTTTCGCACTAGCCCTGTGACAAGCCTCCTTGTCGAAGCTGGAGTCCTCCCGCTGCGGTTCCGTAGGCAACACCTGTTAACGTCTTATGTTGCTCGTGTTCAGGCCTCGCCCTTCCACCCGAACCGCCGGCTCCTATTTCCAGACGCTGCACTACCTATCCCTGCACGACGGCCAAGGTCGGGATACCCGATCTCGGTCCGTGTTCGTATCCTTCTTTCGTCTCTCACATCCTACCCACTTCCTACCTTTTTCCACTATTCCTCTCACACTCCTCCTTGGTCCATTCCTCGTTTGCAGCTCCGTCTGGATCTGTCCCATGCGTCGAAGGCCTCTGTTTCTCCCGTACATCTCCGTCACCAGTTTCTGCAAGCGCTCGAACCGTTCCGTGCCACAGACGCCATTTACACAGATGGTTCCATAGTAGATGGCCGTGCTGGGTATGCCTTTCTACATTACAACCATGTAGAACAGCATTCTCTGCCCTGTGAGAGTAGCATATTCTCCGCCGAGCTGGTCGCTATTCTCAGGGCTCTCCAACATCTCAAAGCCTGCCCCAGGGGGTCATTCGTCATCTGTACTGACTCCCTGAGTGGCTTACGAGCGATCGACCAGTGTTTCTCTCGGCACCCAATAGTGCGGTCGATCCAGGACACTGTTCACTCCCTCTGCCAATCAGGCCGTTCTGTGGTCTTTGTGTGGACCCCAGGTTATGTTGGCATACCAGGGAATGAGCATGTAGATCGATTGGCCAAGCAGGCCACTATGGGACCACCTCTCACAATTGGTGTCACGGAACAGGATGTTAAACTGGTGTTGCACCGGAGGGTGCGCGAGGCTTGGAGCACCGAGTGGGTTACGGCGACTGCACCGAATAAGCTTCGGGCAGTGAAGCTCTCCACAGCTTTGTGGAAATCTTCACTGCGGCCGACCCGCCGAGAGTCAGTTGTCCTCTGTCGCCTACGGATTGGACATACGTGGCTCACCCACGGGTATCTTCTTCGGCGTGAGGCTCCACCCATGTGTCGATGTGGCACTGTATTGACGGTGGCCCATCTTTTGATGGACTGTCCGCTTTTAGCCGACCTGCGGCACTATTTTACTCTTCCAGACGCACTACCTTTAGTTTTAGGAGACGACGCCTTTGTGGCTAACAAAGTTTTAAGTTTCATCCGCGCTGCTGGTTTTTATGACTCTATCTAACGGTGGGTGCTGTTGCCTGACACCTCAGGCTACCACCAATCTAGTTTTTTCCCTTTTCACACCCTTAGGGGTTCTTAGTGTATGCAGTATGGCTGGCTCATCCTGTTTTTTCTTTGTGATCAGCCAGCCAAGATACTCCACTAGCCAGTTTTATTCCTGACTTTCTTTTATCAATTCTGTGTGTCTTTGTTTTACGTTATCAGTGGTCTGTCCATCGTCAACCTGTACTTTATGTGCGTGACCACTTTTAGAGCTTTGTTTTACTTTTTATTATTGACAGTGGACTCTCAGTTAGTAACAGGGGACTGATGCCCTAGCTGTTTAGTCCCCTCAAAAAAAAAAAAAAAAAAAAAAAAAAAACCAACAACAACAGTTTTGAAGCACTGGAGACTATCACTCAGGAAAGCGTGAAGCGAATTTTTATCTGCTTTATTGAATAGATATATTTTTCGTTTATTTTTGGTGCATTTGGGAATTTCGATATTCAGTCTCGCTACAACAACTCGATGTTCGCTAATCCCTGTATCTGTTTTGATGCTCTTTACTATCTCGGGATTATTTATTGCTAGGAGATCAAGAGTATTTTCGCAACCACGTACTATTCTAGTGGGTTCATGAACTAACTGTTCGAAGTAGTTCTCAGAAAAAGCATTCAGAACTAGTTCGGACGATGTTTTATATTTGCCCCCGGTTTTGAATACGTAATTATGCCAACATATCGAGGGTAAATTAAAGTGGCCACCGATTAAAACAGTATGCTTCGGATACCTATTTGCAATATGATTCAAGCTTTCTTTGAACATTTCTGCAACCGCATCGTCTGAGTCAGGGGGCCGATAAAAAGATCCAATTATTAATTTATTTCGGTGGTCAGGTATAACCTCTACCCAGACCAATTCACAGGAAGTATCTGTCTCAATTTCGTTGCAGGATAAACCGTTTGTAACAGAAATAAACACGCCACCCCCTGTTTTATTTATTCTATCCTTTCTGAAGACCATTTGGCCCTTTGAAAAAATTTCGGCCGAATTTATCTCAGGCGTCAGCCAGCTTTCAGAACCTATAACGATTTGTGCCTCAGTACTTTCTATCAGCGCTTGGAGCTCTGGAATTTTCCCAACACAGCTACGACAATTTACAACTGTTACACCAATGGTTTTTATGTCTACTTTCTTCCCGTGTTTGACCTGCCCCCTTTGAGACTGAAACCCATTTTGTGTATTCCCGAGGCCATCTAACCTAAAAAACCGCCCAGTCCACGCCACACAGCCCCCGCTACCCGTGTAGCCGCTTCCTGAGTGTAGTGGACTCCTGACCTATTTAGCGGAACCCGAAAACCCACCACCCTTTGGCGCAAGTCGAGGAATCTGCAGCCGACACGGTCGCAGAACCGTCTGAGCCTCTGATTCAGACCCTCCACTCGGCTCTGAACCAAAGGTCCGCAGTCAGTCCTGTCGACAATGCTGCAGATGGTGAGCTCCGCTTTCATCTTGCAAGCAAGACTGGCAGTCTTAACCACTTCTGATAGCCGCTCAAAACCAGAGAGGATCTCTTCCGATCCAAAGCGACACACATCATTGGTCCCAACATGAGCCACCACCTGCAGTTGGCTGCACCCTGTGCTCTTCATGGCATCCGGAAGGAGCCGTTCCACATCCGGAATGACTCCCCCCGGTATGCACACGGAGTGCACATTGGAATTCTTCCCCTCCCTAGTAGCCATTTTCCTCTCTGATTGGTCTTTCCCTTGTACTGCCGAGTGGTTGACTTTTCCTTTTTTATTCCTATGGTCGGTCAACCACTGCCTTCGGCCTCTTTGTAGTAAGATGTCTGTGTGTTCGTCCCCTTTTCCTTTAGTTTCTTCTCCGTTTTGTTGATGTTTTATGGACCCAGTGGGACTCCCCTCCCACTTCGCAAACCTAATCTCTGGGCGCATTTCTTTGACGTCCGCGATTTTATTTTTGACATTTTGTGATGGAATGGGGGACTGATGACCATTGTAGATTTGTCCCCCTTAAACATCCAAATAACAACAACAACAACAACATAACTGTTCTTCTAATTTCTGGTAAATTCTGTCTGTGCATAAATAGCAGAGCACTCTGCCTGACAGGCAGTCAGTGCTGCGTGTATGTTGAGTTCGTAATAAACGTGCTTTGAGTATAAGTGCTGTGTTTAGTTGCCTTCGAAGTCAAGCGTGTTTCCATTTCAACGCGACAATATAAACGTTGTAATTCCTGTGTGTCTTAATAGCGTTGATCACTTTCATACGGTGCTATCAAAGAGTAGCTCGCGAAGACCATTCGGTTGCCTACCCGTGATCTAAACTATTGTACTGCTTATGTTTGACGATGTAAACAGCAAGCTGAAGCTGCACAGACCCCCCCCCAGGGGGCCCACAACTCTTTTGTGGGTACGTGTGTGGCGCGCACGGGTCCCTGAGCCATTGCGGCCTTCCTTCCTGTTTCCCAGGCCGCTTTTCCTCACCCTGGTTCCCTCCCTTCCTAATCCTTTTTCCCAACCTACCCTTCTCCAACCCCGTCTCTAGGTGTTCTCGCGTTGACGGCCCGACTATTCCCATGGTACTGCTGGTTTTGCAATTGTGTCTTTGTTTGCCGTGTTCACAGTTTTCGGCCCAGTTAGGTCCCCATTGTGGTTTGACCTCCATCAAAATTTCTGAGTAAGTGTGAGCCATTTGGGGAAGAACTCCCAACCTAGCCCCTACGGCGCAGATTCCCGCCCTTTCCTTCCACATTCCTTTCCTCGCCATAGCTCCCTCCCCCGCTAGGTCACCAGCACGGTAGCTAGTCCGTGTGGTGGGGCTGTTATGTACCCTCATGGCTGAGCCCCCTGACTTGCACAGGGATCACACTGCCGATGCCTGAGCTGTGACCACCTCATGAATGCCAAGGAGTCGATGCTTGTCTTTGCGGGGCATCAGGACTCCCAGCAACGGTCATCCTGCCAGGTGACGTTGCTGTGGCTGGGTGGCGCCCTTGAGGAGAGCCCCTGTTTCGGAGTGGGTGGCATCGGGGCGGACACTCCGCAATGAAGAGGAAACAACCCTCTGAAAATCCTGGCTCTAAGTCAGGTGTCTCCAAGTGTGGTAAGTTTAATTTCAATGCTTCAAGATACGACCCCAAATCGTTCCCTTCGCTAACTCCATCAGGGGGGGGGGGAACGTGGGCCCACTAAAGAGACTGAGCCGTATACACCACGATATTTAGTATGTACCAGACAGGATGGGGAATCTTTCCAGGCAACTAAACCTTCTTTCTTCGTCGAACACCTCGAAGAAAAGTTTGGCGAAGTTGCCGGAATGTCGAAACTGTGATACAGTTCGGTCCTGATACAGGCGGAGACCCCGGCTCAGTCACAAAACCTCCTCACGTGTGACCATTTAGGCGACATCCCCGTGTCAATAACGCCTCACAAGTTCTTAAATAAGGTACAGGGAGTCATATACCACAGAGACCTATTGTTTCAGACAGATGAGGAATTACGTGACCGTTTACAACGACGCGGAGTACACTTTGTCCGCCGCGTCTTTCGGGGACCAAAAGATGAGAGGGTGGCCACTGGCGCATTTGTTTTGGCCTTTGAGGGTGACAATCTGCCCGAAAAGGTCAAAGTCATGATGTATCACTGTGACGTCCAGCCATACATCCCCCCTCCAATGCGATGCTATAAATGTTGGCGCTTCGGGCACATGTCCTCTTGTTGCAACGCTGCTGCAACCTGTAGGGACTGTGGCCGTGCCTTACATCCTGACACTGCATGTGCCCCTCCACCTTATTGTGTCAACTGCGGCGGTCACCACTCTCCCTGTTTGCAGGACTGTCCCGCTCTACATAAAGAGAAGATAGTCGAGTATAAAATGTTGGATCGACTAACATATTCAGAGGCACGAAAGAAATTTGAAATGCTGCAACCTGTTTCATTAGTAAGTTCATACGCTGCTGCTACATCGATAGCGCCACCACCGGTGGCCACATCTCCCCCTGCTCTACCTCCGTCTGTGGGCCCTATGGGCCGCCCCTCTACCTCTGCCTCCCATACATCTGGAGGCACACAATCTTCTGTGGGGCAGGTACTGCCCCCCACGTCAGGAGTGGCTACCCCCACTCCCCAGCCAGAAAAGGGTTCCCCTTCTCTGGCTTCTGTTTCTGGGAAGGGAACCTCTTCTGCCCTTCCAACCATGTCCCCCCAGATATCTGACACTAGCCAGCGGCTGAAGGACCCTCGGCCAGAAAGCCGCCTGGCTCCTCAGTCTTCCCACACTCCTCAAGCCCCTCCGGAGAAACCCTCCTCCTCCGGTAGGCCCAAGGAACGACGGGAAGACAAGAAGGAAAGAAAAGAGAAAACGGTAAAGCGCAAGGAGACACTGGCGGCCTCGGTGCCCCCAGTCCTTGCACCTGATGCGCCTGAGGATGATGTGATCCTTCTAGCAACGCCAGAAGATTTAGCCTTTGCCGATATTGGGGATACCATGGACACGGAGGATCAGGCTTCACAGCCAGAGACGAGTGCTAATACCACTCCTCTTCCAACTTCATCAACATGCACCGTCAACCAAGAGACAGTCTGATCTTCCAATGGAATTGTGGAGGTTTTTTCAGTCACTTGGCTGAATTGCGTCAGCTGATGAGCTCTTTTCCACCTCTTTGTGTTGCTCTCCAGGAAACCTGGTTTCCTAGTGATCGGACCTCCACCCTTCGAGGCTACCGGGGGTACTTCAATAACCGCACCATCTACAATAGGGTGTCGGGCGGGGTATGTCTATATGTACATACCTCTGCCTATAGTTCCCCATTGCCACTTCACACAGCCCTGGAGGCTGTCGCTGTCAGGGTTCGAGCAACACGGGATGTTACCATCTGTTCCCTTTATCTCCCTCCTGATGCAGCAGTGGCACCAGCTGACCTAGCAGCCTTGATCGATCAACTTCCTTCACCATTTCTTATTTTAGGAGATTTTAACGCACATCAACCCATATGGGGGGAGCAACGTGACTACAGGACGTGGTCGAGAATTTGAACTACTCTTTAACCAACTTGACCTTTGTCTTCTTAATACAGGAGCTCCAACCCATTTTAGTGTGGCCCATGGCACCTTTTCCGCCATAGACCTTTCTGTGTGTAGTCCGGGCTTACATCCACTCCTTAACTGGTGGGTCCATGATGACCTTTGTGGAAGCGACCACTTTCCCATCTTCCTTTTGCTTCCCCACCACCAATGCCACGCCCACTGGTCCTTCCATAGGGCCGACTGGGCAGCATACACTTCAGCTGCAACGCTGGATACCCCTCTCCCTGCTGATGCGACAATGGCAGTCGACCAGATTATTTCCGTCGTCGTCTCTGCTGCTGAGTCCGCGATACCATCTTCTTCTGCCGTATCCCGGCGAAGACCAGTACCCTGGTGGTCACCGGAGATAGCAGCAGCAATTCGCAACTGCCGTAGAGCTTTGCAACAGTACCGGCGCCACCCCACCGTTGACCTCCTGGTTGCCTTTAAACGTCTTCGGGCCCAGACACGCTGGCTTATCCGGCAGCGCAAGCAGGCATGCTGGGAGGAATACGTATCCACAATTGGACCCCGTGTCTCCTCCAGCCAGATTTGGACGAAGATTCGCCGTATATCAGGCTACCGTCCACCGGCAGGGATCGCGGGTCTCTCTATCCATGGAACTATTCATACCGACCCGACTATCATTGCCGAGTCTTTTGCAGCGCACTTTGCTCTTAATTCGGCGTCCACTGCCTACAACCAAGGCTTTTGTACCTTAAAAGAGCGGGCTGAGCGAAAGCAGTTGGTCTTTCGCACAAACCGCCAGGAGCCGTACAATGCGCCATTTACCGAGTGGGAATTTCAAAGTATTCTTGCCAGTTGCCCCAATACATCTCCAGGACCGGACCGAATACCGAATCCACTGTCAAATGCTGCAACATCTTTCTGCAAACTCGCAACGCCATCTTTTGGATTTCTTTAATCGTCTCTGGATCGAGGGAGCATACCCGTCCCAATGGCAGGAGAGTATCGTTATTCCTCTGTTGAAACCAGGTGCAGATCCATTGAACGTTGACTGTTACCGTCCCATAAGTCTCACAAACGTTGTTTGTAAGATTTTTGAACGTTTGGTGAGCCGGCGACTTCTGTGGGTTCTCGAGTATCGGGGTCTGCTCGCCCCACAAGGTGCTTTCCGGCAGGGTAGCTCTGCCATTGATAACCTCCTCTCTTTGGAGTCGGCGATCCGTACTGCTTTCGCCCGAAGTCACCACCTCGTCGCCATCTTTTTCGACCTCCGGAAAGCATATGACACGGCATGGCGTCATCACATCCTTGCCACGCTACATGGGTGGGGTCTCCGTGGCTCCCTCCCAATTTTTATTCAGAATTTTTTACTTTCGCGCCGTTTTAGAGTCCGCGTTGGCACCTCCTTCAGTTCCTTCCATATCCAAGAGAATGGGGTACCACAAGGGTCCGTACTAAGTGTACCCCTCTTCTTAGTGGCCATTAATGGCCTAGTGGCTGCAGTGTGGCCGTCAGTTTCTTGCTCTCTCTATGCGGATGACTTTTGCCTGTACTACTCTACCGCTAGTACAACTGTAGCTGAACGACGACTGCAGGCAGCCATTCATCGGGCGCAGAATTGGGCTTCTGCCCATGGTTTTACATTTTCCCCTGCAAAAACCAGGGTGATGCACTTTTGCCGCCAACGCACGGTATATCCGCATCCGGAGCTCTACCTTGATGGTGAACTCCTTCAGGTTGTGGATACACACCGTTTCCTGGGTATCCTTTTTGACTCACGTTTGACATGGCTCCCTCATCTGCGCCAGCTCAAGCAACGGTTTTCACGACATTTGGACATCCTTCGTTGCCTCAGCCATACTGTCTGGGGGGCAGCACACCCTGTCCTCCTGCGGCTGTACAATGCTCTGGTGCAGTCACGTCTAGATTACGGAAGCCAGGTCTACTGCTCAGCCTCTCCATCTGCACTGAGAGTTCTCGACCCAGTGCATCATACAGGCATCTGTCTGGCCACTGGAGCCTTTCGTACAACCCCTTTCACAAGTCTCTTGGCAGAGGCCGGAGTCGCCCCATTGCGATACCGGCGCCAACAACTACTCGCCCAGTATGCTGCCAGAGTTTACTGTACCCCTCGGCATCCGAATAACAGACTCCTCTTTCCGGGAGAGGTCACTCGTTTGCCGCAGAGGCGACCTCGGTCGGGACTCCCGATAGCAGCGCGTGTCCAATCGCTACTATCGACCCTGGACTCCTTTCCTCTTCACGGTCCATTCCGGTCGACTTTCCATGCTCCTCCCTGGACCGTTCCTCAGCCGCGGATTCGGTTGGATCTTTCCCGTGAGCCGAAGACCTTTATTTCTCCTCTGGTCCTACGGCATCAGTTTTCTGCCCTGCTCTGTGAGTTCTGTAACTCGGAGGTCATTTATACAGACGGTTCGTCAGATGGCGACCACACGGGATATGCCTACATGCATGGCGCCTATGTTGAGCAACGCTCTTTGCCACCCGGCAGCAGCGTCTTCACCGCAGAACTGGTGGCTATATACCGCGCCCTTAAACACATTCGCACATGCCCTGGGACCTCCTTCCTGATCTGCAGCGACTCGCTGAGCGGTTTACAGGCCCTTCATCAGTGTTATGCTCGTCATACATTGGTCAGCGCCATTCAGGAGTCGATTCTGGCTCTTGGTGACTCTGGTCGCTGTGTTACATTCGTTTGGACCCCGAGCCATGTAGGCATTCCGGGCAACGAGAGCGTCGACCAGCTAGCCAAACAGGCTACCACTTGCCGCCCTCTGGCGATTGGCCTCCCAGAAGCAGACTTCTGCCCGTTGCTTCGCAATAAAATACACGAACTGTGGAATGCTGAATGGTCTGCTCTGGACGTGCCCAATAAGCTGCGGACGATAAAGGACAGCCCCTCAGGGGCTCAGCATTAATTTGCTGAGTACGGGCTTGGCGAACCCGAGGTCCTGAGCTGTGGGCTGTGTAGCGCCAACAGTCCGCTACAACGTAAGCTCTGTGCGTGCTTCAACGACCATCGTTCGGCGCGACAGTGGAACGTTGTAAGTTTCAGAGCCCGAGGATCTTGGCTTAATCGCCCGGGTCGTGAGGACGGTACAAACCTCTATAAAAAAAACCTCAATCTCAAGGTGTGCTACGTGCCGAGGAGATGCATGGCTGTTGAGGTTGAACAGCCGCTAGCGAGCAACCTCTGAGGAACCTGCCGCACCTCAGTTGTACAAGGCTTACCCAGGCAAGCGAGGCTCTGCCTGGGTGGACCTTTATTTCCCTAGCTGCTCGTGGAACACGATGAAAAGGACCCAAAGCAACGCTGGTGGGCGTTTAACCACCGTCTCTAAGAGAGGAAAAGTAGACTTCAATGCTGAGACTTATGACCCCCAGTCGTTCCCTTCCTTGGCCACGCCATGGGAGGAACGCAGATCTCGTAGCCGAGGACAACAATATGCTCCAAGGTATTTAGTATGTTCCAGGACTGATGGTGAATCTTTCATGAAACCTCTCTTTTTCGTCGAGAACTTGGAAGATAAGTTTGGAGAAGTAGACGGCATGTCGAAGATGCGATCAGGATCAGTTTTAATAACGACGTCATCCCCAGCACAGTCACGGGCTTTGCTCGCCTGTGACAAGCTGGGTGATGTTCCCGTTACTATCACCCCACACAAAAGCCTGAACATGGTACAGGGTTTGATTTTTCATAGGGATCTCCTTTTGCAGTCAGATGACGAACTCCGCAAGAACTAGGAACGGCGAGGTGTCCACTTCATAAGGCGAGTCCATAGGGGTCCGAAGGACAACAGGGTCGCCACTGGTGCATTCATCTTGGCCTTTGAGGGCGACTCATTGCCTGAGAAGGTCAAGGTGATGATTTACCAGTGTGACGTAAAGCCCTACGTTCCTCCCCCTATGCGTTGTTTTAAATGCTGGAGGTTCGGGCACATGTCCTCCAGGTGTACCGCCAGCTCCACCTGTTGGGACTGTGGTCGTCCATCACTCCCAGACGTACCTTGTACACCACTTCCCGTCTGTGTTAACTGTGGACAGCAGCACCCACCTTGCTCGCCTACCTGCTCTGTACTGCACAAAGAAAGGAAGATCATGCAATACAAAACCATGGATCGGCTGTCTTATTCAGAGGCCAAGAGGAAATATGAGAAACTCCACCCGGTCAGCATCAAAACATCATATGCAGCAGCCACGAAACCATTTCCACAGATTAGTTTACCGCCAGTTCCGTCTATCACAGTGGGCCCTCGAGCCCAACCGTCACCATCTGCCCCCTTGGTGGTAGGGGGCACATCTCACACTGTTGCTTCCAAAGCCCCTGCCTTGGAAGCAAAAATCCCCCAACCAACGGGGACATTGGTCCCCACACATGAGCCAGAGCAACAACAGCCTGCTCTGGCTCCTCTCGCGAGGAATGGATCGCTTGAATCCCTTTCTCCCTCGGTCTCTCCCACTGGCTCAGTGGTGCCACCCATAGCTGGTCGTATGGCCTCAAGGACAACCTCCGTCCCTGAGACTGAGTTTGCCAAGCCCTCCCAGCGTGAGAGGCCGAAGGACCAGCGAGAGAAACAGAAAAAATTTAAAACAAAAGAACCTCAGGTGGCTACCATGCCACCACAAGAATCGTCTGCTTCAGAGGACGTGGTGGAAATCCTCGCGTCCCCTGAAGACTTGGAAATTGCCAAGACTCTGGAAGCTATGGACGCCGAGGCTCTGCCTGCTGCATCAGTGGCTGCAGAGAAACCTGTGGGCCCTACTCTACCAACTACATAAATATGCCCAGTACGTCGGGAGATAGTGTGGTGCTGCAGTGGAACTGTGGCGGTTTCTTCCGCCACTTGGCCGAGTTACAGCAGTTGCTCTGTCGCTACCCTTCCCTCTGTGTTGCTCTACAGGAAACTTGGTTTCCTGCTGAACGGACTCCTGCCCTTCGTGGGTATAGGGGTTATTATAAAAATCGTGCAACACACAACAGGGTATCCGGAGGAGTCTGTCTTTACGTTCTTGCCACTGTCCCCAGTTCACCGGTGCCACTTACCACAGTGCTCAAGGCAGTGGCCGTGAGAATTCAGGCACGACAGGACATTACCATCTGCTCACTCTACCTTCCTCCGGATGAGGCAGTGTCTCCTGCAGACCTTGCGAACTTGGTCACACAACTTCCCCCACCATTCCTTCTATTGGGGGATTTCAATGCCCACAACCCCTTGTGGGGTGGCTCTCAGGTCTCAGGTCGCGGTAGGGACATTGAAGTTCTACTAGCACAGCTGGACTGCTGCCTTCTTAATACCGGTGCCCCCACACATTTCAGTGTGGCGGATGGCACATACTCGGCTATAGACCTTTCTCTCTGCAGCCCAAGTCTTCTACCACAGCTTCATTGGGGGGTCCACGATGACCTATGTGGTAGCGACCACTTCCCCATCCATATCTCTCTTCTCCAATACCAACCTCCAACTCGTTTGCCCCGTTGGTCCCTGTGTAGGGCTGACTGGCCTGCTTACACCTCAGCTACTAGGGCGATCCCTCCACTCCCAGATGACGTTGATCAGGCTGTTCATCACATTACTAGCACCATCATTTCCGCTGCTGAAGCCAGTGTTCCGACCACCACTGGCTCAGTTCGGCGCAAGTCGGTTCCATGGTGGTCTGCAGAGATTGCTGAGGCCATCAGGGAACGTCGTAGGGCACTCCAGCGCCACCGGCGCCACCCTTGCATAGAGCACCTGATCGCTTTCAAACGTCTTCGGGCTCAAGCTCGGAGGCTGATATGCCAGAGTAAGCAGGACTGTTGGGAGAGATATGTCGCTACCATTGGCTCGCGTGCCGCCCCATCTCGGGTATGGTCACAGGTTCGGCGCCTTTTTGGGTACCGACCACAGGGAGGAATCCCCAGCTTGATCATTCGGGGTACTATATGCATGGATCCAGCTGCTATCTCCGAACACATGGCGGACCATTATGCCAGCACCTCTGCGACGTCTGCGTATATTGCGGGCTTCCGCACTCGCAAAGAACAGTTCGAGCGGAGGCAGTTGTCTTTCTACACACGTCGGCGAGAACCATACAATGCCCCATTCACTGACTGGGAGTTTCAGAGTGCCCTCACTGCCTGCCCTGATACCACACCAGGGCCAGATAGAGTCCACAAACAGTTCCTGCGCCACCTGTCACAGGAGTTTAAAGACCAACTTCTCGCCCTGTTCAATCGCCTTTGGGTTGACGGTGTTTTCCCATCTCAATGGCGGGACAGCATCGTCATCCAAGTGATAAAACCTGGCGCTGATCCACAGGTGGCAGACAGTTACCGCCCGATTAGCCTCACCAACGTTCCTTGCAAGCTCCTGGAACGTATGGTGAGTCGGCGGCTTATGTGGGTTCTTGAAGACCGTAAACTCCTCGCCCCACAACAAGGGGGATTCCGCCGAGGTCGTTCTGCATTAGACAATCTGGTTCCGCTAGAGTCGGCCATCCGCACTGCTTTCGCCAGGCGTGAGCACCTGATTGCAGTCTTTTTAGATCTGCGAAAGGCTTATGACACTACCTGGCGCTACCATATTCTTGCTACGCTGCATGACTGGGGCTTGAGAGGACCGCTTCCGCTGTTCATCCAGAACTTTCTCTCACTTCGCACTTTTCGGGTAAGGGTAGGTACCCATCTCAGTACTTCACGCACCCAGGAGAATGGAGTCCCACAGGGCTCCGTTCTCAGTGTTCCACTGTTTCTGATTGCAATTAACGGACTTGCTACAGCAGTGGGGTCATCGGTGTCATCCTCCCTGTATGCCGATGACTTTTGTCTGTATTACAGCTCAGTTAGTATTGGTGTCGCTGAAAGGCGACTACAGGGAGCCATTCAAAGGGCTCATTCCTGGGCTTTAGCACATGGATTCCGATTCTCTGCCCGCAAAACCCCGGTTATGCACTTTTGCCGCCGGCGAGCAGTGCACCCAGACCCGGAATTGTACTTGGGTGATGAGCTCCTTCATGTTGAAGATACGCATCGCTTCTTGGGCATGGTGTTCGGCACCTATCGTTGGTATAATAATAATAATAATTCGTGTGGCTCAGTGTCCTGGTGCAAGTCATTCAACTGTGCGCCACTTCAGAGACTTGCATGTCCCTATCCTGCCCCAATTATACAAACGGGAAAGGCGACCTACAGTTTAACGTGGAATCCAAACCACATGTAGTTTACGACGTCTCCCACATTGTTGAAACGTGAATGCTGGGTTGAAACACAGATTGAAAAAAAATCGGTGATCTGACTAGGTTTAGAACCCACGAACCGTCAGTTACCATTCAAGTGCTTTACCCCAAGACCCCCGCAACACCATGTAGCGCGTTGATAATGCACGAAGAGACATTCGAAATAATTTTTTACTAGTAGTCCAGTGTGCTCTATCTAGGGCGCCAAATGAAATTATGAATAATTTGTGCTGGACCTGGATTCGAATCCATATACGTGCCTTTCTTGGAGACCTAGAGGAGTCGATAGTCTCGGAGAAAGCAACGAAATGATTCAACTATATGATTCCGAAAGGGTGGAGTGTGGCAAAAGAGGAGATCCGAATTGGAATCTCAGTTCAGCACCATAATTTTTAACGTCTCAAGTCAAATTCAATACGAGACACGTGACCTTAAAGAACCATTGGTTTATAACATAAAATAAAGTTTTGTAATATAAGAAAAGCTTTCTAGCGACAGAGTTACTGATTGCCGTGTATTCTGCCTGTTACTGGCAACGATAAATCGGCTCTGTCCGAGTTGATAGCGAAGTAATTCGGTTTAATACGGATTGTTAACTGCGGTGAAACTTGAAGTTCTTCACTTGGTGTTACAAGAGGTGAAGTAGACATGACCGCGCCATTTAAAAATGTACACATGTCAAACTCTCTCCTTGTCAGTCGCGTCAGCTATAGCAGTATGATGTAGTGAAGACTGTTAAGCTCTGCTCTTTCTTACCGGGAAATACGGCATTGGATTATTTGGCTCCATGACAACACTACAACACTTATTGCGCGTGTATGCAATGCATATGGATTCGAGAATTTACTTGTACTGTGGCTTACATTTCTCTATATGCTTGACCTAAACTGCAACTTCATTGTTTGTTTTACTTGGTTTTTGTACTCACTGAAATAAAATTGCCTTACTTTCCAGTACGAGACCTTTCTCTCGTCCTTACCCCCTGGTAGATTTACTTTCTAACCAGAGAAATAAACCCGGTAATTCATTCACAAACGACTAGTTCACGCTGTTAAGAAATTTCGTGAAGGAATTTCATTTCCTCTTAAAACGTGCTAAAATTTCGTGTGGCTCATTGGCCTGGTGCAAGTCTTTCGATTGGACGCCACTTCGGCGACTTGCGTGTCCTTAGCCTACCCCAGTTATCCAACCGGGGAAAGGGGACCTACAGCTTATCGTGGAATCCGAACCACGTGTCGTTTCTGGAGACTCCTCACATCGTTGAGAGGTGAAGGCCTGATTAAAACGCAGACTTTAAAAAAATCCGAGTCCGATCGGGTATTGAACTCGCGACCCTCGGGTTTCCAGTCGAACGCTTTTCCCCGAGACCACCTAGCCCGACACATAACTCTTCACAAATTTCGTAAATAAGGAAAGCTCGTTGTCAGGGTAGGATGAGGTCTGGCCCAGATTAATCTTTTCGTCTGATAGCATAAGTAGTTTGCCGTAAGAATTATCGTAAGTTGTGTTTCTGTAGCTATGGAAATCATCAGCTGAAATAAAGACCACAAAGTACGGTACAGATAAAAAAGCAAAACGATTATCAACCGAAGGCAGAGCTAATGCTCAAACGTAGGTGTATTTTTTTTTCCTTGCCTTCCTCGACCGAGTTTTGGAAGTCGTATGCAAAAATGTATAATGTGTTATGGATACTTCGAACGCTACATTTACATTGACGCTTCAAAAAAGAATACTTTGTTTACAACGAATTAAAATTAGTAGGCATGATGGGATTTGAACCGATTTATTACTACCAACTTACCGTCTTACTTACTACGCCATGCTTCCATTCGAATATTTCGTCTTACTGACAGGTATAATGTCATACGGGAGGTAACACACTTTCTTAAGAAGATACGATAGCCGGGACAATACGACCCTAACCACTATGTGCATCTAAATTTTACTTTTAATCTCAGAAACACTGTCAGTTTTACTACGTATGAAATTTAGAGACAAAATTCATTTCCACGATATTCGTAATAATACTTACTAGGAACTTGTTTATGAACGCTTTTTCAGAGCAAGTAGTTGGGAATGAGTTTGTCTTCTGAGGCAAAGAAAGTGCTCTCCACATCGTATGGCACTTCGCTTCCTCTTGCCTTATCGATAGGTGCTTACTTGCGAAATGTCACAACTCAAGAGCTTTGATGAAGGTCGCATTCTTGCACTTTATGAAGAGGGATACAGTAGCAGCGCCATTTCCCATGCTCTAGGATACAGCTAATCCACGATACACCTATGGGTGAAGAGGATAACAGATGAAGGCCATGTCAAAAGTCGTCGTCGCCCCGGACGTCCACGCACTACGAAAAAGGAGCAAGACAATGATATACTTCGCTGCAGTGATGAAGACCCATTCCGCACCAGCACCGCAATTAGGAACGTTCTACAACTACCTGTAAGTAGATAGACCATGCGCCGTCGTCTCAACGAGGAAGGAACATATGCACGAAAATCGGTGATAAAGGAAATGTTGGCAGAACAACATAAGACTGCCAGATTAAAGTTCGTACTGGCATACGTAAGCAAACCAATTTCATTCTGGGAGCAAGTAATATTTACTGACGAGAAGGTATTTTTCACAGCACGGTTCTGTCCATGTGTTTCGTCCAACTGGAGCGAGATTCGACAGAAAATATGTCCATCAGAGTCAAAGGTGTGGCCGAACTGCTGTCACAGTTTGGGGGTGGATGTCGGCAAATGGTTGCGGCTTTCTGTGGGAACTGGACCGTCCGCTTACTATTAGTTACTACTGTGAAACACTGGATGACATAATGCTTCCTACTGTTAGTGTGACGTTTCCGGAAGGCACAATAATATTCCAACATGACCGTTCCCCCGGTCTATACAGCAAATTGTGTGAAACACTGGTTTCGAGTGAAAGGAGACGTTGATATGTTGGACTGGCCTCCCAAAGATGTTGACCTCAATCCCATAGAGTACGTTTGGGCAGAGATGGAGAAGATTATTAGGAGCCGAAGACCTACGCCAGCAACGAAGGAAGCGCTATCTGAAGCAGTTAAGGATGCATGGAAAGAGACAGGATTCCAACCCATTTCCTGTAGATCAACTATGCACCGATTCGCCTACTTCCCCGCACATGCACTTACATAGCAAACACCTCGCCCGAGGTGCGTCCCTTGTGCTGATAGGGGCTGCCAATATGCATGGAATTGATCAGTAGCACTGTCAGTGAAACAGCCTACAGAATTTCATAACGTATTGCTACTACACGATACCGATCTCTACTGATTTCACAAACAGATCACTCCAAGACTCGGTTTTTAAAATACTTATCTGACATATTCTTCTGAACACTTGCTCACAAATATTTACCTTTCCTGCTCCTAATCGAACAATCTTCAACAAAAATTCATTCCAGACGAAAATGCACTTAAAACATCATTTTATGACTTCTTTAATTTGGAACAGTTTGTTTCTGTGGGCATGAACTGAGTAAACTACCTAAGTAATTTCAGACTCTTTCCAGATATAAGAAAATATGAGACTGGAAATAGCTTAACTACTTTTGAATTAAAAGTTTTCTTGAGATTTTCCTATTGATTTTCTGTGTGGATACTTGTAGCTCTATTACAGAACAGCTAAAAAATTTACTACGAACGAGACTGGCTCCACGGGCCGCAAGCACCGTTGCATCGCAGGCGACTATCAAGGCTAGCAAAGACTTACAGTATGAGGTTCTTTCTTACTGGGCGACTAGTTAGTAGACCAGATGAATCGAAACGTAAAAGAAGAGACTGGTTGCAATTTCGCGTGAAACCACTTGCAGAATGTGGACTGCTGTAAAAGCTGGGGAAAAGAAGTCCCCTCTGATGAACTTCCGTCTGTAATGACCATTCTGTCGACGGGACGTTAAACGCTAATCTTCCTTCTTGTTTTCAAGTGAACTGGTGCAGTCCTCTGGAGGAAAAGACTTTCCCAGGCGATTTCAAAAACAGTCCACCTCTGCAAGGCCATATTATTGTGGTATTTTAAGAAGTCAGCAGTAGTTACAGAGCTAAACGTCGCTCTCTGCGTGATATTCAAGTAAAAGCCGATAAACAATTGCATCCGGTGACCATTTGATAAACAAAGGACGTATTTTAAGGCGTTAATATCACTTCTCATAGTCTCTAAAACAAAATGAAAATGATCGTTGTCCAGTGAGTTAGTCACCGAAAGTGCTATGTTTTTAACATAACAGCGTATTTTAACAATTACATATCGATAATTATTGTCCGCGGTGGGCGTCATACGAGAATTACGAACAAACTATACCAACTGCGAGATACTAAACAGTAACCCCATCTGACGCACTCTTAGGGTAACCTCTTCCTGTTTCTTTCGCATCTCCCTGTTTCTGGGAGACTGGAAACTGGAGAGTTCATTCACTTTTATCTAAACAGCATCACCAGCAGTTACACTGTAATCTTTACGAGTAGACCATACTTATCGTCCCTTTCGATTTTATAGAATGAATTACATATTCTAAACATTACTTTCGCAACTTTTTTTCCGTGTTTCATATTCTTATCACAAATGCTTCTCCTGTCACTAATAAGCTTGAATCGAATTATCATTGAAATTGTTCAGATGCTTAATTTTTTCGCAGATGATAAGTCCTATTTTTCAATCATTGGGAAAGATTTATTTGCACGGTTTGTCTGATTGGAAACTATATGCTCGAAACTTATGCAATATGTTTGTGAAGTTTGCATTTTGTAATCAGGGTAATTCTATCTTTACATTTGTACAGTTATGTGTTAGAGGTGGTGCCCACGAAAAACTACATAAGGAAAATAGTATTCAGGTATATAACATTAAAATGTATTGTGCAGAAAATGTTAACAACGTCTGGTGATGCTATAGTTAAAGAAATGCGATTAAGAGTTATTGGTCTACGCTAGGTATTTCTCTTCTCAGTCAACACAGTGGCAGGCTGCGCACCGCGCCTTGGAAGCCGCTATCTACGTCAGCGCGAGGAACACAGACGCCGAGCAAACGTATTCTGCCTATCGCTAGTCGAATGGAGAATTGGCAACATAGTAGAGTACGTTTGGCAACTTTGTAAGCGGGCAGTTACTTCCTGGTAAGCACAGGATTAGGCTGATAAATTCACTTGATTTTTCGTGTCATTTCCATTCAAAAATCTGAGTGACTTTCACTTAAGGTGTAACATAAAGTTATTAATTCATACCCCCCAGGGGGCCCACAGCTCTTTTGTGGGTACGTGTGTGGCGCGCACGGGTCCCCGAGCCATTGCGGCCTTCCTTCCTATTTCCCAGGCCGCTTTTCCTCACCCTGGTTCCCTCCCTTCCTAATCCTTTTTCCCACCCTACCCTTCTCCAACCCCGTCTCTAGGTGTTCTCGTGTTGATGGCCCGGCTATTCCCATGGTACTGTTGGTTTGGCAATTGTGTCTTTGTTTGCCGTGTTCACTGATTTCGGCCCAGTTAGGTCCCCATTGTGGTTTGACCTCCACGAAAATTTTCTGATTAAGTGTGAGCCATTTGGGGAAGAACTCCCAACCTAGCCCCTACGGCGCGGATTCCTACCCTTTCCTTCCACATCCCTTCCTCGCCGTAGCCCCCTCCCCCGCTAGGTCACCAGCACGGTAGCCAGTCCGTGTGGTGGGGCTGTTATGTACCCTCATGGTTGAGCCCCCTGAATTGCACAGGGATCACACTGCCGATGCCTGAGCTGTGACCTCCTCATGAATGCCAAGGAGTCGATGCTTGTCTTTGCAGGGCATCAGGACTCCCGGCAACGGTCATCCTGCCAGGTGGCGTTGCTGTGGCTGGGTGGCGCCCTTGAGGAGAGCCCCTGTTTCGGAGTGGGTGGCATCGGGGCGGACATTCCGCAATGAAGAGGAGACAAGCCTCAGAAAATCCTGGCTCTAAGTCAGGTGTCTCGAAGGTTGGAAGATTTAATTTCAGTAGATACGACCCCAAATCGTTTCCTTCCCTAACTCAATCTTGGGGGGAACGAGGGTCCACAAAGCAGGCTGAGACTTATTCACCTAGATACTTAGTGTGTACCAGACAGGATGGGGAATCTTTCCAGGCAACTAAGCCTTCCTTCTTCGTCGAACACCTCGAAGAAAGGTTTGGCGAAGTTGCCGGAATGTCGAAACTGCGCGACGGTTCGGTCCTAATACAGGCGGAGACCCCTGCTCAATCACGGAGCCTCTTAAAATGTGATCATTTAGGTGAAATTCCTGTCACAGTAACGCCCCACAAGTCCTTAAATAGGGTACAGGGGGTGATATACCATCGAGACCTTTTGCTACAGACAGATGATGAGTTACGCGAGCACCTACAACGACGCGGAATCCATTTTGTCCGGCGCGTATTTAGAGGACCCAAGGATAATAGGGTGGCCACTGGCGCATTTGTCTTGGCCTTTGAGGGTGACAATCTGCCCGAAAAGGTCAAGGTCATGATGTATCGCTGTGACGTCCAGCCATACATCCCCCCTCCAATGTGATGTTTCAAGTGTTGGCGTTTCGGACACATGTCCTCTCGTTGCAACGCTGCTGCAACCTGTCGGGACTGTGGCCGTCCTTCACACCCGGACGCTGCCTGTACTCCTCCTCCTTACTGCGTCAACTGCAGTGGTCACCACTCTCCCTGTTCGCAGGACTGTCCCGCTCTACACAAAGAGCGGAAGATAGTAGAATATAAGACCTTGGACCGACTAACCTACTCAGAGGCTCGGAGGAAGTACGAAAAGCTGCATCCAGTGACTTTACTTTCTTCATATGCTGCAGCTACATCGATGGCGCCACAACCAGTGGCCACTTCTCGCACTGTTGTAACTCCATCTGTGGGCCCTATGGGCCACCCCTCCACCTCGGCCTCCCAGACATCTGGAGGCACACCATCTTCTGCGGGGCCTATACTGCCCCCACGTCGGGAGTGGTTACCCCTACTCCCCAGCCAGAAAAGGGTTCACCTTCTCTGGCTTCTTCTTCTGGGAAGGGAACCTGTTCTTCCCTTCCACCTGTGTCACCACCGAAATTAGACTCCAGCCAGCGGCTGAAGGACACTCGGCCAGAACGCCGCCTGGCTCCTCAGTCTTCCCACGCTCCTCAAGCCCCGCCGGAGAAACCCCCCTCCTCCGGTAGGCCCAAGGAACGACGGGAAGACAAAAAAGAAAAGAAGGAAAAGACAGTGAAGCGCAAGGAAACGCTGGCGGCCTCGGTGCCCCCAACCCTTGCACGTGACACACTGGAGGATGAGGTCATCCTTCTTGCGACGCCCGAAGATCTGGCCTTCGCAGATCTCGGGGATGCCATGGAGACGGAGGATCAGACTTCACAGCCAAAGACGAGTGCTCCTGCCATCCATCTTCCATCTTCATCTTCATGCACCGTCAACCAGGAGACAGTCTGATCCTCCAATGGAATTGTGGAGGATTTTTCGGTCACTTGGCCGAATTGCGTCAGATTATGAGCTCTTTTCCACCACTTTGTGTTGCTCTCCAGGAAACCTGGTTTCCTAGTGATAGGACCCCCACCCTTCGGGGCTACCGGGGGTACTTCAATAACCGCACCATCTACAATAGGGTGTCGGGCGGGGTATGTCTATATGTACATACCTCTGCCTATAGTTCCCCAGTGCCACTTCACACAGCCCTGGAGGCTGTCGCTGTCAGGGTTCGAGCATCACGGGACATTACCATCTGTTCCCTTTATCTCCCTCCTGATGCAGCAGTGGCACCAGCTGACCTGGCAGCCTTGATCGGTCAACTTCCTTCACCATTTCTTATTTTAGGAGATTTTAACGCACATCACCCCCTATGGGGGAGCAACGTGACTACAGGACGTGGTCGAGACTTTGAACTACTTTTTACCCAACTTGACCTTTGTATTCTTAATACAGGAGCTCCTACCCATTTTAGTGTGGCCCATGGCACCTTTTCCGCCATAGACCTTTCTGTATGTAGTCCGGGCTTACGTCCACTCCTTAACTGGTGGGTCCATGATGACCTTTGTGGAAGCGACCACTTTCCCATCTTCCTTTCGCTTCCCCGCCACCAACGCCACGCACGCCTACCCCGCTGGTCCTTCCACAGGGCCGACTGGGCAGCATACACGTCAGCTGCAACGTTGGATACCCCTCTCCCTGCTGATGCGACAATGGCTGTTGAGCAAATTATTTCCATTGTCGTTTCTGCTGCTGAGTCCGCGATACCATCTTCTTCTGCCTTACCTCGGCGAAGACCAGTGCCCTGGTGGTCACCGGAGATAGCAGCAGCTATCCGCAATCGCCGCAGGGCTCTGCAGCAGTACCGGCGCCACCCCACCCTTGACCACCTGGTTGCATTTAAGCGTCTTCGGGCCCAGACACGCCGGCTTATCCGGCAGCGCAAGCAAGCATGCTGGGAGGAATATGTATCCACAATTGGACCCCGTGTCTCTTCTAGCCAGATTTGGACAAAGATTCGTCGTATATCTGGTCACCATCCACCGACAGGGGTCGCGGGTCTCTCTATCCACGGTACAATCCATACCGACCCTACCATCATTGCCGAGTATTTTGCAGCGCACTTTGCTCTTAATTCGGCGTCCACTGCCTACAGCCAAGGTTTTTGTACCTTAAAAGAGCGGGCTGAGCGAAGGCAGTTGGTATTTCGCACAAACCGCCAAGAGCCGTACAATGCGCCATTTACAGAGTGGGAATTTCAAACTATTCTTGCCAGTTGCCCCAATACATCTGCAGGACCGGACCGAATCCACTGTCAAATGCTGAAACATCTTTCTGAACACTCGCAACGCCATCTTTTGGATTTCTTTAATCGTCTCTGGGTCGAGGGAGCATACCCGTCCCAATGGCAGGAGAGTATCGTTATCCCTCTGTTAAAACCAGGTGCAGATCCATTGAACGTTGACTGTTACCGTCCCATAAGCCTCACAAACGTTCTTTGTAAACTTTTTGAACGTTTGGTGAGCCGGCGACTTCTGTGGGTTCTCGAGTATCGGGGTCTGCTCGCCCCACAACAAGGTGCTTTCCGGCAGGGTCGCTCTGCCATTGATAACCTTCTCTCTTTGGAGTCGGCGATCCGTACTGCTTTCGCCCGACGTCACCATCTCGTCGCCATCTTTTTCGACCTTTGGAAAGCATATGACACGGCATGGCGCCATCACATCCTTGCCACGCTACATGGGTGGGGTCTTCGTGGCTCCCTCCCACTTTTTATTCAGAATTTTTTACTTTCGCGCCGTTTTAGAGTCCGCATTGGCACCTCCTTCAGTTCCTCCCATATCCAAGAGAATGGGGTACCACAAGGGTCCGTCCTCAGTGTACCCCTCTTCTTAGTGGCCATTAATGGCCTAGTGGCTGCAGTGGGGCCATCGGTTTCCTGCTCCCTCTATGCAGACGACTTTTGCATGTACTATTCCACTGCTAGTAAAAGTGTAGCTGAACGACGACTGCAGGCAGCCATCCATCAGGCGCAGAATTGGGCCTCTGCCCATGGTTTCACATTTTCCCCTGCAAAAACTAGGGTAATGCACTTTTGTCGCCAACGGGCGGTACATCCGCATCCAGAGCTCTACCTTGATGGTGAGCTCCTTCAGGATGTGGACACACACCGCTTCCTGGGTCTCCTTTTCGACTCACGTTTGACATGGCTCCCTCATCTGCGCCAGCTTAAGCAACGGTGTTCCCGGTATTTGGACATCCTTCGTTGCCTCAGCCATACTGTCTGGGGGGCAGCACGCCCTGTCCTCCTGCGGCTGTACAATGCTCTGGTGCAGTCACGTCTAGACTACGGAAGCCAGGTCTACGGCTCAGCCTCTCCATCTGCACTGCGAGTTCTCGACCCAGTGCATCATACAGGCATCCGTCTGGCCACTGGAGCCTTTCGTACAAGCCCTGTCACAAGTCTCTTGGCAGAGGCTGGAGTCGCCCCGTTGCGATACCGGCGCCAACAACTACTCGCCCAGTATGCTGCTAGAGTTCACTGTACCCCTCGGCATCCGAATAACAGACTCCTCTTTCCGGGGGAGATTACTCGTTTGCCGCAGAGGCGACCTCGGTCGGGACTCCCGATAGCAGCGCGTGTCCAATCGCTACTGTCGACCGTGGACTCCTTACCTCTTAACCGTCCCTTCCGCTCGACTTTCCATGCTCCTCCCTGGACCGTTCCTCGGCCGCGGATTCGGCTGGATCTTTCCCGTGAGCCGAAGACCTCTACTTCTCCTCTGGTCCTACGGCATCAATTTTATGCACTGCTCTGTGAGTTCAGTAACTCTGAGGTCATTTATACAGACGGTTCTTCAGATGGCGACCACACTGGTTATGCGTACATCCATGGCGCCCATGTTGAACAACGCTCTTTGCCACCCGGCAGCAGCGTCTTCACTGCAGAACTGGTGGCTATATACCGCACCCTTAACCACATCCGCATGTGCCCCGGGACCTCCTTTCTGATCTGTAGCGACTCGCTGAGCGGTTTACAGGCCCTTGATCAGTGTTATGCTCGTCATACATTGGTCAGGGCCATTCAGGAGTCGATACTGGCTCTTAGTGACTCCGGTCGCTGTGTTACATTCGTTTGGACCCCGGGCCATGTAGGCATCCCGGGCAACGAGAGCGTTGACTAGCTAGCCAAACAGGCTACCACTTGCCGCCCTCTGGAGATTGGCCTCCCAGAAGCAGACTTCCGCCCGTTGCTTCGCACTAAAATACGCGACCTGTGGAACGCCGAATGGTCCGCTCTGGACGTGCCCAATAAGCTGCGTTCGATAAAGGACACAACATCCGTCTGGAAGTCGTCACAGCTGGGATCCCGTAGGGACTCCGTGGTTCTCTGCCGTCTCCGCATTGGTCACACCCATCTGATGCATGGTCACCTCCTCCGTCGAGAGGACCCGCCCATGTGCCAATGTGGTGCCCCATTGACTGTGGTCCATCTCCTACTCGACTGTCCCATTTTAGCCCCACTGCGGCATTCTTTTAACCTCCCGAACACTCTCTCTTTGGTGCTCGGCGACGATGCCTCTGTGGCTAATTTGGTTTTACGATTTCTTCGTGCTGCGGGGTTTTACCAGTTGCTGTGAGTCCTTTTGGATGGTTTTTTAGATAATTTTCTATGTTCTCCTTGACGTGTCTTTAGACTACAGTTTTTATTTTGTACGCTATGTGGTTGGCTTTTCCCTTTTTATACACATGGTCGGTCAACCACATTCACTGGCTCTGTCATTTTTGTATCATATTTGTTTCTGTGTGTCTGGTGTCTTTCGTATTGTCTCGTGTTGACTCAGTCAATAATTCATTGACGGTACATTCTTTCATTCTGCTTTGTTTTTAATCTCATTCAGGCACATTTTTTATCGTTCTGTTTTTTCTGTGTGTTGCCTAGATATGAAGCGGGGGACTGATGGCCATAGCAGTCTAGTCCCCCTAAAACCCCCCATCACAACAACAACAACAATTAATTCATATTTTTGAGTACAGGAAATTCGTTCCGCGCGAAAATTGCAACCAATCTCTTCTTTTAAGGTTACGCTTGATCTGGTCTCCTAACTAGTCGGCCAGTAAGGAAGAACCAAACACCGGAAGTCTTCACTAGCCTTCAGGTAACGTAGTCGGCAGCGGAATGAACATGCTGTCGATTTTCAATGTCAATGGTGGTGAGAGCAAAAATGTTGAGCTCTTCTCTGACAGAGCTACAGGTATCCAGATTGAAAATCAATAGGGAGTTCTTGACAAAACTACTCAGTCAAAGGGTGTTTAGCTGTTTCCAGGAAGGCATTCTATCATATACTCTGAAAGTGAATTACAATGCTCACTTGGTTTACCGATTTCGTGCGTGTAGAATCCAATTTCTTTCGAGTTAAAGCTGTCGCCGAACCATGTTGAAGTCAATTTGTCCAGAAATACATTTTCTTGACGGTTGGACAACTACTTCCAAAAATGATTAAAAAAACATGAGACTAGTACAATTCCTGTGTCAGAAGCGCGCTTATAGTTGATCATTTCATTGAGTAGCAAATGGTCTTAACTGCGTCTAATCGATATGCCAAGTGCAGTTTCCGTTACATTAACGTAGTAGTCTGGTGGATCGGTTGTAGTTTAGAATCTGTCATGTCTGCGTTAGATTGCACCCTATAGGTGTATATTTTTAACTGACACGATCATGTCTACTTTACCTCTTGTAACACCAAGTGAAGAACGTCAAGTTGCGCCGTAGTTAACAATCCGTATTAAACCAAATTATTTCCCCATCAGCTCGGACAGAGCCGATTTGTCGTTGCCAGTAACAGGCAGAATACACGGCAACCAGTAACTCTGTCGCTAGAAAGCTTTTCTTATATTACAAAACTTTATTCTATTTTATAAACCAATGATCCTTTAAGGTCATGTGTCCCGTATTGAATTTAACTTGAGACGTTAAAAATTATGGTGCTGGATTCTAATTCGGATCTCCTCTTTTTCGCATTCGACCCTCTCGGAATTATATAGCTGAATCATTTCGTTGCTTTCTCCTAGACTGCCGATCCTCTAGGTCTCCACGAAAGGCACGTATATGGATTCGAATCCAGGTCCAGCACAAAATATTCATAATTTGATTTGACGCCCTAGATAGAGCACACTGTCTACTAACAAAAAATTATTTTGAATGTCTCTTCGTGCCTTATCTACGCAAGCTAATGTGTTGCGGTGGTCTTGGAGTAAAGCGCTTGAATGGTAACTGAAGGGTCGCGGGTTCGAAACGTAGTCAGATCACCGAATTTTTTCAATCTGTGTTTTAACCCAGCATTCACGTTTCAAAAATGTGTGTCATAAACTACACGTGCTTTGGATTCCACGTTAAACTGTAGGTCGCCTTTCCCGGTTGGATAATTGGGTCAGGTTAGGGACATGCAAGTCTCTGAAGTGGCGCATAGTTGGATGACACACAGTAGGACTCTGAGCCACACGAAATTATTATTATTATTATTATTATTATTATTATTATTATTATTATTATTATTATACCAACGATATGTGCTGTTGTTACTAGTCAGACACGCGCGCATCGTCATTCCTGTTAACATTTGAGATTTAACGTCCATTCGTGCTTAGGAAGGACACCAGTAGGTTCGGGGTTCGATTCCCGGTGACGCATAACGTAATTATATCCTGATTACAGATTCAAACGTCCCGCTGCTGGTGAAATAGTTAGACTACTAACATCTGACTTCACTTAGTTATCTTCCATTTAGATACCGAGTATGTAACTCAAAATCAAATGTTTGTAAATTTATGGGACGAAACTACTGTGGTCATCAGTCGCTAGGCTTAGAACTACTTAATCTAATCTAAGGACAACACACACACACCCCTGACCGAGGAAGGACTCGAACCTCCGACAGAAGCAGCATCGTATGTCAGTCCCACACAGAACTGAGTCTGGGAACTTGTGATTAGGGACATAACGGTGATTATTAAGTTCCTGGTTCAGTAAAAAAATAAGTAAATAAATAAAAATATTTTAAGAATTGGCATTTTATATGATTTGATTGGCCCGTTCTGATATTTGTGAGGGAATCTCGAATATTTCACACATCTTTATACTTCGTCAGCTGTGACAATCTTAGGAATAATCAGGTATCTATAACACATGAATGCATTGCTTGGTTAGCTATGGCTACAGGTGATTGGTTTGATTCCAGAACAAGGTGTTTGACATATCAAGTTCAAAGATGTGTACAAATATTAGTTCAGGTATGAATGCGGAGAAAATGTTGGTGATACGCAGTTAATATTGAAGTTTCCATAGTGCGTTTGCTGCTGTTAATTGAGTTCTTATTATATGGTTAGTTCTACAATCGGTTAATAAAAATCCGCTCGCCAGTGGAACGACGTTTCGCAATTGTGAGAAAACGATTTAGAGAACAAAAGTACTTCGAATTTCTACAGGACTTTAGGATTTCCGATACCATAGTAAAATCTGTTGTTTGTAACAATATTAAATGTTGTTTAAGGATTAATGTTTTATGTAACGGAGTTTGTTATATCAGACTGTAATAAGTGTGATAATTCTTAAGATATGTCATTGTAATAAATTGGATTTAATAAACGTTAAGGATTTAATAACGTGTTTCCTTTTATTTGCAAAATCGTGGTGTTAATTTACTACTGGAATGATTGCCATAAAGAGCGGTTGTCTGAAGTGGATCCATTCATAATAGTCGAACGACTATACCGCGGAGCGAGCAGAGCACCCGCAAGACACGTATGTTAGTTGGGTTGCATGCACATCAGGCGAAACGCAATTCAGGTCGTTCGGATATTTTTGCGCATGGTAGTACATAAACTGGCCGCCAGTTAAGAATCATTACTTGCTTCGTGTATAAATTTAAGTAGATATTGCCTTTGTCTCAGTAAGTAACAGCTTTTACAATTTTTATACCAACGGTGAAGTTTATTGTAAACACTTTCATGAAATATGGATTAATATAATGTAAATGAACCCACAAATCACACGCATTCACACTGTATACGTAACAAAACGCACACAATGTTGTGCCCAGCGCGTTAAATTCGTTGTGGAATATTATTATTATTATTATTATTATTTTTAAAGAGGCCAATGAGACTTTCCCTCTAAAAGGGAAACGTCTTTGTTAGCCTAACCACTTAGAACTACATCTTTTGTATAATGAATTAAAATAATTGTGATGACAAGATACAAACGGCTCTGGCAAGCAGCATTAAATCCAACAAGAGGCTAGAAAATTTTTGGCAACATGTTAATGTTGTTTGAAAGACAAACAGTATAGAATGACATGAATACTGTTTTGTACAGACCTTGAAGTAAACAGATAATTCTGTTTCTCTCTATGGTTGACAGGTTCTTGTATGTACTCTTATGCGCTCAGCGACAGTATTATATGTAAAGCGAAGAACTGATTAATCACTTGCGTTAGTATGAAGATACTGGCATGAAAAGGTGCAAGTTTACGTTAGAAAAACATAAAATATCAAACAACAAAATGAGTTCGAATACGTCGCAAAAAATACAACGAATCTGATTGGATGAGACATATTATAACGCTATTGGCTAATACGAATGACAGACGATCCGCGGCATTCGCCAATCCGTTGCCAACAGTATCTCCCGTGACCACCGTGCCGGTATGTAAAATCATTTGGAAACAACCCGAATATCTAACAGAATTTGAAACACTTTTCCATATTATATAATAAAGGAACTACATTTTGCCATTCGTAGCAATCTTCTCTCGGAACTTAGAAGCATTGCATTCGATATAAATATTGTTTGGGCCTCGCGCATTCGATAGGCAATCACTCTTGAAAATTACTAAATAACCGTATAGTAGTAAATAGTTGTACACATTTTACACGACTTTTTTCGGGCGACAAGAAAGCAATCCCAAATTCGTGTAATAGACAATAATTAAAATTAACTTCCTAATCTTACCGTAGTAGTTGCAGAAGATAAAATCACGTTGGTAGTAAAGCAGACCAACATAAATTTGGCAAACATGTAAACAATAACTTCACCACGTATGTCACCCTACCAGTGACTATAGGCCTACTGGGTAATTTGGTAGAATGCGTGTACATCGAAGGAAACGGCATTGCCATCGATATATATCGAATGTTCGACATAGTATTTCTGGACTAGAGATTCGGTCGCTACGCGCCCTCGCGTACTAAAAAAAAAAAAAAAAAAAAAAAAAAAAAAATACTTCTTCTTTAACCTATACCTAACCTAATTTTTGACTTAAAAATATGATCTTTAGCGTAGCCTTAAGAAGGTTAGGTATATGCCAAACAAGCAGTTTTTTCCGTTTCAGAAACACAATATCGAACATTCGATATATATCGATGGCAATGCCGTATCCTTCGATGTACACGGATTCTACCAAATTACCGCCTACTGTTACAAAGATGTACTTAGTATAATCTCAGGTCATAATTATGCCTTCGTGATTCCACGTCCCTTGGCCACGCCAAAACCTTCTACCTTCAACAATTCAGTGACTTGGGTATTCATTGGCAAGAGTTCAGAGATGGTGTAGGCGTTATCATACGGTACATATAATATTCTGCTTTTTAGGAGAAAAGAATTGAGTATATTTTATATCTACGCATTTATTGCTAGTAGGTTTTAACCTAGTATTTGCCGACCTTAACTGATAAGAAACATGGAACTACATTTTTGTAATTTTCCTCTTTCCCTGCTGTTACAGAAATTTCGTGCCATAAAGCAAAATAAAATTTCCGTTTCTGACTAGTGGTGCCGAGATATCCTTAGGCGTCTGTCAACGGGTAAGGCTTACCACACGCTGGTTCTGTCAGATCTGAAGTCATTTTGACGTACGCACACACTATCGAAAACGGCAGAGACCCGTATCGACTTTAGGGATCGATCGAGACGTATAGCAGCTGCAGCCTTTACTGACGAATTAAGCAGACTGCTCTTTACTTAGGCGGTTGAAAAAATCTATACAATTTTAGAAGATATCGGTGTCTCTTCTTTATTCCAAATCATGAACGTGACAGCTTGACTAGACAAATAAGAAATAAGAATATGCTTATAAGAACAAGCATTAAGCATTTTCGGCAGGTGCGAGCGTAGCATGGAAAGTTGCGTACTCCATTACGGTGCGGAGTATGTGAGGTTCCATTCTCGAAACGTCTTTGAAGTACCACTTAAAGTAGGACATTTAGAATCAGATGGTGTGTTTGTATGATTTTCACAAAAACTAGATATAAAATGAGATGGTACTTTATAAAAATTGTCAGTTTATTTAACGACAGGGCTACGTTACTTCAGTGCCCAAGTACTTTTAATTGAAGAAATTTTAACATAGTTTTTAATCATTTTCTTTCAACTACATTTAGAAGGAACTCTAAATTTGTCAGTTTTAGCGGTGCACTGTATCAAATACTTTTTTCAGTTTTCGTTCAATTACCGGAATTACTCATATCTGTATTATTAAAGTAGTTCGGTTGTTCATGTCAAGCCTATAAATATGAATAATGAAAATATGTAAGTTAATCAAAGTAGTTCTGGCACGTGAAATGTAGTAGTTTAGTTACACCCTGTTACTGGTACGGCAGTTTAATATCTCTATCACAATTTACGGAAGAGTCAACATTTGTAGGATGCCTCAGCCAATTATTCACCATGATTTGATCGCTGCATGGAAAGTACTGTTCAAAGTTTACAATGTATAGAAAGAAAGTATCAGATAAGAAATACATATTACTGAATTATTCATTTGCAAATTTTGGCAGCTCAGTATAGTCACTTGAAACCAGTGATCTATATACATATCAATGTTTCAAACTGATATTTCAAGAAAAATCTATTTCGCCTTTTGTTTTCAGCAAAGAATTCAGTACTTACAATGCAAAAACGATTATCTAATCAATGAAAAGTTATAGCAGCGTTGATTGCGCACTTCTAAAACCAACAGAAAATTGAATTGAAAAAAAAAATGATAATATTGTTTAAAAATAATTTAATTTCAATTAAAAGAAGTTGAGCGTTGCAGTAACGTAACTCTGTCGGTAAATAAGTATTCTTTGTTTTACGAAAAGTGTGTCCCACAGATTTTAAAAGGTTACTGTAATATCTGTATTCTAACCTCCTCGGTAATATCTGTATTAAGACCCAGCTAATGTTTTGGCGAAAATCACACAATCCGAGACACTTACTTGCGATTGTTTTACATTAGGGGACATTTATTACCTTTACCTCCAGAAGCGAGTACTTTTCGGATTAAGTTATGCTGACAACTGAAAAGTTGGTTCAGTGGTCCTACTGAAATGTATAGAAGAATCTCTATATATAAAAGGCAATGTCCCGACTGACTGACTGACTCATCATCGCTCAACCCAAGCCAATGAAGATAAAAACTTGAAATTTGTAGATAGTGTTGATCTTACTCTGTAGGCGTCATTTAAGAAGTGAATTTTCGATATTCCGTCCGTAAGGGGGTGAAATAGGAGATGAACCTCTTTTTGAAAATACGTTGCTATTTAGGCAATTTTGAAGCTAGAACTATACAATTTCGGATTTTAATTCAGGGTTCGAATTTAAAAGACAAGTGTGTCGGCATTTTTTGAAATTCAACCGATAAGGCGGTACAATAGGGGACGCAAAAAATGGATATTCAAAAATATGTTGCTCTTAACTCAAATTTTAAGCTACAACTACGAAACTTCAAATGTTAAATCTTGGTCAGGATTAAAAAAACACGAGTTTCAGTATTTTTGGAAATTCAACAAGTAAGGGGGTAAAATAGGGGATCAAAAATTCTTTTCGAAAACACATTGTTGTCAAGGCAATTTTGAAGCAAGAGCTGAAAAATTGGTATTTGTATTGTTGGTTAGAATTTAAAAAATACGTGCTTCGGTATTTTTGGGAATTCAACCATCAAGGAGGCTAAATTGGAGAGGAGATTTTTTTCGAAAATCTTTTGCTATTAAGGCAATTTTGAAGCTACAACCACATAAATTGGTATATGTTTTCTTGGTCAGAATTAAAAAGATACGTGTTTCGGTATTTTCATAAAATTAATCATTTAGGGGGTGAAATGGAGGATGAAACATTTTTTTGAAAATACGTTGCTAGTAAGCCAATTTTGAATCCAGAATTACATAAAATATTTGCATACTTGGTTGGAATTTAAAAGACACTTGTTGGGGTAGTTTTTGGAGTTTAGGGGTGCCATAGGGGTTTACAAGTAGTAAAATTAAATGTTTGTAAATCTTAAGAGACTTAACTAAGGGGTCATCAGTCCCTAAGGCTTACAAACTAAGACTAACTTAAAAATACGGCGAGTATGAAGGACGTTCATCTTCCACCACCCCCTTTTTTTCCAAGAAATTATTAGACCGTATTGGAAGTATTTGCCTGATCTCATTCCTCCACACTTCTTCCTACTGCCTCGACTCAAAGAAATTTGACGATAGTCCTGACATCCAACTTAACGTGACGAGGCTTTTGAACACTACCCCCAAGACAGACGTCGTCCGTTCCCCGTCTTTAGTGTTAGCCAGTTCATAAGTAGTTTGTAGGTTTAGGGACTGATGACCCGGCAGTCAAGTCCCTTACGCTTGACAAACATTTGAACACATTTTAGACTTCGTGCGAAGTTTCCAGGACATGTATTGCAGAATGGTGCGTAGTGTAATGGGACAAAATATAGGATCGCATTGCATAGTTTCCAGAAGCCGCGAAAAGGTACACGGACCGTAATAGTTACATTTGTACTTTAAAATATCGTATGTTTCTTTTAAAAGTTTTGTTGCTGCAAAATGTAATTTTCTTTGTTACATGTATATCGCACGAGGGACTCGACGACGACGGCAGTCTTCAACGACAGGTAGCAGGTTAAAATCTGTTTAAGATCTGGTCGACATCAACATTCAGTCGACGGCTTCACCAAAGAAGAAGATGCCTCGCGCGCCGATTCCCGACTGCAGTTATTTTTTCAATAATGAAAAAATGAAAAATCTTTGTAAACTGGGATTGTAAAGAGTTAGTTTATGTTATGACACTGATCGAAACAGATCATTGTATGTAACGGGTTGTGTTATTACGAAAAGCATTATTGTATTCCAGGAAAAAAAATGTTTGCTTAAAACTATTTCTACGAACTACGAAGACATGTGAATTTGTAGATAGAAGATTTCAATAATTTCTTCTGTGATTTTGATGGTTTTCTTGAACATATTTGGATTATTTGAAAAGTGATTTTGGTTTTTAAAATCAAGTTATGGTGAAAACAGTCGGTTTAACAATATGTTTGAAGTGGATTTAACGAAATGTTAAATTTTATCGTATTAATCTGTGACTGCAAACTTACAGGATTGCTAGTTTTAACACATAAGTGTGTCTAAAACTTTTAATTTTGCAAATTAATTGAAGATATTTCGAAAATTCAGTGTTTAAACAAACCAGATATAACGTGACCGCGCAAAGGCAAGGTAAAAGAATCTATAACTGTGGACTTTCACGAAAATATATTTTGAAGTAAATAGTTATCAACTGAAATCTAATGTTAAATCCAAGAGACTTCTTAGTGAAATCTAAAGACTATTCAGAAAACTTAATTGTCATAAAAATGGACAGCGAAAACTATTAACGCTCGCGCAGTAAAAAATAAGCTGATATGTTTGTGATCGTTTGTTGTGATAGCAACAGGATAAACAACATTATAACTAACCGCAGACATACATTACTAGACTGGCAAACTTGCCTCTCTGACTGAAGCCTGATGCCGCCATCTTGCCTCACCTCACGTCAAAAAGTTTCCATGCGGTACGGTAATTATGATCTTCTGACACGATATGATGTTGCAAGCTTTAGCCTACTAGTTGGTTTGAACATGATTTGCATTTGAGCTAACACATCCGCAATAGTTTAATTTAACAGGTAGGCCTACATTGTCAAATCGTGTTTTGAAAAGAACATGTTACGTACGCTTACATTTTACTTACTGTCCTGGCGGCCTCACGTGATTATGTTGTCAGTCGTGTGACGTTAGCACTAGTCATTCGCTTGACGATGCAAATGTTTTGTCATGACAACTTCGTTTTATGAGGGCAATTACTGTTACTAAGTGAACGAGGGCACATACAAAAATCTCTCAACCGTAGAGCATGAACAGAATAGGGTATTTTCCTGTGTTAAAAATATGGTTCGAATTGTTATTATTCTGAATGATTATAACATTCAGAAAGCGTTTTCGCTTTGAATTCTTACAAAACATCTGTTATTTTTACGTAATTAAAGCTTAAAAATCATCAAATTTCACGATTAGATCACGTGATCGCAAACGCTCCGTTATTGGCTGAAGTACTGGTGACGTCATAGAACACCTACAGCGCGGCAACTAGAAGTCGGAGTTGTATTATTGTACGCGTTTCCTCCCTTTCGCAGCTTTAAGTTCAGTTTTTTCGTGATCTAAACGCGTTTACAGTTTTTATGTCACAATGGAAGATGGTTATTTGAAGGCTGACAGCGGAAATCTCCCTAAAGTTGATGCAATTATGGTATCTTCATTTTTTTTTAAACAATCCAAATTTTTACGTGCCAGAATTAAGAAACGTGAAAACTGCATTGTAAGTAACGCATACCTACATTTTAAAGCTAATTATTTCGAGAGATATATTACGCCATTGAAAAAAAGTACCCTATTTGTTGTCAGTAGACTTAATATGAAGTCACCATATTATGCAATAAAGGGCGAAATTTTATCTTCTATCCAAGCGGCCTTGAGTGATTATGTTGGCAACATCAACAACACGATAGAAAATCTTTGTCCAGATGTTCAGACCCGATAGAATGACTAGATTAGTGTATCGTATAGACCATGAAGTAAATAAATAATGCTGTTCCTGCTCTATGATTCTTGTATGTACCCTTGTCCGGTCAGTAAAAGTAACTGCCCTCGTAAATCAAAGGTTTCACGACAAAATATTTGTGCTGTCACGCGATTGGCTAATGGCGACGTCTCATGATTCTCGCTATTCAGCATCGGTTGCCAACGTAGTCACAGGAAGCCGCCGGGATAGTTAGTAAAATTTAACCCAGTAAAGCACGCACTTATAGGAGTAATTTTATTTAACTACTTCAATACTTGTGCAATGTGAAACATCAAAACCTTTAAAAATAACTAAAAAACATTTCTTGTATTCTGGATATTTAATTATTTTTGTGGAATAAACTTCACAACATGACATTAAAACGATTTTTGCTTCAATAAACACATATTTCGGTAAACAACACTTTTAATCGTATTTACACTTGCATATTATGAAAGTTTGAAAGCTAAATAAATCGGCGCATTAAAGACATCTCCGTTATATGTTTATTACGATAGGGCAAGTTGTTGTAAAGTAAGCAGAAGAGCGTTGTCGATGTATAAAACGCTTGTTTGACTAAGATCTATTGGTGATACAATTGCACTTACTGGAAATAATTAGTGCTATACTTTTATAGTCGGCTGAAACAATATTCATGTTGTTCTTTCACCAAATATATTAGGAAACGGCTTTAATTACACATAAATAGTAGGCGTGTAACATTACGAAGTTTACTTCGCAAATGTAAACATCAGGTTATTAACCTACACATAATACTACTTTACACCTTTGCAGTAGAAGAGAATGATACTAAACAGTTTAGTTTACCAGTGGAATAGTATTGTTTACTTATATCAAAATGATCCTCACAGAATATATGAAGTAGCCGCTATTTCATTTGGATCTCTTCGCGCCAGTTCAACCACTTTTTGTGTATCTTCTCATTTTTTGGTACTTGCAAGAACAATTTTTCTGGAGTCTTGACAGATGTATTGGTACAGTGCGAAACTAAGCAATATTTGTAGGTCATTACGCAAACGTTAACGCCCAAACACGAGGCCTCGGCCCAAACAATATACAGGTATTTGTTTATCTTAAGAGAGTAGTAGCAGCAGCAGCAGCAGCAGCAGCAGCAGTAGCGTGTTGTATGACGTCACAGGCATCACGTGACTCAAATGTAGCGTTTTAGCGGGCTTTCAAATTATTTGAATTTCATTTCTTTTTTTTAAAAAAAAGTACTGCAATCCAAGAGGTAAAAAAGTATGTTCGAACCATAATATGACATAATTAACAATTTAAAACGATTTCCAAAAAACAGTCAAATACCCTATTATTTGTTTACTTCATCATCTCTACGAAACACTAATCAACTCCCACTGTATGGATTACTAAGACTATCAATGTATTGATTACGTCTTTCTACCGTTTTGTTGATGTTGCCAACATAATCATATGAGGCCACTGAGATGGTAAGTAAAATTTCACCGCTACATACATTTAAATCAGGTTGTAATTAGGGAAAAAACACTGAGAAGAACAAAGATACCTGTTATCCACGATAAATGGCTCAAATATTTAACTTTGTTGTTTCCGCAATTCCAGCATTAAACTATGACTTTCTACATAAAAGATCGCCACTCATAACCTCACTTCGAAAATCGGGTATTAGGATAAGGAATTGACGTGATGGACAGTGTAAATACAACGTGACGTGATATTGACGTGACTTACAGTGTGAACTGGCCTTATAGCTTCGGTTTGCCGTACGAAAAATTACAGCTACATACAATACATGAATCAACCAATATGGCAAATCTCTAAAGACAACGTAGTTACATGGGGTCACCCGTATTTTTACGAACGTTTTCTGTAAATACACATACGACTGTTCACACATTTATAGTATAGAAATACGGCGGCCAGTCATCAGTGACACCAATAATACTGTATATGACATTGCCAGTCTAGTAATATATGTTTGTGTAACTAACATATGAAGTCGCTGCAACTAAAATTTACTGGTTCTATATTAACTGACTTCCCTCGTTATACAGGCTTTTTAAAAAGACGAATCTGCAATGAATAATCTTCGGATCTGGTATGAACGACTTCTATATAGGAAAACAATACAGAGTTAAAGAAAATATTTAATGAATCGGTTGTTATATAGCAAGTCCCTTAAGCTTGACAAACATTTGAACACATTTTTGACTTCGTGTGAAGTTTCCAGCACACGTATTGCAGATCTAAGCGGTGCGTAGTAATGGGAGGAAACTATTTAGGTTACTGTAGTCCATAATTCGTCTACGTTAATGCTACAAGGATTATTCACCGAACTTCATTGTCATAGTTTGTAATATGCAGATTACAATAAGTTAGTTACCAACATCAATAATCATAAAAGGTATTCCAAAGCATGTAGGGGAGACCATAGGGACAGGATGGCCCAGTCGAATTACTTCACACAATAGACGCACTGTCCCTCTCCTTATACAGGGCCAATATCGCAGGTGGCGAAGTTTTGGACAAGCCGTGGTCCTTAATTGTTTTTGTATCGTGTTTCAGTAAAATTTTTCTCGTCGTTTAATGTGTGTTGTTTAACTTTTGCTTGCTTTAGGCGCATCAGGGTGAGTAGTATAATAAAAGGTCGTACTTTAAGGATTATTTCTATATGGCATACAGACTTAATTGGGTAAAGGTTTCATATAGGTAGGCATAATTTCTCAGTACTTAATTACGACATACCTTACGTTAAAATACGCGTTTTGCATATGTCTTTCAAGCACCGTTACATTTAGGCTGCCAGCTTTTGTAATATTGAATAAAAAATTCACCAAATACGGCACATTTGCTTTCGATCGCCTGAATTGGAGGCTGCGCAACGCGATGTTCATTTGTTGTAGACCACGTGATTATGTGACTAGCGAATCACAGCACAAAGAAGAGTATCGTCGTCGGCCAATGGTAACCAAACCTCACCGCCGCCCAACATGCAAATAGGAATTTTTGACGTTGGAAATTATATGCGGTAATGTTTTTATATACGAAACCGCACAATGGTTACAGGATGTGAAAATTAACGTCTTAACATGAATTTTCAATTATTTCATTTTCGAAATCCCTTGATTACACTTTCAGACAGACGATAAAATAAATAAAACAAGCTATACCTACTTTATGGTTGACAGGTTCTTGTATGTACCCTTGTCCGGTCAGTAACAGTTACTGGTCTCGTAAAACAAAGATTTAGAATTACTTGATCACTGTTTTGTACAGGTCACAGGGTAAATAAAACATGCTATACCTGCTCTATGGTTGACAGGTTCTTGTGTGTACCCTTGTCCGGTTAGTAACAGTAATTGGCCTCGTAAAATGAAGATTTATAATCACTTTATCATCTCAGCTACAAAGTACTGTAGCACGTTTTACTTATTTTATATGTACGAAACAGTCGTCAACTAATTCCAAATCTTGCGAGATGCGTGAAAAATGAAATCCGTGTGCTACTTTACGAATGTTAAAATTGTTCAGAGTCTTTGGAGCTGGACAGTGATTAAAGTTGACCGGTTTGTATTAAGACACTATAAATCGTAATACCTTTAACCTGTCCTGTTGTCATAGTCCTCAATGTTAAGCATTTAACTCAATTTTCAACTTGATATTATGTACATTAAAGTATATTTCTTGATAACTGTTAGTTTTATTTTCATTTCTTAGTTATACTTACCAAAAGACTATATGGGTCAACGTGCCCCAGCCTCTGGGCCAACTTACACCGAGGTTGGGGCAGATTGGCAAACTTGACATATGTTCAGTAATTAATTTTTTTTTCTAATACTTTAACTGATATTTTCAAGCGTAGTAACTGCCACCCAGAGTCAGTAAAGACCTATATAA
Organism: Locusta migratoria; assembly: GCA_026315105.1. Classification (NCBI taxonomy): domain Eukaryota; kingdom Metazoa; phylum Arthropoda; class Insecta; order Orthoptera; family Acrididae; genus Locusta; species Locusta migratoria. The sequence goes on along the minus strand of CM048753.1, from coordinate 48,582,946 downwards.
TATTTAACAAATTTAAATATGTCAAACAAATTAATATTAACAAAAGTAAAAAAAATATGGCCAACGTGCCCCGTTCTCCCCTAAAACGCAACGTGATTGTTTCTACATGAATTATGAAACAGTAATACCTTCCAATGTTGAAACACAGATAACTATATTAATGTAATGCTTTGTCTTTATTTGTGTACTTTGGAATCAGTAAGGTTCTACAAATTGGGCTCATAACACGAACCCTAAGTCGTACAAAATAAAATGTCATATGAAACAATGAAATAAGTGTGATTCAGTTTACTTAATTGAAAAAGTTTCGCCAAGAACCAACAATGGAAAATTTATCTTGTGTAACAGCCCTCTAATATGAGAAGACCACAATATGTATCGGATATTTTGTAACGGATAAGTGTGTCCAGGAGAACGATAGCGGCAAGTGTTTGTTGTGGACAGAAATAGGAGAGAATGGTAAGTAGTAACGGACACACAGAAATGCAGTTAAGATCGCTCTGATGCAGAGCAACAATCTAGGGTAAAGATAATTAAAAAAGAGTCTACCCCAAGGGTAGACTCAGTCCTTGAAAAAAGGGACGATTCTCTTTATTTTCTTTATTTTTCTATTGTATGCACCATAGACCAAAGATAACATAGACTGCGCGTGTCCTTATCTCTGCTGTGATGTGGTTTGAAACCAACATCTAATTGCCCCGAGTCACGTGACTGAGTTTTCGTCATTGTGAGAAACAGTTTTTCTCATTTACAGGTGAAATCAAGCGTTGATCTTAACAATACAACGACTTTTGTTATTCCTATTACACATCTAGTAGTAATTGTAACGTAATTTCATCATATTGTTAATATTAATGCAGTGATTGTCGTGTTTACATGTGCCCAAGTGAAAAGTACCTTATTGTCAGTTATTTTTAGAAGCAACAGAATTATATATACTCGGTGTTAGTATTACGCTTTGAATCTTTTACTTTTTGCAACTTATGAATGTAATTATCGATGGGGAGATACTTCAAGCTGCTCTTGAGGAAGTTTATATTAGCAGGAAAGTTATTTCTGGTGAAAATTTGCTGTTAGTAACGTTATACAAAGATGAACATTCCCCTCAGGGGCTCAGCATTAATTTGCTGAGTACGGGCTTGGCGAACCCGGGGTCCTGAGCTGTGGGCTGTATCGCGCCAACAGTCCGCTACACCGTAAGCTCTGTGCGTGCCTCAACGACCATCGTTCGGCGCGACGGTGGAACGTTGTACGTTTCAGAGCCCGGGGATCTTGGCTTAATCGCCCGGGTCGCGAGGACGGTACAAACCTCTCTAAAAAAACCCTCAATCTCAAGGTGTGCTACGTGCCGAGGAGATGCATGGCTGTTGAGGTTGAACAGTCGTTAGCGAGCAACCTCTGGGGAACCTGCCGCACCTCAGTTGTATAAGGCTTACCCAGGCAAGCGGGGCTCTGCCTGGGTGGACCTTTAGATCCCTAGCTGCTCGTGGGAACAAAATGAAACAAGCAAAAGAAAACGTTGGTGGACGTACAACCACCGTCTCAAAGCGTGGGAAGTTTCATGCCTCATCTTATGACCCCAAGTCGTTCCCTTCCTTGGCCATGCCATGGGAGGAACACAGGGCCTTAAAAGGATCAGACCCGTACTCGCCACGATATTTAGTTTGCTCCCGTACTGATGGTGAATCCTTCTCGTCCACCAAACCACAGTTCTTCGTCGACCAGCTCGAAGACAAGTATGGTGAGGTGGAGTCTTTCTCCAAAATGAGGAGTGGGGCAGTCTTGATACAGACGGCATCCCCAGCCCAGTCTAAGGCATTACTTGCCTGTGACAAGCTGGGTGATATTCCCGTCTCTGTCACACCCCACAAGACGCTCAACATGGTCCAGGGCCTCATTTATCACCGGGATCTCCTGTCACAGTCAGATGATGAGCTGCGCACAAACTTGGAACGGAGAGGTGTTCATTTTATTAGGCGCGTTTATAGGGGACCAAAAGATCGTAGGGTCGCCACCAGTGCCTTCATCCTGGCCTTCGAAGGGGATACACTGCCCGAGAAGATCAAGGTGATGGTCTATCGGTGCGACGTCAGGCCTTACGTCCCGCCGCCTATGAGATGCTTCAGGTGCTGGAAGTTCGGGCATATGTCGTCCCGATGTACTTCCAGCCCTACGTGCAGAGAATGTGGGCGTCCGTCACATCCAGACGCTCCGTGCACCCCACCTCCCGTATGCGTGAACTGTGGGCAATTACATCCGCCTTGCTCGCCTGACTGTACTCTCCTGCACAAGGAACGGAAGATCATGGAGATCAAAACTCTGGACCGTCTTCCATATTCTGAGGCGAGAAGAAAATATGAACGACTCCATTCTGTGAGCCTCACTACATCTTTTGCTGCCGTTGTCTCTTCAACACCACCTCAGAGTATAACTCCTCAAGTACCGCCTCCCTCTATGGGCCCTATGGGCCACCACTCTGCTGCTGTTCCATCTTTGGGTGGGGGCGCTCCTCCATCCGCTCCTGTAACACCTGTTTTGGGCGCAACCCCCCTCCCCACAACCATCGGCGACACCAGTCCCCACCTCCCAGATGGAAAAGGAACAGCCTACTCCGGCACCTTTCGCTCGGAAGGGGTCCCTCAGGACAGCCCCTTCCGAGACTTCTCGCAGTGCTTCAGAGGATCCTGGCCAGAGGCTCAAGGATCCCCAAACTGTTGGTCGAAGGGCTTCCCGCACTTCGTCCACTCCTGACGCCACCGAGAAGCCATCACAGCCCATCCAACCGAAAGGGCAGTGAGAGGGTAAAAAGCCAAAGACCCGTAGAAAGAAGGAATCCGTGGTGGCTGCACAGCCACAACATCCCTCATCTTCTACTTCAGAAGATGAGTTAGAGATCCTCACATCACCTGAGGATCTCGCACTGACTGATGCACCAGATCCTATGATTCTGGTTTCAGCAGAGGCAGACCGGTTGACAGCAGTTGTTCCCATGGAATAACCTGCTCTACCTCTTTATCATGGTCCATCAGCTCAATGACACTGTAATTCTCCAGTGGAACTGCGGCGGTTTTTTCTCTCACCTGGCTGAGTTGCGTCAACTTTTGAGCATAACACCTGCTCTCTGCATTGCTCTCCAGGAGACCTGGTTTCCAGCAATGCGGACCCCTGCCCTTCGTGGGTACAGGGGATATTATTGTAATTGGCGTGTGTATAACAGAATCTCAGGTGGCGTCTGTGTGTATATCCTTAACTCTGTGTATAGTGAACATGTGCCCCTTCAGACATCATTAGAAGCTGTGGCTGTCAGAGTAAGGATACCACAAGACATAACCATCTGCAGCCTGTATCTTCCGCCAGATGGCGCTGTACCACCACACACTGGCTACGCTGATCTCGCAGCTCCCGGCGCCTTTTCTGCTTCTGGGTGATTTTAATGCCCACAACACCTTGTGGGGTGATGCAGTTGTCAGTGGTCGTGGCAGAGAGGTCGAGAACTTGATATCCCAGCTCGACCTCTGTCTTTTAAACACCGGAGCCCCCACGCATTTCAGTGTGGCACATGGCTCTTTCTCGGCTATTGACCTGTCAGTATGCAGCCCTAGCCTCTTGCCATCTGTCCACTGGAGGACGCATGACGATCTGTGTGGTAGTGATCACTTTCCTATCTTCCTATCACTACCCCATCGTCGTTGCCCTGGCCGCTTTCCTAGATGGGCTTTAAACAGAGCAAATTGGGATCTATTCGTTTCTGCTGACACTCCTGGACCTCTCCCGGATGATTCCATTGACTTAGTGGTTGCGACTGTCACTCAAAATATTTTATCTGCTGCAGAGCACGCAATCCCCATTTCAACGGGATGCTCCCGGCGAAATTCAGTGCCTTGGTGGTCGTCGGAAGTCGCAGACGCCATTCGGGACCGTCGGCGTGCTCTTCAGCACTATAAGCGACATCCGTCGCTTGAGACTTTTATCGCTTTTAAAAAACTCCGTGCTCGTGCTCGGCAGGTAATACGGAGGTCAAAACAGGAATGCTGGGAACGTTACGTGTCCACCATCGGTTCAAGAACCTCTCCTTCTCAAGTCTGGACGAAGATCCGACGCCTTTTTGGCTACCAGTCCCAGGTAGCAATTCCTGGGATCTCTATCCAAGGGGCTGTATGTACGGAACCAGGCGCTGTCGCCGAGGCTTTTGCGGAACACTACGCTCGCGCCGCTGCATCCGGAAATTATCCACCTGCCTTCCGCACATTAAAACAGCGAACGGAACGCAAATCCCTCTCATTCACCTCACGCCACCCTGAGGTATATAACGCTCCGTTTAGCGAGTGGGAGCTCCTCAGTGCCCTGGCCCACTGCCCTGACACCGCCCCTGGGCCGGACAGACTGCACAATCAGATGTTAAAACATCTATCTGATGATTTCAAGCGCCAAATTCTTGCAGTATTTAACCGCATCTGGAGCGACGGTGTCTTCCCATCACAGTGGCGTTCAAGCACCATCGTACCAGTGCTCAAGCCAGGTAAAGATCCGCTAGATGTAGACAGTTATCGGCCCATCAGTCTTACAAACGTTCTATGCAAACTGCTAGAACGCATGGTCAGCCGGCGGTTGTATTGGCTCCTTGAATCTCGGGGCCTGCTAGCTCCGTGCCAAGGGGGTTTTCGCAGGGGGCGCTCGACTTTGGACAACTTAGTCCATCTTGAGTCTGCCATCCGGACAGCGTTCTCTCGACGTCACCATCTGGTGGCCGTATTTTTTGACTTGTCGAAGGCGTATGATACGACCTGGCGACACCACATTTTAACCACATTACATGGGTGGGGTCTCCGGGGCTCACTCCCTATTTTTATCCAAAACTTTTTAGCTGTCCGTACATTTCATGTTCAAGTTGGTGTGTCCTCTAGCAGCCTGCATGTCCAGGAGAATGGGGTGCCTCAGGGCTCTGTTTTAAGCGTTCCGTTATTTTTAGTGGCAATCAACGGCTTAGCGGCAGCAGTTGGGTCGTCAGTATGCCCTTCATTGTATGCTGACGACTTCTGCATCTACTTTAGCTCGTCTAGCACGTGTGTTGCAGAACGACAGCTGCAGGGAGCTATACGTAAGGCGCAGACATGGGCTCTCTCTCATGGGTTCCAATTTTCTGCTGCCAAAACGTGCGTTGTGCACTTCTGTCGTCGACGGCCAGTCCACCCACATCCAGAGTTTATCTCGATGGCCAACTACTCAATGTAGTTGCAACGCATCGATTTCTTGGTATGGTCTTTGACGACCGGCTCACATGGCAACCACATATTCGCCAATGAAACAGAAGTGCTGGCGGCACCTCAACGCCCTCCGGTGCCTTAGCAGTACAACTTGGGGTGCAGATCGTAGTACCCTGTTGCGCTGCTATAAAGCCCTTATTCTGTCGCGTTTGGACTACGGGAGCATAGTATATGGTTCCGCGTCGCCATCGGCGCTGCTGTTGTTGGATCCTATCCACCACTGTGGAGTTAGGCTCGCGACAGGGGCCTTCCGAACCAGCCCTGTGGACAGTCTCCTTGTGGAGGCTGGGGTGCCTCCACTGCGAATCAGGCGGCAGCACCTGCTGGCGAATTACGCAGCCCATGTGTATGGCATCCCCAGTCATCCCAACTACCGCCTACTTTTTCCGAACGCCGTACTCCATATCCCACAACGGCGGCCGAGGTCGGGTTTGACCGTTAGTGCCCGTGTCCAATCTCTCATGAGTGACCTGGGGTCTCTTCCTCTGCCATCTCCGATCAAATTCCAGTCGCGTGCGCCTCCATGGTGTATTCCTCGACCTGTTATTCGACTGGATTTGTCGCAGAGCTCCAAACACTCTGTACACCCTTGAACTGCTTCACCGTCGATTCCTGTCGATTCTTGATGGGTACCAGGACTCCACGGTCGTCTACACGGACGGTTCGATGGCAGAAGGTCATGTTGGCTTCGCCTATGTACATGCAGGACACAACGAACAGCGCTCCTTACCGAAAGGCTGCAGTGTGTTCACAGCAGAGCTGGTGGCCATACTTCGTGCACTCGAGCATACAGCGAACAGCGCTCCTTACCGAAAGGCTGCAGTGTGTTCACAGCAGAGCTGGTGGCCATACTTCGTGCACTCGAGCATATTTCTACCTGCCCTGGGGAGTCGTTCCTCATTTGCAGTGACTCCCTGAGTGGCCTACAGGCACTCGATCAGTGCTTCCCTCGCCATACTTTGCTTCAGGCCAAGAGTCCCTGCATGCCATCGACCGACGCGGGCGGTCAGTGGTCTTTATCTGGACTCCAGGACATGTTGGGATCGACGGGAACGAGCTAGCGGACAGGTTAACCGACCTTGACTATAGGTCTCACGGTTCATGACCTCCGTTCGCAGTTGCACAGCCGAGTTCTTGGACTGTGGAACGCAGAATGGCGCTCCCTCCAAACACCTAACAAGTTGCGAACTATTAAGGAGAACACACACGTGTGGAGGTCCTCTCTACGGACCCCCCGCAGGGACTCTGTTGTTCTCTGCCGGTTGCGTATCGGCCATACTTGGCTTACACACGGCCACCTTCTCCACCTCCGTCACGAGGATCCTCCCGAGTGTCGATGTGGTGCGCGTCTGACAGTCGCCCACATCATATTGGAATGCCCGGACTTAGCAGCGCAAAGAAATAATTTTAATCTCCCTAACAATTTGAAACTTGTTTTAGCTGACAATGCCTCTATGGCTGATGCAGTTTTAAATTTTATTCGTGTGAGTGGGTTGTACCAATCCATTTGATTTTTAGTACTCTTTCCACCTTTCTCTTCTTTTATCCGTTTTTACTTTCGTTCTTTTACTTTTTGACGTATTACACCCTTTGTTTGGTGAGTTTTAACACATCGTTCTCTACTACATTGTAGTGCTTTTTAATCCATTCTCTGCGGTTGGAACAAGGGACTGATAACCATAGCCGTTTAGTCCCTTTAAAAATCAAACCAACCAACCAAAGCTGAACATTCATACAGTCTAGTCATTATCCCGATAAAGTTACTTCTTGGCAAATGCATCGATGACGTTTCGTCACTACGCTATTATTTAATGTAAACATCCAATGCTTTGGTTGTTTTACGTTTTGGCATGACGATGTATAGCAAAAATCTTAAAATATAAACGTTTGTATGTTGTTAAAATCGGACATTATGGATGCAAATAGATTTCATTTCTTATAAAAGCACAACGAAACATTTCACATGTATTGTTGAGGATTTGTAAGGGAGCTGATGCTCCTTTCAAACTGATATTTGATCTTCCACTCCTGTGTAAAATACTAACTAAAATACTCACAGTACAACAACAACAATCTTTCGCTTAAAATCTGTAGTTCTGTTGCTTGTGAAAAGATTGTTAATATGTTTCAGCTAGGCACATGTAAAAACTGTAGCCATCGTAATAATTCTTGCAATTGCGAACGAACACCAATTGTACTACAAAAGATGTAATAATAACAAGCTAAGACCTTCGTTGTATAAATATACGCTTAATGTCCACTACAAAGGATAAGAACTGAAACTCTCAGCTATATTTCGCATTACTCGTAATGATGAAAACGATTTTCTGCCGCCGGCCGCGGTGGCCGAGGTGACTGAGGCGCTCCAGTCACGGTCAGCACGGCCACTACGGTCGGGGGTTCGAATCCCCCCTCGGGCATGGATATTTGTGCCGTCCTAGTTCGTAAGTAGTTCATAAGTAGTTTGTAAGTTTAGGGACTGATGACCCCGTAGTTAAGTCCCATAAGCTTAACAAACATTTGAACATTTGATTTTTTTGATTTTCTGCCCCGACTCACGTGACTTATATGTTGGTTTCAGTGTAATGACGTCACGCGCAGTCTATATTATCTATGGTCTATGGTATGCACACTAGTGTGTGTTCAATAATATTCTTTGTCATAATGGGTTATAGCCACGTTCTCTCAGAATAAATGAGATGACAGCAAGATTATTGAGAATCGAAGCCTCATTCTTCAAGTTATTTAGCTCAGTTAGTAGCAAATAACACAGGAATAGCATAAACCTCCATAAGAATAAATAGTGAACACAGGTGTTAAGGAAAGTGATGAAAATAGCCATTAGTTACTTAAATAAGTGATTCATTAACACACTCTATCTCAGTTAACCATCTCCAAAGAAGCACAAACCGTGGTCAACAGTGTCAGATAGGAACAGACGCCAAATATCGGAATAGATGCAGAGGCGAGATGGGTATAACAGATTATGTAGTATCAATTGCATCAATTATGTTTCACGAGGCGTTATGCATAGCAGTTTCAACTGGCACCGGGAGACCTGATTGGTCGTTGGTAGGAGCCATTAGCCAATGAGATGCTGCGTGTTTCTTAACCGAAGATTCGGGCGCTACGCGCCCTCACATACTTAAAGAAACTTTAAAAAAAGTTATCTGTAGCGTAGCCTCAAGAAGGTTAGGTATAGGTTAAACAAGAGGTTTTTTTTTTTAGTATGTGAGGGCGCGTTGCGCCCGAATCTCCGATTAAGAAACACGCAGCATTTCATTGGCTGATGTCTCTTACCAACAACCAATCAGGTCTCCCGGTGCCAGATGAAACTGCTATGCATAACGCCTCGTTTATGTTTCATTGTAGTAGAAGTTTACCCTCCTTACAGACGTCCTCCTTATAAAGGAGTATCATGACGAATATAAACAGAAGTGAAAGTACTAGCCTGAGAGCTAACATACTCAGTTTAAAGCAGAAAGCCGAACAAAAATGTGAAAAAGATGTATATGTTTGTAGACAAAGTGCAACAGAATGTAAATTAGAATCCCATTCTAATGTAATAAAAGTAATAATAATGGGCGGACGTAAACTACCCTGACAAACAAGAATAAAACAATTCATCCACCTTGCATATATTCTTGATGTATGAAGTAAACATCCATTGGAAATATTGGGGGGCAGACTGCAGAGTTACTTCAGGTGGATATTTTATCTTTCTTCAAATTTTATATGTTTTTCCTTTAAATGAAAATTGTATTTTTCCTAATCATTTTTTCAACCTTTTGAATGTATGACTCAAAGACGTTGAGTGCACCATACCAGTCTGCTTCCAAGAGCGGAGATCTGTGATAAAGGAAACCTTTGTGAAACATGTCAAGACGGTGTGGCTTTCAATTTTTCCCTTTCTATTTGTCAGTCGTTTCTTGTCTTGTAGTTTTGATAAAGTCAATATATTCAGAGTGTATTACTCACTTGTGGAACCTCGTCAGTTACATGTCCGTGAAATGGCCAGGCAACGAACATGACGTGGACATAGCCCCATTAGATCCCGTACCTGTACTCAACTTTTTAAATTCTTGGTGATGTATAAAATCGAAATCTACGTAAATCTCCGCAGTCAAGGTAATGCGTACTAAATCATATAGAGGAGACGTCATAGCATTTTGAACATAAGCGCTAAAATATTTCTTTGTGTAACGTTAATGTTAGACAATAACTGATTCTGTGATATGTGGGTAAGGCAAATTGAATCCTGTCTTTTCAATTATTCCCCCAATCAAAATTTCAAGTTTTTCTTTAATATATTTCTAACATTGATCCTCCCTCAAGTATTCTAGAAACTATTATTCACAATTATATGTTTATTTCAATAACAATAAAAATCATATTTCAGGTTCTCGTGTCTTTGATGTGGGACACTGCTCCAAAAACGCGGAAGACTCACAAAGTAGATTAGAAAGGCGATGGAAATCATTGCATTAACGAGACGTAATGTGTATCCATGGGAGCTGTGGCCTGTAATGGAATAAACAGTCATGATGATCTCTCCATTGGCAAAAGATTCCGGAATAGTCCTCTATTCGGATCTCTAGGAGGGGACTACTTCAGAGCAGACAAAGAGAACGTTCCACGATGGAAATCCCGACGTTTCAACATACTAGACAAGCTAGAAATTTTGAAAAGGGAAATCTACATCTACACCTTTATGGGATACTCTGCAAATCACATTTATGTGCCTGGCGGGTGGGAGTCAATAATGTCTTTGCATTCGAAGGAGAATGGTGGCTATTGGAGTTTCGTAAGTCGCCCACGCCGCAGCGATAAGCGCCGTTGTTGTAATGATTCCCATCCCAGATCCTGTATCATTTCCGTAACGCTGTCTCCTCTGCTTTCTGTTGGGCACTCTCGAGAACACAGCTTACGCTGCGAGACCACACACACTGGATGATCTCAGAGAGCAAACTGAGCAAGTCTTCGTTGGAAATAATAAATTTGGCGTGTCGCTCAACCGTAAGTCGTTGACGACGGTGTATTGCGGTGGACGGACACCAGTTTCACCACCTGAAGTCGGACCATGACGTACATAATACCACTAAAACTGTATTTCTAATCCCTTTCATTAAAGAGATGTTAGTTTCAGAGAGTGTATACATTATTTTGGGACATCCTATATATCACATACTATACTTTATTATGTAAAAGGTTGTCGAGAAAGTTAGAAGTAGGCATAACAAGAAAGTGGTCAATCTAATGGGAAAGGAAAATCAACAAATAAGAAACAATGATTCTGAACATGGTTTTTATGCTAAGGTTTTAAATCTCACTAACATTGTCTTTAAACAGGATGAGGAAAGACTGTTACAAAAAGGGTTAAAATATAACGTGAGCAAAAGGTTAGATAAAAGATCTATAAAAAACACTTTGGCACACATTAAGTTCGGGTTAGATACCAACAAAATTCCGAAGGTTGAAAAGAATAAAATAGCTGTAGCTGTTGATACGGTAATAACAAATGATTCAACAAAGAAAAGGAATCCGGTTAACCGTGAGATCAATCTGATTAAAGATGTAAATAAGAAATTAATAGAACGTGATTCATTCCTCACCAAAGCTGATAAAAGCAACACAATAATTGTAGTAAAAAAAGATATGTATATTGAAAAGACACTACAGTTCTTCCATGAAAATAATATCGTAGCTGTAGATAGGGTCCCACCAATGAAATACAAAGGAAGCTAAACGAAAAATTAAAATCGTACTCAAAAATATTATCTCCACGTGAGATACCAGTTCTGAAAATAATGAACCCAAGTGCTCCAAAACTAGTCACATAAGGAATTGAAACCGATTAGACCATTGGTTGATGGTGGAAGTGGACCTTTATGCAAGATAGCTAGTAAGTGTTTAAACATTTTGAAAAAACAATATGTTTTTGGAAAACAGTATTCCGTAACAAATAGTGCTCAGTTAGTAGACGCGATAAAAGACGTGTCTATAACAGATACAATGACATTTGTTTCACTTGATATCGTGAACCTATACACAAACATTCCAATTGAGCAAACCATTAATATTATTGCTGACAATTTGAAAATTCAAAATTAGGTGTCTAGTGAACCTATACACTAACATTCCAATTGAGCAAACCATTAATATTATTGCTGAAAATTTGAAAATTCAAAATTAGGTGTCTAGTGAACCTATACACTAACATTCCAATTGAGCAAACCATTAATATTATTGCTGACAATTTGAAAATTCAAAATTAGGTGTCTAGTACTGAAATTACGGAGTTCATTGATCTCTTAACCTTCTGTCTGAAGTTGAACTATTTCAAATTGAATGGGCAAACATATGTACAAAATGAGAGGCTCAGTATGGGAAGTCCCGTTTCAGGTTTCTTAGCCGATGTTTTTATCAACATTTTAGAGACTAGATTCTTCCATGATTTCCCCATTTTAGCTGAAAAAATTGTATATTATTTTATGTATGTTGACGACACACTCCTGTTGATAAGTGGCTACGAAACGTTTATAAATGAAATTATAAACAAATTCAGCACACTCCATAGCAAAATCACTTTCACAGTTGAAATTGTCACTGAAGCTTCCATCAACTTTTTAGATTTAATCATATCTGACGAAAACGGAAGGCACATGTTCGATATATATAGGAAAGCCACTTTACAGATATAATCATAGATTATACATCCCAACATCGAAACAGTCACAAAAAAGCCTTTTCCACGTTGGCTTTAATAGACTCTTCAAACTACCGTTGTCAGAGCAGAACCATCTTAAGGAATTAAAAACTATTCAAAGTATAGCAAAAAATAATAACTACCCTCTGCGATATGTGATGAACATTTGCGACAATGTCGCAAAAAAAAAAACATGAACAATGCAATAAAAATCAAGATAGGGTAGCAGTAAATCAGCAAAGTCAATATGTAACGTTGCCACATTATGGCGTAATGAGTACCAGAATTTCGGGCATTTTTAAGAAAAGGAACATAAATATCGCGTTTTCCATATACATGAAATTCGTCAACCTTTTGATCCACAACAATCAAAAATTTAATCAATATCAAGAATCGGGTTTTTATAGATTATCGTGCTCTGAATGCTGTCTACATCGGACAAATTGGAAAGAAGCTTGAAATCAGGTTCAGCGACATGTGGCGTTATACAGACGTGAAATTGCTGACAAGTCCAACTTCGCAGCTCACCTTATTAATTCCGGACATACCCCTCCTGACTTGACATCGCAGTTAAAGCTTTTGCACAGGGGAGATATCTCGATCTGCTTGAAGAAATGGAGATATTCTGCAACGGAAAGACACCAGGATGCACACTGCTCAACGAGCAGACAGCGAAGAAAAGCACCCATTTATGGGAGTTTTTTTTACATCAACCCGGCTGTGAAAGAATGGGCTCGTCCACACTGTGACTGGGTACGGCCAAAATTTTCTTTATATCTCCGCCGATGCACATAGTACACATGAGAACATTATTTTTACAAGCAATAGGCATATTTCACATGGAGCTCATGTTTGGTTTTAATAACACCAATCTGTAATGTCCACATGGTTGTAACTAGCTTTATTTGATTACATAGTTCTTCAAGTAAGTAGCATCCTATGCACCATGTGGCGCTAAAGCATGTGTTCTCCATGTCCTGGATATCAAGTTCTACATGATGAAAAGTCACAGTAGCTAATGTTAAGCGACTTATGAGAATCACCTATACCAAAGTTTTTTCAAATGTTTGTATAACTTATGGGACTCAACTACGGGGTCATCAGTCCCTATATACCAAAGTCACCTTTAAAATGTAAGCGCATATTGTAACATATAAAAGAAATGAAACCTGATAGTTTCTCTTTCTATGTAATCATGTTTGAACCTTCATGTATATTTCTATATTTTATGTTTAGACGTACTGTAATCATGTTTGAACCTTCATGTATATTTGTATATTTCTTGTTTATACGCACTGTAATAAGTCTCTCTCTCTCTCTCTCTCACACACACACACACACACACACACACACACACACACACGCATGCAATTGTGCTTCGTAATGATTTTAACCGTTATGCAAGTCTTAATTAAAAATATATTTTTTTAAAGAAATAATATTTTTTGTTTCTCTTGGGTCTGCAGCACTATAAATGTCATTTAAAGACATTATGCAATAAATCCTAAATGCTGCAATAATTAAAATTCAAAACAACATAAGTGATAGTCATCAGAAATATTGCAATAATTAAAATCAAAGCAATAAATAAATGACTGACAGCAATAAAACCATCAATGTATATGGATGTCAGGACCAACAGACATCACCTGACTATGGCGCTAAAAGCCGAAATAGGCCTATAGTGTAATAAAAGTAATTATATTTAAAGCAGCATTTAGGATTTATTTCCTAAGAAAGAATTTTATACGTGATACAATGTACCTTAAATTTTAGCAAATGATGCAGACAAATTTTGAGTTATTAGTATATGTTTTAATACCTACCCGCCTGAGGGCGCTGATAAATGCTAATTTCAATTTTATATTTTTATGATATATTGCTTAATCTGTGTATGTTATTAGTTAAACTCTAATTCACCTGGAATCACCATGTTTGTCTTCTTAAGCGTTTAATATGATTTAACTTTTTTTAATGTTACAATGTAATTGGTTTTAAACAAAGAGAGCGCCACGCATCAGCCGTCTACAGGCTAAGCTGCGCAAGCAGCTACCTCATTGTATACTAGTGATTTGTACCAGCAAGACCTTTTAAATGTATTTTATGATACGACGAAAAAATGTTTTAAGCAGAACACATAGGTCATCATGACTTGCAATTCTGATATGTAATTACATTATATAATTGTAACATTCTTGGTATATGTAATTTTATCTTGATTTCAATATCTTACTAAGGTACCTTGTTTTTAACAGCACGCACTGATGATATTCCATCATAGGGACGAATTCGATATGTTGTGAATTTTAATAAAATACACATCTCACATCGCCTACAAAGCTGAAACCATTTATTTCATTATAATTCTGTGGTGAGCTGGCATGAACTGCGTTCATAAGTTTTTATAAAGGTTTCATTCCGTATTTCATCCCCAGAGGAGGTGAATCAACATAAGTAATGAAACTCACATCTAGGGGCGCAAAACTACTATGGTCGTTAGCGCCCAAAATATATATCTATGCAATTGGCATTTCACGTCTTCATTAGAAATGAATAGATGTGAGTTTCATTACTTATGTTGATTCACCTCCTCTGGGGATGAAATACGGAATGAAACCTTTACAGAAACTTATGAACGCATTTTAAAGTCGAACCTGAGAAAATTTGTATTAATTCCAAAGGAGAAATTTAATTTTTTTTTACTGGAAACTGTTATGTACCGTAGAAAACACCACGTTACAGATCGTCTCCAGTGCTCTCCTGGTATATACAGCTTTCGCATACAAACTTCCTTCGCTTTATAATGCTGTTGAATTCTTTTTAAATACAGGTTTTGAAGCAGCAATATTACATCGTGGAAAAATATTGACAGAATCAGTGCGAAATTCCGTAAAAGTATTTAAATTATAAAAGTAAATGTTCTGAGAAAAAATAGAATGCGTAGTAACCAAAAATAATTTTCTTTTATTACATTTGACACAACTAAAAAGTGGTTCACGTGGCAATTATAGTTACAGAGTACATTTATATAAACTGAAAATAATTAACAAGGCTTAATATCAAAAAATATATAACGTGTAAAAATAATAAAATATTATCTACAATTTTTAATGATCGATGTACAGCCACCAAGAATTAAACACTTTGCATAAAATTCCAAACATTCGAAGATTGTCACAAAACCTGTAAAAGGTAAAACAAAAGTTAATATCACTGCAGATGTCGAAAATATGACAAGTACTAAACTATGTGGCATTTAAGATATCAGAGTATAAGCAAGAGGTTTCATTTGAAAACATCGTTGCCACATTTTCAAAATACTTATGTCGACATGTATATGTGATAATATGAAGAATTAGTTCAAAACATTTTATGGTTCACATATATATTTACGAAGATTTCAAGAAAAATTAATATTTGCTCATAAACGATTGTTTTGTGTGTTAAGTTTGTTAAGCTTATGGGACTTAACTGCGGTGTCATCAGTCCCTAAACTTACAAACTACTTGTAAACTAGCTTATACATAAGACGGCACAAACATCCATGCCCGAGGGTGGAATCGAACCCACGATAGCCGCGCGGGAGTAGCCGAGCGGTCTTGAGCGCCACGTTACGGATCGCGCGGCCTCCCGCATCGTAGGATCGAATCCTCCCTCGGGCATGAATGTGTGTGTGTTGTGTTTAGGTTACTTTAACTTAGTTTAAGTTGTTTGCAAGACTAGGGACTGATGACCAACGTAGTTTGCTCCCATAGAATTACAAACATCTGAACATTTTTGAACCCCCGACGGGGAACGGCCTCAGCATAGCGGCACTATACCTCAGCTTGTTTTGTGTTACTGAACATTCTATTTCCTTTCTTTCTTAAAATCTAATCCAAGGTGTGTTAGACTTGCACAGACACATATTAACATACAGAATCCACATATTATAACACTAAAAACAAACTGCACTGTAGAACTTAGTCCTTTAAATTATAGGCAGGTATATGTCGGACTCTGAGAGAAAGTTTCCCTTACACGAAGACTGTAGAAAATGATGAGGGTTGCTTTAATGCAAGCCGCAGATATACTTTACATGTATACTTCAAGCTCACTTTCTGGACTTATCGACTCTTCGTGTGGTATTCCCATCTAAAATGATTGACGATAACTGTAGAATAATACTAAATAATCAATACAACACTCACCAATCATTTTCTAAATCTGTTTCGAAATCCTTTAACATCTACACCTTTTTCAGTTTCAGATTATTTATTCTTCTAGTGATACCACTTTGAACAACATGTAAGCAATGGAATAGTTATAATAATAATTTCATGTGGCTCATTGGCCTGGTGCTAGTCTTTCAATTGGACGCCACTTCGGCGACCTGCGTGACCCTAGCCTACCCCAGTTATCCAATCGGGGAAAGAAAAGGGGACCTACAGCTTAACGTGGAATCCCAACCACGTGTCGTTTCTGGCGACTCCTCACATCATTGAGAGGTGAAGTATGGGTTAAAGTGTAGGCTGAAATCTTGCAAGCAATCGATGGATATAAACAGGCAGGATCCATAACTTTTGATTTTCGATAGGCGTTTGACATGGTTCTCAACTGGTGCGTGCTAACGGAGACGCGAGCAGCAGGATGAGTTCCCGAACATGTTGAGAAGCTCAAATATGTCTCCAGCAATGGAAATGTACGGGATGGTGTGGACGTTGATTGACTTTCTGCTAATACAATGAAAGTTAAACAAAATTCCAAACTGGTATGATAAATTGCATCTCGATTTAAATGTAGAAATAATGTGGGCCTAAGTTGATGCAGATGATTAGGAAAAACAATCCTGTAATATACGAATAGTATGCTTCTTGACGCAGTCCTGTTGACGAAATATCTAGGCGTAACTTTAAAAAGCGGAATGGAGTGGAATGGGCATGTAAGGGCGATTGTGGGAAAGGCGGTCGGTCATCTTGGGCTTAGCAGAATTCGGGGAAAATTTGGATGAAGGAGATCGCGTATAGAACACAAGTGGGATCCCTTGTGGAGTACTGATCAAGTATTTGCTATACACAAATCGCGTAACTAATGAGGAGGTACTAAACAGAATTGGGGAGAAAAGGAATTTCTGGCATACCTTGACTAAAAGAAGGGATAGATTGGTAGGACACATTCTTAGACATCAAGGAATTGTGAATTTAGCGTTGGAGGGAAGTGTATGGGGAAGAAATCGCAGGGGAAGACCAAGAGATGGATACAGTAAGCAGATTCAGACAGATGTAGGTTGTCGTTCTTATGTGGAGATGAAGAGGCTTGCTCAGGATAGGGTATTGTGGAGTGCTGCATCAAACCAGTCTCCGGACTGAAGACCACAACAACAACAACATACACAAAATGTTCAAATTTTCAAATGTTTGTAAATCTATCAGACCAAACTACGTGGGCATCAGTCCGTAGCTTACAAGCTACTTAAACCTAGGTAAACTAACCTAAGGACAAACACACACACCCATGCCCCAGGGAGGACTCGAACCTCCACGGCGAGCAACCGCGCGCTCCGCAGCGAGACGCTTTAGACCGCTCGGCAACTCCACCGCGGCTTTTTTATCCCCATCAGTCTGTTTAAAGACAACAGAAATTCACAGGCGGGCTGCTACGTTTGTTACTAGGAAGTCCGATCAACACGCGATTCTTACAGATATATACATATACATATCTACATCTATATACATACTCCGCAATTCACCGTAAGGTGCGTGGCGGAGGGTACACTGTACCACTATTAGGCATTTCCTTTCCTATTCCATTCCCAAATAGCACGAGGAAAAAAATGCCTATATGCCTCCGTACGAGCCCTAATTTCTCTAACCTTGTCTTTGTGATCACCACACAAAATGTAAGTAGGCGGCAGCAACATCGTACAACACTCAGCTTCAAATTTCGGGCCTCTAAATTTCCTCAACAGACATTCACGAAAAGAACGTCGTCTTTCCTCCAGCGATCCACAATTGAGTTGCCAGAGCATTTCCGTGACACTCGCGCATTGGTAGAACCTACCAGTAACAAACCTAGCTGCTCGCCTCTGAACCGCTTCCATCTCTTCCTCCCCTCAGGGGCTCAGCATTAATTTGCTGAGTACGGGCTTGGCGAACCCGGGGTCCTGAGCTGTGGGCTGTGTCGCGCCAACAGTCCGCTACACCGTAAGCTCTGTGCGTGCCTCAACGACCATCGTTCGGCGCGACGGTGGAACGTTGTACGTTTCAGAGCCCGAGGATCTTGGCTTAATCGCCCGGGTCGTGAGGACGGTACAAACCTCTATAAAAAAAACCCTCAATCTCAAGGTGTGCTACGTGCCGAGGAGATGCATGGCTGTTGAGGTTGAACAGCCGCTAGCGAGCAACCTCTGAGGAACCTGCCGCACCTCAGTTGTATAAGGCTTACCCAGGCAAGCGGGGCTCTGCCTGGGTGGACCTCTTTTCCCTAGCTGCTCGTGGGACGGAAATGAAACGAGCACTAACTAGCGTGGGCGGTCGCAAAAACGCCGTTTCTAAGCGAGGAAAGTCTGATTTTGATGCGACAGTATACGACCCTAAGACGTTCCCTTCCCTGGCTACGCCATGGGAAGAGCGCAAAACTTTACGGAGTTCAGATCCCTACACGCCGCGATATCTTGTCTTTCCCCGGACTGATGGAGACTCTTTCTTGTCCACCAAACCGCAGTTCTTCGTTGACCATCTCGAGGACAAGTACGGTGAGGTGGAGTCATTCTCAAAAATGAGAAGTGGGGCTGTTTTGATACAGACGGCTTCCCCAGCCCAGTCCAGGGCATTATTGGCCTGTGACAAGCTGGGTGATATACCTGTCAGTGTCACGCCCCACAAGACCTTCAATATGGTCCAAGGTCTAATTTACCATCGCGACTTATTGTCGCAGTCCGATGAGGAGTTACGGACCAACCTGGAACGCAGAGGAGTTCACGTTGTACGACGTATTTATAGGGGACCTAAGGATAATAGAGTTGCCACTGGTGCGTTCATCCTGGCCTTTGAGGGCGATACACTGCCCGAGAAGGTCAAGGTCATGATCTACTGGTGCGACGTCACACCGTATGTCCCGCCCCCTATGAGGTGCTTCAGGTGCTGGAAGTTTGGGCATATGTCCTCCCGGTGTACTTCCAGCCCTGCATGCAGGGAATGTGGACGTCCAGCTCATCCGGACACTCCCTGCACGCCACCTCCCGTCTGTGTGAACTGTAATCAGCTGCATCCGCCGTGCTCCCCGGACTGTAAAGTCTTACACAAAGAACGAAAAATAATGGAGATTAAGACCTTGGACCGACTGTCATACAATGAGGCGAGAAAGAAATACGAGCGGCTCCATCCGGTGAACATGACCACCTCTTATGCTGTAGTAACGTCGTCCCCGCGCACTACGGGTACGACATCTACCAAGGTATCGCTTCCTCCTGTGGGCCCTAGGGGCCACAAAACTACCACTGCCCCCTCGTTAGGTGGGGGCAATACTCCATCTGCTGCTGCAGCACCTGTTGTGGGGGCAACTTCCCCACAACCATCGGGGACACCAGTCCCCAACCCCCAGCCGGAGAAGCAACAACTTCCTCCGGCATCTCTCCCTCGGAAGGGGTCCTTCGGGACGCTCCCTTCTGGGAGTCCCAGGGTGCGCCAGTGGATCCCAGCCTTTGGCTGAAGGATCCGAAGCCTGCTGGTCGAAGGGCTTCTGGCTCTTCGACGGCCCCTGATGCCACTCCCGTGAAGTCCTCCCAGCCCTTAACACCACAGGGCCAGCGAGAGGGCAAAAAGAAAGTGAAGAAGAAGAAGAAGACTGACCCAAAGGAGGACTCCTCGGCGATTCGGAAGGAACGCTCCATCACATCTTCGGCCTCTGAAGATGAGGTGGAGATCCTCGCGTCGCCTGACGATCTCGCCATACTTGGGTCGCCAGAACCGATGGTTCTGGACCCTGCAGAGTCTGCGGAGTTGGCAGCAGGTGCCACTGCTGAATAACCATTCAACATCTTAACTTATGGATATTCAGCACGCTGCAAAAGACATCTTGCAGTGGAATTGCGGCGGTTTTTTCCGCCGTCTGGCTGAGCTGCGGCAATTACTCTGCCACTTCCCTGCTATCTGCCTCGCCTTGCAGGAAACATGGTTCCCCGTCGAGAGGACCCCAGCCTTCCGAGGCTACCGGGGCTATTTTAAGAACCGAAACTCCTACAACAGAGTCTCCGGCGGCGTATGTGTTTATGTTCACACTTCAGTACCCAGTGCTGCTGTGCCTCTGCAAACACCTCTAGAGGCAGTCGCTGTACGGCTCCGGTTATTACGAGATTTTACGATCTGCTCTGTCTACCTTCCACCAGATGAAGTCGTCTCTCCCGTAGACCTCGCTGCCTTGGTCGCCCAACTTCCCCCACCCTTTCTTCTTTTGGGGGATTTTAACGCCCACCACACTCTGTGGGGTGGCACACAGACCTCGGCCCGGGGTAGGGATGTTGAGTCTTTACTATCAGAGCAGAATCTTTGCCTTTTAAACACCGGTGCTCCTACTCACTTCAGTGCAGCGCATGGTACTTATTCTGCAATAGACTTGTCTGTCTGCAGCCCTAGCCTTCTTCCACATCTCACCTGGAGGGTCCACGACGACCTGTGTGGTAGCGACCATTTTCCTATCTTCCTGTCGCTCCCACAGCGTTTGCCTGCCGACCGCCTGCCTCGCTGGTCCCTCCGTAGGGCTGACTGGCCAGTCTATTCCGCAGCTGCTGTACTATCCTCTCACTTTCCAGCTGATGTTGATGCCGCCGTTGAGCGGTTCACAGCGGCCGTTGTTTCTGCAGCCGAAAACTCTGTCCCCACCACGTTCGGTTCGCTCTGTCGTACATCGGTGCCCTGGTGGTCACCGGAGATCGCTGAGGCCATCCGGGAACGTCGGCGAGCTCTACAGCGCCACCGACGCCACCCTTGTGTCGAACATCTCGTGGCCTTCAAGCGTCTCCGAGCACGAGCCCGGCGACTGATACAGGAAAGTAAGAGGGCTTCCTGGGAGAAGTACGTCGCCTCCATTGGTTCCTGCGCTTCTCCTTCCAAGGTGTGGTCGCAGGTTCGACGCCTCTTTGGGCACCGCCCACCGGCAGGAATTCCCTGTCTCAGCGTTCAGGGTACGCTCTGTACTGACCCCGTCGCCGTCGCTGAGCACCTGGCGGATCATTTTTGTCGCATCTCAGAGACTGCTGCTTATGGTGCAAACTTTCGCGCCCTTAAA
This sequence comes from Locusta migratoria, assembly GCA_026315105.1. Classification (NCBI taxonomy): domain Eukaryota; kingdom Metazoa; phylum Arthropoda; class Insecta; order Orthoptera; family Acrididae; genus Locusta; species Locusta migratoria. Next base: position 48,561,712 of record CM048753.1, on the reverse strand, counting down.
GGGCGAGCAGAGAGACATCTGCTTTCATTTCGAACGCGACGTCGGGAACCATACAACGTCCCGTTCACTGAGTGGGAGTTTGAAGGTGCCCTTGCTGCATGCCCCGATACCTCCCCTGGACCCGATCGCATTCACAGTCAGTTCCTCCGACACCTATCAGCGGATGCCAAGAGCCAACTTCTCGCCCTGCTTAATCGGATATGGCTGGAGGGTGTTTTTCCGTCCTCGTGGCGGGAAAGCATTATCATTCCGGTGATTAAGCCTGGGGCAGATCCGCAGGTGGCTGATAGTTACCGTCCGATCAGCCTCACCAACGTTCCATGCAAGCTTCTCGAACGCTTGGTGAGTCGGAGGCTCATGTGGATCCTCGAGGACCGGGGACTTTTGGTGCCACAACAAGGTGGGTTCCGTCAAGGTCGCTCCGCTGTTGACAATCTTGTGTCACTGGAGTCGGCCATCCGTACAGCATTTAGTCGCCGCGAACACCTGGTTGCCGTATTTTTCGACCTGCGGAAAGCATACGACACTACCTGGCGCTACCATATCCTGTCTACGCTGTATGACTGGGGTTTACGGGGTCCACTTACCATATTCATTCAGCATTTCCTGGCGTTGCGTTCTTTTAGAGTTCGTGTTGGTTCCTGTTTTAGCTCACCGCATTGTCAAGAGAACGGAGTCCCGCAGGGTTCCGTTCTCAGTGTCCCTTTATTTTTAGTCGCCATCAACGGCCTTGCGGCGGCCGTGGGGTCATCGGTATCCACTTCCTTGTATGCCGATGACTTCTGCATGTATTTTAGCTCCACCAGCATCAGAGTTGCTGAACGTCGGTTGCAACTGGCCATTCGAAAAGCGCAGTCGTGGGCGTTTGCCCACGGTTTTCAGTTCTCTGCGTCGAAGACCCGTGTAATGCATTTCTGCCGACGTCGGGCAGTACACCCAGAACCCGAACTCTATTTAGCTGGAGACCTGCTACATGTCGTAGAAACACACACGTTTCTAGGCATGCTGTTCGACAACCGTCTCACCTGGGTGCAACACCTTCGCCAGCTGAAACGAAAGTGCTGGCGACACCTCAACATCCTGCGTTGTCTCAGCCACACTGTTTGGGGAGCCTCACGCCCAACGCTCCTACACCTTTACAAGGCCCTCATTCAGTCACGCCTAGACTGTGGCTGCATAGTCTACGATTCGGCTGCGCCATCGGCACTGCAGGCGTTGGACCCAATTTTACACTGTGGTGTCCGTTTAGCTACGGGGGCTTTTCGCACGAGCCCGGTGACAAGCCTCCTTGTCGAAGCTGGAGTCCTCCCGCTGCGGTTCCGTAGGCAACACCTGCTGGCATCCTATGTTGCTCGTGTTCAGGCCTCACCCTTCCACCCGAACCGCCGGCTCCTTTTTCCAGACGCTGCACTACCTATCCCTCCACGACGGCCAAGGTCGGGATACCCGATCTCGGTCCGTGTTCGTCTCCTTCTTTCGTCTCTTACATCCTATCCACTTCCAACCACTTTCCACTATTCCTTTCACACCCCTCCTTGGTCCATTCCTCGTTTGCAGCTCCGTCTGGACCTGTCCCATGTGTCGAAGGCCTCTGTTTCTCCCGTACATCTCCGTCACCAGTTTCTGCAACTGCTCGAGCCGTTCCGTGCCGCAGACGCCATTTACACAGATGGTTCCGTAGTAGATGGCCGTGTTGGGTATGCGTTTCTACATCACAACCACGTAGAACAGCATTCTCTGCCCTGTGAGAGTAGCATCTTCTCTGCCGAGCTGGTCGCTATTCTCAGAGCTCTCCAACATCTCAAAGCCTGCCCCAGGGGGTCATTCGTCATCTGTACTGACTCCCTGAGTGGCTTACAAGCGATCGACCAGTGTTTCTCTCGGCACCCAATAGTGCGGTCGATCCAGGACACTGTTCACTCCCTATGCCAATCAGGCCGTTCTGTGGTCTTTGTGTGGACCCCAGGTCATGTTGGCATACCAGGGAATGAGCATGTAGATCAATTGGCCAAGCAGGCCACTATGGGACCACCTCTCACAATTGGTGTCACGGAACAGGATGTTAAACTGGTGTTGCACCGGAGGGTGCGCGAGGCTTGGAGCACCGAGTGGGTTACGGCGACTGCACCGAATAAGCTTCGGGCAGTGAAGCTCTCCACAGCTTTGTGGAAATCTTCACTGCGGCCGACCCGCCGAGAGTCAGTTGTCCTCTGTCGCCTCCGGATTGGACATACATGGCTCACCCACGGGTATCTTCTTCGGCGTGAGGCTCCACCCGTGTGTCGATGTGGCACTGTATTGACAGTGGCCCATCTTTTGATGGCCTGTCCACTTTTAGCCGACCTGCGGCACTATTTTACTCTTCCAGACGCACTACCTTTAGTTTTAGGAGACGACGCCTCTATGGCTACCAAAGTTTTACGTTTTATCCGCGCTGCTGGTTTTTATGACTCGATCTAACGGTAGGTGCTGTGGCCTGACATCTTAGGCCCTCACCAATCCCGTTTTTTTTTTTTACCTTTTCCGCCCTTAGGGGTTCTTCGTGTATGCAGTATGGCTGGCTCATCCTGTTTTTTCTTTGTGATCAGCCAGCCAAGGTACTCTGCTATCCAGTTTTATTCCTGACATTCTTTTACCATTTCTGTGTGTCTTCGTTTTAAGTTATCAGAGGTTTGTCCATTGTCAACCTGTCCCTTATGTGCGTGATCCTTTTTAGAGCTTTGTTTAATTTTTGTCGTTCTTGGCAGTGGACTCTGAGCTAGTAACAGGGGACTGATGACCTAGATGTTTAGTCCCCTCAATACCCAACAACAACAACATCTCTTCCTTTAAACTGATCTGCTGCGGGTCCCAAACACTTGAGCAATACTCAAGACGTGGTCGTACAAGCTTTTTATACGCGGTCTCCTTTACAGGTGAAATACATCTTCCCAAACTTCACCCAATAAACCGAAGTCGGCTGTCCGCCTCACTCACAACTGCCCTTACATGTTCCTTCCATTTCATATCGCTCTGCAATATTACGCCTAGATATTTGAACGACGCACATCATCAAGAAGCTCACTACTAATGCTGTATTCGAACATTACGGGATTGATTTTCCTACTCATGCGCATCACCTTACATTTTTCTACATTGAGGGCCAGCTGCCATTCTTCGCAACAACTAGAAATTTTGTCTAAGTCGTCATGTATGCTATTACAGTCAGTTACAGACGACACCTTCCCATACACCACAGAATCATTAGCAAACAGCCGCAAATTACAAGTTATGCAATGGAAAGATTTGGAGTGATGGTGACATTCTTCTGCATTAGTACCGCTAGAGAAGTTTGAAGCTAACTGCAGAATGATTCTACTTGGTCAAGCTTATATTTCGCCTAAGGATCACAAATATTAGAGAAAATAGGGTTAGTATGGTGACAATAGACGTACGTGTTTTGTTCGCTCTATTGGAGACTTCAACAGATGTCTAGCAGTGGTACAAGGTGCCCACATTATGCTTTTGGAGTATTGAAGTAGCTTCAGATGTAGAATTTGTCGTTTTCTTTGTTGCTTGTACATGCACCGGATTGAATAACAGCAATCGTCAGCCGAAACTGTTTCTCAGTCCCATATTTTTCATGCAACTCAATCCTTATATCTCCGGATGGTTTATGTAAACGTTAATTATAATCTTTATTTCTATGCATTTCCCTCCCACTACCTTCAGTACATTAAAGAGTGTATCACACTGAACAGAGTTCAGTTATAAACGTAGGTTTACCTTTTCTTTGGCCGCACGGGAGTGGCAGTGAAAGCTAAGGCTCCCCATCGGAGTATCGAGTCCTCCCTCGGGCACGTGTGTGTCTGTTGTCTCTAGCATACATTCGTTTAAGTAGTTTGCAGCTCTAGGGACTGATGATGAGTGTATTTTGGACCCACACCTTTACAAATACCTTTCCTTTATCTTTCTTCGAAGGTAAGTCAAAAATTATTCAAATGTTTGTAAAAGCAATGCGACCAGACGGCAGTGGTCATCAGCCCCTAGACTTACAAAGTACTTAAACTAAGCTAAACTAGCCTAAGAACAACATATACACCTGTGGCCGAGGGAGGACTCGGACCTCCGACGGGAAGCAGACGGGCAATTTCTTTAGTAAATGTTTCATGTTTGCAACTAAAAGCTTATACAACAAACATATAGGTATTATTCATACTTATTAACTCTTTCGTTCTTCGCAATTCTAGAAGCGATTAATTATTCTAGGAGCCAGAGACTATTTAACTTGTTTCATACATCTTGCACATCAGCTGGAAAAGTTTTGTTATTGCTGGCTCTTCCAGTGGTCTAAGGTCATTCTTTGTATTTTTTTGTTAAATGAGCTGTTAAATTTCTGTCACAGTATCATTTCTTCTATTTCATCTCTATCTACATATTCTTCCCTTGTTATATTATTACCTTCAAGTTCATTTTCCTTCTACAGTCCCTCTACACCTTCCAGTTTTCCTTAGTTCATTATCATAAAGCTGTTTTTATTATAAAGCTGTTTCTTGTATAAAAAAAGACATGTTCCACATCCACGAGGATCTCCTCAACACGGATCTATATCAATTGTGACACTTTTATATTTTCTTCTTTTATTAATTAAATTAATTATATCGAGTTATCCGGAAGATTTATACTAGGCCATGTATGTTTATCTATTTGGTCCTTGTCTGTCTTCATTATTCCATCTGTTAACGTTACTAATTCGCCTTGTACTACCCTACTTTCAGTCATTTAATGCCGAATGCTAATTCTCAGAACAATACAAGCAGAGGTTGCTTCTACATCTACATATACACATATATTCCGCAATCCACCGTACAGTGTGTAGCAGAGGATACACTGTACCACCACTACGCATTTCCTTTCCTCTTCCATACCCAAATAGAACGAGGGAAGAAAGAATGCCTGTTTGCCTCTGTACAAATTTCTCTTATCTTGTCTTTCTGATCTTCACGAGATCATCGTTCTACACTCAGCTTCAAATTCCGGCCCTCTAAATTTCCTCAACAGAATTTCTCCAAGTGATTCCCATTTGAAATAGCGGAGCATTTCTGTGACACTCGCGCATTGGTCGAACCTAACAGTAAAGAACTTAGCTGCTCGCCTCTGAACTGCTTCTATGTCTTCCTTTAAACTGATCTGCTGCGGGTCCCAAACACTTGAGCAATACTCAAGACGTGGTCCTACAATCGTTTTATACGCGGTCTTCTTTACAGATGAAGTACATCTTCGCAAAATTCACCCAATAAACCGAAGTCGGCTGTCCGTCTTACATGTTCGACCCATTTCATATCGCTCTGCAATGTTACGTCTACATATTTCAACGACGCTATTGCATTAAGAACTCACTACTAATGCTGTATTCGAACATTATGGGATTGTTTTTCCTACTCATGCCCATCACCTTACATTTTTCTACATTGAGAGAAATTTTGTTTAGGTCATCCTGTATGCTATTACAGTCAGTTAAAGACGACACCCTCCCATACACCACAGCATCATCAGCAAACAGCCGCAATTTACAAGTTACTCTGTCCATCAGGTCATTTATCTAGATAGAAAATATTAGCGGTCCTATCACACTCCCCTGCGGCACATCTGACGATACACTCGTCTCTGATGAAAACTCGCCTTCAATTTAACGAGGTCTCAGTATTTTACTAAGCTTTTGCAGTTTCTTTGGTTTTAATGTACAGATGTTTCGAAGAAATCCTCTGTGAGATTGAGCATTATCGTTCATCAATACAGGGTCTGGGGCCACAGAACCTGATAGGAAGGCTGGCACATTGATAGACCGTCTAGTTGGGATTCTGAGTCCATTAGAGACCATTCCTTCTGTGTAGTTTCTGAAAATGCACACAGCAGGTTAATGAGAACGAAGGCTATTCCGTCGAACTAGTCTGTGTACTGTTCTGCCGATTGCTGAGCACCACTATGGCGGAACGGACGCGCCCCCACAACCAAATAAGGGGCCTCTCTTTCTGACGTCACAGCCTGTCGGTCCCGCCCTGGTCTTCGGGATTCAGCTTAGTCTCTACAGACTGTCGCCAGATCCAAGAAACGACAAAACGATTCACTTCATGGTCTCGGTCCAAATCGGTCTGAGAATGCCCTCTTTCCATTCTCCCCGTAGCCCTCCACTACAGAGAGCTTGGTAGGCGTCTCCTCTGCGCGACACTGCGCCGTCAAGAGTGTCTACATATTGTGCCTGTGCGTGCACAGTGCAGGCAGCGCCAGCCAGAAATCAAGTACTTCCTGCCTGCCTCCATATGAATAACACAGCCGGGAGTAGATAAGACTTTATTTTCGAGCGGCGCAGTCCAAGTAAATTATTATAAGGCACTCTGCACGGCGCACTGAAGTCTCCAAAAACACAAAATGAGATAAGCACACCACTTAATAGATCTCCTTAAGAGCATCCTAAATATACCTATAACCATACACCTAAAAGCAATACAAACACCTTAAATTAACAAAACAATACTCAACATAGCAATTATAAATGAAATCCTCCTCAAATATAAACTAAAAGTAATTAACATTAACATACAATATACCTAAAGACTCTACATGATTGTAAAGCGGGGGGGGGGGAGCCACACCTGTATGTGTGTGGGGGGGGGGGGGGTTGTCCCCACTTCTGCTCTTTATATATATGACATCCAAGGAGCACTTTATGCATTGCATATACAGGGTGTTTCACTAAGTGTGTTTGCCTCTGTAACTTATAAAATAATAGGTGACGGGAAGTTTTAATGCGGTAGGTCAACACAAGAAATGTTACACTTTCTGCCCAAGGAAGTCCTTTCTGAAGGCATTTGTGTGGAGTGTTGCCTTGTATGGGAGTGAAACATGGATGATAAACAGAACGTACAGGAAGAGGATAGAGATTAGAGGCTTTTGAAATGTGGTGCTACAGAAGAATGCTGAAGATTAGGTGGGTGGATTGCGTTACTAATAAGGAGGTACTGAACAGAATTGGGGAGAAAAGGAATTTTTGGCATACCTTGACTAAAAGAAGGGATCGATTGGTAGTACACATTCTTAGAGATCAAGAAATTGTGAATTTAGCGTTGGAGGGAAGTGTGTGAGGTAAAAACCGCAGAGGAAGACCAAGAGATGGATACTGTAAGCAGATTCAGACAGATGTAGGTTGCTGTTCTTATGTGGAGTTGAAGAGGCTTGCTCAGGATAGGGTATTGTGGAGAGCTGCATCAAACCAGTCTCCGGACTGAAGACAACAACAAAAACAATGGTCAATGAATCTTGAATATACAGCCTTTTCTATAACTTTGAGAAGATCTGTTGGCATACATATACAGGGTGTTTCACTAAGTATGTTATAACTTATAAAATAATAGGTGACGGGAAATTTTAATGCGGTAGGTCAACACAGGAAATGTTACACTTTCTGCGGAGCTATGAACATAATTTATTGTATCATTTTGCAAAGAGTTACATCACAAAAATATAATTTTTTAAATGGAACAATAGATTTTTCTATTGTGCATTGGATTCGTTGAAACCAGCTGCGTCCAAATCAATTTAAACTACATTCCTATCACTGTTAGTTTGGGAGCTACAACCCTTCAAAGTTCCGGGGGCGGAGGCTACAACAGCGTAGATGATAGGCTGGTGGTCATGAGACAGTGGGCCGTGCCGTAGCTGACTGGCCGAGTGGCTATCCCCTGGGGCACGGCCCACTGTCTCATGACCACCAGCCAGTCAGATACGCTGTCGTAGCCTCCGCCTCCTAAACTTTGAAGGGTTGTAGCTCCCAAACTAACAGTGATAGGAATGTAGTTTAAATTGATTTGGACGCAGCTGGTTTCAACGAATCCAATGCGTGATAGAAACAACTATTGTTCCATTTAAAAAATTATATCTTTGTGTTGTAACTCTTTGAAAAATGATACAATAAACTATGTTCATAGCTCCGCAGAAAGTATAACATTTCGTGTGTTGACCTACCGCATTAAAATTTCCCGTCACCTATTATTTTATAAGTTACAGAGGCAAACACACTTAGTGAAACACCCTGTATATCTTCGATATGTTATCTGTGATATGAATAGTACACTACTCTAACCTAACTGTCGTTACAGGAGGTGAGCCTTGCGGCGCGGGCTTCCTAAATTTTATTAGGAGGCCGCTGCTTTACAATCATGTAGGGCCTTTAGGTAAGTTGTATGTTAATATTAATTACTTTTAGTTTATATTCGAGGAGGATTTCATTTATAATTGCTGCGTTGAGAATTGTTTTGTTAATTTAAGGTGTTTCTATTCCTTTAAGGTGTATGGTTATAGGTATATTAAGGATGCGCTTAAGGAGATCTATTAAGTGGTGTGCCGGTGGGTGCACTGATGTCATTGCCGCAGTGGCTGTATGCTGATCGGATTGCCAAGTCTATTGAACGCACATGGAAATGTGTTTACAGTTTGTATGATTATAAAATGAACTCGACAAAGAACAGGGCAATAGCGGTTTGCTACTTAATATTGTACAGCATAGTATTACAACATTAATATAGTGTTTCAGTCACAATGGAACTCACCGTCGGAAATTCAGTGGAGATAAAGCAACTCGACTGTCCTCGAAAGGAACAGCCACAGTGGAAAATACAGCAGCACCTGGAAGAAAATTAGTTGTGAGGAAAGAGCACATTTTATAAGTCATACGTCTTATTAATGTTACCTACATCTGGGTATACTCGTTGAAGTTCTGAATTTGAGAGTTATGAGGCTCAGAGCTTTCCAAACTGGGTGTCGCGACACTAACAAATTTAGACTCTAAACGCCGCGGTGGAGTAGCCGAGTGGTCTAAGGCGCCTCGCAGCGTAGCGCTCGGTTGCTCGCCGTGGAGGTTCGGGTCCTCCCTGTGTGTCTTGTCCTTAGGTTAGTTTACCTTAGTTTAAGTAGTTTGTAAGCTACGGACTGATGACCACGCAGTTTGATCCGATACATTTACAAACATTTGAACATTTAGACTCTAAACAAAACAAAAAACTTGTTATAAAATAACACAAAATATCCTTCTCTTCATACTACCCTGAAGACTCGCCTGCAGCTAATCATTCTTCTCTTCATTCAGTGCACCACAGATCACGTTTTAAAAGAATGATCGGTGCACATTAATTGCGTGCTCAGCTGCTAGGCGGCAGCAGCAGCAGTAGACACCCAGGGTTCGTCCAAGCAGCTGCCAGTAGCCAGATTCCAGCAATCTACGCATGCGCAGAGCTGCTGTGTTACTCGATAAGCTATTCCCATGTGCAGTTTGCTGGAACTGACAGCTGCTTGAACGAACCTTCACTGTAGTCTGCTTTCCTTCTCAAAAAGCTGCACCTGAGCGTTTCTTAATGGGTTTATCAAATCCACGTCACCCTCGGTAGCGTTTCTTGCAATTAAATGCCAATCAATGACACAGTGGCTGTAAACGCTGTCACTGATTGTAAAAGCAATCACAATTGTCGAGTCACTAAAGCTATTCAGTAGCGATGTTTAGTATGGAGTATGGCCAGGTGATTAATGGAGAGTAGTATTTTAAATGCAGTGATCGTTGGTTCAAAAAAGTTCAAATGTTTGTTAAGCTTATGGGACTTAACTACGGGGTCATCAGTCCCTAAACTTACAAACTACTTATGAACTACTGACGAACTAGGACGGCACAAATATCCATGCCCTAGGGGGGATTCGAACCCCCGACCGTAGTGGCCGTGCTGACCGAGACTGAAGCGCCTCAGTTACCTCGGCCACCGCGGCCGGCTGTTGTACATGTTCGTAGTTCCTAACGTTTCCTTTTCTTGCGATGAGTGTACGTAATTGCTGCGGTCAGGATCAACATTTAAACATGTCAATGCGTACGAGGATTTCAGTTTCGTTTACAGACTAAATTTAGCCGATACTTTGTTTCCGCCCCCCCCCCCCCCCCCACCGCTAAAACCATCTAAACTCTACCGTATGTATTTGTATTAGTGAAAGGGCGTCGCGCAATTTCGCAAAACTGTAAGCTATAAAAGGATGTCGCCATGATGGAAAGTTTGGAAAGCACTGAGTTAGCTACTAAGTAAGCAGATCTACGATGTATGAAAATCTAGGTAGCCATGGGAATTTTTATAAGGGTTGTTCGCTGATTAGCTTTGTTTCAGTCTGGATGCTGTAGAAGAAATGAAAACCTAAACCTGTATATCATTAATTTCTAATTGTTTACTCAAATAATAATAGTTTTTGCTCCAATAAACAGTAAACTTCTTCAACAGCAAGAGTAAGAGTAGTTACACATTTATAGTTTTTCTATACAGTGACATTGTAAACATTACGTAAGCAGCAAACTTTCTATTCCTGAGGAATCAATAGGAAATAACTTCAGTACTGTAAAATGAGCTTCGGCAACATTAAATTACCTGCGGACAAGTCTGTACACAGAAAGTTAATTTACTTAGTGTGACTTTAAATGCAACACACACACACACACACACACACACACACACACACACACACACACACAAGCACATTCATATAACCACACAGGCACAATTCACGCAGACGTAACTAGCATCTCCGGCTATCGTGTCACGAACTAAGACTCGTGACTCACGAAAGCTGTGGGCAAAACCTAAGCTGTGGAAGTATGATTCTCTTTTGAATGTGCTTGTCTAAGGCTCACAAAGGGACCAGCAGAAGTGTAAATAACGGATTTTAATGGGTCTCGGATATGTTGTAGAGGGACATACCTAGAGTACGAGGCTAACTGCTTGTTAAGTGACGGGCTTTGGTTTTCGAGAAAATTGGTTTTGAAGTTCACTGCGCGATGTAAGACCCACTAACTCTAACCCTTATAAACAACAACAACTCTCCGTGTTTTTGCTTTAAGTCAGAGTAGCTCGACATTATTTTACAGAATGTCAACAAACAGTGTACGTTGTGAGAAATTAGTAAGAAATATTGAGTTTTGCCGCAGTAATTTAATCTTCACGTTATTATTACAAAATCTTACTCACTATTGCTTGATATGCCACAACAGAAATGCGAATGATATTCGTCGTAAAACCACACTCATTACTTTTGCATCAATTCAGTGAACCTGCTTTTTCGAAGATGATCAAATCAACATGGTTCGCATCAAAGTTAACGGATGAAGAACTCTTTCTCAATGTAAAAAAAAAAAAAAAAACAAAAAACAAAAAACAAAAAAAAAACAAAAAAAACGGATAGCCTCATAACTCTAGATATGTCCCTCTACAACATATCCGAGACCCATCAAAATCGATTATTTACACTTCTGATGGTAATCGTATTTTACCCTGAGCTGCAACCTATCCACATTATATTAACATAAATTAAAAACAATTGCCACAGAAACATCATTAGTTGATAAAGGCTCCATAGGTTGGCTGGGTATATCACACAGTGTGCTGTGTTAATATGTTCGTAAGCTTCACATCCGAATTTTTTGATTCTTCAGAGAGCCATATCTCGAGTTCTATTGATCACAGGCTTAAAGTGTTCTTGATAGCTTTTGGCCTGGTGATCATTTTTTATACAAATTAGAAGAATGGGAGTACTGTAACTGACCTACAGCACATTGTAAAAATTTTAAATATTTCACGCAGCCAATAGCCCAGTCAAATTGAGCAAATCTTTTATGTTTTTGCATAGTCCATGTGGTCTATGATGCGCTTTCTACGGCTTACAAAAGCACCATTTATTTATAGGCACTTCCTGAAAAAATTACGAAAAACTATTATTTTTTGGTACCAAAACCACGAATTGTGCTGATGGCCATTTCAATACTATGTATTCATTCCAAATCGTAGAAATGTTTATCGTTACATTTTTAAGTTGATCTCCTCAAAACAATTTTTAAATTCAATTTTTTAATAACAGTGGATACAGGTTACCTTGTTCTTAAGGTAGAGGTTACAGATATGAAAGTGGCAAGAATGATTGCAGGTGCTAATAGATGGGAACAATTGCAGGAGGGTGTCCATAATGAGGAAATCTAAGAAAAACTAGGAATGAACACCATAGATGAAGCAGTTAGAGGGAATAGACTGAGATGGTGGGGTCATGTTACACGCATGGGAGAAGCAAGGTTACCTAAGAGACTCATGAGCTCGGCAGCGGAAGGTAAGAGGAGTCGAGGTAGACCAAGAAGAAAGTACTTAGATTCGGTGCAGAATGTTTTGAAGTAAAAGGCATAACATCAGACGTGGCATCAATGTTAGCATTGAATAGGGGATCATGGGGGAATTTTATTAGAGGTACTATGCTCCAGACTGAACGCTGAAAAGCATAATCAGTCTCCAATGATGATGATGATTTTTAAATTCTTTTCGGTATCTATATCCGTTACCGAGATCCTCTAGCGGTATCGGTATAGCCTACCATCATCACAGGAGGTGAGGTATCATTCTACAACTGGTACTCCAAAATGCGTATCTGCTGAATATGGAAAACATAAAATATAAAATGTCGCTAATTATGATGATTATTTCAGTAAACTTCAGTGAAATGACTAATGTATGGTAACTCCTGCATTTGAAGTAAAGCATCAATACAGCCTGTGTCACAGCACAATCAAATACACGAGAACACATCAGTATTGGGAAAGTACACAAGTCGCAACAACTAAAACATCGCAAGAAGCTGAAATATACATACATAAACTTCTTTTGATATTATAGTTCGATCTGTGTAGTATTTATGAATAAAACTGAACTGTTACGACCTGTGTACTATTTATCACTGGGTCTGTGTCTTCTTCTACTCGCTATTGTTGCGACCAAGCTAATACAGGTGCTTGATATCAAGAGGAAGAGTGTGAGTTTTGCCACAATTCATTTACATAAATCCACTACAGCTTAATGGAAACATGAAAATTTGCCACTATTTATACTCGATGTTGGCGTATTTCGCACCGCCCCACTTCTTACCAACTGTTCTAGATTAATATCTCCTGTTATGATAGTAGCCAGAATAGAAACAAGTAGTTAATCCCTGTCATATCAGTAAATAATCAATTAAAACTTGCACACCTATTCGCAGAAAAATTATTTACTTACCAATTATAATTTGGGTTTTTTCACTCTTTGTAACTCATCTAATAGTACCACGATACATTTAACACTATTTTATTTCTAACATCTAGCATGTCCAATCTATACAGCATGTGAAATCTATGAGCTAATACATCTAAAGAAATTAAGACTGATGACTAAAACAAATGTATTTTTGGGTCTACTTTTGTCTGATATTTTCACACTCTGTACATAAATTGCTGAAATTGGAAAAAACTAAGTGTCCTATCTTACCTTATACATTGAAATTTTCACGGAGGAACGTTGGACACCATCAGCGCTCGATGGTAAATCTATAATATTGTTGAGAATCCAGCTCCTGCAGAAGAAAACTGTTTTCACTATATGTACATAACTAAAAATTGTGTAAATGACTACTTATTAATGTATAATGCTCTACTTCAATATGCTTATGACTGCTTTTCTTTCGTTCTTGAGTTAATGATTCTCTAGGACTCATAAGACCGAAGAAAACAAAATTATTGGAATTTTCAATAATAGATAATATACACTCATGAAATTATCACAGTGTTTTTTACTTTTTTCATACACTCTTTATCTATGAGTCTCTATCACAATAAATGTTTCTGCATGACCAGTTTTTATTACAGGAAAAAACTGCCAAAATATGAACTGTGATGGGGTGAAATATTAACAGCACTAAACAAACATAATTATAATTCTCTTACATTTTCAAATCTCAGTAATAGAGGGAGATATCTCTCCTTGAAAATCCTCCTAGCCTTACTGTTCTTCTTTTCGACCGAGCGAGGTGGCACAGTGGTAACACACTGGATTCGCATTCGGAAGGATGGTGGTTCAAATCCACCTCCGGCCATCCAGATTTAGGTTTTCCGTGATTTCCCTAAATCACTCCAGGTTAATGCCGGGATGGTTCCTTTGAAAGGGCACGGCCGATTTCCTTCGAGATCCTTACCCAAATACTCCGAGCGTAAGCTCCGTCTGTCGACGGGACGTTAAACTCCAAGCTTCCTTCCTTTTAATTTTCGCTTAAATAATAATAATAATTTCGTGTGGCTCATTACCCAAATGCAAAGCTTTCAAGTGGACACCACTTCGACGACTTGCCTGTTCCTAGCCTACCCCAGTTATCCAACTGGGGAAAGGGGACCTACAGCTTGACATGGAATACGAACCATGTGTCGTTTCTCGCGACTTCTCATGTTGTTGAGAGGTGAAGTATGGGTAAAAACGCAGGGTGAAAAAAATTGGAGGTACTACCAGATATTGCACCTGCGATCCTTGAGTTTCCAGCCGACCGCTTTAGCCCAAGGCCACCGGGCCCAACATCGCCTAAATGAATTGTTATGAAGTGAGTTTCACTTTAACATAGCTACGATTGACTTACCAGTGTATTCCTCTAAAGTTGAGACTGAGATGCATGAGTGTTTAAAGTGGTGGCGCAAATTAGTTTTGCAGGTCTTGTGTCACTCTCTCTGCTGTCTACCTTAGTGAAGCTATGCTGCTGTACACGTAAATGTGGCATGATGGCCTTACCGGAAGGCGGCGGTGGCGACATATACGTTGGTCGTCCTGGTGGGGAAGCAGTCGGTCTCCTCGTCGGGCTCCACCCCCATGTCGACCGCCCACAGCTGGTCACTGCCGGCTGTCCGGCAAACCGCAGGACTTTATAATCATAAGGTTTGAACGCCTATACCTCCTTACCGAGCGAGGTGGTGCAGTGGAAACACATTGGACTCGCATTCGGGAGGACGGTGGTTGAAATCCAACTCCGGCCATCCATTTTTAGGTTTTCCGTGATATCCCTAAATCACTCCAGGCAAATACCGGGATGATTCATTTGATAGGGCACGGCCGATTTCCTTCCGATTTCCTTACCCAACACTCCAAGCGTATGCTCCGTCTCTAATGACCACGCTGTCGACGGGACGTTAAACTCCAAGCTTCCCTCCTTCCTTCCTATACCTACTTGTATAAAATGGCATGCTCCCCAGTGGTGCTGCTCGTTCGACTGCTCGACTGCAACTGATGCCGTATCTGCTATAAGAAGGCTGTTGCACACTACTTATCAGCCTTGTGTTACCGCAACCAGAAATGGTACTCAGCATCTGGCCCCTAGTAAAACAAAGCCACCTTTGCCGCCATTTTCTCTGGCAGCCATATTGCCAGAGAGCATGTCAGAATGATATTCCACTCACCCAAGTATGCAATGCTGCCAACTGAAATCACAATCGATTGTCAAGGGTACACAATTTAAATTCAAACTGTACTAACAAACTCCTGTGGTAAGCTATATTTGACTCTATGCTTTGTTTAATGCTTGTTTTCTTTTTTATATATCTACATCTACATGGGATACTTTGCAAATCACGTTTTAGTGCCTGGCAGAGGGTTCATCGAACCACCGTTACACTGTTTATCTCTCATTCCATTCTGGAATAGCGCGCGGTAAGAAAGAACAACTGATTCTCTTCGTTCGAGGTCTGAATTCTCGTATTTTATTCTGATGATTATTTCTACCTATGTACGTGAGAGTCAACAATATATTTTTGCTTTCGGAGGAGAATGTTGGCGATTGGAGTTTCGTAAGTAGCCCACGCTGCAGCGATAAGCGCCGTTGTTGTAATGATTCCCAGCCCAGATCCTGTATCATTTCCGTAACGCTGTCTCCCGTGAATCGTGACAATACACAACGAGTTGCCCTTCTTTGGTCTCTTTCGATGTCCTCCAACAAACCCACCCGAAAAGGATCCCATACTGGGCAGCAAAACTTCAAATATGGACGGACAAGCATAGTGTATGCAGTTTCTTTAGTAGTTCTGCTGCATCTTTTAAGGGTACTCCCAATAAAACGCATTCTCTGATTCGTCTTTCCCACGTCATTATCTACGTGTTCTTTCCAGTTTAAGTCTGAAGTAATAGTAATTCCTAGCTATTTTGTGGAGTTTACGGCCTTCACATTTCATTGATTTCTCTTGAAAACAAAGTTTAACGGATTTCTTTTCGTACTCATGAGTCAATTGCCAATTTTTGCTCCATAGTCATATCTTATTCAGATCGTTCTGCAGTTGGTTTTGAACTTCAGATGATTTTACTAGACGGTAAATGACGGCGTCATATGCAAACAACCTAAAAGAGCTACTTAGATTTTCTCCTAAATCGTTTATGTGAAACGGAACAGAAGAGGACCAATAACACTACCCTGTGGAACGCCCGATATCACCTCTGTTTTAATCGATGCCTTACCATCAATTTCTACGAACTGTGCCCTCTCTGACAGGAAATCCCCTATCCAGTCACAAATTTGGGGCGATATACCATATCCACACAATTTGATTAAAAGCCGTTTGTGAGGTATGGTGTCAAAAGCCTTCTGGAAATCAAGAAATACGGAATCGATTTGTGAACCATTGTCGATAGCACCCATAACTTTGTGTGAGTAAATAAGGAAAAACGTTCAAGAACACACTCATTATCTAATATCTGAAATAATACATGAAATGTCCAACAGCTTTAATTTTGTAACTATTACCAGAACCTTTAATCCAAACACAAATAGCTTCCTGTACATTTATTTTCCTATGATTCCTTGTCCACCCAACAAAAGGCATATTACTTGCATAAAAAGATGTTTCAACATTATTGATCAATCTATGATGTGATTATTGAGTTTTTCCCGGCGTGTTAGATAATCAAAATATCCACGGGTGTACTGCCGGTCTATAGTGTCTAACGGGCACAATATTTCGGCGATCATACATGTCGGCATCATCAGGTGAACTGACGGACTGAGCTCCTGGAAACGCGCCGGCACGGAGATTCGCACGCTGCGGCTGCTCAAAGGGACCTGGGTTCTAGCCCAGTAGCGGGCGATTTAAATACCCTCGGCCCGCGGAGCGACCCCTCCGCGGTCCGCGCCCTGCGCCGCGGCCGCGCAGTGGAACCGATTGCGACGGCGCCTAAGATGACGTCGGTGTGAGGGCTCTGTCCGCCGTGGTCGTCACTTCGTTACGTTTGCTAGATTTACTCTTAATTAACACAATCGCTGGTTCCGAAGCTTTGCTAAGATTATAGCCACAGTCATGGTTTATGAGGCCGTCACTTGTGCGAATTTCAATGGCCTCTCTGACGACGCAGTCCCAATATCTCGACGTCTGTACCAGAATCCTAGTGCGTTCATACTCCATCGCGTGATTCTCCGAAAAACAATGTTCACGAGGGAGGATGTAGGCACTGCGTTCATTCCATATACCGGCGCACTCTCGGGGAAGGTCGCCCACATTTTGAATACATACCAGGTTGGAACTGACTTTTGTTCGCCGAATAAAATTCGTGCACTGGTGGGGAGCGCCGAAGATGATCTCGGTTTGATGAAGGCCGGCGTGTACCTGATTGCATGTCAGTGTGGCAAGTCATATGTTGGACAGACGATGCGTACCTTCGAGGATCAATGCGTTGAACACCAGAGGCACACACGATTGATGTATCCGAACAAGTCGGCGGTCGCTGAACATTGTTTGTCGGAAAATCACGCGATGGAGTATGAACGCACTAGGATTCTGGTACAGACGTAGAGATACTAGGACTGCGTCGTTAGAGAACGAACTAATTGGCGGCAGAGCCGCGAACTAAAGTGAGCGCTGCCGGTCGCGAACTTTTATGCGCAAGTCTATTGGAGAGGCCATTGAAATTCGCAGAGTGACGACCTCATAAACCGTGACTGTGGCTATAATCTTATCAAAGCTTAGGATCCAGCGACTGGGTTAATTAAGAGTAAATCTAGCAAACGTAACGAAGAGACGACCACGGCGGACAGAGCCCTCACACCGACGTCATCTCAGACGCCGTCGCAATCGGTTCCACTAGGCGACCGCGGCGCGGGGCGCGGACCACGGAGGGGTCGCTCCGCGGGCCGAGGGTATTTAAATCGCCCGCTACCGGTCTAGAATCCAGGTCCCTTCGAGCCGCCGTAGCGTGCGGATCTCCATGCCGGCGTGTTTCCAGGAGGTCAATACGTCAGTTCACCTGATGATGCCGACATGTATGATCGCCGAAATATTGTGCCCTTGGACACTATAGACCGGCGGTACACCCGTGGATATTTTGAATATAGCTATGGTTGACTTGACAATGTATTCTTCTAAAGTCGATATTGAGATGCACGAGTGTTTAGAGTGGTGGCGAAATTTAGTTTCCTAAGCCCTGTGCAACTGTTACTCTGTCTCCTTCCACGGTAGTGCTCCTGCCCTTGTCCTGCTGCTGTTACCCGCTCTCTCAGTAACGTGTTCTTACCGGAAGGCGGCGGTGGCGACGTACACGTTGGCCGTCGTGGTGGGGAAGCATTCCTCCTCTTGGGGCCCGACCCCCATGTTGACCGCCCACTGCTGGTATCCGATGTCCGTCTCGCACACCGCAGGACCGCCGGAGTCCGCCACGCACATCGTCTGAACAAACACAACACGCACATCAGCCAGTGTCTGGACACTGATGGGAAAAAACTACTAGCTGAACAAGGAGAAGAGCAAACCAAATTCATCGCCTGTATCTACACTCCTGGCCATTAAAATTGCTGCACCACGAAGATGACGTGCTACAGACGCGAAATTTAACCGACAGGAAGAAGATGCCGTGGTATGCAAATTATTAGCCCCTCAGAGGATTCAGACAAGGTGGGCGCCGGTGGCGACACTTACAACGTGCTGACATGAGGAAAGTTTGCAACCGATTTCTCATACACAAACAGCAGCTGACCGGCGTTGCCTGGTGAAACGTTGTTGTGATACCTCCTGTAAGGAGGAGAAATGCGTACCATCACGTTTCCGACTTTGTCGTATTGGTCGGATTGTAGCCTATCGCAATTGCGGGTCATATTATCGCGACATTGTTGCTCGCGTTCGTCGCAATCCAATAACTGTTAGCAGAATATGGAATCAGTGGGTTCAGGAAGGCTATATGGAACGCCGTGGTGGATCCCAACGGCCTCACTAGCAGTCGAGATGACAGGCATCTTATCCGCATAGCTGTAATCAGGGGCGTCGACTTCGTGGGTGCTTCAGGGCTCGTGCACCCCCCAAGAAATTTTTTGGGGTGCTGAGCAAAACTACCTTATGACTCAAGAGGTAATGCAGAACGTGACCATAGCGGGAGACGATATTTCATACGTGAAAGAAATGATCAGTTTTGTACTTGGGTCCCCAAGCGAGTAGTAATGAGTGTCCGTGTTTTAGCCAGTATGCTAGCTTTATTCAGCCTGAAGCACGTCGGTCTTTTTGACCTGTCAGGTATACATATTTATGAACATTCAGTTGTGTTATTTCAGTAATTTAGCTTGAAGAATCTGAACTGATCCTAAAGTTCATCGTTTTTCATTTATCTTTGTCACTTCCCTTGTTATTAAAATTATAGTTTTAGTTGAAATCTGTAATGCTTTTCTCTCAGGATAAAAAAAAAACTTGGACTATATTAATACTCTCAGAGATGTCATGAAGTTACCTCGAAGTGATGTAAGTTTTGATGAAGTATACAGCTCTTCTTTGGAACTGACCCAAAAAATTTGATGTCGGACTTCAAAATCTCAAAATATTTCAAAAATTTCTTCAAATCTTGGTGACGATGTTCTACGAAACGCTTTTGTCAGAAAGAATAGCCTCGCACAAAATGTATTAGACTAGTGTACAGTGAAAAATTATTTCATTGGTAATGTAGAAGTTTTGGGGTGTTACTTATATCGAAATATCCACTTCGCCAATTAGATCGCCTTATTGTAGTGTCCTAATGCAGCCATGCTTTCCTTTACTTCCTCCTCCTTCATCCTTCTACCTTTAAGAGGCCAGACAACTGCCTATTTACTTTTATCAAGTATTGCTCATTCAAAAATGCATGAACATGATTTTCAGGAGGTTTGGTTTCGAACATTTGTGAACCGTGATATAGAGCACCCACACTGATTTTCAAAACTCGGCGCCTATGGCTGTAATGGATCGTGCAGCCACGTCTCGATCCCTGAGTCAACAGATGGGGACGTTTGCAACACAACAATCATCTGCACGAAGAATTCGACGACGTTTGCAGCAGCATGGATATCAGCTCGGAGACCATGGCTGCGGTTACCCTTGACGCTGCATCACAGACAGGAGCGCCTGCGATGGTGTGCGCAACGACGGACCTGGGTGCACGAATGGCAAAACGTCATTTTTTCGGATGAATTCAGGTTCTGTTTACAGCATCATGATGATCGCATCCGTGTTTAGCGACTTCGCAGTGAACAAACATTGGAAGCGTGTATTCGTCATCGTCATTGGTTACACATCTCGGTCACCTGTTGTTCGCATCGACGCCACTTTGAACAGTGGCCGTTACATTTCAGATGTATTCGACACGTGGCTCTACCCTTCATTCGAACCCTGTGAAACCTTACACTTCAGCAGGATAATGCACGACTGCATGTTTCAGGTCCTGCACGGGCCTTTATTGATACGGAAAATGTTCTACCGCTGCCCTGGCCAGCACATTCTCCAGATCTCTCACCAATTGAAAACGTCTGGTCAACGGTGGCCGAGCAACTGGCTCGTCGCAATACGCCAGTCACTACTCTTGATGAACTGTGGTATCGTGTTGAAGCTGCATGGGCATCTGTACCAGTACACGCCATCCAAGCTCTGTTTGACTCAATGCCCAGGCTTATCAAGGCCGTTATTAGGGACAGAGGTGGTTGTTCTGGGTACTGATTTCTCAGGATGTATGCACCCAAATTGCGTGAAAATGTAATCACATGTCAGTTCTAGTGTAATATATGTGTCCAATGAATACCCGTTTACCATCTGCATTTCTTCCTTGTCGAGCAATTTTAATGACCAGTAGTGTACATGCCACAGCTGGTTAAATGGTTGGTATTCATTTACTGCAATAGTCTCTAAATGTAAAAACGTTCTGCTGGTTTCTGTGAGCTTCAAGAACTCAAAACTTTTCTGCACTGATTGAACTCAATTATATATATATATATATATATATATATATATATATATATATAGCGGCGTTGTTCCGGAAATATTTCGGGTGGTCAAGATATATGGGACACCCTATACATATACAGAAGTGTGAAAATTATTAGACTCAAGGCTATTTTTTCTTAAATTGAAAACATTTTGCAGTTTAGAAGCCTTTATTCGCAAAATTTGAATACATTAGTACTTTGTTGTCCGCCTTTGTTCTTAATGAGCAGCCCAACACGTGTTGGCATTGTTTCTATGAGTCTGTAGCATGAATTTTTGACATCTTCATCGTGGTGCCATATTTGTGTGAGTTTTTCCGTAAGTTGCAACTTTGTTGTAATGTTGATCTTCCTCAACTTTTGCTTAAAAATTGCCCACAGATTCTCTATAGGGTTCATGTCTACGGTGTTCCGAGGCCATGGCAACCTTTCTACTTTATTTTCAGCTAGTAACTGCGCAATTGATTTAGCTTTATGACACGGTGCACCATCGTACATGAACAAATGTCACCGTCAGGAAACCAATCATTAATCTGAGGTAAAAGGCTCTTTTCCAAAACTTTCCTATACTGATTCTGATTCATAGTGCCTTCCACATGGTAAAGTCGGCCAGTACCCTTTGCTGACGTGACACTCCACATCATAATAGATGTTTTACAGTTTGCGCTACACAATGCTCAGAAAACTCTTCGTCAATCGTTCGTCGGACATACTGGCTACTTTCTTCACATATGGAAAGTATTGACTCATCTGAAAAGCAGACCTGAAAGGAATAAAACATTTTAATAACAAGAGGTCGACGATTTCAAATATTAGGCCTATATGAATCGTACTGTAATAAAGGAAATTTGTCCATGTCTTCGTGGAATATTTTATTGAAAACAAATATTCATTTTTCCAAAGAAATTTTCACATACAGATTCTCAACTGCTTTAAATAAAGTTTATTTACCTTGCTCCAACCCTCCCCAAACTTATTTCTAAATTCATGAGCCAATTTCAGCGTCTTTGCACACATTGCAGGGGTAAGTTTTGATTTTTTGCGTGGACGACCAGCTGGAAGCCCTTCACTAATAAGCTTTCTGCAGACTGTAGAAGTACCAACATCGACGCCATAGTTCTCAAGAGCCTTCTTAAAATCTTGACTGGTAACTCTTCTGTTGTTCTCCACTGGACAAGTTTCCGTTCAGTTCTAGGGGAAAGTTTTCTCTTGCGTCCACACTTTCCTCGACGTGTACTTCTGAAATCAAGGCCATCTTTCTCTGCCTGGCAAATGCAACTTACAGTTTTTTACTATTTCTCGCTGTTAATACCATTTTTCTTCGAGTAACAGTTTTATAGTCGCAACTTTTCTTGGCGAAAGATCACTTTTTCGACCCATAACCAACAAATAACTGACAAACACAAGAATTATAATAATTATACAAATATTTATATTTTATAGCTAGAAGTGCAAGTAGAAATACTCATTAATTATTGTTTCATAATACAGTAAACCACTCCCATGAACCACAGACATTGCCGAGGTGGGGTGGCTTGCGTGCCTCAACGATACAGATAGCCGTACCGTAGGTACAACCACAGCGGAGGGGTATCTGTGGAGAGGCCAGACAAACGTGTGGTTCCTGAAGAGGGGCAGCAGCCTTTTCAGTAGTTACAGGGGCAACAGTCTGGATGATTGACTGAGCTGGCCTTGTAACATCAGCTAATGTGGCTTTGCCACACAGCTACTGCGAACGGCTGAAAGCAAGGGGAAACTACAGCCGTTACCTTTCACGAGGACATGCAGCTCTACTGTCTGAACATATGATGATGGCATCCTCTCGGGTAAAATATTCCGGAGGTAAAATAGTCCCCCATTCGGATCTCCGGGCGCGGACTACTCAGGAGGATGTGATCATCAGGAAAGACAATACTGGCATTCTACGGGTCGGAGCGTGGAATGTTAGATCCCTTAATCGAGTAGGAAAATTAGAAAATTTAAAGAGGGAAATGGATAGGTTGAAGTTAGATATAGTGGGGATTAGTGAAGTTCGGTGGCAGGATGAACAGGATTTCTGGTCAGGTGAGTACAGGATAATAAATACAAAATCAGTTGGGGGTATCACAGGAGTAGGACTGATAATGAATAAGAAAATAGGAATGCGGGTAAACTACTATGAGCAGCACAGTGATCGCATTATCGTTGTCAAGTTAGATACAAAGCCAACACCGACAACAGTAGTACAGGTTTATATGCCAACTAGCTCTGCCGATGATGAGGAAATCGAAGAAATATATGAGGAGCTAAAGGAAATTATTCAGACAATTAAGGGAGAGGAAAACTTAATTGTTATGGGAGACTGGAATTCGGTAGTAGGACAAGGAAGGGAAGGGAAGATAGTAGGTGAATATGGTCTGGGCAAAAGGAATGAAAGAGGAAGCCGATTGGTAGAATTTTGCGCTGAACATCATTTAGTTATAACAAACACCTGGTTCAAGAATCACAAAAGAAGGTTGTATACGTGTAAGAGACCAGGAGACACTGGAAGATACCAGATAGATTTTATAATGGTAAGACATAGATTTCGGAACCAGGTTCTACAATGTAAGACATACCCAGGGGCAGATATAGACTCTGACCATAACTTGTTGGTTATGAACTGCAGGCTGAAACTAAAGAAACTACAAAAAGGTAGGAAAATAAGGATATGGGACCTGGATAAATTGAAGGAACCTGAGGTTCTTAAGAATTTCAGAGGGAGCTTTAGGCAACAATTGACAGAAACAGGGGAAAATAAAACAGTAGAGGAGGAATGGGTAAATTTGAGAGATGAAATAGTGAAGGTAGCAGAGGACAAAATAGGTAGGAAGGAAAGACCTACAAAAAATCCTTGGATATCACAGGAGATACTAAATTTAATCGATGAAAGGAGAAAATACAAAAATGCAGTATATGAAACAGGCAAAATGGTGTACAGACGACTAAGAAATGAGATTGACAGGAAGTGCAAAATGGCTAAGCAGGAGTGGCTAGAAGGCAAATGCAAGGATGTAGAAGAATGTATAAATAGGGGAAAAATAGATACAGCCTACAGGAAAATAAAAGAAACATTTCGAGATAAGAAAAACAGCTCTATGAATATCAAGGACACTGATGGAAAACCAGTTCTCAGCAAAGAAGGGAAAGCTGAAAGGTGGAAAGAGTATATAGAGGGGCTCTACAAAGGAAATGAACTTCGAGACAATATTGTAGGAAGGGAAGAGGATGTAGATGAAGATGAAATAGGAGATACTGTACTGAGAGAAGAATTTGACAGAGCCCTGAAAGACCTAAGTCGAAACAAGGCTCCTGGAGTAGATGATATTCCCTCAGAGCTACTGAAGGCTCTGGGAGAACCAGCCATGACAAAATTGTTTCACCTGGTGTGTAAGATGTATGAGACAGGTGAAGTACCCTCAGACTTTAAGAAAAATGTTATAATCCCCATCCCTAAGAAAACAGGAGCAGACAGGTGTGAAAACTACAGAACCATCAGTTTAATAAATCATGGCTGCAAAATATTAACGCGAATTATATACAGAAGGATGGAAAAGCTGGTAGAAGCCGACCTCGGGGAAGATCAGTTTGGGTTCAGGAGAAATGTAGGAACACGGGAGGCAATACTCACTTTACGGCTTATCTTAGAAGATAGATTAAGAAAAGGCAAATCTACATTTCTAGCTTTTGTAGATTTGGAGAAGGCTTTTGACAATGTTGATTGGAATAAACTCTTTCAAGTTCTGAAGCAAGCAGGAGTAAAATATAGGGAACGTAAGGTTATTTACAACTTGTACAAAATCAGACAGCGGTTGTCAGAGTTGAAGGGAATGAAAGGGATGCAGTGGTTGGAAAGGGAGTAAGACAGGGATGTAGTCTTTCTCCATTGTTGTTCAATTTGTACATTGAGCAAGCTGTAAAGGAAAGCAAGGAGAAATTTGGAGAAGGAATTAAAGTTCAGGGTGAAGAATTAAAAACATTGCGTTTTGCCGACGACATAGTAATTCTGTCAGATACAGCAGAGGACCTGGAAGAGCAATTGAACGGAATGGACAGTGTGCTGAAAGGTGGATATAAGATGAACATTAACAAGAGCAAAACTAGGGTAATGGAGTGCAGTGTAAGAAAATCAGGTGATGCTGAAGGAATTAGATTGGGATGTTGGAAATGTTTACAGGTAAAAACCAATGTTTGCTTTATGTTCTTTTTTAAGGCTGGAATCTAAGAGACTATATAGGGAAAAAAAACTATCTGTGGTTGTCATAGCAACAAAATAAGCAACGTTTGTATTCTGTGTTTAAGTGAGTGTTCTTTAAATAAAGTTAACTTGAAAATAATTAATAACTCAGCAGGTTATGGGCCCAGAGCTCTAACAGAATAAATAAAACTAAAAACAGAATACACTGACAATTAAGAAACAGAAGAAACCACTTCAAGAATGTTTGAAGAGAGGGAAGTATTTCAAGATATACAAGTGCTTAAAAACAGTAGTACATTCAGCATGTGGGATGTTGAAATTAGAATATTGTTCAGTACACAAGATCTCTGTAATATTGTAGATGGTACAGAAACACTACAAAATTGTGAAACTGAAGAGAAAAAGAAGAAATGGCAGCAACGAGACAGCAAGGCAAAACATTATATAATGAGAACAATCGATAAAAAGGTAAAGCCACATGTATTGTGTTGTGAAACTTCTAAGGCTATGTATGATAAACTTAAAGCAATTTACAAAAGAGATGCTTCTCAAAGAATTCAACAATTACTTCAAGAATTTTACAGTTTCAAATATGATAAAACTAGAGACATAGCAAGTAATATAAGTGCACTGCAGAATATAGCTTTTGAACTGAATCGTCTCCAGTCAGAAAAGATGTCAGATACTATGATAATACCTAAAATACTGTCTATTTTGCCAGATGAATTCAAACACTTTTCTCCAGCATGGGATTCATCACCCAGTGGTGAGAAGACTATGGAAAATTTAATTGCAAGGCTCATAAGAGAAGAGGAACGACTGAGAAGTAACAACCAAGAAGAGAGTATTGCCTTTGGTGTTCATTTTAATAAAAGAAAAGACCTAATTTGTAATAACTGTGGTGGACATGGACATTTTGCAAGAGAATGTAAGAAGTCTAAGAAGAAAGAACACTGTCCTAAATGCAAGAAAAATAACCACAAAGAAGAAGATTGCTACTTTAAAAATAAAAATCAAATTCAAGGAGCAAAAACAAGAACTTACAAACCCTGTCCACACTGCAAGAAGAGAAACCACAAAGAAGATGACTGTTATTTTAAGAACAAAGATAACACTAAAATATCATTTTTCACTTTAGAAGATACTAAAGATGATCTAGTGCCTAATGAAGAAAAAAAGATAGAAGACAAAGCATGTATTGCATATAAATGTGACAAAGACAAGACTTTGGAAGAATCCAATGAGAAAAAAGATATGGTAATGGTTGTTGATAGTGCGTGTACAGGACATATGTGTAATGAGATTGACAAGTTAACAAACGTGAAAGACTATGACAGTGTCGTGAAAGTTGCAAAAGAAGGCGAGTCAATGGAAATAAAAGCAACAGGAAACTTTGAAGGTGATAACTGTGTTCTCAATGGTGTTATGTATGTACCTCAACTAAGCAGAAATTTGATGTCCGTGAATGCTATAACCGAAAAAGATGGTACAGTTGTCTTTAGTAAACATAATGTTCAAATATACAAAGATGAAAGACTCATTTTGAAAGGACACAAAACAAGAAATGGACTGTACAAAGTAACCATTAAATCAGGAGTGCAATCACTACTGACACAAGAAGAAAAACAAGAATGGCATAAGAAGTTAGGTCATCCAGGCATAAGTTGTACTTCAAAGATCAAGAAAATGTGTGATGGAATTCCTAAGGGTTTATGCTCAGCAGAAAAATTATGTGATGCTTGTGTGAGAGCTAAGCTAACAAGAAAGCCATTTTCTACTGAGAGAGAAAGAGCAACAAGACCACTTCAAATAATACATACTGATATCTGTGGAGAGATAGATCCCCCAACATATGATGGATATAGGTACTATATGACAGTGTTAGATGATTACACCCATTTTTGTGTGACCTATTTGTTAAGATACAAGTCGGAAGCTCCAAGATTCCTAAGGAAATATGTGCTAGAAAGTGAAAATCAGTTTGGTTTAAAAGTGTCAAAAATAAGGTGTGATAAAGGTGGTGAATACACCAGTAATGATTTTAAGAATTGGTGTGAAGGAAAAGGAATTGTGCTAGATTATAGTATTCCTTATAGTCCTCAACTCAATGGGAAAGCAGAAAGATTAAATCTAACAATAATGAACAAGGCAAGAGCTTTGATATTTGATAGCAAAATGCAGAAAGAGCTATGGGGAGAGGCAGTTCTCACAGCTATGTACTTAATTAACAGGAGCCCAACTGTCAATCAAAGTGCCACACCTGCAGAAAAATGGTTTGGGAAAAGACCTGATCTGTCAAGACTTCAAATTTTTGGATCAAAAGTTTTTGCCAAAAATCTAGGATACTTGAAGAAACTAGATGAAAGAAGTAAACCATACATTTTTGTTGGTTATGCTCCCAATGGCTATAGACTTTTTGATGCAGATAGAAGAAATATTGTGGTGTCAAGAGATGTTGAACTTGAAAAGAAAGTGACAAAAGAAACTATACAGAAGATTCTTGTTATTGGTGAACCATCAAATGATATTAACAAACAAGTAAATGAAATTCAAAAGCAAGAAAATGGAGGAGAAGAAGAACAAGAAAGTGAAGAAGAAGAAAAAGAAGAAAGCGTATGCAACGAAAACACAAGAAACTATAATCTTAGGAACAGAATTAATTTGAAGAAACCTTCAAAGTATGATGATTATGAAACAGCATTACTTTCATTTGAAGAATGTATTAATGGTCCAGACAAAGAAAATTGGTTAAAAGCAATAGAAGAAGAAAAGAAATCACTTGAACAAAATGAAACATGGAAGGTGATCACTCCAGAACAGGCAAAAGGGAAACAGATCTTAACAAGCAAATGGATCTTTAAGGTCAAAGATGATGGTAGATATAAGGCCAGACTGGTTGTCAGGGGTTGTCAACAAGAAAAGGGAATCGATTTCAAGGAATTATTCAGTCCAGTAGTAGATATATGTTCATTAAGACTGTTGTTTGCTCTGGCAGCAGAGAAAAATTTCCATATAAAACTGTTTGATGTAAAAACAGCATTTCTCTATGGGAAGCTAGATGAAGAGATTTTTATGAAGGTACCTGAAGGATACCAAGAAGCTGGACAAATCTGTGTTTTGAAGAAAGCTCTGTATGGACTTAGGCAAGCTCCATCAAAATGGAATAAAACTCTGACAGAGTTCCTAAAATCAGAAGGATTAATTCAGTTGAAATCAGATCAGTGCATATTTAAAGATGTAACTGAAGAAATGTACATGGCTATACACGTTGATGATGGAATCCTAATAGGAAAAGACTTGGACAAAATTGAAAATATTCTTATGAAACTAAAGAAGAATTTTGAAATGTCCGTGGTAGATAATCCAGACACATACATAGGCATACAAATAATGAAGACAGAGAA
This sequence comes from Locusta migratoria, assembly GCA_026315105.1. Taxonomy (NCBI): domain Eukaryota; kingdom Metazoa; phylum Arthropoda; class Insecta; order Orthoptera; family Acrididae; genus Locusta; species Locusta migratoria. The sequence goes on along the minus strand of CM048753.1, from coordinate 48,533,014 downwards.
TGGAATATTTCTTCATCAAGAACAGTATGTGAAGAAAGTACTAGAAAGATTCAATATGACTAACTGTAAGGGTATGAAGACTCCATTAGTTCCAGAAGGGAAGGTAAGTGAAGAAAATCAAGAAGATGAAAACATTAAATTTCCATATCGTGAAGCTGTAGGTAGTCCTTTGTATTTGTCATGTAAAACAAGACCAGATCTTGGATTTGCAGTGAATTATGAGAGCCGCTTCACAGAAGACCCTAAGAAAAGAGATTACAAAAATGTAAAAAGAACTCTGAGATACATACAAGATTCTAAGAACTATGGCCTTTTTTATAAGAAGAAAGATAATGAAGAAGATGACACTATTCATATACATGTCTACTGTGATGCTGATTATGCACAAGATTTAAGAAACAGGAAGAGTACAAGTGGTTACATTGTTCTCTATAATGATGCTCCAATCATTTGGTGTTCCAAGAAGCAGAGTGTGGTAGCTACTTCATCTACTGAAGCGGAGTACATTTCAGCAGCAGAATGCACTAAAGAAATTAAGCATGTTAAGACCCTACTGCAAGAATTAACCAGAAGAGAAGTGAAGATCACTCTTCATGTAGATAATCAGAGTGCTATTCAAATGATCAAATCAGGACAGTTAGTCAGACGAAGCAAACATATAGACGTGAAATTTCATTATGTTAGTGAACAATACAGAGAAGGGTTGTTTGAGATACAGTACTGTAATACAGACAATCAATTAGCAGACATATTGACTAAAGCTCTGCAAAGAGTAAAGTTTGAGAAATTTAGAAATGCTATTATGAAACAGATAATATGACTTGTTATTCTAAAACATATTAAGTGACACTTTACTGTGTAGTAAACTAAAAGTATGGAATTTGTGCTTTAGATTTTGTGTGAAAACAAACATTGTATTTTAAGGGGGGATGTTGGAAATGTTTACAGGTAAAAACCAATGTTTGCTTTATGTTCTTTTTTAAGGCTGGAATCTAAGAGACTATATAGAAAAGAAAAAAACTATCTGTGGTTGTCATAGCAACAAAATAAGCAACGTTTGTATTCTGTGTTTAAGTGAGTGTTCTTTAAATAAAGTTAACTTGAAAATAATTAATAACTCAGCATGGGAAACGAAGCAATAAAGGAGGTAGATGAGTTTTGTTACTTGGGCAGTAAAATAACAAATGATGGTCGCAGTACAGAGGATATAAAATGTAGAATGGCAATGGGTAGAAAAGCGTTCTTGAAAAAGAGAAATTTGTTAAAATCGAATATTGATTTAAGCCTAAGGAAGTCCTTTCTGAAGGCATTTGTATGGAGTGTTGCCTTGTATGGGAGTGAGACATGGACGATAAACAGTGCGGACAGGAAGAGGATTGAGGCTTTTGAAATATGGTGCTACAGAAGAATGCTGAAGATTAGGTGGGTGGATCGCGTAACTAATGAGGAGGTACTGAACAGAATTGGAGAGAAAAGGAATTTCTGGCATACCTTGACTAAAAGAAGGGATAGATTGGTAGGACACATTCTTAGACATCAAGGAATTGTGAATTTAGCGTTGGAGGGAAGTGTGTGGGGAAAAAATCACAGGGGAAGACCAAGAGATGGATACAGTAAGCAGATTCAGACAGATGTAGGTTGTCGTTCTTATGTGGAGATGAAGAGGCTTGCTCAGGATAGGGTATTGTGGAGAGCTGCATCAAACCAGTCTCCGGACTGAAGACCACAACAACAACAACAACAACAATACAGTAAACATAAAAGCGACCTTAAGAAATAAGAACGGCGCAGCTGAATTAAACTGTCTCCAAAACAGCTGCAATCTTTGCCTCAACAATAACAATTGGTTGCTTAGGGAGTGCTGCTGCAGCGGTGGAGTAGCTGAGCGGTCTAAAGCGCCTCGCTGCGGAGCGCGCGGTTGCTCGCCATCGGAGGTTCGAGTCCTCCCTGGGGCATGGGAATGTGTGTTGTCCTTAGGTTAGGTTAGGTTTAAGTAGTTTGTAAGCTACGGACTGATAACCACGCAGTTTGGTCCGATAGATTTACAAGCATTTTTTGGAGTGCTGCCAAGATTGTTATTAGCTCAGTACTGCCGATAACAAAGGTATATGTTGTCATATGGATGTAAGTGAGTGAAAATGCCAATATCACATGACTGAATATTTCTAGAGTAAGAAACTAGAAAAATATCAATATTTTCGTTTTGAGTCTTATTATTTTGAGTCTTATATATATAGTGGCTATCCCCTGGGGCACGGCCCACTGTCTCATGACCACCAGCCAATCATCTACGCTGTCGTAGGCTCCGCCTCCTAAACTTTGAAGGGTTGTAGCTCTCAAACTAACAGTGATAGAAATGTAGTTTAAATTGATTTGGACGCAGCTGGTTTCTACGTATCCAATGCACGATAGAAAAAACTATTGTTCCAGTTAAAAAATTATATATTTGTGCTGTAACTCTTTGGAAAATGATACAATAAACTATGTTCATAGCTCTTCAGAAAGTGTAACATTTCTTGTGTTGACCTACCGCATTAAAATTTCCCGTCACCTATTATTTTATAAGTTACAGAGGCAAACACACTTAGTGAAACAACCTGTGTGTGTGTGTGTGTGTGTGTGTGTGTGTGTGTGTGTGTGTGCGCGTGTGTGTCTGTGTGTGAAAATTATCGAAAGATTTATATAAAATCACATATGCCATACTCAAACTTAGGTGTATATAAACATGTACATAATACAGTAGGTCGTTGTGGACATCGACAGATGTAAATGATCTCCGAAAGTTCTCGTCTCAATGTTGCCTTCAATTTCTGGCGCTATGTGGATGTCACATTTGTGGGGTGGCCTCACGGAATAGAGACGTTACCCACGTTTCTTCAGCATCTGAATTCACTCCATCCAAGTATGCAGTTCACCATGGAGTTGGAAAGAGATGTAACCTTTTCTGGATGTTATGGTTAAAAGAAAACCTGATGGTAGCTGGGCCATAGTGTCTACCGCAAAGCGACGCACACAGAGCTATATTTGCAGGCCACAGTTGTCCTCATCCTGCACAACGCGGTAGCGTCTTACGCTCTTTGGTACACAGGGCACATGTGGTCTCAGATACTGACAGCTTGCCAGGTAAACTACAACATCTAAGAACTGTATTCCAGCTAAACGGTTATTCTGAGCGACAAATAAGTAATGCATTTCGATCGAAGCAATTTCAACGAAAGGATGTTGATGAATATTCGGAGGCACCCACTGTAACGGCGTTCTTGCCATATTTTGGTGGCATGTCATCAAGAATAGAACGAATCCTCAAGAGACACGACATAAAATGAGTGTTTCGTCCGCCATCAAAACTGAGGAATCTATTGTGCTCGGTCAAACACGAGCTTGGCCTTCGATAACGCGGCGTATACAAAATACCATGTCACTGTGGAAAATCTTATATAGGGCAACAGAATTTCACGAAAATAACGTCGCCTTTCCTCCAACGATCCCCAATTGAGTTGCCGGAGCATTTCCGTGACACTCGCGTATTGGTCGAACCTACCAGTAAAAAAACTAGCTGCTCGCCTCTGAACTGCTTCTATGTCTTCCTTTAAACTGATCTGCTGCGGGTCCCAAACACTTGAGCAATACTCAAGACGTGGTCGTACAAGCGTTTTATACGCGGTCACATTTACAGGTGAATTACATCTTCCCAAAATTCTCCCAATAAACCGAAGTCGGCTAATCTGCCTTACTCACAACTGTCCTTACATGTTCGTTTCATTTCATATCGCTCTGCAATGTTACGCCTAGATATTTGAACGACGCAACGACATCAAGAAGCTCACTACTAATGCTTAGCTGCCATTCTTCGCATCAACTAGAAATTTTGTCTAAGTCATCCTGTATGCTATTACAGTCAGTTAAAGATGATACCCTCCCATACACCACAGCATCACCAAGAAACAGCCGCAAATTACAAGTTACTCTGTCCATCAGATTATTTATATAGGTAGAAAATAATAGCGGTCGTATCACACTCCACTGGGGCACGCCCGTCGATACACTCGTCTCTGATGAACACTAGCCGTCGATAACAACGTACTGCGTTCTATTTCAATATGTAGAAAGAGTCCAGCATACCTTGTTCTTGATGTTGATGGAGCACATCCAGAAGGACCAAAACCAGAGAAAGGGGTGTAGGTTGAGGCACTGTGAGCTGCTGCCGATCAGCTGGTCCATGACGTGCGCCACCAGAGGTTCTCTCCCTTTCTCAGTCACCCCAAAGCCCACTACTTGGCAGCTGATTACGAACGAAGGCTGCAGTCTGCAACACGTGGAGAAAGCGTCACCAGCTGCCCCACTCACTAGGAGGCTTTCAGTTTGAGTTAAATTTATTCACTGAAAAATGTCCGAGTATTAATTGAGGACAAGTTAGATGAAAATCAGTGTGGGTTTAGGCCTCTTAGAGGCTGTCAGGACCAGATCTTTAGCTTACGGCAGGTAATGGAAAAGTGCTATGAGTGGAACAGGGAATTTTATCTATGTTTCATACATCTGGAAAAGGCTTATGATCGTGTTCCTAGGAGGAAGCTACTGTCAGTTCTTCAAGATTATGGTATAGGAGGCAAACTTCTGCAGACAATTAAAGGGCTTTACGTAGACTTTCATCCAGCAGTTAGAGTAGATGGCAAATTAAGCTCATAGTTCAAGGCAGTTTCAGGGGTAAGACAAGGCTGTAACCTGTCACCGCTGTTGTTCATACTATTCATGGATCATATGTTGAAAACAGTAGACTGGCAGGGCTGGATTAAAATAGGTGAAAACAAAATAAGCAGTCTCACATATGTCTTTGGGAATGAGATTCAAACAGAATGAGTGTCAAATAGGAGGAACAAAGTTAGAACATGTAGACAGTGTCAAGTACCTGGGATGTATTTTCTCAGAGGATGACAACATAGTGAAAGAACTGGAATCTAGGTGCAGCAAAGCTAATGCAGTGAGTGCTCAGCTAAGATCTACTCTCTTCTGCAAGAAGAAAGTAAGTACCAAGACTAAGTTAGCAGTGAACCGCTCTATCTTTCGACCAACTTTGTTGTATGGGAGTGAAAGTTGGGTGGATACAGGTTACCTTATTCATAAGGTAGAGGTTACAGATATGAAAGTAGCAAGAATGATTGCAGGTACTAGTAGATGGGAACAATGGCAGGATGGTGTCCATAATGAGTAAATGAAAGAAAAAGTGGGAATGAACACCACAGATGAAGCAGTTACAGCAAACAGACTGAGATGGTGGGGTCATGTTACACGCATGGGAGAAGCAAGGTTACCTAAGAGACTCATGAGCTCGGCAGCGGAGGGTAAGAGGAGTCGAGGTAGACGAAGAAGAAAGTACTTAGATTCGGTGCAGAATGATTTTGCAGTAAAAGGCATAACATCAGATGAGGCATCAATGTTAGCACTGAATAGGGGATCATGGAGGAATTTTATTAGAGGTACTATGCTCCAGACTGAACGCTGAAAGGCATAATCAGTCTCTAATGATGATGATGATGACTAAAAAATGTAAACCTTCCAACATTACGCATGGCTCACTCATCCAGAGAGTATTGCAGCACGTGATATTTTGGACTAACAAAGTACCAAGTATTGGAGTATTAATATTTTTGCATGCATCAAACTCATTTCTTTGAGAGCTCAGAATTTTATTCCACTCTTGTCTTGTGGACTACATTTCTTCTGCCTCAAATAATAGACTGCAGCTTTAATTTGAAATAATTGTATGTATATGTAGAATTATTCATTGGCATAATAATAACACACAAGACGTAAAAACAAGATTATCTGTGAAGTACAGTTTACATAATACAGTTGATTAAAATTTGCTCATAATACATTGTCAGGTCTTGAAACTCAGAATTAATCAAGTAGGACAAAAACAGTTTACATTTAAAAGAACTGTACAAATATGGATTTCCAGTATCGTGAATAATAGTTCATCAAATACTATGTGATATAGAAACAGGAAACTGTTCTTTGGGAATAGAAAATACAGCCATATTTAGTCAGAAATAAGTATCTGAAGATTTTGTCTTTATGGCATTGCTTTACTCTTGCATTTTGTTGTGGATGACGTACGAAGAATAATACACAATATAAATATGGAAAAAATTGTTATATGTAAGATTTTGTAAACGTAATTACCTAAATCTTATTATTGCAAATACAAGATACTTTTTCCTTTTAGTTCAATTTAATGTATATGTCTTCTGAAGTATATGGTACTAGTAGTATAACTTTTATTTCCAAATTTGCAGTAAAGCAAAAGCAACATTCTTAATCATACTAAGGTTTGCAGGAATGAACTGATTCCATTCAGAAAATGATTTTATACAAACGCCATATGGCAAATGACAAGTCGAAATGCCAAGTTTCTGTAGATTCTCATAGAGTGCTAATGCTCAAAAGCGAGGCATATTTAAGAATTGAGGTAATATTCTGGGGCTAGTGAAATTATAACGAGATACCTAAAATGTTTACTATCCTACAGTTACCCATTTTCATTTTTCGAAGCTCTGTGAAAATATTTGCAGGATCAAACTTATTGAATGTTGTGGAACAGAATGACCTATGTGGAAAAAATAATATATTTTATAACCATCAAAGGGTAACTTCCCGTACTCTGCTGATACAATAACATTAGGCTCATATAGTAAGTGGATTTAATTTATTTCCTACATAGAGACATGTATGTAGAAATACGTTCTGTGTTTGGTTCCAGAATAATAGGGCCATTATTACTGTCATTAAAGCCTACTAGTAATAGTTCAAATTTGGTCAAAGGTTTTTATTGACTTTCATATGTCTTACATGTCTATGTGATATACAACTTAAAAACAATCAAGTAAGACAGAAATGTCGAATGGATCAACGAGGTATTGTGTCAATTTTCATGTTTTGTGCTCTTCAACTGACAAGTTATCATGTATCTATACATATTGAACATCTTCATTCTTGTTTTTTGTTGAACCGTGGAACATGCATTGTCAAAGTTAGTTTTATGTTCCATAGATCATTTGGACAATAAATAGTAATGATGAAGAATGCGATGCATTGCAGTTGGGTCATACTATAACCACAGCTGAGTTTCTCATGCCCAGATGTTAATTCTTCAAGTTGTTACCATTTGTATTAATTATTAAATTTCTATGACTTTTTTTTTAATAAAGGATTCAACAATCTCACTAAATTGTTACTGTTTCTCAATAATCCTAAACACTCAGCCCCATACATGAATTTACGTTATGTTAACGACAGACCTGGAGTGAAATTGACTATCTATATTGTCTTTGTCTTTTACTCCACACTATCAAAGCTCTTCTTTATTTTATGTATCAGCAGAGGCGTTTAGAAGCATTATGGAAGGAAACTTCCACATTTAGTAAATCAAAAACACATGTATTACTTTATTATGTGTAATAAATATTATGAATAAAATTTTATCACAGTTCACTGTTTTTCCAAAGGGAAAAGCATGTTCCAAACTCATATTTAATACTGAAGTGAATATAAATTATAACAACTGTCAGTTTAGTTCTAAAGCTAGTCAGTGTTCAGAGAAGAATTTAAGCTTCTGAATTATTCATTCCTCACGATGTAAAATTATTTTTACTACAATTTCAATCGCCCATATGCTGGTCATATGATGTGTACTACAAATCACATGAACTCCACATTTAATACTGTTATCGGAACTAAACGTTTCTGGCTTGTTAACTGCTTCGTCTTGAGCTGGAGAAGAATGCATAGATGACACAAGCACGGCAGCTCGGTCCTTGTTTGGTTATAAAAGTGTCTTGTAGTTTTTGTGTAATGTCTTGTACAGACACCCTTCATTAACCTGACACGTTCCACATCATTACGAAGTGTCGTATTCATGATCTATGGAATAAGCATTAATGTAATCTAATTTAATCTAATGTAACCAATGTCACATCCTTGGAGAAACTATAAATGCAATTCCAACTTAACTTCTCTTGTCTTGATGGGTATAATTCTGTTGGTATTTCCCGTTTAATATTATTCATCTTTCCCACATATGATAATTTCTTTTGCTTTAGGATGCTCATCAATTCAACAGATGAAAACCATGCAGCGATATTCATATTTGAGCTTGAGTTCCTTTCTATAACGCCCTTTCCTGTTCTGAAAGTTATACACCGTCAGAATCCCTTCCACAATATCTGTATGCAATTTGAAAGTAATTATTTCCCGTCAGTTAAAACAACTCTTAGTCCATACTTGCATGGCTTACTTGGTAAATACACTGTAAATTTACACTGCCCTCTAAAACTCATGAGGATCTCATGTACCAAGCCATAGAACCGATATTGGCCGCTGACTGGTAGTTAGCTGCTAATGTATTAAAAACTTCGGAAATTGGCATTGTAATATCATCTTTATGCCTTTCATCTCACATATTTGCATCATTAAATTACAAGCTCTGAACCGGAATGGCAAAATGATTCACAGTCATGATGCGACATTTTGAAACAAATTGTGAAATTCAGTGAGACTGAAGAACATTGAGTACTAGGTTCAGATGTCTGGATTACGAATGTTGCATAAGTAGACTTTTATAGATGTATTGCACATCTGAGATGCTATTAGTACGAACTGATTGAAATTACACCCTTTTTGGTCAATGAAGAGACCTTTTTTTTTTTTTTTAACAGCTCATGACGGATTCAGAGGTAATCCAGTTTCTCAGGCTGGACATCAGATCCAGAAGACAAGATCGCCTACGTTGGGATCAGATGTCTTGGTATGATTTCATTGCAAACTCATAATGTAGAAAAACAATAGTTGTAATTTAATATTGTACGATTTTCTGTAAACGAATTTATTAATTGTAAATACGAGGGTTGGAACTTAAAAGAGTGGCAACACTGCTGTGGGGACACTATGCAATGGAATCTACTATTGTCGCTGATAGCACACATTGTTGACATACCAACCTTACCTCCGAGCAAATGGACTCGCCCATACCAGTTCGCGGCGTGCGCAAAATCTAGGTAAACACAGTCACTTGTGAGCGAGCTGTCTAACGTAACGATGTCACGATGCTACCTAACGCATTACGTTTCTCCACGGCAGGCCGTTCATGCACAGTATTACTGTTTGGAGCATCACCTGCAACCAGCTTTACGAAAGAAGCGGCAATGCTTTGCGCAAGCTGTGGCTGCTCTGTTCGGTCGATGGGACTGGGAAGTACTGTACCATCCACCATACTCACCGGACTTTTTCATTTGATTCCAAAGATGAAGGAAACACTTCGAGGCATTCACTTCAAGACTGTTCCAGAGATTCGACAGGCAGTAGACCGCTGCATTCGCACCATCAACAGAACAGGCTCTACGAACGGCATACTACGCCTTCAACATCGCTGGCAACAGGTTCTACACAACGCTGATGACCACTTTGAAGGACAGTAACAGGTGCAAACATTGTAGGGTAACTCACGGTGAGTTGGACCACTGGGTGAGACGGACCAGTGACGTATTTCGTGAACGCGCCGCTAGAGAGCAGCACCGTTCACTTGTGAGTAAGCTCTTTGTTAAACGAACGTCGTGCAAAAGTATTGTTGTCATTATCGGCTTAGTTCAGGAGAAAAATGACATTTTCTGTTTTGGTAAGTCGAAAAGTTTTATCATATAGTTACTTCGTTTAGTATTATGGAATAGTTTGCACTCTATTCCAGCAGTTTTATTACTAAAAGCTTGACAAATGTGTTGACATGTACCTAACCTAAAATGGCCACCGAGCTCTAAACCTGCAGACTGAAATTGGGGTGGTCTATCTCTCCCAGACAATCGGGATAGTTGGACCAGTTCTGTTAGTGAATGATGGCCCATGCATTTTAATTAGTGAGAGATGCACACAAATGTTCAAAATGTTTGTATAGTTTATGGGACTCAACTACGGGGTTATCGGTCCCTAAACTTATAATCTACTTATGAACTACTTACGAACTAGGACGGCACAAATATCCATGCCCGAGGGGGGATTCGAACCCCCGACCGTAGTGGCCGTGGAGACCGTGACTGGAGCGCCTCAGTCTCCTCGGCCACCGCGGCCGGCAGAGATGCACACAAATATATCTTAAGTAGCCATGGGAGTTACATTAATATTTTAAAAGTTGATCGAATAACATGTTTTTGCTTAGTTGGTAGTTTTCTCTTTCAGAAAAATGCCTACTAATTACAAAAGAACTGGATCTTTTGAGCGAGGCAAATGGACCGGAGATGGATTGATGAAGGTTATACATGCTGTGCGGGAAAATATCATGGGTGTCAATGCTGCAGCTAAAGCTTGTGGTATACCTAAAACTATACTGAAAAGAAGACCGCAGTCAAAAAATTATTCTAAGGCTTTATTGGGTACTGAGAATGAACGAAAAGTCACCGCTCACATTAAGAAACTTCAAGAGCGAGGTTTCGCACCATGTAGAGATTGGGTAAGGAGTATGGCATTTGAATTAGCTGAAAGGCTAAATATACAACATACTTTCAATAAGGAATTAAAAAAGGCTGGTTACGACTGGATTCTGTTCTTTCTTATACGTAATTCCAATATGAATACCCACATTAATGTTGTTCATCATTTGCTAATAAGTGTAAGAGCTGTGGTAGGAGAAAGTATCCTAAAGTTCGCACAAATTCTACAAATCAATGAAAATCTAGTGTTCGCTTACTATTTACAAAAAATTGATAAAATTGTTTTGATCTGAAATGTCTTACTGTATTCATTACAGTACTACATATCCCAATAAAAATATGAGATTTCTATTCACTATTTTCTTCATGTGTAGCAATTATTTACGTGGTCCATCTCTCCCACTACAATGGTCCATCTCACTCATACACCTACCGGCGAAAAATCAAAATCAATTGTTTGAAGAGTTTATGGGACTTAACTAAAGGGTCATCAGTCCCTAAACTTACAAACTACTTATGAACTAGCTAATACTAAGAACGGCACAAATATCCATGCCCGAGGGAGAATTCGAACCCCCGACCGTAGTGGCCGTGCAGAACGTGACTGGAGCTCCTCAGTCCCCTCGGCCACCGCGGCCGGCACACCTACGGGTGAGATGGTCTGCTAATGTATATTTTTACTTCGTTGTGTGACTTGCACTTTGGTTGGGAGGGCCGCAGTAATGTACTGTATGCAAGTTATGAAAATCTATAGGAAACGCTGCCAGAAGTAAAAAATAATAATAATAAAAAAAAAGAATTTAAAAAATAAATAAATAAAAAAAATTATAAACCGATGAATTTCACCCTAAACAAAAAAGTGGTCCAGTTCTCCCTGAGTTACCCTAACGCTTTTGTATCGTTGTGAATAAATAGTTGCCACTATCTAGGTGCCAACCATCGTATACATAACCTCAGACACATGTTTTTCCTGTATTTATAATAGTTTTCCCCTAATTCACATGATTATCTGAATTTTCAAGCACTATATTCCATATTTCCCTACTAGTCCTCATACCCTCCAATTGCTATAATTAAACTTTTCTTTCTTTTGTACCTTAAAATTTCATTAAAAGAAGTACCAATCTTTATCACCAAACAGTTTAAGCTTATAATAATGTAGGTCTGAGGTATGATAATAAATTAAAGCTGCAAATGCAAGTACAGCTGTGCATGTTAATCCATATTAGCGCAACGTCATCCACGTGCAGATCTATAAATACAGCTAAAGTGTGGACGCGGATACCTCTTTACGCTGACATGCAGAGCGACCGGCGCCACGAATTCAGTCCACTGCCAGTCTTTCGAGATATAGCAGATCATTATGTCGTAGATGAGAGGGTACACGGGCTTTGCTACAGATTCCACAATGCGCTCCTGTACGTGTTTATCTCCTGTCACTGCCTCCATCCTATTAAGCATCCCAGCGTAGGCCACTGCAAACATAAAGAAATAAATATTAGCGTTCGCCGATGAAGCTACACTGAAGAGTCAAAGAAACTGGCACACCCGCCTATATCGTGTAGGGCTTGTGCCGCAACGTGACGTGGCGTGGATTCACTGATGTCTGGAGTAGTGCTGCAAGAGAGGGAACTGAAACCACTCATCCTACGCGATGTTCATAAATCCATAAGAGAACGAGGGGACGGAGCTCTCTTCTCAACAGCACGCTGCAAGATCACATGGACATCCGATTTTAGATTTTTTTTATATATTTATGGAAGGAAGGAAGCTCAGGGTTTAACGTCCTGTCGACAACTTGGTCATTAGAGACGGAGCTTACGCTAGGGTTTTTGGGTAAGGATAGGGAAAGAAATCGGCCGTGCCCTTCGAAAGAAACCATCCCGGCATTTGCCTGGAGTGATTTAGGGAAATCACGGAAAACCTAAATCTGGATGGCCGGAGGTGGATTTGAACCACCATCCCTTTCGAATGCGAGTCAAGTGTCTTACCACTGATATTTATGGTACGTGAAGTTTAGAACTCAAATAAGAAGCAAGCCAAAGCCATTCGACGCAACTCTCAAAAATTCTCGAGAAAATCGACTTTGAAGTTTTGCAAGTACCAATAAATAAAACACTTGCAGCATCCATCGCTGTAGCTCAGGTGGTTGCGTTCCAGCCTTACAACCGCTGGGTCTGTGGTTCGAATCCCGCCGAGACAGACTTTCTTTTTCGTTGTTTTCGAATACTTTTACTGATTGATTCTTGGAGGGGAGAAACCGATCCTGCCGGCCGCGGTGGCCGAGGAGACTAAGGCGTTCCAGTCACGGTCTGCACTGCTACTACGGTCGGGGGTTCGAATCCACCCTCGGGCATGGATATTTGTCCTTAGCATTAGCTAGTTCATAAGTAGTTTGTAAGTTTAGGGACTGATGACCCCGTAGTTAAGTCCCATAGACTATACAAACATTTGAACATTTGAGAAACCGATCCCATGTTGTACAATGAAGTTCTTCGAAACGACAGGCGCCTGCTTACCTGCACCGTGCAAATAATTCCGCCAAAATGCACCCCGTTGGTACAGTCTTGTGACGTGTGTTTCTACTGTCAAGTAAAATATTTCACGAAGCACCTACAAAACTATGCCTACCTGATCGAACGAGCACATGAAATTAGTGAAAGAGAAGATTGCATGAAACTTCAATTATTCATGACTAGCTGTCCTCTCAAATCTTCGGTGAAATGGTCAGGTATGCGTGGTTTGCTTCTAAAATTTGCGGTACAAGAGAAATCTTCATGTAAATGAAGTTTGTTTTCCAGTTGATACGGCAAAGAAAAATAGCGACTGTAAAAAAGGAGTATTGGAACAATGAGCTCGATAACTTGGAAACTATTGTTTTCCATTTTTTTACGATGCTTATCACCCTGACATATGTTACACCACATCGAAATGAAGTATTTCTTTCTTAGTACTACCACATACATAGAATTTTCAATGTTTTTTCTTTTTAATTTAAAACATCATTTTTGACCACCTTTTATCAAATATAGAAAATTACGAATAAACGAAAATATTATAGTTACCTGACATTATTATTCAGGTTTAGGAGGCGATCTAAAAATTGTTGATGATTCTCGTGTGAGATTACTTTATTTACCCAGATCGCTTAATTACATAATTGCTTGATGACTAGTTTCAACTCATTAAAGAGCTATTTTCGAATCTGTAATATTTAAACAACAACTAAAGTGACTTCTTGATATCTGAAAATAGATGTTATAAAAAGCAACATTTTAGTATGTCTGGACATTTAAAGTATGACTATGACAAATATATTACTTTACATTTGTAATCTAGATTTATAATAGTATTCAATTACTGTACAATGACAACATTTACTTGTGTATAGCATGTTTAGATGCTTTGTATAACATCTATTCCATATATCAGGAAGTCACTGAAGTTGTTGTTTAAATATTACAGATTCGAAAATGGCTCTTTAATGAGTTGAAACTAGTCATCAAGCAATTATGTAAATAAGCGATCTGGGAAAGTACAGTAATCTCACAGAAGAATCATAAACAAAAATGTCAAGGTTTTGTAAAAATTATCATTAGATATTAAAATTGTGTAAGTATTCAAACACAAAGAAAAAAGAAAAAAAAATCTGTTACAGTGAAATTCGACCCACTAACGCTATCATCGGAAGGCCAGAAGGCTACCAGTGAGCTACCCTGATAGATGCTGCAACTTGCAAATATTTTAATTATTGGTACTTACATGTACTTGCAAAACTTCAAAGTCGAGTTTATCGAAAATTTTTAAGCGTTGCGTCGAATGGCTTTCGCCAGCTGAGCTACCCTGATGGATGCTGCAACTTGCAACTATTTTAATTATTGGTACTTACATGTACTTGCAAAACTTCAAAGTCGAGTTTATCGAAAATTTTTAAGCGTTGCGTCGAATGGCTTTCGCCAGCTGAGCTACCCTGATGGATGCTGCAACTTGCAACTATTTTAATTATTGGTACTTACATGTACTTGCAAAACTTCAAAGTCGAGTTTATCGAAAATTTTTAAGCGTTGCGTCGAATGGCTTTCGCCAGCTGAGCTACCCTGATGGATGCTGCAACTTGCAACTATTTTAATTATTGGTACTTACATGTACTTGCAAAACTTCAAAGTCGAGTTTATCGGTCGGCCGCGGTGGCCGAGGGGACTGAGGCGCTTCAGTCATGGTCTGCACGGCCCCTACGGTCGGGGGTTCGAATCCCCCCTCGGGCATGGATATTTGTGCCGTCCTAGTTCGTAAGTAGTTCATAAGTAGTTTGTAAGTTTAGGGACTGATGACCCCGTAGGTTAAGTCCCATAAGCTGTACAAACATTTGAACATTTCGAGTTTATCGAAAATTTTTAAGCATTGCGTCGAATGGCTTTCGCTGTTTGTTACTTGATTTCTGAACTTCACATAGCATAAATATTTAAAAAAAAATCTAAAATCCGATACCCATGTGGTCTCCTCGTAAGATATGCTCAATAATGTTCATTGGTGGGGTATTTGGTGGCCGGTGGAAGTGTGTAAACTTAGAAGAGTGTTCCTGTAGACAGACTGTAACAAATCTGAACGTGTGGGGTGTCGCATTGTCCTGCTGAAATTGCCCAAGTCAGTTGGTATGCACAATGGACATTAATGGATGCAGATGATCAGCTAGGATGTGTATGTACGTGTCACCTGTCGGAGGCGTATCTAGACGTATCAGAGGTCCCAAGCACTCCAATTGTACACGCCCCATACCATTACAGAGCCACTACCAACTTGGAAAGTCCCCTACTGACATTTAAGGTCCATGGAGTCATGAGGTTGTCTCCATTTCCCTATACGTCCATCCTCTCAACACACTTGGAAACGAGACTCATCAGACCAGGAAACATGTTTCCAGTCATCAACAGTCCAAAGTCTGTGTTGATGGACGCAGGCGAGGTGTAAGTTGAGTGTCGCGCAGTCTGCAAGGGTACACAAATGGGCCATCGCCTCTTGAAAACCCATATCGATGTTGAATGGTTCACACACCGACATTTGTTGACGGCCCAGCATTGAAATCCGCAGCAATTTGCAGAACTGTTGCATTTCTGTCACACTCAACGATTCGCTTGAGTTGTCATTCGTCCTGATGTTGCAGAATCTTTTTCTAATCACTGCGATGTCGAATTAACGTTCAATTGTGCAATTGTTTGTTAATATATGGGACATAACTGCTGGGTCATTAGTCCCTAGGCCTACAAACTACTAAAACTAAGTTAAAATAATCTAAGGACAACGAACACACACACACACACACACACACACACACACACACACACACACACGCGCGCGCGCGCACACGCACGTCAGAGGGAGGAATCGAACCTCCGACGGCGATGTCGGAATTTGATGTTTTACCAGATTCCCGATATTCACGGTGCCTCGTGAAATGGCCGTACGTGAAATTAAAGAAATAAATCGCAATTTGCGATCAGTTATGGCTTCACTGTACTAGGTTTACATGGAATACCATAGTGCAGCGAATGAAAATTTCTGCCCGGACGAGTTTCGAATCCAGGATCTCCTGCTTACTAGGTAGACGCGTTGACCACTCCGCCACCGAGGACACAGAGACCAGCCCGACTGCAGAGGACTCTTCCCTGCACGCCTCCCCGTGTAATTGTATACAAGCCGAGTCTGTGCTCCTGACGACAGTGTCTTGATACCTCATGGTCTGTTCTCCCTGATGCGGGAATACAGTATTGTGGCTGCGAGTATTACAGAACAAATGGGCTGTGGTAATAGGAAAGAGACAGCGTGGCGAATGGAGATTTGGGTGTGGCGGGAGACGTGCAGGGAAGAGTCCTCTGCAGTCGGGCTGGTCACTGTGTCCTCGGTGACGGAGTGGTCAACGCGTCTGCCTAGTAAGCAGAAGATCCCGGGTTCGAATACCGGCCGGGCACAAATTTTCACTCGCCGCACTATGGTATTCCATCTAAACCTAGTACAGTGAAGCCATAACTGATCGCAAATTGCGATTTATTTCATTCATTGAACGCTGTAACGTCGTCAAAAATATATACTTGTACGGGAAATTCCCTACCTCATCGCCACCTCGGTGATGCTCTGTCCAACCTGTCGGGCGCTGCTTATAACACGTGTTCAAACTCACTTAAGCCGTCATCGTAGCGGCAGTAACCCATATCAACACTGCCGCCTTGGCTGCTGTTCTCTGAGTCTTTACATGTCTCAGTGTTTGCATATGCACGCCTATACCAATGTCTTTGGCTCTTCAGTGTATATTTACATAAAGGTAATAAAATAACATGCGATCAGTGAAGATAAGGATGACACTCCAAACTGATCTCCACTAGTGAGGGCTTTGAGGTAATTGTCTGTATTATCCAAGTCTAAATATACATGAATTGTGAAAATGCCTTTACGACTGGGCACATCGGTGAATTTCATTGGAAATTGTATAACATACAATATAGAATAGTGCAATAAGCATATAACAAACTCTCTACAAATAATTAAGAATAGAATGTACAAATAAAATACAATTATCCAAATGGAAATATGCAGCTGCTGAACAAGTATTTTACCCTAAATACTCTTCCATTAAGTCTCAATTAACAGCCACTGTTTTTAACTTGCTCATCATCAACAGCAGATGACTGAATGAACTTAACACTTCTACAGTGTGAAGATTATGTGGCAAATTACTTATTTTCAGGATTTAGAATACTGATAAATGTCGTGATAGCTCTTCCAAGAAAGCTACTCAGCTGTTTTTCTTTAATTTAAAACCTAGCCCCCATTAAATGTACTTGTTTCTACCAGAGAAAGTAGTGTCCACATGTAGGTCTCTACCATATGTAAATATCTGTAGCATATGTAGACTATCCATAATTTCTGGGTTCTATATATAAGGAATGCTTTAACACCCTGCATTACCCTAAATTAAGTATTACCATGAGCACAGTGCCAGATAAATCCTGCTTCATCACATCCAAATTATTGAATGCATGATGTTTACATTAAATATCGTCACACTATCATGCAATTAAAGTCTATTATACACCAAGTAAATATCCCAATACTATTTCCATGCGTATTCACAGTAGAAAATTCCAAGAAGTAGGCCTAAGATATATAAATATGAACTGTTGAAATCTACATTGCTGAGATTTGTACTACAGGATACAGAACTGGAACTTTATGTAGAATCGAAGATGAAACGCCTGGTAGGATCATAAATTAACTACTTTCACTGTCTACACTGCTGGGAATGGTCAGTAATTTTTCCTGAGCAGAGAACCAATATAAATAATTTACCTTAATTTAAAATATCGAAATTCTATTGTAAAATTGATGCCTATAAACGTCGAATATGTATTGTCATCATAAATTAATCCTACTTAGTCGTACTCCACTGCTTTTTAATTCTTAATATCACTTAAAATCACAATTTTTAAGACACCTAACCTGTGACGACTTGTAAATGCTTTAAATATGTGCTATATATGCCGAAGAGGGCTACAATTAATAATGTTCCACACCTGCAATGCCTGTAAAGAGCTAGTTACAAGTTCAATAACGTTAAAATCATTAAAAAGTGATGCTGAACAAATCGATTTCATAAAACCGCATGAGACAAATGATATCCAGAGACAACATATAAATTAATTAAGTGCCACATCTGTCAAATGTCAAACACACTTTTCAATGAAACAACACTTATAAAATGCAAGTCATAATTAATTAACCTATTTAGTCCTATACAGTTATCTAAAGATACTAGAATATGGAGGTACCTGACTTTAGGAACGTAGAAGCAAGCATTTAATGTTAGAAAGAGAGAATGTGTTTCATTATAATATATTACTTTATTGGCACAATGTTTCATGTTTAACATACATGTCTAAGATGGGCAGAGACAATAACACAGGGACAAATTCAGTAACACCAAAAGTTATTGAGAGAGTAGATTTATTTATAATAAAATGTCTGTTTGTCACTCACATTTAGTAGATCATCAATTGTTCACCTAGCTCAGTCCAGCATGTCTAGATGCACACCATACAGAGAGCACATGGATAAATACAAATACATGCAAGTACACACATACAAATGTACATGCAGACACACACACACACACACACACACACACACACACACACACACACACACACATTTTTTTCTATAAGTAACTCACTAATATCAAGTTTGTTGCATATTATTTCCAGATTCTTTTGGAAGATGTAATGTCTCAATATAGTCATTTTGCAAAGCGTATCTTTGCATAATCATGTGATCAAATATGAGACTGACCTTTAATGTGCTTCGAAAGTATAACATACATGCAGCATGTACCTTTACCGTAAGTTAATTGTGTACTATAATTGTGAATAGGAGGATCGCCCCACATAAAACATAATTGATTCATTCAAGATGCTAAATGTGATTGTGAAGTTACACATTTATCATACACTCGTTTGATGTTCTGTGTATCAACGTAATCAATTGAGTACTGATTATGTATATAATATTTGCAGTACAATGCTATCAATTATCTACACTGTAAGAAACTGACAGTAGAGGGTCTGTCACCAAAGTATTTAAAGTAAATGCATAACAATGCAGTGTTCAGATGTAATTGCTGAAGCCCAGTTAGGTCTGTTGTGAGAGGAGTGGTATTTGACACAAACAACCTGACCGCAATGCCAACAGTCTCATTACTGTGCCCAGTATTTAGTTATTTATTTACTGCATCCACACATGATAATGTGTGCGCTACAAATGTCTATGATTGTGATGGCACGAGACAATTTTCTTGTATCTTCTATATTCCATGTTGGTGGAGGTTGAATAGCCTGGTAGTATCAATTTGTCTACAGAATGTCATTCGTTATATTATTGATAGAAATGTGGAAAACTAGTTGTCTTAATCCCCAATCTGCCTTCCTCAACCAAGTGTTAGCATGGCAACATTTTCGTGCCCTTTTAACAAAAAAGTGAAATACTTGTACACAGTTTTCATCATGATGAAGTTTCCATACAGATTATCTGTTTAGATATCTCTCTCCCTGTCCGTCTGTCCATCGTCATTGCTTCCCCCTCTCTCTGTAGTTCCTTGCCACTGTCTTCTACTTTACCACCATTAGTCTCTCTGCCAGTGTCGTTGTCCCATTCTTTTTCGTTCGTATTGGCTGCTGTCTACATCATTAATCACTATAGTTTCTATATCAACATCTACATAGATACTCTGCAAATCACATTTAAGTGTCTGGCAGAGGGTTCATTATCCACTTTCATAACTTTTCTCTACCGTTCCATTCTCTAATAACGCGCGGGAAGAAAGAACACCTTAATCGTTCCGTTTTCGATCTGATTTCTCTTATTTTATTGGGATGGTCATGTCTCCCTAAGTAGGTGGGTGCTAGCAAAATATTTTCACATTCAGAAGGACGGTGATTGAAACTTCGCAAACAGATCACGCCGCAATAAATAACGTCTTTCTTTTAATGATTTCCACCCAAATTCGTGCAACATTTCCGTGACAAATCGAGCTGCCCTTCTCTGAACCTTCTCAATCTCTTCCGTCAGCCCCACCTGGTGAGGGTCCCACAAGGGGCAACAGTACTCCAAGAGAGGACGCACAAGTGTGATGTAGGCAGTCTCTTTGGTGGAGCTGGTGCATCTTCGAAGAGTTCTGCCAATGAAACGTAATCTTTGGTTCGGCTTCCCCACAATATTTTCTGTGTGTTCTCTCCAGTCTAAGTTGTTCGTAATTGTGATTCCTAGGTATTTAGAAGAATTTTCGACCTTATGGTTTGACTGATTTATCGCGTAATTGAAGTTCAGCGGATTTCTTTTAGTGGTCATTTGTATTACTTCACACTTTTCTTTTTTTAGTGTCAATTGCCAATTTTCGCACCATGTAGAAATTTTGTCTAAATCGATTTGCAGTTGCTTTTGATCCTCTGTTGACTTCACTAATCGATAAAAGACAGCATCATCCGCAAACAGTCTGAGGGAGCTAGTCAGATTGTCTCCTAAATCGTCCCCTCAGGGGCTCAGCATTAATTTGCTGAGTACGGGCTTGGCGAACCCGGGGTCCTGAGCTGTGGGCTGTGTCGCGCCAACAGTCCGCTACACCGTAAGCTCTGTGCGTGCTTCAACGACCACCGTTCGGCGCGACGGTGGAACGTTGTACGTTTCAGAGCCCGGGGATCTTGGCTTAATCGCCCGGGTCGCGAGGACGGTAAAAACCTCTCTAAAAAAAACCCTCAATCTCAAGGTGTGCTACGTGCCGAGGAGATGCATGGCTGTTGAGGTTGAACAGCCGCTAGCGAGCAACCTCTGAGGAACCTGCCGCACCTCAGTTGTACAAGGCTTACCCAGGCAAGCGGGGCTCTGCCTGGGTGGACGTTTAGATCCCTAGCTGCTCGTGGGACCACAATGAAACGAGCAAAAGAACACGTTGGTGGACGTACAACCACCGTCTCTAAGCGTGGTAAAAGGGACTACAATGCTGCAGATTATGATCCCCAAACGTTTCCTTCTCTGGCTACACCTTGGGAAGAACGTCAGGGAAGACAGAAGGGTGAGGCTTATGCCCCTAAGTATCTGGTCTGTAGTCGTAGTGATGGGGAATCTTTTAGGAATACCAAACCATTATTTTTTGTTGAGAACCTTGAGGACAAGTATGGAGAGGTGGAAGGAATGTCGAAGATGCGGTCGGGATCAGTATTAATAACGACGTCATCCCCAGCTCAATCGCGGGCACTGCTTGCCTGTGACAAGCTGGGTGATGTTTCCGTTACCATTACGCCGCACAAGACCCTTAATATGGTGCAGGGTATCATCTTTCACAAAGACCTCTTGCTGCAGTCAGATGACGAATTGCGTGCCAACCTAGAACGGCGGGGAGTACATTTTATTCGGCGAGTCCATAGGGGTCCGAAGGACAATAGGGTCGCGACCGGTGCCTTCATCTTGGCTTTTGAGGGTGATTCATTGCCCGAGAAGGTCAAAGTGATGGTTTACCGGATCGACGTAAAGCCCTACGTTCCTCCCCCTATGCGCTGTTTCAAATGCTGGAAGTTTGGCCATATGAGCTCCCGATGTGATGCCAACCCAACATGTCGGGAGTGTGGACGTGCAGTTCATCCGAACGTCCCTTGCACGCCGCCTCCAGTATGTGTCAACTGCGGCCAGAATCACTCCCCTTGCTCGCCTATGTGTACAGTTCTGCAGCAAGAAAGGAAAATCATGGAATACAAGACCAGAGATCGACTGACTTATTCCGAGGCCAAACGGAAATATCAGAAGCTCCATCCTGTCCGCCTGGTAACTACCTATGCCGCGGTAGCCTCATCGTCCTCGTCCACTGTGCCTGCTGTTCCAACTGTTCCGTCAACGATAGCGCGCCCCCAGGCCCAATCGACTGTCCCGGCCCCCCTACCAGCAGGGGGCACCTCATCTTCGGTGGCTCCCACTCTTTTCACAGTGGGAGCATCACCTGCTACAACACCGGGGACTCCAGTCCCCACCTCTAAGCCGGGGAAGGAGAAGCCTTCTCCGGCTCCTCTCGCTCGGAAGGGGTCCTTAGAGACAACCCCTTCTGCAGCTTCCCAGAGTGCTCCGGAGGATCCTGGCCGCAGTCTTCAGGATCTCTAACCTGCCGGTCGAAGAGCTTCCTGCTCTTCCTCCGTCCCGGATGCCACTTCTGGGAAGCCCCCTCGGCCCTGCAAACCAAAGGGCCAGCGAGAGGACAAGAAGAAGAGACAAAAGAAGAAAGAATGTTCAGTGGCTTCAAAGCCACAACCACCCACATCCTCTTCTTCGGAGGATGAGGTCGAGATCCTCGCATCTCCTGAGGATCTTGCAATTACCGATTCCCCAGAAAATAAGATCTCTGGTTCCGTGGATTCCAAGCACATGGTAGCAGACGATCCGATGGAGTGATCTGCTTTTTACTCGTCATGGCGGTACAGCCAGAAGGAAACATCCTCCAGTGGAATTGTAGCGGCTTTTTCCATCACCTGCCTGAGCTACGACAACTTCTCAGCCAAACACCTGCCTTTTGTATCGCTCTTCAAGAGACCTGGCTCCCAGCGACGCGGTCCCCTGCCCTTCGAGGCTACAGGGGCTATTTTAAAAATCGGCCTATGTATGACAGAGTTTCTGGTGGAGTTTGCATCTATGTTCTAGCCACTGTTCCGAGCGCTGCCGTGCCTCTTCAAACGCCCCTAGAGGCGGTTGCTGTTCGGCTCCGGGCAGTGCAAGATGTTACAATCTGTTCAATCTATCTCCCACCAGATGAGGCTGTCTCTCCTGTGGACCTCGCTGCCTTGGTCGCCCAACTTCCCCCACCCTTCCTTCTTTTGGGGGATTTCAATGCCCACCACACTTTGTGGGGTGGCATGCAGATCTCGGCACGGGGTAGGGATGTTGAGACACTACTGAACCAGCTGAACATCTGCCTACTGAACACTGGTGCTGCTACGCACTTTAGCGTGGCACACGGTACATTCTCCGCCATAGACCTGTCTGTCTGTAGCCCAAGCCTACTTCCGCACTTCACTTGGAGGGTCCACGATGACCTGTGTGGCAGCGACCATTTTCCTATCTTCCTGTCGCTCCCACAGTGTCCACCTGCTGACCGTCTGCCTCGCTGGTCCCTCCGTAGGGCCGACTGGCCAGCATATTCCATAGCCGCTGTGCTTCCCTCTCCTCTTCTGGCTGATATCGATACCGCTGTCCAGCAGGTCACACGTGCCATCATCTCTGCTGCCGAGAACACCGTACCCGTCTCACTGGGATCACTCCACCGTAAGTCAGTGCCCTGGTGGACGCCGGAGATAGCTGAGGCCATCCGGGAACGTCGGCGAGCACTACAGCGCCACCGACGCCACCCTTGTGTTGAACATCTTGTTGCCTTCAAGCGTCTCCGTGCACGGGTGCGGCGATTGATCCAGCAAAGCAAGAGGGCCTCCTGGGAGCGCTATGTCGCCTCCATTGGCTCCCGAGCATCACCTTCACGGGTATGGTCGCAAGTTCGACGCCTCTTTGGCCACCGCCCACCAGTGGGAATTCCGTGCCTCCGCATTCAGGGTACAATTTGCACTGACCCTGTCACAATAGCTGAGCATTTGGCACACCACTATGCTTGCACCTCAGCGACCGCTGCATATGATGCGGATTTCCGCGCCCTTAAAGAGCGCACCGAGCGAAAACAGATATCCTTTCAAACGCGACGCCAGGAAATCTATAACATCCCTTTCAGCGAATGGGAGTTCGAAAGCGCCCTTGCCGCATGCCCAGCCACGTCCCCTGGACCCGACCGCATTCATAGTCAGTTCCTCCGACATCTGTCATCAGACTCTAAACGCCAACTTCTCTCCTTGCTGAATCGTCTCTGGGTTGAGGGTGTCTTCCCGTCTCAATGGAGGGATAGCATCATCATCCCAGTTATGAAGCCGGGGGCTGATCCACAGGTGGCTGATAGTTACCGCCCCATCAGCCTCACCAACGTTCCATGTAAACTCCTCGAACGGATGGTGAGTCGGAGGCTCATGTGGATCCTCGAGGACCGAGGACTCTTGGCGCCTCAACAGGGTGGATTCCGTCAAGGCCGCTCTGCTATCGACAATCTCGTGTCACTAGAGTCGGCCATTCGTACAGCATTTTCTCGCCGTGAACACCTGATTGCCGTCTTCTTTGACCTGCGGAAAGCGTACGACACCACCTGGCGCTATCATATTCTGTCTACGCTGTACGATTGGGGCTTACGGGGTCCACTTCCTACATTCATTAAGAACTTCCTGGCATTGCGTTCTTTTCGTGTTCGTGTTGGTTCTTGTTTCAGCTCACCTCATTGTCAAGAGAACGGAGTCCCACAAGGTTCCGTTCTTAGTGTTCCTTTGTTCTTAATCGCCATAAACGGCCTTGCTGCGGCTGCGGGGTCATCGGTTTCCACTTCCTTGTATGCCGATGACTTCTGCATGTATTACAGCTCCTCCAGCATCAGCGTAGCTGAACGGCGGTTGCAGATCGCAATTCGAAAGGCACAGTCGTGGGCGTTTGCCCACGGTTTTCAATTTTCTGCATCCAAAACCCGTGTGATGCATTTTTGTCGACGTCGGGCAGTACACCCGGAACCCGAACTGTATCTCGCTGATGACCTGCTGCGTGTCGAAGAGACGCACCGTTTTTTAGGAATGTTATTCGACAACCGTCTCACCTGGGTGCCACACCTTCGCCAGCTCAAACAAAAGTGCTGGCGACACCTTAATATTCTACGCTGTCTAAGCCATACTGTTTGGGGAGCGTCACGCCCAACACTCCTGCAACTTTATAAGGCACTCATCCAGTCGCGCCTAGACTATGGCTGCGTAGTATACGATTCGGCTGCACCTTCAGCACTGCAAACGTTAGACCCAGTCTTACATTCTGGAGTTCGTTTGGCGACAGGGGCTTTCCGCACGAGCCCTGTGACAAGCCTACTAGTTGAAGCTGGGGTCCTTCCTCTGCGGTTCCGCCGGCAGCACCTGCTGGCTTCGTACGTTGCCCATGTTAAGGCCTTGCCACACCATCCGAACCACCGGCTTCTTTTTCCAAGCGCTGCACTCCCTATCCCTCCAAGACGACCTCGGTCGGGTTACCCATTATCAGTCCGCGTTCGTTCTCTACTTTCGTCCCTCGAATCCCAACCACTCCCTGCCACTTTCCACTATTCCTTTCAAACCCCTCCTTGGTCCATTCCTCGTTTGCAGCTTTGTCTGGATCTGGCCAATAGATCAAAGGACTCCGTTTCTCCAATGCAACTCCGACACCAGTTCCTGGATCTCTTCAACTCTTTCCGTGGTGCTGAAGCCATCTATACTGATGGGTCCCTAGCTGATGGTCGTGCTGGGTATGCATGTCTCCATGGTGACCATGTCGAACAACATTCATTGCCCCGTGAAAGTAGTGTCTTTACTGCAGAGCTGGTCGCTATCCTCAAGGCTCTAGAACACCTCCGAGCCTGCCCCAGGGGGTCATTTGTCATCTGTAGTGACTCCCTGAGTGGCTTGCAGGCACTCGACCAGTTCTTCCCTAGTCACCCGTTAGTGCAGTCCATTCAAGACACTACTTACTCTCTTGGCAAATCTGGCCGATGTGTGGTCTTCCTATGGACCCCTGGCCACGTCGGCATTTTGGGGAATGAACGTGTTGACCGGTTGGCCAAACAGGCCGCCACTGCGTCACCCTTCACCATTGGCGTCATGGAATCAGACCTCAGGACATCATTGCACAAGAAGGTGCGTGATGCTTGGAGTGCCGAATGGTCTACCACGAGTGCAACAAACAAGCTCCGAGCAGTGAAGCTATCCACAACCCTGTGGCAGTCTTCACAGCGGCCGATCCGCCGAGAGGCGGTTGTCCTCTGCCGCCTCCGTATTGGGCACACGTGGTTGACCCATGGGTATCTCCTTCGCCGTGAGTCCCCGCCCGTGTGTCGATGTGGTGCCGCAATGACAGTGGCCCATCTCTTGATGGACTGTTCGCTTTTAGCCAATCTGCGGCATTCTTTTAATCTCCCAGACGCACTACCCTTAGTTTTAGGTGACGATGCCTCTATGGCTAACAAAGTTTTAAGTTTTATCCGCGCTTCTGGTTATTATGCATCTATCTAACCGTGGGTGTTGAGGCCTGATATCTTAGGCCACCAGCAACCCAGCTTTTTACCTTTTCACGTCCTTAGGAGTTCTTATTGTGTGCAGTGTGGCTGGCTCATCCTGTTTTTTCTTTGTGATCAGCCAGCCAAGGTACTCTGCTATCCAGTTTTATTCGTGACTTTCTTTTACTAATTCTGTGTGTCTTCGTTTTGTGTTGTCAGTGGCTCGTCCATTCTTAACCTGCCCTTTTATGCGATGTCACTTTCAGGGCATTGTTTTATCTTTATTGACAGTTGACTCTCAGCTAGGAACAGGGGACTGATAACCTAGCTGTTTAGTCCCCTCAAAACAACCAACAAACCAACCATCCTAAATCGTTTATAAACACAAGGAAGAGTAGGGGACCTATAACGCTTCCCTGGGGAACGCCAGATATCACTTCTGTTTGACTCGATGACTTTCCTACCTATGCTCCCTTGCTGATCGTTTGATTGCGCTTGTAACTCCTAGACCTACACATTAACGTGAGTTATGGGATGAGGGAAGTGGACAAATCCCAATTGGTCAGTCTGAGGGCGCTACTGTTGATCCCCAAAGCTTTTGTGTGGTCCCCAACCACCCTTCTTCTTCGTTATCAGTCTCTCTTCAATCTCTTGCTCCCTCTGATAACATAACTATCCAACTGTATTTTTAATCCCACTGTCTCTCTCCTACCATGATTCACTCTCTTGCTTTCCGACTGTCATTGTCTCCTCCCTGTTCCTGTGTCAATTTCCTGTAACATCTTCCATTACGAACGCACACCTTTTGTATGTTAGTGTATGAAAAGTTTTAATGAGGACGATGTACTGAGCACCGAGACAGCTAGTTGCCCACTTATCTTCAATCTTCTATACAGGAACTTGGGTGTTCTTTGTACTCCAAAACGAGCATTTATCTGCTGGTTGACTTGTTTTCCTTCTTACAGCGTGTTTACTGCTTCTATATACAAATTCTGTAGATAAATAGGGATATGATAATTCCTTCATACACTTTGGTACATTTATATACGGCGTGTGGCGAAAAACAAACATTAATTCAGTTATTTATCAGAAGAAGATGTCAGCCTGTACAGTGCCAAAAATCAAATTTCTTCACAAAATAATATTCCTCTAATGGAATGATAAGTATTTCCTAACAACCGCCAAGTCAACTAGGACAGAAGTAGGCACATTCAGTTGTTTAATCTGCCTGATATGAAATCAATGTGTCAATAACATAATGAAATATTATCTTCTACTTTTTAAATGAAATTTCGAAATCTCCTCTGCTTTTCATACAGTGCCAAGCATAAGATTAGAATAAAGATACGTAAATTCTACGAAATGTGTTTTTACTTTTAAAATATGTTGCAATACTTAGTTTAATTTGATGCAGCACAGTAATTGTGATTAAAAAATAAAAACTTGATAGCAATTAAATATTTTACAAATCGGGAAAAATACTAGATAAATGTCTACATAATGATAAAATTTGATATGATTAGTTATTTTAGACATGTGTGGTCCTTAGACACAAAATGGTTTATACATATTGGCCCACTTTAGGTTACGGTAGTAACACTAAAAGTGGGCCTTTGCGATCGGTTTTTGACAGCTCGAAATTTAAATGAAAACAACGGCTTAACTATTCATCTGACACGAAAATTGAATAACCTAATTGGTAGGGGGAAAATTCTCTACAACTTCGCTCTATTATGTTTTTTCACATCTTGCATCGTTGCAGAGATATTTGCAAAAATAACGGAGATTTGACATCCTCCATTGATTTTACGAAAACCAGCCGTTCGCAGATGTCACGTGACATTCCACGCCTAGAACTCTCTCTGGCATACGCCATCTTGCGTTGCGTATTTGATGATTTTCTTATTATACCTTACATGTTGTTATTTCAAAGCAACGGCGCACTGGAGAATTAACAAAAACACGCCGTTCTTCGTACGAAAAAAATGATAATCAAGCGTCTAACAATGCCTTATTAGCATCAGTTAACAACCGCCATAAATAGTACAAAAATAATGGATCGATTTCGTAACTGTCCGTTGTAGTGTAGTAGACAGCGTGTTGAATTGTGATGCACCTGGTGCGTGGTTCGGGACCCGCCACTGCCAAAAAAATTTTTCTCCTTTTTTTTCCTAATAGGGTTACGTGTTGTGTGCGTAGATATTATCACAATAGTAGAGTCGCAAATCGTATCACAATAATTTTTTATTATTTAAATTATTTTTGTCCGAAATTATAAAACTACAAATTTAAAGTGGGCCGTAAAACACGTCAGAGCGATTTTTTTTTTAGTAAGAATGGTAAATTTAAACCTGTAGACCTTTCCAACGAATAATTGTATAGACTAAATTTGAAAAGTATTTTGAGAATATCGTCTTAGGAACAGATGATGAAAATTTGGAAGGTTTGCAGTGAATAAAATGTATAGAAGCAGACATCAGTAATGGGGAAGTGACGATACAGGTATTTTAATGGCTGCCTCATCGTCTGTGAGCACTGTTTTTCTGTTGTCATGCTGCACGCTTAAGTCCTTCTCATCAAATACATTCTGACAATTAAGATGTAAGGTAGCATCTAGTTTGAAGAATTCAAAGAAAGCACCGACATGTGTCGAGAGCACCCTCATACCCCACCACACGCCTCAGGCTCTTAGCTCCCTTCCAGTATCAATGGCATCTATGTTTGCATTATTAACCTCCAAAAAACATACCGCTCACAGCTCACGGCAGTGCGCGGTATTGATATATTCGTAAACAGCGCGTGAAATTTGCTACTGTTTAGGAAACCCTATCTTGGATTCTATTCATCTCACAGTTAAGTGGTAAAGTGTTCTGGATAGCTCTTGACTATTAATCATTTGTAAACATACTAGCTAAATTCCCGCTGCTTCGCACGCGTAGACTGGATGGTCTGCATTGGTTGTATATACTTATAAACGTAAATTTTCATAGATTTAACTTTAAAAATGCTTTCCTAATCAAGTATTTTGATATAACTTGCCTCTTCCCATTGCACCATTGTTGGCAGAATTCAAAACATGCCGAAACGCATTTTTTTTAAATTATGAACATGGTCCCAAACCCAAATTTTCACTTTTCTAGCAGCAAAATTGTCTTTTTTTTCCCTTATTTCACATGCTTAATCGTTGAATTTCCCAAAATATCGAAACATGTGTTTTTAAAATTCCAATGAAAAATCTAAATCCGAAGTTTTGTATTTTTTCTTCAAAATTGCCTTAATAGCAACGTATTTTCAAAAAATCGTTCATCCCTTATTTCACCCCCTTAGGGATGGGAATATTGATAAATCGCTGATGCCTACAGTTAAAGATAAACAACATCTACAAATTTCAAGTTTCTATCGTCTGTAGATTCACTTTTCAGCGCCGTTTTCTGTCTTTCAGAAATGGATCGAGAACGCGAAATTTCTATCTTACGCTTTTGCATCTTTGTTGGTAGTTTTACTTTTCAAACTGCAATATGAACTTATTTTTCTTTATTCGTACGCTTGTTGCAGAAAAACAACTGAAGAATGTGCATCACGTTTCGCTGTATATAACCTCTTTGCTATTATAGTGTCAAAAGTCATCGCTGGTATTCAGTGCGAATTTTATATTAGCCGACGACTTTCAGCTACTATATTATCCACCCTTTTATAGTTATCGACACGGAACTGCTAATCCAGTCGCAGTATTTTGATCCTAAGCACTACAGTTGTCTTTCCAGTGTTTATATTGAGATTCTGAGTTAATGTATGTCTGTGTTTCCCAGTGTTTTATCTATGAGTCTTTTTATCTTTGAGCATCTGTTGATCGTCGTATTGCTCCACATTTTACGGATTTTTGTTCGCCACACTCACCCACCGCCACACACCGCGATCAAAACACCATAGTGCACACCGCCAACCTAAAGGCTATTCTCATGCATAACCGCCATTGGTCTGCAGTGGATAATTTTGGCTACCAAGTGAAATATACGGACACACGTCCCGCGTTCCATTTTTATATATGTATATTGATTAGAAGAATGAGTACACTGTAGTTATCATGCAGTACAGCGTCAGAATTTTCAAAGTTCCACACTTCCTGGGTCCCATCCAAATTGAGCAAAACGGTTGATTTTTGCACATTATGTGTGGTCTATGGTGGCTTTAAACGGCCTATAAAAGCACAATTCATTCATGGGTGGTTCCTGAGGAAATCACGAACAACCATGATTTTTGGGTACCAAAAACACGAATTGTGGGGATGATCACTTCGATATTTTTTATTCACAGCAAATCTACGAATTTTTGCCGTATATTCTTACGATCATATTCTCAATAACTTTTTTAATTTTTTCGATATCGTTATCCGATACAGAGATCCAGAGGTTGAAACCTATAATAGTTTTGCAAAAAATCACAAAACCCGATTTTTAGCCGTTTGTGCAGCGTGAATCAAAAAATCTAAATAACTAACCATAGAAAATTGTTAAAATATTTACAATAAATCTTGCAGACATTCATCTATAAACAGCATTTTTCCGTTCTCTAAAATCTTTGTCGATTATCAAGATACAGCCGAAAATTCGCGAAATTTTGCTAGCAAAAATGCGTACTTTGCTGAGAGACGGCATTCAGGCCGCTGTGAAACTTAGCACGCGATTTGAAAAAATGTACTCGGCGAAAAAATTGATTTTTGTACATGTTATAGACTGAAATCTTCGCTCGATGTAGGGATGATTTCTATTTTCGTTATCCGTCACAGTCCAAGTGCAGCAACAAGTTTAGTGAAGTATTACAACTTAATTTAAACAGTTTCCACAGGTAAAATCATATTGCGCAGACTTCTCTTATGGTTGATTTTAGGTTATACATAGCTGCTTATGAAAAGTAGATAACATATTGAAATTTTATTTATAGTCGAGAGCAGAATAATATCTTATGTGGTTCTTGAGATATCGGTCCGTGCGCGATAGCACGCAAAAGCAATAGATTAGAAAACGCCGAATGCGGAAATGGGATGTGTGAGATATCGAATCTTGGGAAATAACAAACGACTCAAGTGTTATCAGAACGTTATTTAGATGCTTTTCTAGAAAATCCGTTTCCCGTTTTCGAAAATCTATATTTGCTACCACGATATGCCAGGAAAAAATCACAATTTTTGGAATCAAAGGAACCCATTGTGTGGATTGCCAAATGTACATTTCTATTCGTGGCAAATCTCCGAAATTTTTACGATAGGTACTAAGATGATGACCCCGGTAAGCCTTGAAAGAATTTTCCATAATACTATCCGACCGATTCACACACGCCAAGGTATCGTACATATTTTAATAATGATTTCAAAAATGCTGGAGTTTGCTTGAATAATCAAAACATGTTATGAGAAGATTATTTACTTTTAGTTCACGACATGTTTCGGGCGTAGCCCATCATCTGGTGATCGATATTATATAAATTTAGATTTGATGTATTCAAATTTGTTACATAAAATACTGTTGGTATGTATTGACAAATAAGAATAAACATCCAGCATTTTTAAAATCATTATTAAATTTTAAAATGAAGACTGCATACCTCTACCAAGACTTTCAGTCTAAAATAAACTTTATCGTACATACGCACGTCAAATATACACGTAATATCCGGTCTGTCGTGAAATTACGGTTTTAGCTAACATAAGTAGGGTTCTTGGTTCGGAGATCACGAAACTTCGTTTCTAGTTCTCGTTTACATGCCAATGACTTTTATAAGTGTCACAAATCATCGTAATTTTTTTGTCTGTGATGGAATTTTTTTCATTCTATTTGTGTTAGTCATAGATCGCCGTACAGTGTATACATATTTTACACTACAAGTTTATACCCAACACATTTTGCCGTAAGGCATGCCTGTCATGCAGTGGCGCAGCCACGGGGAAAAGGGGGCTAATGGGGCTGAAGCCAAGCCTTCCCCAGCACCTCCAAAGAATTTTTAATTGCATTATTTTGTACTGTTTTCATTTTTTTTAAAGGTCGGCACCAAATAATTGAAATAGAAGGGAAAGTGGAAGAAATCTGCGCACCTAAGCGGAACTTTTTTTTTAATTTCACTTTGTTAAAGTTTATTTTGCATCAAAACTGAGAGCAACTATTCTAGTATCTATAAAAAATGAAGATAACCCAAAATAAACACACCAAAAACCAAATTCCAGGACACTACTTAAGCGCACGTTTTCTCAAACATCGAAGAAACGTGCACATCGGGTGGGGTAATTGTGCGCATGTTAGAAGAATTTATACGCAGTAATACTTGGAGAGGAAAAAAAATTCACAAGGTTTGTTCCAAAGATTATATTGATAAGGTACATATTAAATTAGGTTAAACACAAGTTTTAAACAAATTTTACAAATAGTTCAGGGCTATTTGTTTTCAAATAAAATAAAATAAAAAGTTTTCTTTGATGTTAGGGTCTACAGATTTAACAAGTTAGATAAGTCCTTCACTGCACATATCACATATAAAATCTTTAGCAGAATCATTTGTGGTACAAGGTGCATGGTACCATCTTCCGCACAAAGTACATCTGTACCACAGTTTCCTGTCTCTACCATGGTCTCCACAAAACCAGCAAATCTCGTTGTCGGTTCCTTGAAGTGCGCCAGGGTCAAAAACACCTCCATGTCGATATCATCGGAATCATCGTTATTACACAGTGGAACTTCGTCAACATCTCAATCGTCTGATTGTTCTTCGATCATCACCTTTTTCTTTAACTTCTTTTGTGTTTCTTGCCAAAAGTCTGATTATCCTTTTCCTTGTTTTGAAGTCTCTTATCCATACTTTCTTTTGCATTAGGCTTAGACCTATTGCCGAGATTAAGCTTTCTATCAACTTTTATGTTTTGGTATTTAACTACAGGAGGGGGAAACGTGCAGATCGGTGCGCACCTTTACCCCATAGTGTCTTGGAAATAAATTTTGGCTACAATTTGCTTCAAACTAATGAAAACCAAACAGGACTCACGTCAAAACATACCCATAACATACAGGCTTTAACTATATCACAAGTAAATTTAGTCAACGTAATCTACATCTACATGGGATACTCTGCAAATCACATTTAAGTGCCTGGCAGAGGCTTCATCGAACGACAATTATACTATTTATCTCCCATTCCATTCTCGAATAGCGCGCGGGAAGAAAGAACACCTGAATCTCTCTGTTCGAGCTCTGATTTCTCTTATTTTATTCTGATGATCATTTCCACCTATGTAAGTGGGAGTCAACAATATATTTTCGCATTCGGAGTAGAATGTTGGCGATTGGAGTTTCGCAAGTAACCCACGCCTCAGCGATAAGCGCCGTTGTTGTAATGATTCCCATTACAGATCCTGTATCATTTCCGTAACGCTGTCTCCCCTGTATCGTGACAATACGAAACGAGCTGCCCTTCTTTGGACTCTTTCGATGTCCTCCGTCAAACCCACCTGATAAGGATCCCACACTGAGCTACAATACTCCAAAAATGGACGGACAAGCGCAGTGTATGCAGTTTCTTTAGTAGTTCTGTTGCATATTTTAAGGGTTCTGCCAATAAAACGCAGTCTCTGCTTCGCCTTTCCCACGATATTATCTACGTGTTCTTTCCAGTTTAAGTCTGAAGTAATAGTGATTCCTAGGTATTTTGTGGAGTTTACGGCCTTCACATTTGATTGATTTATGTTGTAAACAAAGTTTAACGGATTTCTTTTCGTACTCATGTGGACGACTTCACACTTCTCATTATTTAGAGTCAATTGCCAATTTTTACACCATACTGATATCTTATTCAGATCGTTCTGCAGTTGGTTTTGATCTTCAGATGATTTTACTAGACGGTAAATGTCGGCGTCATCTGCAAACAACCTAAGAGAGCTACTTAGATTTCCCCCTAAATCGTTTATG
Organism: Locusta migratoria; assembly: GCA_026315105.1. Lineage (NCBI taxonomy): Eukaryota > Metazoa > Arthropoda > Insecta > Orthoptera > Acrididae > Locusta > Locusta migratoria. The sequence goes on along the minus strand of CM048753.1, from coordinate 48,498,917 downwards.
TAAATAAGGAATAGCAGAGGACCAATAACACTACCCTGTGGAACGCCCGATATCACCTCTGTTTTAGTCGATGCCTTACCATCGATTACTACGAACTGTGTCCTCTCTGACAAGAAATCCCCTATCCAATTGCAAATTTGGGGCGATATACCATAACCACGCAATTTGATTAAAAGCCGTTTGTGAGGTACGGTGTCAAAAGCTTTCTGGAAATCAAGAAATACGGAATCGATTTGCGAACCTTTGTCGATAGCACCCATCACTTCGTGTGAATATAGAGCTAGTTGTGTTTCGCATGAACAATATTTTCTAAATCCGTGTTGACCTTGGGTCATTAGATCGTTCTGTTCTAGATAATTCATAATATTTGAATACAGGATATGTTCCAAAACCCTGCTGCAAATTGACGTCAATGAAATAGGCCTGTAGTTTAGTGGGTTACTCCTACTGCCTTTCTTGAATATAGGTGTGACCTGTGCAACTTTCCAATCTTTTGGTACAGATCCTTCTATGAGAGAGCGGTTGTATATGACTGTTAAGTAAGGAGCTATCGCTTCAGCATAATCAGATAGAAATCTAATGGGTATACAATCCAGACCAGAAGACTTGTTCTTATTAAGTGATTTTAGTTGCTGCACTACTCCGATGATATCTACTTCTATGTTACTCATTACGGCATCTGTTCGTAATTCGAAATCTGGAATATTGGTTTCGTCTTCTTTAGTGAATGAGTTTCTAAAAGCTAAGTTTAGTAACTCTGCTTTAGTAGTGCTGTCATCGGCAGGATCGCCATTACTATCACGTAGTGAAGGTATTGTTTGTGACTTTCCCCGAGTATATTTAACATATGACCAAAATCTCTTTGGGTTTTCAGTCAAATTACGAGAAAGAGTTTCGTTGTGATAAATGTTGTAGGCATCTCGCATTGAAATCCTCGCTAAATTTCGAGCTTCTGAGTACAATCGCAAATCCTGGGGATTTCGTGTTCGTTTAAATTTAGTATGCCTTTTCCTTTGCTTTTGCAACAGTGTCCTAACCTGTTTTGTGTACCAAGGGGGATCGCCTCCTTCTTTTATTAATTTATTAGGTATAAAACTTTCAATTGCTGTCGATACCACTTCTTTGAATTTGAGCCACATCTGGTCTACACCTACGTTTAGTGTTAGAAACGAGTGGAAGCTGTCTTTCAAGAAGCAATGTATTTTATTTCTATCTGCTTTCCTGAACAAATATACTTTGCGTTTATATTTGGTAACTTTGGGACTTTCGATATTCAATTTCGCTACTACAGCTCTGTGTTCACTAATACCTGTGTCCGTTTTGATGCTCGTTATGAGCTCAGGATTATTTGTTGCTAAGAGATCAAGTGTGTTTTCACATCCATTTACAATTCTAGTTGGCTCATGAACTAATTGTTCGAAGTAATTCTCAGAGAATGCGTTCAGTACAATTTCGGACGATGTTTTATGCCTACCTCCTGATTTAAAAATATAATTTCGCCAACAGATCGAGGGTAAATTAAAATCACCACCTACTATTATCGTGTGAGTCGGTACGTTTTTGTAATTAGACTCAGGTTTTCTTTGAACCTTTCTGCTATTGTATCGTCAGAGTCGGGAGGCCGGTAAAAGGAACCGATTATTAACTTCTTACGATTTTCGGGTACAACCTCTACCCATAATAGCTCGCACGAACTATCAACTTCAACAGCTTGAAGCTGGGAGCGAATGTCACCAGCTCAGACTGCATCCGCATACAGCAGTCACAGTCCCTATTCATGATTACAGTGCCAACAAAAACAAAAACTACAGTCGCGATGCGTTCAAAGGAAAACTAAACTGTTCGTTAGAACGCGGATGTGAATCCAATACGCACGACAGCTCAGTATAACTTTACAAATTGAGACGAGAAAGTGTAGACGAAAATCAAAATACTATATGTCGCTTCTAATCAGAAAATAAAAACAGACGACTGCCGCGACGCGATTCACACGGCGGAATAATACACTAACCAGATATTTAACGCGACTATGAATCAAATAAAAACGCGAGCACACAATAAATTTAATGAACTCAAGGGAAAACGCACTGAAAAGTAAAAATATGTAGCTTCTAGAGAGAAGCCGGTTACACTTACAACTAATAAATTACTGCTACGCCACTGGAGAGGTGTGCTCTGGACGACGTCCGTCCTAAATCTCGAGGACTGCAAATTAGATCACGATGTCACGTTTCACCATTTGCAAACTCAATGAACGCGAAACTGTAATGGTAGCCCAGCGACCAGACGAAAGTAGTTCGCTAACCTGCCGCTAGGTGTAGCACAGGTTACAAATTACAACAAAGCTTTTAAATCAGAGGAACAGCGATGCGCATGTTTACCCGCTGCGCACGTTTTCCCTACTTTCCCTTATTCATGCAATAAATCACAACGTTACTATAATTTGTCAAGCACAAGTGCCAACGGATCGCAACTATGCAGGTCAGCGGCACCACCGAGTGTATTTTAGTTCAATTTTTACACATAGAGTCTCACGTTAATTAAACTGTAACATAGAAATCGCTCAATTATTTTACGAGCTGATTACATATACACCATTTCCACCACGTAGCTCCTCTTCCACTTTCAAATTAATGCAAGCCTACTCATTTTAATTCTTGTGCAATTGTTTTCGTAGTATAATGGGTTGAATTATAAAAAGTGTAAAAATAAGTCATAAATTAATAAATTCAATAAGCTTTATTTTTAAAAAATTTGCCCCCCCCCCCTAACCAGAACCAAACCATAACTGCGCCCCTACTGTAATGAAATTTACGAACTTAAGACGTTATAGCAGTCACAAATTTACAATAGTGGCGGCTGCATTGAAAAAGTTTGTATTTTTGATGAGAGGTATATCCGTTACTTATCACCTGCAGAAGCAATGATCACGTACAAGAGCTACAGAATATCAATATGACTATTGATGACGTAAGAAGTCAATGCAGCGAAAAAACAATAAAATAAAAAAAAATAAAAAATAAAAAATAAAAACAAGCAGTAAAGCAGCTACACACAACCGACCGATACCATATTGCCCACCACCATAACACCGGTGTATCGTGCTACGCAAATACGATGGTGAATCAGAGCAATCACAAAGATGATGCCAATAACTTATGCAATTGCACAGTTTGCTTGGGTATGCTAGAAAACTAAATAACGCTGACAATGTTCGTAAATACGTCAGCAACCATACCACATCCAAGTAAGATGAACAAATGCAGCAAGGTTCATCAGAATCTTCCATGAGCTCGCTGAATATATATATATATATATATATATCCTTGGAGATACCCAACTACTACAGCTGAGTTCAAAGATCAGATTCTAATTGCACAACATCGAAACAATGGAAAACAACACTCAAACATTAGCTGATGCCAAAGCAACAGCAAATCGAATGTTTAAGCTGCGGAGCGAAAAGATGCATGGTCAAAGAAACTTATGAAACTGGATTTTAAACATATTTGCTGGTGATAACACTTGACATTTTTGAACAGAATTCGATCACTAAGAGCAAAAAAGAATTAATCAGAGATAAATTTTATGGTTCAATTTTAATTCAAGCAAGATTTACAATTATGCATAGCAGAGTATTAGGTGAATCTGATAAGCCCTTAAATCTACCAGAGGAGACCTGAGATCTCCGCATGTTGCTTGGTTATTATAAAATGCTGCTTACCAAAAAATACATGTGTGATGCATTGTTAACAATCCCTTGATGTTATATCAACATTCACGTGTTTCGAACCAGTGGACGTGCAAAATTCACCATTCGAACGGCTGGATCTATGAGAACGACTTGAATTATCATGAAACGAAATTCTCAGTTGGAGTCGAAAACATTCACATGCTCTTTATGGATCGATTTTGATATTGGTAGACTTTGTAGTAGTTTACTTCATAAAAGAAGCTTCACATTCAGATGAATGCTAAGCCTGCTTAACTACTTTAACGCACATTATTACTTATATCTGAAGACTGTAAAAATGTATCAGGGTATATCAATAAACTATCCAGATTTTACTTACCATTGACTTGATATTATATAAGCAGTACGCTCGGCTGTAACGGGTAAACCCTGTCGTATCCTTACGGATTTATGAACATCCACGCAAGATTCATGGCGCCATTTCCCGTCATCGCTAAATCAGACAACTTACGTCCACGTCACTTCACGTTGTGACATGTTCGCCAGGACCCTACACGATATTAAGCAGGTGTGGCAGTGTCAAATATCTCGTTAATTTAATGATAAATAATGAAATAGAAGTGTTCAGCTGTTGAGGAAGTTTTTACCTTATACACTATTGCACTGTCTCATAATCTGCTGCATAAGATCTCAACTCATCACCACAAACAGTGGATGGCAGCATTGTTCACTCATGTTTATACACAATGTTGACACTTCTGAATGCAATGACTAATGTATAATGCATTAAGGCTCCATGCAAAACCGTCATAATATTTTTACAGGGGGCACATGTAGTTTCTATACAGCCATAGCGAGCTTCTGAAACCCATTTTTGTACACTGTTCAAAACAAATAGGGGTTCAGGTGATATATCATACGGTAACGTATTTTATTCAGATATTGTTTACAATTATAATTTGTGTGTGATACAGTACGACACTTTGCTGTGTCAGCTCCTTACTTTATGTTCACATTGAGTTTACTTAGAGCGAGGTTCCATGGGCCTACCTTAATAGTGAAAAAATTATAATTTTTGCCCTCTAATACGGTGTGTGACCTCCTCGGACGGTCAGCACAGTTGCACACCTGCGTGGCATAGGCAGTATGAGCACAGTCTAACATATACAGTCACGACACTCACTGCTGTAAAAGTTGTTACCAACTGATAGTTGCTGCGACACTAGCGCTCCTAGCGGTGGGCAAGCTGCCGAAGTAGTGATGTTTGTTTATAATCGCTTTTGTACGTAATTAATGAAATACTTATTATGATTTTTGTGTTACAAGCATTATTAAAATATCGAGAGACAAACATAATAAGGAAATTAATATAAAAACAGCCTCATTCAAATGATTCAGTGGTATAAAGAACAACTCTGTCATGAACAAATGCTTACGAATATGTGTTTATTTGCAGCTTATTCCACTGGAAGTAAGTTGCATATAAAAATAATGGTATAATAAATTTCTATTACGGTCTGTTCTTACTATGACAACCAGTTTTTGACGTGTATCAATTCGGTATGGAGTCTAATGATTCTCACATTTTTACACGTCATTTGTCTTTCTTATACGCGCATATTCTTTTAAGTGTAATTACTTTATCTTTAAAAATCCAATGTTTTGATGATTCTTGCCGTTTGTGGTTCAGATGTAGCAACAATTGTAGAATTGGGTTCTTCTTTTTTGGAAAACAGTTTGGTTGCTTTTATCGTTATATTACCATGTCTGTGACGGTTTTCCTACAGCTACAGCTGTGATGGTTGATTTGGTATGTTAAATACCGTATTTATTGCAGTCTATATACGTCTCCTATGTTCCACCCTCTCCGATTTTGCTGGAATTGTAATCAAGAATACTTAACGTTCCTGCGTAGAAATTGACGTCTCTCTGTTAAACGGCATGTCTCCTGGTGTTTCCTAGGCATTTTTATTTGTAATAGAAAATGAAATTACTCATTTATAGCCTGTATGTTACAGGATGATTGTAAATTAATTGCCCTGTAATATACCGTTTCGTACTTATAAGGGATCTTATGAAACCTAAGAAAGACAAATGGGAAGCTATTTTTAATTATTACCTATTTATAAGACACTACATACGTTCCCTAATGTAAAAAGTATGCTGAAGTCAATCTAAACGATACTATTCGCACTCATCAGGAACGTAGCTTGCCGGCCGCTTGGAGCGCTGCTATCGCAGCGTATAACAAAATTCTGTGCGAGTGTCGTGACTGTATATGTTAGACTGTGGTATTCAGATTATCAATCAGCTCTTGAGGGGTATTTGGCCATTTTTTCACGAGTACAACACCCAGTTCTGAATCCATTGTAGGGGGTGCCGGCCTGGCTCGTCTGTCAAATGCACCCCAGAAATGTACAATCAGGTTTAAGTCACATGAACAACTGGCCATTCCATTCGTGCAATTCCCTCACCTTCAAGCATGTTGTCCAGCGGTGCAGCTCTGTGGGGACGAGCGTTATTGTCCACTAGAAGGAACCTATCTCCCAGGGTACCATCATAGGACAAAACAAAATATCGACGGATCTCGTCTCTCTACCTCTGAGCACTGAAAGCTGTGCTGGGGCCGAGCGGTGTGTTCCCAGCTTTAGGTCAGGATGAGGCGTGGAACCTGGTGGAGCGCCATGGGACGCTAGTGAAACACAATTATAGTTGACACATTTTATTCCGTAACATACATCAGTCTGATGAAGGCGCTAGCTCGACAGGAGCTAGAGCAGTAGGTGGCGTCGCCTTAGAGCTGTAACCTTGGTGTTTCGTATGATGGTAGTGCCCGCGCCCGCCGCGATGCCGGGAAGCGATGCAAAGGCTGTTATTGTGAAGTGCTCTACCCCTTCACCAGACTATGCAGCGGCCATTGGATCCACGCAGGGACTCCTCTGAAGTCGGATGTCGTGCTGGTTCCCGACTCGGGACACCGGCTGGCCGGATTAGCACCAGAGTGCTAACTCGACGACAGGAACATTGGCCTTTAGTGATCAACCACTGAAGACTGCGCTGGCCTCAGGCAGCCACCATAGACGTGTGAAGTCGTCAGCACAGCGGATCACCAACTTACCATATGATCAAAGAAGTTTCGGGCGTGCAGCCGCATAAAGTTTACTTCTTCTAATATTTCGGCTGAGAAACGTTCAGCCATCTTCAGAGAGAGTCGAAGACTGACGCTCCAGCACGCGCTTCGTGCTTATAAACGCGCGGGCCGCGCTACTGCGTATGCGGCCACAGATACAACAAGGCGCCAAAGACGTTACTCGGCGGCAAGGAAGTACACGTGTGTGTAAATTATGTCTGTGGCTGCATGGTCGATTACTGCGGAGAAATCGATGTATTATGATCTGTGCTGTGGCGGCGTCTTTGTAAATTTATTAAAGAAAGTGCCAGATTCCGTGATTTATCTAAACTGAAGCCGCTGTCTCTGTTAATTAAATTCGTCCCCAAGCGAATTTCTATTGCTTCTTTCACTACTGAGTCTCAGAAAGATGAAGTGGAAGCTAAAATTTTGACGTTTTCGTACGTCATGGAGTGTCCAGTATCAATACAGTGCCGATTTATTTGGTTGTAAAAGACGGGTATATCTCTGGTGTTCCGTGCATCTTTCCTGGACTGTACGTGTCGTCTGTCCTATGTACGAAAGGCTACATTCACACGGGATCTTGTAAACCCCGGCCTCCGGAGCTCCAAATAATTCTTGATAGAACCCAAAAGTGCTGTGTCTTTGGTTAGGGTCGAAAAATTACTTTAACATCATGTTTGTTCATAATCCGTCCGATTTTCGACGACAGGCTCCCAACATATTGCAGAAAAACCATGGATTTAAAATTTTTTGCATCATCTTCTGTATTCTTTGCACGTACCGTTGGCTTCGTACGTAGTGCCTTATGTATCTGTTGTGGAGAGTACCCGTTTGCTTCAAAGACTCTCTTCAGGTGTAGAAGCTCGTCCTGCAGACTGCTCTCATCAGCAATGACGTGTGCTCTATGGACCAGTGTTCTAAGAACACTCATCGTCTGGGATGAATGATGGCAGCTATTTGCATATAGATGTACTTCCCAGATGATGTTTAGTGTGAAGTACGGCCTCGACCAGACTCCATCTCTTAGCTTCCTCTAGCACCTACCCGTATGTACTGCTATCTGTGACAAAGACTGAGCACAACGATTAGGCCAGTGAATTGAGGACTACCTCCTGGGCAGAAGACCAAGTGACTGCTACTTCCAAATGTGGGAGTATTTATACATAAAATTGGCTGAAGCTATGACGTATGAAACAGTTTGAATGTGTTCCCTTTGAAAATGCAGTGTATGCCAGATGTGTCTTTACCGCTGACGCATCCGCGGTGTTATTCACTCTTGTGACAGAGTTACTTGTAGTTATGAAATGGGCCACTACGGTCGGGGGTTCGAATCCCCCCTCGGGCATGGATATTTGTGCCGTCCTAGTTCGTAAGTAGTTTGTAAGTTTAGGGACTGATGAACCCGTAGTTAAGTCCCATAAGCTTTACAAACATTTGAACATTTGAAGTTATGAAATGTTTACTAGCTGCGTCTCTGACAGCCATTTCACCCACACACAGTTCGCTGACGGTAGGCTTTCCAACTTGCCGGCTAGAGGTCTGCAAATCACCGGTTTCGCTCGCTCGTATTCGGTCGAGTGCGCAACGCTCGGCGGTGGCGCGGCGAGTGTGTACGCTCGGGGCGAGTGTGTTGACACTCGAAAGAGGGTACGTGGGGCGGGGCGGGCAGAGGCCGCACAGCGTAGTGCTGCCGCTGTACTCACAACGAAACCTATCCAAGCGTCACTCTCCGATTTTTATGAAATTTGCATGTTTTGTAATACATGAAAAATTATGGGACACGTAATTTTTTTAGCGGTGGAAAAACATATTTAAGAGGTGAAACGTCCCTTCAAAATTTGGGCTAAAATAGAAAAATGGCGATAACTTAGAGATTAGTGAAGCTATTTTAATGACTTTTGGTATAAAAGTATCTTTTGATAAGAGACAAATTTCATGGATTCAACTTCGATTAAATGAAAACAATTTTTTCGAGCACAAAAAACTGGTCACTTTAGGGGTAGTTGCTCCCCTAATTGTCACTCCCCCTGCAATGTACCTAGGCTGATCTCTTATCAAAAGATACTTTCATACCAAAAAATCGTTAAAATCGTTTCATTAATCTCTAAGTTATCTCGATTTTTCTATTTTAGCCCCAATAAATAAAAATACGTGTCCCACAGTTTTTCATGGATTATAACAAATCCAAATTTCATAAAAATCGGATAGTGACACTTGGGCAAGTTTCCTTGTCAGTCGCTAGGGCAGCGGCTCTGTGGCTCTGAGGTGTGGGCTGCTGTTGCGTCTGACGCACCCCGCTAACTAAAGGTACTAAACTCTGTTATGTTGTAGACGTGTATTCCTGCATAGTAGTACGTAACCGCAGTATCATTATACCGCAAACGAGACAAAAAAGGTTATTTTCACTAACTACAACACTTGAAAGTAATGTAAAAGATCTAAAGAGAAACTACGGAACGAACAACGTTTTTATTGCAATGTACAAAAGTGAGAGTTACCGTACAACAAAGTATACATCGAAAAGTAACATTATCCCCAAACTATTTGATAGTGGCATTATAATTGAAATGTATTGTTAAAATATCATTGACACGTTGTAGATAGAGTCGAGTTCTTCAATCAAAGAACAGGTTCCCTGCCGCACTGAAAGTGCGTTCACCAGGTGCATTTGAGGCGGACACACAAAATATTGTTTGCGAATACAGCTAGCTTAGGAAAGAGAGTACTGTTGCGTTTCTACCATTCAAGCAGATCGTCGTCATCGCCATGAATTCGTGCTAAATAAAGGTTCACCTCATTGGTGGATTGCGCCTCGCGCATCTCACAGTCCAGCCATTCCAAAAAATTGCACTTCATTCTTTTGCTGGTGCACCCGGGTGACTTTCTTCACACGGCCCTAAATAAATATAACACAGATATCACTGAAACAGCAGGAGCACCATAAATTCGTACAGCTGTGTAACGTAAACAGTTGGAACAAGAGGATTTAAAACAGGTACAGGATATATGAGGATTAGACCGGAATATGACACTGACGACAGAAGAAAGCGCGTATCCTACATATTGCACAAAAGCATGCATGCGTTCTTTATTATGTAGATAAGAAAGACGACAGTGGCAGTGGGGAATATATGAATGTTGCAATTGGAAAAATTCCCGTTAAGGACTCACTCGGAAAAGGAAGAGGCGCAGCAACCACGCACAGTGCCAAAATGCTACGGGCATATACAGGGTGTTTCACTAAGTGTGTTTGCCTCTGTCACTTATAAAATAATAGGTGACGGGAAATTTTAATGCGCTAGGTCAACACAAGAAATGTTACACTTTCTGCGGAGCTATGAACATAGTTTATTGTATCATTTTCCAAAGAGTTATAGCACAAAGAGATAATTTTTAAATGGAACAATAGTTTTTTCTATGGTGCATTGGATTCGTTGAAACCAGCTGCGTCCAAATCAGTTCAAACTACATTCCTATCACTGTTAGTTTGGGAGCTACAACCCATCAAAATTTCAGGGGCAGATACCACAAACTCTGCGCATAATGCAATGCGCCTTCTAAATGTGGTGCGGCCGAGTTGTAACGTCGCCGGTGTCACGGAACGAGAAGCTTCCTCGATGCGCTGTTAGACTGCCGACTGTCGCCGCACACGGCCGTATACCCGACAGTTGAAGCCACACAAGCAACCGGGCGGGGCTCAATATACCACAGTTACTGACATCGGCTAACGATGGCATACACGAACAACAGCTTCTCGGGTGTGTATATTGTCCTTAGGTTAGTTTACCTAGGTTTAAGTAGTTTGTAAGCTACGGACTGATGACCACGCAGTTTGGTCCGATAGATTTACAAACATTTGAATTTTATTAACGGGGTGCAACAGAGAGAGAGAGATGCACAAACCTAACCTAATGGGTGTACATCAGTATCATGTATTTAATATCAATATAAAAGACGGACAATATATTCCAGGACTTTGGAGTGATAAGAGGAATGGATATAAAATACAATCATTTTCTCGTTAAGACGGTAAGTAACACCTACAACTAAACAGGAACTAACAGTCCACAAAATGGGAACAAGAAGGTAAGAAAGATCATGGAAAGCTCATTTAGTAAATGATCTTAGCACAGAAACTTTATGTTAATCACGTATAATAACTTGTATGGTAAAGTAGAAAATACGAAACTGAATGGCTAGTTCAACTGGATCGAGAGAACAGCTTTCAAAGCATCCGGGAAAGGAAACAATTCCAAATTTCGCAGTCAGGATTTATCCTCTAGCGTATAGTTTGCTCCCGACACTCGCCTTGGACTCGAGTGGCGCTGCGGTGGGCGACCGAGTGGCGAGCGGGCAGTGTGGACGGTCGGGCCGGTCGAGCGTGCGCCGCTCGAACGAGCGTGCAGGAAGTCGAGCGCAGCCACACGCCTTGTCGCAAGCTGCAGCACCGACACCTGTCGGACTGTCATACAACGACATGTATGACGCAGTTCGAGCGAGCAACCGAGCGAGGTGCAGACCTCTATTGCCAACGCAGCGGCTGCCGTCATCACGCAAGGCGGGTGAGCATTTTCTGCTACAGGTTGCTGACCTTATTCCGTCTTGCTAAAGTGAGCAAACCAACATCTTAACACGTTTCCCTGACACAATGTTTGTGGCGTAACAGCTCCATTCTGAACGAATGAGGTCACAGAGGATTAGCGTGAGGGAAAGAATAAAGGATGTAGGTTGCCGTTTTTATGAGGAGATGAAGAAGCTTGCTCAGGGTGAAGAAGGGTGGAGAGCTGCACCACAGACAAATATATACAGACGGGAAACCTCCGTAAAGGCCCAGTCCTACGCTCAGGGGTGCGGAGAGGGAGGTTTTCCAGCAGTTCTGTAAGATGTCCCATGATGGCGCTGCGGTCAGAAGCAGCCCTTTAAACTGGCCAGAGCAGGCGGCAGGTAGCGGCCGTCCCCACCACCACCTCCCCTCAAACGCCAGCAAGCCGGACACAGCCGTGGCCTCGTGGCAGGCGGCACGAGCTCTCCCCTCAGCCTCCCCTCCACGCTACCCTCTGATGTGCGAGAGGCACCCTAAGCCAGCGATCTGCTTGACACCTGCTAGCATCTTACGGAACTACGAGGGGAGCGTAGGACAGTGGTTTAGGGGAGGCTGCTTCTCTGTATTTGTTACTCTGTGGCTGCACCCAACATGTGACCGGACTTAATACCAGACAACCTGTACTTTACTGAAGCCGTCTGTAAAGCTACCGGACAGGGCTGGCCACTTACCGATGTCGCCGATGTCGCAGTGGGCGGCGGTGAGCACGGTGGAGCGCGAGGGGATGCTGCCCGAGCACACGTCCACCTCCTGGTCGTCGGTGTAGATCTGCAGCAGAGCCAGGAACGGGAACTCCCCGCGCTTCACCGGCCGCCCCCCGTGGAAGTCCATGGTCTTGTCATCTCGGGGCCGCGACCGCTCCTGTCGACAAACCACTGCTGTCAGCCAATCCCTCCGGCCCTCAGAGTGGCGACAAGAATACACTTACTTCTAAGAGGCATTCAAAAAGAATCGAGCTGCAGGCATAATCATAGAGACGGATGTACCTGTATTTTAGAAGCATTTAGAAGCAGGCTACTCCAGAGTGTGGCTGTGGAGCTCCGGAAGGAACTCCAGAACACGTCACTTTCGAGTGCCCAACATACGATCATCTTGTCTCTCGTCTAAAACTACAACTACCTAACTCAGACACATACCAACTCATCAGACATGAAGCACATTTTCAAATTCTCAATGAATTAACCGACAAAATCTCAAACCACATCAGACATGAATTTATAAACCGATTAGCTTATATGCCCGTGCTTCGCAACGGTTGTTAAAGTAGGTCCTGTGTATATCATGGTTCTTTGGGTTCCGGACGTAGGTCAGCAAAAACACAATCCTTGTTGGATCTCTCTGCCAATTAAACTCAGTTCTCCTAGCCAAGATGTCAAATTTAAGTAGAAGCCATTGTCGAAAACGATGAATGTTCATAAAGTTTTTCATACTAAGAGTGAAATTAATTTAAGTCCGTGCTTCGGAACAATGTAAATTTAATTTTTGTTGTGTTCATAAAGTTACACATTGCAACAGTAGCGCCAAAAGCGGATGGCAAATTACATTTCTGAAAACGATATTGCATAAGTGCGAATATTGATTTGTAACAGTTTTCACAAATATCTTCTTGAATAGGAATTTGGAATGAATTGTAAGACTGTGTGAATCATGAGACTTTATACAAAAGAGTTTCGCGTGAAAGTGCTGGTCATAATGAGATGTGACAACAACGGATGTATCTGATTCGGTAAAATTTGACTTTCTATCCTGGCGGCCTCGTGTTTTTATGTTGGCAACAACAGTAACACGATATAAAATCGTTGCAAAGATGACCGAACTACATAGTGTAGATAAATACTGCTGTTCCTGCTGTATGCTTGATTTCACGACAAAATATTTGCGTGTCACGCGATTGGCTTATGACGCTGTCACACGATTCTCGTTATTCAACATCTGTTGCCAACATTATCACAGGAGGCCGCCGGGATATGAGTAGGACTACGTCGCATAGAAGACCCAGCTGTCAAACGATAACACCTTTTACAGCTTACTGGCACAGGCATATCAATATATATGGCCTAAGAGACATTCATTAATGTTTGTCTGTGTTTCCAGCACGCTTCCACGACAGTGATCATTGTTCCACGAGTATTTTTATCTTTGAGTCTATCTGGATTTTTATCTTTGTTTTGTGTCTCTGTTCATAGTCGGTAATGTGTGGTTCACGGAAACATGTGATCTATTTAAAAAATAGCGTATTCGATATTCCTCGTCGTTATTAAAGTCTGATAGGACCGCATGAAAGAATAAACATATTTTGACTCGTGCCGTAAAGTTCGTAAGCCACAGAGTATATAGCTCTTCCTAAGAGTATTTATTGCATATTTTGCGAATTTTTGCTCGTCACACTCACCCACTGCCACGCACCGCGACCAAACTCCCTTACTAACATCATTGGACCAAGGGCTATCTACCACCACAACCACGAGTGGGTGGCAATATGTGGTCATGGAGAAAAGTATGTCAGCACGTACACACACAAGCCTTTTATATATAGATAGATATAGATTATGAAACATTTTTTCCAGGCATGACTACTGCACCAGGCCGTGCCGCCGGGGTACTCCGCCGTGCCCTGGATCAGGAGGACTTAGTGCAGCCAAATCACCGATTGCGACGCTAGATATAAGTTAGGCTTAAGAGAAAGCACGAAAACAACACGAGGACTGCAGTGCAAAAGGCCAGCCCAGTGCCAGGGGCACGCCCTCCGGAATTAGTTCGGGGGGCACAGGCCAACCAGTAGGTTTGTACATCACTGGCACACCTGTGAGCACTGCAGGGGGGACACACAAAATAAGACACTAAACGTAGCAGTAGCGACTTCCACGTGAAACACAACATCCCAACGCACCCTGCATGACACAGCACATACGGCAGACACAACAGCAAAAACAAAACATATCATGTAGCTCAGAAGAAACATTAGAAGTAACATAAAAAGCACAAAAAATGTAGTAGCATAAGAAGACCCATTTATGTATAGGTATTGGGTTATTGTATAATTAAAAGAATAAAAGAAGCATTGACCCTAGCTGTTTGGGGCGCTTGTCCCACTGTGACCCAAGGCGGTGAATGGCTGTCTCATAAAATTCCTGGGCTGTGATGTTGGACCATTTCCGCACGTACAGATGGAAGTCGTCATCTGAGGTAAATGGCTTGACCTGCAGAACCTTTTTAAGAAGATCAAAAATTGTCTAATCACAGGAAGAGAGGTCTGGATTGTATGGAGGGTGGCCTAGAACCAGACTGTGCATATCTGTTAATGACACCTTACAGGGTGTCCAGAAAATGACTCCCTGGTTTCAAAATTAAATATCTGGAAAACAAAGATCGATAGAGGAATGCAGTACACGGTATGTTTATTGTGAAAGCTGTACGAAGTTTATACAGCAGTTTGAAATAATAGTTACAAAAGGTGCTAACAGATGGCGCTGTACGTTGTACAGCTCATATCAGCATACATAAGTGAAATAATCGTGTGAAAACACTCTTTGCAAACAATCACATCACAATGTTTTCAAAATGTTCACCATTAGCACTACAGAGGTGGCGCAAACGAAGAATGAAATTCGCCATCACATTTCGTAGCGTCTCAACCGAAATTGATTCACATGCCACAGAATCGCCGAGTCAAGCTCGTCCAGCGTGGCGGGATGCTTCGGGTAAACCATGTCTTTCACCGTGCCCCACAAAAAGCCACAGGGAGACTAATCCGGCGAATATGGAGGCCAATCCATGCCTGCACCAGTAAATTTGGGATATTGCAAAGCAATGACTCGATTCCCGAAGCATTCCTCAAGAAAGCGAAACACTTGCTCGGTCCGATGTGGTCGGGCTCCATCTTGCATAAACCATTCAGTACCTGGTCGAGCTTCAAACGCTTGCTGTGTGGCGACAAATTGTTCCAAAATTGCAACTTAACGTGCACCAGTGACCGTTTCTCGAATGAAAAAAGGGCCAATAATGCCTCTGCTACATACTGCAGCCCACAAAGTAACTTTAGGAGAATACAGGGGTTTCGCTAAACACCAATATGGCTTTTCGGAACCCCCAAATCGCCAGTTCTGCTTATTCACGTATCCATTCAGGTGGAAGTGTACTTCATCTGTGAACCAGATGCAGCCAACATCAAATCCTTCACTATCAATCACTGTGAGCATCTGATTAGCAAAGGCAACGCTTTGTTGCACATCTCGTACGGGTATGGCCTGGTGCGTTTGAATTTTGAATGGAAACATGTGTAGGCGCTTTCTCAGTATTTTCTGGGTGCTGGAACGCTTCAAACCAGTGTCATATGCAATTCTACGGACGTATGATATTGGATTTTGCTGAATAATTCCAGAAACTGTGGCGATATTTTCAGGCGTAACTGCGGTTTGCTTGCGGCCAACATGCCCCACTAGATCATAAGTTACGGTACCTGTTCGTTGAAATTTTGCGAAGAGCGTACGAATGGTTTTCGCATCGGGTCCTTTTGGAACATTAAATCATGCTTGGAAACTTCGCCTTGTTGCCGTAGGACTCTCTTCTAACCTGTGGTACTCTAGCACCAGAAAAACGCGTTGTGCCATGGAGTACATGGTTTTAATCTCTTCCTTCGGTACGCTAACCTCCTTTCACGTTTCAATAGTGGAACTGATCGCTCTGGGTTTCGGATCACTATTTATACTAGGCATTACGTATGGCGGTTACAGCGGCATTTCTTTAGCAGCTTTGGTAACTAATATTTCAAACTGCCGTATAAACTTCTTACGGCTTTCACAATACACATACCGTTTACTGCGTTCCTCTATCGATCTTTGTTTTCGAGATATTTAATTTTGAAATCAGGGAGTCCTTTTCTGGACACCCAGTAAGTATTTGTGGCATGGACTGACCCTTGCAAGGGACATGCAGTGTTCGCCATACACTTGTGACATTAGTCGATGAATGTCTGCTCCCACCGAACGAGGTGGCGCAATGGTAACATACTAGATTCGTATTCGTAGGTGTAGACCAGATGTGTCTCAAATTCAAAGAAGTGGTAACGACAGCAATTGACAGTTTTATACCAAATAAATTAATAAAAGAAGGAGGCGATCCCCCTTGGTACACAAAACAGGTCAGGACACTGTTGCAAAAGCAAAGGAAAAGGCATACTATATTTAAACGAACACAAAATCCCCAGGATTGGCGATCGTACACAGAAGCTCGAAATTTAGCGACGATTTCAATACGAGATGCCTGCAATACTTATCACAACGAAACTCTTTCTCGAAATTTGACTGAAAACCTAAAGAGATTTTGGTTACATGTTAAATATACTATGGGCAAAATACAAACAATAACCTCACTACGTGATAGTAATGGCGATCCTGCCGATGACAGCGCTACTAAAGTAGAGTTACTAAACATAGCTTTTAGAAACTCATTCAGCAAAGAAGACGAAACCAATATTCCAGATTTCGAATTACGAACAGAGGCCGTAATGAGTAACATAGAAGCGGATATCATCGGAGTAGTGCAGCAACTAAAATCACTTAACAAGAACAAGTCTTCTGATCCGGATTGTATACCCATTAGATGTCTATCTGTTTATGCTGAGGCGATAGCCCCCTTACTTAACAGCCATATACAACCGCTCTCTCAAAGAAGGATCTGTACCAAAACATTGGAAAGTTGCACAAGTCACACCTATATTCAAGAAAGGCAGTAGGAGTAACCCACTAAACTAAGGGGCCATTTCATTGACGTCAGTTTGCAGCAGGGTTTTGGAACATATTCTGTATTCAAATATTATGAATTATCTCGAACAGAACGATCTATTAATATCGTTCATGCGAAACACAACTAGCCCTTTATTCACACGAAGTGATGGGTGCTATCGGCAAAGGTTCGCAAATGGATTCCGTATTTCTTGATTTCCAGAAAGCTTTTGACACCGTACCTCACAAACGGCTTTTAATCAAATTACGTGGTTATGGTATTTCGCCCCATATTTGCGATTGGATAGCGGATTTCTTGTCAGAGAGGACACAGTTCGTAGTAATCGATGGTAAGGCATCGACTAAAACAGATGTGATATCGGGCGTTCCACAGGGTAGTGTTATTGGTCCTCTGCTGTTCCTTACTTACATAAATGATTTAGGGGAAAATCTAAGTAGCTCTGTTAGGTTGTTTGCAGATGACGCCGTCATTTACCGCCTAGTGATATCATCTGAAGATCAAAACCAACTGAATAACGATTTGAATAAGGTATCAGTATGGTGTAGAAATTGGCAATTGACTAAATGAGAAGTGTGAAATCGTCCACATGAGTACGAACAGAAATCCGTTAAACTTTGTTTACAAGATAAATCAATCAAATTTGAAGGCCGTAAACTCCACAAAATACCCAGGAATTGCTATTACTTCAGACTTAAACTGGAAAGAACACGTAGATAATGTCGTGTGGAAGGCGAACCAGAGACTGCGTTTTATGGGCAGAACCCGTAAAACATGCAACAGAACTGCAAAAGAAACTGCGTGCACTACGCTTGTCCATCCTTGTTTTTTAGTATTGCAGCCCAGTGTGGAATCCTTATCAGGTAGGTTTGACGGAGGACATAGAAAGAGTCCAAAGAAGGGCAGCTCGTTTCGTATTGTCACGATACAGGGGAGACAGCGGTACGGAAATGATACAGGATCTGGGATGGGAATCATTACAACAACGGCGCTTATCGCTGTGGCGTGGGCTACTTGCGAAACTCCAATCGCCAACATTCTCCTCCAAATGCGAAAATATACTGTTGACTCCCACTTACATAGGTAGAAATGATCTTCAGAATAAAATACGAGAAATCAGAGGTCGTACAGAGAGATTCAGGTGTTCTTTCTTCCCGCGCGCTATTCGACAATGGAATGGGAGATAAATAATATAATGGTGGTTCGATGAACCCTCTGCCAGGCACTTAAATGTGATTTGCAGAGTATCCCATGTAGATGTAGACGTATAGTCACGTGACGTGGACGCGTGTCCTCCAGCGACGGGCTGTGATCTTCCACACTCCGATCGTAGCCACATCTCGCTACACACGCCACAATATTACCCTCCTGTCACCGATTTGCGTATTCCACATTCCAGCCCCAGGGGTAATTCTAGAGTTACCAGACATCCTCCTTTACCAGGACATGTCCTCTTTTTTGTAACCTAAAAATGCCCGGGTTTGTTTTCGGAAAATGGGAAAATTTCCTCACTTTTGCGTTAAGCTTAACACGAATTATCTACAGGAGAATGGAAAAACTGGTAGAAGCCGTATCCTTGTATAACACAGGAAATACTAAATTTAATTGACAAAAGGAGAAAATATAAAAATGCAGTAAATGAAACAGGCAAATTGGAGTTCAGACAAGTAAGAAATGAGATTGACAGGAAGTGCGAAATGGCTAAACATGAGTGGCTAGAAGCCAATGCAAATTTGTAGAAGAATGAATAACAAGAGGAAAAGTAGATACTGCCTACAGGAAAATAAAGGAGACATTTGGGGGACAAGAAAAACAGCTCTTCGAATATCAAGAACTCAGATGGAAAACCAGTTCTCAGCAAAGATTGGGAAGCTGAAAGGTGGAATGAGTACAAAGAGGACCTCTACAAAGGAAATGAACTTAGAGACAATGTTGAAGGAAGGGAAGAGCAAGTAGATGAAGATGAAATAGGAGATACTATACTGAGAGATGAATTTGACAGAGCCCTGAAAGACCTAGGTCGGAACAAGGCCCCGGGAGTAGATCACATTCCCTCAGAACTACTAAAGTCTCTGGGAGAGTCAGCCATGATAAAACTTTTTCACCTGGTGTGTAAGATGTATGAGCCAGGAGAATACCCTCAGACTTTAAGAAAAATGTAATGATCCCCATTCTGAAGAAATCAGGTGCAGACAGGTATGAAAATTACAGAACCATCAGTTTGATAAGTCATGGTTGCAAAATTTTAACTCGAATTATCTACAGGGGAATGGAAAAGCTGGTAGAAACTGACCTCGGGCCGGCCGCGGTGGCCGAGGGGACTGAGGCGTTTCAGTCACGGTCTGCACGGCCACTACGGTCGGGGGTTCGAATCCCCCCCTCGGGCATGGATATTTGTGCCGTCCTAGTTCGTAAGTAGTTCATAAGTAGTTTGTAAGTTTAGGGACTGATGACCCCGTAGTTAAGTCCCATAAGTTTAAAAAAAAAAAAAAAAAGCCTGACCTCGGGGAAGATCAGTTTGGATTCAGGAGGAACGAAGGAACCCGGGAGGCAATACTCACTTTACGTCTTATCTTAGAAGATAGATTAAGAAAAGGCAAACCTACATTTTTAGCTTTTGTAGATTGGAGAAGGCTTTTGACAATGTTGACTGCAATACACTCTTTCAAATTCTGAAGTCAGCAGGGGTAATATACAGGGACAGGAGAGTTATTTACAGCTTGTACAAAAGCCAGTCCGCAGTTATTAGACTCTAAGGCAATGAAAGGGAAGCATCAGTTGGGAAGGGAGTAAAACAGGGTTATAGCCTTTCCCCGATGTTATTCAATTTGTACATCAAGCAGGCGGTGAAGGAAAGCAAGGAAAAATTTGGAAGAGGGATTAAAGTTCATGGTGAAGAAATAAAAGCATTGCTTTTTGCTGATAACATTGTAATTCTGTCAGAGACAGCAAAGGGCCTGGAAGAGCAGTTGAATGGAATGGACAGTGTGTTGAAAAGAGTGTATAAAATGAAAATTAACAAGAGCAAAACAAAAATAATGGAATGCGGTCTTAGAAAATCAGGCGATGCTGAAGGAATTAGATTAGGTAACGAAACAATGAAGGTGGTAGATGAGTTTTGTTACTTGGGTAGTAAAATAACATGCGATGGTCGCAGTACGGAGGATATAAAATGCAGAATGGCAATGGGAAGAAAAGCATTTTTGAGAAAGAGAAGTCTGCTAACATCGAATATTAATTTAAGTGTAAGGAAGTCTTTTCTGAAGGCATTTGTGTGGAGTGTTGCATTGTACGGGAGTGAAACATGGACAATAAGCAGTGCGGACAGGAAGAGAATAGAGGCTTTTGAAATGTTGATGCTACAGAAGAATGCTGAAGAGTAGGTGGGTAGATCGCATAACTAATGAAGAGGTACTGAACAGAATTGGTGAGAAAACGAATTTTTGGCATACCATGGCTAAAAGAAGGGATCGCTTGGTAGGACACATTCTTAGACATCGGGGAATCGTAAATTTAGCATTGGAGGGAAGTGTGTGGGGTAAAAATCGCAGAGGGAGGCCAAGAAACGCGTATAGTAAGCAGATTCAAGTGGATATGGGTTGCCGTTCTTATGAGGAGATGAAAAGGCTTGCTCAGGATAGAGTAGGGTGGAGAGGTGCATCAAACCAGTCTCCGGATTGAAGACCAAAACAACAACATTGCGTTAAGCAACTGCTTCAACTTTGGAAGTGTGTAAATACAACTCTTTGAACTGTCGCAAACACCAATTCTAGAGCATTTAACTTTTCTTGAAACAATGTGATTTTTTTCTAGAATTTTCTCTTTTCTACGCCGCCACTGCTCTGAGATCGAGCTACTTCAGAACAGCTGAAATAATTGGTGTAGCAATTGCCGTGGAAAACGAGATAAGATGCGGTAAATTAAAAACATACTTCTGCAAAAACGCAAGGTACTTCGGTTTCTAAGAATTTCACGTTAGAAGGATTATTTACAAGCCGCTTTACGCTTAGCTGCCTGTTTATTGCTGTGTAGGGAAGCAGTGGTCACTTTTCATCGAGAACATACCAAAAAGCAAATGTGTTTTTTCGTGAAGAACTACAAAATCGATTTTTGACTTTAGGTCGAGATGAATCTGCTCCGAGGCAAAACTTTTCCTCCCAAAGATTAAAATGATGATACATTAAATTATGAGGGGAGAGGGAAGAGAAGCAAATGAATGTCAGTCATTGTCATCATAATTAAGTGCTTGGCAGAGTGTTCACTGAAACGCTTTCAGACCACTTCTTTGTCCTCCCACTTTCGAGTACCACGCATCTGTTTCAAATCTGATTTCTCGTATTTTATTATCATAATCTTCTCTCCATATTTCACGCGTGGTGCAGTTGTTAGCGTCATAGATCGCAGTGTTTGCGATCCCCAGTTCAAATCCCTCCATGGGCAGAAGAAAATTTATTCGTTTGTATTTACTATTTCTGGAATGTTCTACGTGTTTCTTATATTTGATGTAAATTCTTACTATGTATAAATAGTGGAGCACTCCAAGCAGGAGTCAGTCTGTACCGAGTGTACGCTTGTGTTCGCAAGAAACATGTTGTAAGTGTAAAGTGTTGTGCTCCACGTTTAAGTTTTTATACATCGGTATACTACTGCTGGGTACTTCACAAACCTTACCTTAAAATTCGTGTTTTGGAGATATCTTTAATATGCGGTTTCATTTATCGTCCAAACTTTCGTAATATGCAAATATAAATACGAGCCGCGGAGGAGTAGCCGAGCGGTCTAAAGCACCTCGCTGCGGAGCGCGCGGTTGCTCGCCGTGTAGGTTCGAGTCCTCCCTGGGGCATGGGTGTGTGTGTGTTGTCCTTAGGTTAGTTCACCTAGGTTTAAGTAGTTTGTCAGCTACGGACTGATGACCACGCAGTTTGGTCCGATAGATTTACAGACATTTGAACATATTTTTATAACTACGAGATTTCTCAAATACGGCAAAAATCACTGAACTTTAGCTTACGCAGCACGAAGTTCCTTTGCTATTCTACCTGAAGGGCACATGATCTCATCACGCAACCACAACACAAATAATAACATATTAGTCAGCCAATCGTAACTTCAATTTCACACCGGGGCAACATGCAAGTTTGAATGATTAATGTTCAAAATAAATATACGTATCGTATAGTAAGAGGCAAAAGTATGCCTTCACGTGATATGCTGGCACATATATTTCGGTGTTTTTTGTGTTTTCTTAAATTTAATAACTATTGATCAGGGCATCTGTCAGAGCGGAATAAAACATAGATCTGTCCGTATCTCGTGATATTTCTTTTTAAAAGCAACACAATGATCAGGGTATGTCTGTGAACCCAATAAAACATAGATCTGTCCACATCCAGTGAGATTTTTTTTAAAGCAATACATTGATCTGGGTATCTCTGTGAACGCAATAAAACATACATCTGTCTTCAGCCCACGAGATTGTTTATAACAACACATTGATCTGGGAATCTCTGTGAGTGTAATAAAACATAGATCTGTCTGCAGCCCGTGAGATAAAAAAAAAAAGCTGGAATTATATTTCTCAAGGCTGGTCTCCTTGTCTCAAATTTCGGTTTTTCATTGCAGTGACATTTCTGGGCACTTTAGGGGGTAAGGGATCAAAGTTTATCTCTGATTGCGGCTTTTCGTCTTCAGTAAACTGACAATCTCGCGTGTCTGTTCGAGCAGTACTTTCACACATATGCTCAACAGATGATGAAATGCATTATTTTGAAAACGTTGTCGCCACAAGAATTCAGACAGATAATTGTTTATCATACTACGATGTGTACCAAATCGCCGTTTGTTTGTTTCCTTTGCTTTCTGCCACACGGATTCAACATGATTTGTTGTTGCATGAGTAATAGGATCCACAAAATTAATTGAATGATTAACAGTTAAAGGCTTATATCCCAAATCATTAACGGTATTGTATACAGCCCATAAGTCAGATGCAACTGTTGTCCCATGGAGCACACACTTTTGTAAAATAGGCAATAAAGTTTCAGCATTTCTTCTGTCTACTGTTACCATAAAACTTTCCTTAGTAACAACATCATGACCACCAAACACCCACTGTTCTTTAACTGCGTGACCGCGTTCATACTTACGACGAACAAAACAACTTTCATCAATTTCAAAAGTGTGACCTGTGCCTCCTAGAGATATCGTATATAATAAAAAATATTCGTGACAAATGTCTCTACAGAACTATTTCCAGTCTTCTATTGTGAGTGTGCTACCAATTTCTAGCTCTCTCTCCAAAAAATGTTTATTTCATATGGCCACATGTACATTAATTGAAGTATCTTAGATAGTTCCAAATGGCTTCCTGAAAAAAATGAAAATTGCCGAATTGAGGCCTTCTTTCTACAAGCACGGCCTGCAGTACACCGCCAGATGACACCATCTATACATTTATTATTTTCCAATCGCATCTCCATGTTACCGACACACTTCCCATCGCAAATCATCTGCCTTTTTAATAAACCATGTTCTTGTGCCCACTTAATAGCGTCCTCGTTCGTTGCCGTCACTTGAAATAAATATTTCAGTCGAAAATCTGCAAGATCTGGAAATTGACGGGCCATGATGAAATTTTAAAAAATCACTATATACTTACAATCTCGATGACAGCATGAAAATCAATATTAGACTATATAAAATTGTAACACGCATTTCTATTGGCTATGTCCATATCCGTTCTCATTGGCTGTATTCTGGCGAACTGCATAAGGGCCCATTTCTGTAGTGGTTGTGACGAGGCGTTTTGCATAGCAGTTTCAACTGGCACCGGGAGACCTGATTGGTTGTTGGTAGGAGCCAATGAGATGCTGCATATTTCTTAACAAGAGATTCGGGCGCTACGCGCCCTCACGTACTGAGAAATAACTTCTTTTTTAAAAGTGAAAATTAGGTTAGGTATAGGTTAAACAAGAATTTTTTTTTCATTCAGTACGTGAGGGCCCGTAGCGCCCGAATCTCCGGTTAAGAAATATGCAGCATCTCATTGGCTCCTACCAACAACCAATCAGGTCTGCCGGCGTCAGTTGAAACTGCTATGCATAACGCCTAGTGTGGTTGTGACAGTAAGAGAACTGATATGGTCTAATGGAACTCTGCCCTGTGATTGGCTACCAAGAGCACGTGCCCTGTGCTTTGATTGGACGACAAAAACCCTTATCACAGTTAGATACGCTGTCGCGCCGTATTTAATAAAACTTCATATTTACACATCTGTTTTACGAAATAATGTCCCCCAAGTGCTACACTTCATCAAAGACTTCCCGAAACGAGCCATTTTCACTACCGTTTTCTTTGCTACATTGCAGGATTAATTCCATAACTCGATACCACCCGTCATCTTTGACCTAAGGCTCCTATAAACCCGAGCTGAACTAACCGCCATTTATTCCCCAAACTGTAGGATTTGCCACGTTCCGGTTGAGCTCACGCGTTACCTCGCGTTCATTCAACTCGCTCACACGCACAAACTACTCACTGTATCAACGTGGAATTTTCATCAATGTCTTCGTAAGAACTACACTACATTTTCTTTTTCGTTTTATTTATGGCAATAATTTATAAACAGCATATACTGATAGTTTACGACCATGCACTTTCTGACGACGTTACGGATTTTCGACATGCAAGGAACTTTTTTTTTCTGTTGAAGTTAGGTGAACACATTATGCGAATGAAATGTTCAAAATACATCAAATTTCCATCCTCTCCAAACAGAAACTCTGTGAGAAACGTGTAACTTGAGATAATATCAGTTAAATGTTACGCACTGGGATCCGCCCGCCCGTCTTCCGTATTAGAGCTCCTAATAATTAGGCACATGTTGTTACTGCATAACATCCATACTTGAAGATACTGGTACTGACTTCTTTTAACCCATTAAATTTAATAGTTGCACACTAAAAAAGTGCTGTGTCTCCATGTAATATGCAATTTCAATTTTTCAGTTATATGAAAAGGATATTCTAAATATCTCAAAATAGAGTGCTTTATTATGTGAGGGAATGAGAACAAGTCAATCCGTTAGCTAGTGAAGAGATCCTTGCTATCTGTCATTTTCAACTATTGTCATAAAATCCTCAGTAGATCTAGTAACTTCCATTCTGTTACTGTTATGGTTTTAACTGAAGCAAATGTAACTCCTGTTGGGTTTTGGAAACGGAGTAGTAGCTCTGAAACACAATGGACAAGAAGCAAAGAAATAAACATTTGTGAGTGACGAAGGAATATCTGCAAATCGTATAATAAATCAACAACTTTACTCTTTTTCATTCTATAACTATGTATTTCCTTGAATAACGCGACAGTTAATGAAGTTTTGCGTAGTAACCATGTGGCAAAATACTCCCCTCTTTGCATGTTATGATTTGTCAAAATATAATTTTGATACCTCTAACCGTGTATGAGATACGCAATGATTCATTCTGGTCTTATCGCCATCGGAAATGAGTGCGCTAAATAAAATAAAGCTTAGCGGTATTAGTGAAAGGTAAAGATCTCCTCCCAAGTCGAAAACAACATTCAATCTGTTAGGAAAGTTTCATCCGCAGCAACATATGGCGCAACAAGCACCAAACGGAATATCATAGCAGCCTCTATTTTTTACTGAAAACTTTTCCTAATGTAGCGCAGTCCCTTATTTCGAAGCCAATATATTATTAACTTTGACTATTAAAGAAATGACGAGCATTTCGTCACAATGCTGACATATAAAAATTTAAGTAGCGGAATAATTAAATATTTCTACCAATTAGTTTTTGCGAAATCGTTTGTGAAATATGGCAGGACATGCGCCTCTACGCTGTTAGTGCAGCGCGATTCCAACCATATTGGGGAAAACATGGCGGACGATTCAGCCTGGGTATTTAGGAGCTCTACTTTGACCAATGAAGTCATGCCTTACCTATCATGCCTCCTATAGCGATGTAGAGTACTGTAACGTTGCCAAATTAACAGTTAAACCATGTAGTGACTGGTTCTCGCTGTACTTTTCCGCGTAATTTCGTAGATGTGTTACGTAGAAGGGCTGCGGCCTCCAAACGATATATGTCTATATGTCGAAGTGTTATAAATAGAAATGATAGATATTAAACAAGCAAATGTGGTTAAGAGGTGAGTGTTGTGTTTGCATAATACTAACGCCTTAAAGAAAATAACACAGAATAAGGACAATAATAGTTTGCGCTCGCCATAAGTTGCATTATTAATGTTTCCCTTTTCTATGGTTGACAGATTCTCGATGTACCCTTGTCAGGCCAGTAAATTAATTATCCTCCTAAGGGGAACATTTTATTGTGACTGACGATAATTAATGTACTAACGAGACAAGGGTACATCGAGAACCTGTCAACCATAGAGCAAAACCAGCTTTAAATGTTTCATTCTTGGTCACAAAATATTGTTACGCACATTTTACGCAACTAAACATTCGATCGTTTGGAGGCCGCAGTCTTGCTACTATTTGGCCGCGATAACTTGACGATTTTGCTGGTGCTGCCACAAGCAGCGAATATCGGTAATAGATGACAGTTACTCTTTTATTTACAAGTGCTGCCAACGTTACAATGATCCTTGACGCGTGCTTTCCCCTCGCCCTTCGCTCCCCGCAGCAGCCGTAATGGAGCTCCCAGCAGCCACCGCGCAAATCGTCAAGTTATCGTGGCCGAACAGTATGTAACACTTCTACGAAATTACTATTTTCCGATTCATGATCTGGTAATTTCGCAATATTTAACACGTAACAAGTAATTACGTCCACAACATCGAATAGTTTACATAGCAAGAATGGTTAAAACGCACTGGTAACATTTTACTTACCACTCTGACAGCCTCACGTGATTACATCGCGGCCTTCCGTGTCGGGGGTTCGAATCCCCCCTAGGGCATGACTGTGTGTGTTCTCCTTAGGTAACTAGTTTGGGTCAATTCGAGCAGGGGATACCACTCGTCGGCTTTGACCCGTGACGTAGCCGTGTTGTGCTGTATGACGTCATTGTGTCCTGATGTTTCGAATATAAGTAAATAACATCTTTGTTATTAATTTAATTTCTTCGGATAAATTTTACTGTATGTAAATGTCACTTCTAAGTACTTTTGCTCAGCATACTTTGCCTTAAAATGCGTGTTTTGGAAATATCTTTAATGCGATGTTTCATTTTCCCTCTAAATCTTCGTACTAGGTAATATTAAATACGAAATCCGTCAAATACGGTACAGTACCTCAAATAAAAGGTTACGCTAGCTAATTTCATTTGTTACGCTAACTGAGTCACAGGCCACGTGGTGAAGTCAGCCAACCACAGCACAATGTAATAGCATTAATCAGCGAATAGTAGTCATTCAATACTACATTTTCCCGCCGCGGTAACATGCAAATACGACTGCCCGGACATTAATCTGGGCAATCCTGTGATTGCAGTAAAATATAGATATGTATGCATCCTGTGAGAGAGTTTTTTTTTAATGAACTGAAAAATAAAGATTCATATCGTATTTAAACGCACGCGTTTTTGGAAGCGGTTGAAATTCTATCAAATTTATGGTTTTCCGAGGGCAGTGTTACACAAGGGTTAAATTGTACAACGCTTTTCGCCGGGCTGCAGTGGTTATGTTGGCAGCAAAGGTATTGACGGCAACTCAGATGATCAATAAATGTTTTTTCGTAACAACTGCAATCAAAACGAACATTATTATTTTCTGAACGGACAAGGGTACATACAAGAAACTGTTGACCATAGAGAGGTACAGTATTGAATTTGCTGCGAGTGAAACGAGCAGCAATAACATTTATTATGTTGCTCGTGAAAAATATTAACGCATTTCTACACTTCATTGTTCATCTGTTGCCAACATAAGCACTGGAGCCTGGCGAGAAGTGTCGTAAAATTTTACTGAAGAGTGTACAGCAAGCCAGTTTAGTTTATCGAGAAGTAGACGCATTTGTCCAAAACCAGATACAGTGTCACATCGATGTTCCATATTTTTCGGCTTTAGTTGACAGCCAGCCTTCACACAGAGAGAGATAATTTCGTAAAAAAAGACAATGAAGTGGTATGCAGCGTAGAATGCTCTTATTAATTGTGATACTAACCTTTAAGAGTGCACTTAGTGTACTTTTTGCCATGAGCTATAGAGGTCAATTCGAGTGTACGATACCGATCACATATTATCTACCCCGTCAATTATTATTATTTGATTTAAAAATTCATCGATTTCTATGAAACAATTTAAATAACTAAATAACCTATTACTGGTATCCTCTTCTCCAATTGAGCTATATAGGTCAATTCGAGTACACGATACCATTTTGCTCGGCATTTTTCTTTACTTTTTCGCAGTGGTATCCCTGCCTGTAAGTGAGCTATATAGGTCAATTCCAGTGTCCGATACCGATCACATATTATCTATCCCGTCAATTATTATTATTTGATTTTAAAAAAACATCCATTTTCATGAAACAATTTAAATAACTAAGTAACCTACTACTGGTATCCTCTTCTCCAATTGAGCTATATAGGTCAATTCGAGTTGACGATACCATTTTACTTGGCATTTTCCTTTATTTTTTCGCAGTGGTATCCCTGCCTGTAAGTGAGCTACATAGGTCAATTCGAGTTCACGATACCGATCACATATTATCTATCGCGTCAATTATTATTATTATTTGTTTTTAAAAAAACATCGATTTCTATGAAACTATTTAAATAACTAAATAACCTACTACTGGTATCCTCTTCTCCAATTGAGCTATATAGGTCAATTCGAGTACACGATACCATTTTGCTCGGCATTTTTCTTTACTTTTTTTGCAGTGGTATCCCTACCTGTAAGTGAGCTATATAGGTCAATTCGAGTGTCCGATAACGATCTCATATTATCTATCGCGTCAATTATTATTATTTGTTTTTAAAAAAACATCCTCTTCTCCAATTAAGCTATATAGGTCAATTCGAGTACACGATACCAGTTTGCTCGGCATTTTTCTTTACTTTTTTGCAGTGGTATCCCTGCCTGTAAGTGAACTATATAGGTCAATTCGAGTGTCCGATAACGATCACATATTATCTATCCCATCAATTATTATTATTTGATTTTAAAAAACATCCATTTCCACGAAACATTTAAATAACTAAATAACCTACTACTGGTATCCTCTTCTCCAATTGAGCTATATAGGTCTATTCGAGTTCACGATACCATTTTGCTCGGCATTTTTCTTTACTTTTTTGTAGTGGTATCCCTGCCTGTAAGTGAGCTATATAGGCCAATTCGAGTTCACGATACCAATTTACAACTGGTATCCTCTTCTCAAATTGAGCTATATAGGTCATTTCGAGTTGACGATACCATTTTACAACTGGTATCCTCTTCTCCAGTTGAGCTATATAGGTCAATTCGAGTTCACGATACCATTTTACTTGGCATTTTCCTTTACTTTTTCGCAGTGGTATCCCTGCCTGTAAGTGAGCTATATAGGTCAATTCGAGTTTTCGATACGATTTTTTTTTTCGGTAGTGGTACCCCTGTCTGTAATTCAGGTATATAGATCTTTTTGACTATCCGATACCCTTTTAATCGATTTTTACGCTATTACAGCGTTATTTTTAACACTTTTTTCATAATTTATATTCTCTTGGTATTAGTTTATTTATATTGTCAGTTTACCTATTAGAATGTCCCCGCCCAAAACCCCCATATTCCCGCGCTAGTCCCGTTACTGTCATTTTCTTCATCATCCACAATGTATAGTGTGTTTAAATGTGTGCGTGATTTTGTTTTTCGTGTTTTTTATTATTTATCTCCACATCCAAAACACCGATTTTATTGCGATATACGCGATACAGTGATTTAATTTTTTTTCCTTGTGATATTTGTTTTCCGCGATTTCATCATATGAATATCTACAATAAATTCATAGTATATATCGCGTTTGTAATGTTAGCTTATAAAATTACGTTATTTCCAGAGATAATTATATATCTTAGGTTTCATCAATACTCAAATTTTTCGAACCACATACATACATTAATTTATGTCTTTCACTTGCCTCCATGATGAGTTTGTTCCTAAGAGCATATATCAACTTCTTTGTGATACGTGCGATAGCCACGCATATAACGCCTCTGAATAATGACGTCATTGATCAAAGCTGACGGGTGATTACATCGCGGCCTTCCGTGTCGGGGGATCGAATCCCCCCTAGGGCATGACTGTGTGTGTTCTCCTTAGGTAACTAGTTTAAATTAGTTTAAGTAGTTTGTAAGCCTAGGGACTGATGACCAACGTAGTTTGGTCCCATAAGAATTACAAACATTTTAACTTTTTTTTATTATATCGGCTACATCAACAACATGATATAAAATCTTTGGCAAGATGCAAAACTCTACGTAGAATGATTTAAATAGCGGTCTTTACAGACCATTAAGTAAGTAATTAATCCTGCCCTGTCCGGCTAGTAAATTAATTATCCTCCTAAAGGGAAAATTTTGTTGTGACCGACGATTAATTAATGTACTGACCAGACAAGAGTACATCGAGAACCTGTCAACCATAGAGCAGGAACAGCTTTAATTATTTCATTCTTGGTCACAAAATATTATTACGCACATTTTATGCAACTAAAACATTCGATCGTTTAGAGGCCGCAGTCTTGTTACTTAACACTTCTACGAAATTACCATTTTCCGACTCACGATCTGGTAATAATTTTGCAATATTTTACACGTAACAAGTAATTACGTCCACAACACCGAATAGTTTACAAAGCAAGAAACGTTAAGACGCACTTGCAAAATTTTTCTTACCATCCTGGGGGCTTCACGTGATTATATTGGCAACATCAACAACATAATATAAAATCTTTGCCAAGATGCAAAAATCTACGTATAATGATTTAAATAGTGGTCCGTAGAGACCATTAAGTAAATAATTAATACTGTTCCTGCTCTATGGTTGACAGGTTCTTGTGTGTACCCATGTCCGCTCAGTAAAAGTAATTGCCCCCATAAACGACTTCAATTTGACGATATCAAAACAAACATAAATACTAGGGACTCGTGGAACAGACAGTGAATAAAATTAACTTTAAATCTCACCGTAGTACTTGTCCCGGAAGCTACAATCACGCTCGTAGTAATCCACAACACCACGCATTTCGCAAACATGTAAACAAGAACTTCCAAGTATATAACTGTACTGCCCAAAAGATATACAATATTCTGACGTCATTTGTCTTGTGAGACCGCGACCGACCTTCGGTCTCGATAATTTGTGGCTCGAATATTCTGTAATTTCCTTGGAGCTGTGTACATCGAATGAAACTGCAGAGTGCTCGATATATATCGGACGTTCGACTCTCTCTTCCCTAGCGTTGGTGGGAAACTAAGGTGACGGAACAGCTGATTTGTGTAAATACTAGCTAATATCGATGTTCATTCTTGAAGTTATAATACCATAAAATTTCTTGGCCAATACAAATTGTAACAAGATCGTGAATCGGGAAAGTACACCGAGAACCAGTCACTACAGGGGTGTAACAGTTTTATTAGTAATGTAAATTCACTCAATAAACAACTTACACTCCTTGTCAATGAAGACAGATTTTTCAGCCAAAGTTATTTAATTAAAACAAACTATAGGTATCGAACCGATATTTGTCGATTAAGCGAATGTCACGATTTTTACGAATATGTCACGATTTTAAAGGATGTGGCTAGGCAGGAACCTAAGAGTACAGTTTCTTCAATCACAACAATTTAAGTTTTACTCTTAGGTTCATGCCTAATCACATCATTTAATTTCATGTCATAAGTAACAATCATAATATTCGCTTATTCCCTCGCAACAATTTGAACTGAATTCTTAGGTTCTTGCCAGACCACATTCTTTAAAATCATGACATTCGTAACATTCGGTTGTTCAAAACCTATCGTTTCGGTTTGAACCGCCGTCCGATATATACCATTCACAAGCCGTTTCATTCCATCAGTCGATGTACACAGCTCTTAGGAAATTACCGAATATTGGTCGACGACATCCTAGAGAATACGCCTATTGCGAGCGTCAGCGATTATACATAATCCTATTTAGATGAGTAAAATATTACGTAAATGTTGCAACTACGAATATATTTCTAACCATTTTTTTCAAACTAACTTTAGTAAATAACAAATGCGGAAGCCCATCATGGTAACGTCTTTCTCTTACAACACTTTTAGAGACTTCGTTCTAAAGAGGAACGGAAATTTTCATTTCTTTTGCTTCTAATTTCAAGGAGGTCAGAATAAAGGGAGATGGCATTATCTATGCCGTGCACATACGTCAGTTGAAGCCTATCCGCCATCTTGGTCAGTTCAGGAAAGCTATTTCTCCGTTAAAACTATGCGTTTAGTCGACCCTCTTACTATTAATGCATTGAACTGACAGTTACTGCAAATTATGTACTTTCAAACAATATACTTTCTTGAATAAATAGTAATAAATACAGTTCATAATATATTTGAAAACTTACTTTTTAACAGCTAATTTGCACTCTTTACCACGTTGTACATCACGGCAAAACCGTCAGAAGTTGTATCTCTGTTTCAAGTGACATAAAACATCAGCTCTACAATACGAACACTTCTGCAAAACTTAGCAATATGGTGGAGGAAGGCTTCACGTTTTCAGCGTAAGGGCGTCTCCCTGTATTCTTACCTCCTTGTCTAATTTCTTGTATTCGGAGGCCGTTGCTTTTTTTCTTCTTTTTGTCATTCAAAATCATATTTATAGTCCATGCCTCTACATTTCAAAATGACTTTCAAGTTAAGAGTCAGGTTCTCTTTATTTCAAATTTTAGACGATAGGGGAAAAACACCAACCGGCACGAAATGTATTACTGCACAAGCAAAACACTGACCCTGAACAGAAAAAACGAACTTGGAAAAAAAAGAAAGAAAAAAAGACACAGAGAAAATGATTATTAGGAAAATGCTAGGAATAAGACATATGGGTATAATTAAGCAAAACTTAAAACAGCCTTCAAACATCGCCACAGCACCATAAAAAAAGGAAAAATTACCCGTTTCGTCCTTTAAAATTCAAATTGAATCAATGACCTAAGAAAATTAAGAACTTTACTGCATCCCGACGCCAAAATATTGAAAAATCAATTAAGAATCAACTTTTCCTATCTTCTTTTTTGTTCGGCATAACATCATGTAAGAATGTATTTACATTCAGGTCTTCTGTCACTATAACAGAATGTTCGCTGGTAGTGCACTGTGAGAGGACTTCAAACGCTGCAATTAATAACGCGCAATATCGACATCTTCTGTCGCAGCTGAAGTAAATGTAGTTGACATCTTTCTTACTGCAGCAATCACATGTATAAGACTGGGTCACACGTAGAAGACTGACTCATATTGAAGCGGCTGACGCGTTATTCGAATTTTCGGCGAATGAAGCAAAATCGCTCCAATGTCCCAACAAAGTCTCCATTATAGTTGTAATTTTAGTACCAGGTACTACTGTGGCATAGTGACTGCCTTTAATTTCGTAAAATCGGTGGTCTAGAGCTCAAATGTTCAAATGTTTGTAAATCTATAGGACTTAACTACTGTGGTTATCAGTCCCAGGCTTAGAAACTACTTAAACTGATCTAAACTAAGAAAAGGACGACACACACACACACACACACACACACACACACACACACACACACACACACACATATGCCAGAGGGAGGACTCGAACCTCAGACGGGGAGCAACCGAGCGTGCCGCAGCAACACGCCTTAGAGCGCTCGGCCACTCCGCCATGGCGGTCTATGGCTGTCAACTATCCTGCGTGTTCCGGTAAGTCCCGTATTTTCACATACAGTAATTTGTATGAAAATCACGAGTCCCGTATTATTAAAGTCATATCAGAGTCTAAGAGTCGTGAAACTCCCAGTGAATTTCTGCAGCTTCGCGAATGCAGCGCTGCCAAGCGGATGGGTTGTATAAACATACCGCGAAACGACTGAGTAATCAATGTGTATTTCGAGTGAAGCAACACTTTCCAAATACCTTAGTACTTACGAGCTTTTGTGGCGCTATAAATTGCAGCAACTAATAATTCGGAAATCTCTCATTTGCGAAGGATGCTCAGAAGTAAGATTATAATGTTACGAAAACAAGTGTTCATTTATGGTGATTAGTTATACTTTTAGGCATAGAAGTAAATCTTTAATAATTCACAGACGTCGAAACTTCTGCTCTTAATCGGAATCGCAAATACTAGACCTCTATTTCGCAATATTACTTATGATATATTACATATGATGGTCGCAGTACAGAGGATATAAAATGCAGAATGGCAATGGGAGGAAAAGCATTTTTGAAAAAGAGAAATTTGCTAACATCGAATATTAATTTAACTGTAAGGAAGTCTTTTCTGAAGGCATTCGTGTGGAGTGTTGCCTTGTACGGGAGCGAAACATGGACGATAAGCAGTGTGGACCAGAAGAGAATAGAGGCTTTTGAAATCTGGTGCTACAGAAGACTGCTGAAGATTAGGTGGTTAGATCGCGTAACTAACGAAGAGGTACTGGACAGAATTGGTGAGAAAAGGAATTTTTGGCATAACATAACTAAAAGAAGGGATCGCTTGGTAGGACACATTCTTAGACACCGAGAAATCGTAAATTTAGCATTGGAGGGGAGTGTGTGGGGTGAAAATCGCAGAGGGAGACCAAGAGACACGTATAGTAAGCAGATTCAAATGGATGTGGGTTGCCGTTCTTAAGAGGAGATGCAAAGGCTTGCTCAGGATATCGTAGGGTGGAGAGCTGCATCAAACCAATCTCCGGACTGAAGATCATAACAACAACAAACTGCTGTGTAAAGGTAATGTCTCAATGCTTCTAACAGCAGTTAATCAACTATTTCAGTAGAGCCTGGTTAGTTTCGTACCTCAGTGTCACAAACATTATAGACTTGTATACCAACATACTTTGGCGGTTACCAGCTTGTTTGATGAAGTGAAGGTGTTGCTACAAATAAATAATATGTCCATATAAAAACTGTTAATATTAGCGCGTCACATTCTTGTAGATATTCAGTTTGATACCTGCCAAGTAGCTAAAAAAATTTAAACAAATAAAAATGATAGGTACCAAAAAGGCACAGAGGAATGACAAGGTGAAAAGAGCATTTATAAGGCGATGTAGAATCTTGTCTCCTACCATGGAAAAATCATATGTAGTTTTGAAAATATTAGAATGAACGGAATCGGCCAAAACAGAACGTGTCAGTGCGCACCAATCACGTGGACATAATCTTAAGCATTTCCTTACCTACTTAGGCACATCAGGTTGCAATTGATTTTTGCTTTCAAAATGTTTTTGGAGTATTTGATTACGACTCAGCTGAATTACACTGCAGTGACAATTTGTTATAATAGACTGCCATTAACAGAAGCAGTGATATTACTTTAATGATCTCATAAACTTGCCACCAGAATTCCCACATCTATTAAAGTAGTGTATTTACCACATTACTAAATTTTATTATTTTAATGTGTATAGAACTTGTATCTGATGTAAAACTAAATAACTGTTTCATATGTAATACTCAATGCTGTTGTGTAATAAATAAAATTATGTTTTTGTACTAAGGTTCACAGTAACTTTCAGAGACTAGCAAATATGAAAGTAACTGCATTAGAAACGACAACTTCTCAGTTTGTATCACGCCATTCCTGTGTTATTCCCCTAGGAACGCTAGTATCGCTTCAGTTGCAATTTTTCCCTAGAGAGTTTCGCGACTGTCTGTGATAGGCTGTGGTCATATCTCATATTTTCAAAATTCCCGCAATTTATTCTTTTCAATTAGAAGACGATTGCATGGATGCTCTATGTCTCTTTCTTTCCTTTGATTTCGTGCCTCCCCCTAACGATGATTCATGGACTCGCCAATATGAATTCTGTTCGGTGTTGGACCACCTCGATATATGTCGATGTGTGACGAGCATGGGCCTAGTTAAAGGGGTGGAGAGTTACTGGGGTTCCAACCCCTCCAGAAATTATGAAAAAGCTTACAAAAATGGCATCATTCTGTATCAGGATGGAGCCAGCCTACATTTTGCCAAGGCTTGGAAATGGTTACACATGTACCATACTGTTCCGATTTCTTGCAATTCGATTTCCATGTCCTTTAGAGCCCTCGAGAAATTCCTTTATGACTATGGGTGTGTTTTGCACGAAGTGATGCACAACTGGGTAAAAATCATGGTCCTGTAGGTGTTATTGTTGTTGGTTTTTGGAAGTGACTAAACTACAACGGTTATCAGTCCCTTGTTCCAGTCGTAGTGGTGAAACAATATGTTAAAATTTCTCAAGTATAGTCGTTAACACGTCAAAATTTAAAAGTGATAAATTAAAATCGAAGAAAGGGCATTTACACAATACCAAAGCTTTTAGGCTATATAATCACAACAACAGAAGTAGGACATCCAGCCACTCTGTTACACATTAACCTCTTCAGTCTGTAAGTGCACATATGTGCACCTTGGTTCGTAAACTGTTTTCTCTTTCTGTGGCGTATTTTGTGAGCTCAGACCGCGATTGTACAATCGTGTACCTTTTTGCTTTCAAATGACGCCACTTGTATAGCCCTTGCAGTAGTACTTCTGGAGCTACACGAATCAGAAGTTTGATGTCAGTGAAGCTGGCAGCCCGGTAGCGTCGTTATGACAGCAAGGAACAAGTAAATATACGTAAAGCTATATGTGTTTATATTTGTTGTAGTGAGTGATAGGTGAAGTTTGAAGCATCATCGAAATACAGAAAATGTGAATTATTTCAATTTCTGGCAATAAATCCCTCTGTCTTCATAGTACACATCTGTGTACCTTGTTTCTGTACCATATTTTGGCAGCTCATGTGTTAAGTGATGAAGTCATATCACGCATACTAAAGGGAATAATATTCAAATTATATATCTGAGGTTGATTTATTTGCTGTATTTA
The DNA here is from genome assembly GCA_026315105.1 of Locusta migratoria. NCBI lineage: Eukaryota > Metazoa > Arthropoda > Insecta > Orthoptera > Acrididae > Locusta > Locusta migratoria. Next base: position 48,461,699 of record CM048753.1, on the reverse strand, counting down.
ATCGATAGCGTACTAATTCTGACTCCCCACGTGATGCTCTTAACGAAATTCAGTCTCAAAACATTGAAGATTTAATGATTGATGATGTTAAAAAAATACATAAGAGAAACTTCCTGGCAGATTAAAATTGTGTGCCGGAACCGGGACTCAAACCAGGGACCTTTGCCTTTCGCGAGCAAGCACTCTACCGACTGAGCTATCACGACACGACTCACGATGCCGTCTCACAACTTTACTTCCGCCAGTACCTTGCCTCCTATTTTCCAAACTTTCCAAATTCTGGAATCCATAAGAGGTTTGACGTCAAGAGCTATTTGGTAGTACTTCTATACTTTGAAGAAATGCATTTTTGTTTTTTTTCTGTATTTGTAACGAAATTTCCACATCAAATTTTAAGAAAAATGTTGGTTTGGTGGCTATCTATGGTTTGTTCATTACTTTTTTAGCATGCTTGACATTGGTGCATGTCTGGAGAGGAAAGTGATTCCAGTGGACCCAAAGGAGACTTGGAATCTTTCATTGAATTCCCTCCAGTAGGCACGGGCCACAATTGGGAGACCTGACCTGGGCTGTTGTCATGGGGAAGGGAGTGCAGCGTTTGGGAAGAGAAGCCGGTGGTTTGGATGGTGGGATGAAGCATGGACCCAGGCAACATACGACATACGACACCAACAACTTTTACCGGCAGAACCACAGAGGGGGAACCCCAGCTTCAGAAATGAGACTTGTTACTGGACTGGTGGGAAAAGCCCCCATAACGAGAAGAACACCAGTGTGGAGAATGGGATCTAAGACCCGCAAGGCTTAAGCGGCTGCTGAATCAAATACCAAGCTCCCGTAATAAAGCCGTGACTGAATAAGACCCTTGTATAGCTGCAGGAGGGTGGAATCGGCAACTCCCCAGAATATTTAAATGTCTCCAACATCTCTGTATTAGCTGAATAGGTGTGGCACCCAAGTCAGCCAGGCATTGAAAACCATGCCTAGAAAACGATGTATGTCCTCGACCTGAAAGGGTTCACTACACAGGTAGAGCTCTGGATCAGGGTAAACTACCTGACAGCGACAGAAGTGCATTACATAGGTTTTCTGCATGGAGAACTGAAATCCCGTGATGCCTTTCAGATGGTACCCTGCAGTCGCTATTCAGCTACAACCCTTACTAACGGAGATAAATAAATGCAGAAGTCATCAGCAAACAAGGAAGAACTGACCGATGATCCTACAGCAGCAGCAAGATCGTTTATTGCCACTAAAAACAATGGGACACTGAGGACAGAGCCCTGTGGAACACTCTTGAATATGGGGGGGGGGGGGGGGGGGGGGACCTAAGAGAAGCTCCGACCCTCACCCGAAACGAGCGCTGGGAGAGGAAATTACGAAGAAAAATAGGAAGGGGGCCCCATAAGCTCCAGTCATGCAACATAGTGTATGGTGGCTCCAGGTGGTATCGCACACCTTGCAAAGGTCGAAAATATTGCAACCAAATGCTGACACCTTGCGAAGTAGTGCGACTAGCCGACTCCAGTGACACAAGGTTGTCAATGGTAGAGCGGCCTTGGCGGAAACCCCGTGTTGTGAAGCAAGAAATCCATGTTCTTCAAGGATCCACATGAGCCACCTTGCAGAGAACGTTGGTAATGCTGATCTGGTGGTAATTGTCAGCCAACAGAGGATCTGTACCAGGTTTTAGCACCAGGATGATAGTGCTTTCCCGCCATTGCAACAGGGTAATACCCTCTGCCCATAGACAGTTAAACTGGGCGAGAATCCGGTGTTGAGACTATTGTAAGGTGTCGGAGGAACTGACTGTGAATCCTGTGCGGTCCTGGAGTGGTATTGGGGCATGCAGCAGGGGCAGTTTCGAGCTCCCACTCACTAAAGGGGTCGTTTCAGAGTTCCCAGCGGCAGGTGCGGAATGTTAACTGTTTCTATTCGTCCCGCTCTTTGAGGGCGCGGAAGTCGTCACAGTATGTGGCAGTTGCGGAGCAACGTGCATAGTGCTCTGCCCTGTTCTCTGCATTAGCATACCCTGGATGGAGAGGGATGGGGTTCCTGTCGGTGGGCGGTATCCGAAGACTCGCCATACTTGCGTCCATACCTGCTGATAGTGGCGACATACCTCTCCCAGGAGTCCTGCTTACTTTGGCGAATCAGTCGTAAAACACGTGCATGGAGCCGTTTGAAGGCTGCAAGGTTCTCCATGGAAAGGTGACATTGGTGGCGCTTGAGCGCTCACTGGCGTTCCTGGATTTCTTCAGCGATCTTCAGTGTCCACCAAGGCATGGACGTGCACCTAGCAGAACCGGTGGTTTGCAGAACAGCTACCTCAGTATCTGAGATAATAGTGTCAGTCACCTGGTGGACTGCATTATCGACGTTGGATGTTAGGGGAGCATCGAGTACAGCAGCCGAGACATAAGCAGGGCAGTCAGCCCCATGGAGGCACCAATGTGCCTAGCAGTCTGCAGGTTGGTACTGCAGGAGCGACACAAAGATAGGAAAGTGGTCGCTGCCGCACAGGTTATCATGCACCTGCCAATTGAGGTGTGGCTGGAGACTTGGGCTACAGAGAGGTCGGTAGGCGAGTATGTGCCTTGCACCACGCAAAAATGCATAGGGGCACAAGTGTTCAGGATACAGAGTTCTTGCTGCTCCAAGAGGGCCTGAAAATTCCTACCATGGCCCGTGGTCTGAGTTCCACCCCACAAGAGGGGGGGGGGTGGGCACTGAAGTCCCAAAAAAGGAGATACGGTGGGGGAAGTTGGGCTACTAAGGCAGCAAGGTCTGCTGGAATAACTAAGGTAGTGTGGTAGGTAGAGCGAACAGTGTAAACTCTTGCACTGTCTGAATTCTGAGAGCAACTGCCTCAAGTTGTGTGTGGAGAGGCACGGCAGCACTGGGGACTGAGGCAAGGATGTATGCACAAACACCTCCAGATACTCTGTCGTAGAGGGAGCGGTTCTTGTAGTAGCTCCTATAACCACGAAGGGCAGGGAACCTCTGGGCAGGAAACCAGGTTTCCTGCAGAGGTAAGCAGAGTGCAGTGTTGCAGCACAGTAGTTATTGTAGCTCAGCTAGATGGTGAAAAGAAAGCCTCCACAAATCCATCGTAGAATTACATTTCCTCTCTGCTGTAAGGCTATAATGAGATAAGAAAAAGGTTATTCCATAGCATCTCCTGCTGCTGAAGTTTCAGGATCTAGATCCATAAGTTCCAGGGATCCAGTGAGAGCGAGATTCTCAGGTGATGTGAGGATCTCCACCTCATGGTCTGAAGCAGATGATGTAGGAGTCTGTTGTTTAGAACCACTGAAGATTCCTTTTTCTTCTTTTTCGGCTTAGCCTCTCTCTGGCCGTTTGGTTTCAAGGGCTGGGAGGGTTTTTCAGTAGTGGCGTCAGGGGCTGCGAAGAGCAGGAGGCCCTTCGACCAGCAGTTTGGGGGTCCTTCAGCATCTGGCTGGATCCTCTTTTGCGCTAGGAGAAGCCTCGGAAGGGAGCATGCCAAGAGACCCCTTCCAAGCGAGAGGGGCCAAAGGAGGCTGCTGCTCGTCTGGCTGGAGGAGGAGACCAGTGTCCCTGGTGTTAGTGAATTAGTTGCTCTCAAGATGGGAAGGCCGGCCATGGTGGCCAAGCGGTCTGCGGCGTGCCAGTCATGGTCTGCATCGCCACTATGTTCGGGGGTTCGAATCCCCCCTTGGGCATGGATGTTTGTTCCATCTTTAGTGTAAGCTAGTTTATAAGTTTAGGGACTGATGACCCTGTAGTTAAGTCCCATAAGCTCTACAAACATTTGATTTGAAGACGGGAAGATTGGGAGTGACCAAAGAGGGTTTGCCTCCAACTATCTTGGGAGCAGGCAGACCTGGCAGACCTGGCGGCCCAATTGCTTTGGTTGAACTAGCTGTTGGATTGCAGCCGGGGTGGCTACAATGAAGCTGAAGTTGCATATGACAAAGAGTATGTCAACTGGATGAAGCTTTAGATATTTCTGCTTTGCTTCCTCTGCTTGTGGAGAACAGTGCAGTCTGGTGAGCTCTGGTGAGCATGGGGTGTGGTGCTGGCCGCAATTGACGCAGACCAGAGCAGGGGCACAAGGGACATTAGTATGAGCGGCACGTTCGCAATCCCGACAGGTTGTATAAGGCTTACCCAGGCAAGCGGGGCTCTGCCTGGGTGGACCTTTAGATCCCTAGCTGCTCGTGGGAACACGATGAAACGAACACGGACCGTTGGCGGACGTATGCCTCTAAGAGCGGAAGAGGCGACTATAATGCTGCACAGTATGACCTGCAGTCGTTCCCATCCCTGGCCACGCCATGGGAGGAATGAAGGGGCCGTCAGAAAGGTGAGGCTTACGCTCCTAAGTACTTATTGTGTAGTCGAACTGATGGGCTATCTTTTATGACGGCGAAGCCGTTGTTTTACGTAGAGAACCTGGAGGTCACGTTCGGGAAGGTAGAAGGCATGTCCAAAATGCGATCTGGGGCAGTCTGGGGCATGTAGAACACCTGGAGATCGAGTTTTTTTTTTATAGAGGTTTGTACCGTCGTCGCTACCCGGGCGATTAAGCCAAGATCCCCGGGCTCTGAAACGTACAACGTTCCACCGTCGCGCCGTACGGTGGTCGCTGAAGCAAGCACAGAGCTTACGGTGTGCCAGACTGTTGGCGCGACACAGCCCACACGGCTCAGGACCCCGGGTTTGCGAAGCCCGTACTCAGCAAATTAATGCTGAGCCCCCAAGGGGTCCTGTAGCTAACTGCAAATATATATGCATGGAAGATTTAAGATTACAATAGTGCAGAACCCCCCGCAAATAATTTTTTTATTACATAGAAATGTAATGTATTATGCATTTTTTGTAATCGATAGTCAATGTAATTATTTTACTCTGATTTTACTGAAAGAGTACTTATAGTTACTACCTTCATTTATTCCTTCATACGAGGAAGTAAGAAAAAAGCTTGTGTATTTCACTTCCGTTTGTTACGCCACGCTGCAGACAGTTCGATGTATTTTGCTCTGTTCATTATTATATTCTTTGTAGCCGATGTACCACTGGAATGTAAATTCAGGTAAAGATGAAATCTATTTGATTTCTGTTCCTCATTTATAACTTCCCCCACCCTCAGTCAATTTCAGGTCTACATTTTCTTACTATCCATGAAGCCGTTTTCAGTTGTGTCGAACTATCACGACGTTGGATGGTTCGGGATTTGGATGTATTGAAATTGTGTATCTCGTGTAGCTTGCCACTCCATTTTCCAAATTATTTTCCGTATTTTTGAACATTTTATTGGAACAGAACCTGTTATCATTTTACGTACATTTTTCCGAAGTCCAATTGTTTGTTAATGTCCATCTTTCACAGCCAAATAATTCCGCCTTTAATTAAAATTGCTGCACGAGCCTCTACTTCAAATTCACCGAACCTCCATCCAATGTCAGTGAATAGTTATGCGGTTTACAAATAATTTTATTTCAGCTGAACTCTGAGATGTTCGGCAATGCCGCAATTCGTCGAATTCTGTGGGTTGCTTGTAATGCATGATATTTTACTTTCAAATAGTTTTCCATTTCATACATTTCCGCGACCTCCCATTTCAAAGAAATTCAAACACTTCAGTACGGCATTTTTGCACCCAAAATAGTCAGACAAGCAATATCACTCCAGAATTTTGCGTCCGTTTGGTCTCAAAGTGGGTTAAATGTATTAACAGTTATGGTGATTACTACGGAAATCATGAGCAGTTTCCTTAGTTTTTGCCCAGGTTATATACTATCAAAGCCATTGTATAACAGAGGCGATGGGTCTGATGTCAACAACTACTGCCGAACCTTCCTTCTGACAGCTTTATCCAAAATTCTTGAGAATTTAATGTATTCGAGAGTAGCTTCAGATATTTGTAAAATAAATTGCTAATAAAATGTTAGTTTGGTTTTTTAGAAAAGCTTTTACTAATCAAATATGAAAAACTCTACATGACCCATTCGGATATTTGTGATCTGTCAAAGGCTTTTGATTGTGTAAATCGTGGAATTTTTCTACATAAGCTTAAGTATCACTAAATGGGAGTGGAGTAATGGTTAAGTTCTTAACTGGAAGAGTGTAGAAAGTTGAAATAAGCGTGTTGTGTTACACTAGTAGCTGTGGGACCGTCACAAAATATCAAATCGGTTCATTGTGGAGACATTTCAAATATGTTGGAGATCAGATATTAAGTGCAGAATCCTGTTCTCCAGGTCTTTCCCCCTTGAGTGAATGTACGCAAGAAGACTGCTGAAGTGGTTCAGCTACTTGTAATAGATAGTTAGCCCATAAAATAGCACCTGATCTGCACAGACGATGTAATTACGTAAGTTCTCTGGAATTCTTTATTATGAAATTTCACATTATTTGGTTCTGATGTAAAACATTAACATTTCAAGTATTTTATCCATTTCAGCAACTGTTCAGATTATAAATTAATGAAATGCAGCAACCAGTTGTTTGTAGTTATTTATTTTTAACTTTAACGACCGGTTTCGGGCGCTTGAGTGTCCTTCTTCTGGTCTCTATACAGACAAACAAGTGCATTGGTATACAATAAGGCTATAGAACGTATAAAAGTCGATTACAGAAATATGAAGTAGTCTCGGAATTTTAATCTGCTAAGCGACTGATTTATTAGTCACCTGCTCCTCTCTTTATGCTTTTCTTCAACTACTTTGAGTATTACTGTTTTCCCGTAGCCTTTTTCCCTTATTTATCGTTACTCTCTTACTATAAGCCTCATCCATGGACACTTTGTTAGCAGCTGATTGTTATTCATTCAATAATCTTTGCACTTAGCGTTGATTCCACTAGTAGCATGTATATTTATTAAGCAACAGGAAAAGTATGTCAGTGTTAATGTTTTCCCATTATATGAACTTATCTGTATTTCAATCTATTTGGTTCGAAACCACTTCATATTTCTGTAATCGACTTTTATACGTTCTATAGCCTTATTGTATACCAATGCACTTGTTTGTCTATATAGAGACCAGAATAAGGGCACTCAAGCGCCCGAAACCGGTCGTTAAAGTCAAAAATAAATTACTACAAGCAACTGGTTGCTGCATTTCATTAATTCATTAACATTTCAGACTCATATTTCTATCTGAGCAGACTTGTAGTAGAGGAGTAATGGAAGAAATAAATTCCAATTTGTCAAAGTTTATCTGCTGTGTCAGACTATGCCATTTAGTAGACCAGAAACAGAGACTTTCAGCTCCTAGAAGAAGACGTTGTAGAAGTGTCAAGACAGTAAAACGTTCACAAAGAAGTCCAACCATGAAATTCGAGGCTCACGCGGATTCACTCGGAAGCGATTACTGGGTCCCAGACTTCGGATGATAAGTCAGTTCCCCGAGGTTAACAATATGGAATGTTTTATACTTCGATTATTTAATCTACATAGAAACTGTGCAAATCACATTTAAATGCCTGGCATATGGTTCATTAACCACTTTCATAACATTTCTCTACCATTCCATTCTCTAATAGCGCGCGGGAAGAAAGAACACCTAAATCGTTTCGTTTTCGCTCTGATTTATTTTATTTTATTGGGATGGTCATGTATCCCGTAGTAGTCGGTGATTGAAACTTCGCAAACCGATCACGCCGCAATGTATAACGTCTTTCTTTTTTAATGATTTCCACCCCAATTCGTGAAACATTTCCGTGACGCTTTCCCCCCCCCCCCCCCCCCGTAACGTGATAAAACAAAACGAGCTGCCCTTGTCTGAACCTTCTCAATATCTTCCGTCAGTACCACCTGGTGAGGGTCCCACAATGAGCAACAGTACTCCAGGAGAGGACGCACAAGTGTGATGTAGGCAGTCTGTTTGGCGGGGCTGGTGCATCTTCGAAGCGTTCTGCCAATGAAACGTAATCTTTGGTTCGCCTTCCCCACAATATTTTCTATGTGTTCTCTCCAGTCTACGTTGTTCGTAATTGTAACTCCTAGGTATTTGGTAGAATTTACGACCTTAAAGTTTGACTGATTTATCCCGTAATTGAAGTTCAACGGATTTCTTTTATTGGTCATATGTATCACTTCACACTTTTCTTTATTTATAGTCAATTGCCAATTTTCGCACCACGTAGAAATTTTATTTAAATCGCTTTGCAGTTGCTTTTGGTCCTCTGTTGACTTCACTAACCGATAAACGACAGTATCATCCGCGAACAGTCTAAGGGAGCTATTCAGATTGTCTCCTAAATCGTTTATAAACACGAGGAAGAGTAGGGGAACTATAACGCTTTCCTGGCGAACGCCAGATATCACATCTGTTTTACTCGATGACTTACCGTCAATTACAACGAACTGTGTCCTTTCTGAAAGGAAATCGTGAATCCAGTCGCACAATTGTGGAGATATTCCATAAGCACGCAATTTCAAGAGAAGCCGCTTGTGGAGTACAGTGTCAAAAGCCTTCCGGAAATCCAGAAATGTGCAGTCGATTTGAGATCCTTTGTCGATGGCACTTATCACTTTATGCGAATAAAGGACAAGCTGTGTTTCGCAAGAGCGATACTTTCTGAATCCGTGTTGACTATTGGTTAATAGGTCGTTCTCTTCGAGGTAGTTCATAATGTTTTAACAAAGTATATGCTCCAAAATCCTACTGCAAATCGACGTCAATAAGATTGGCCTGTAATTTTGGTTCAAAATGTTCAAATGTTTGTATAGTCTATGGGACTTAACTACGGGGTCATCAGTCCCTAAACTTACAAACTACTTATGAACTACTTACGAACCAGGACGGCACAAATATCCATGCTCGAGGGGGGATTCGAACCCCCCACCGTAGTGGCCGTACAGACCGTGACTGGAGCGCCTTAGTCCCCTCGGCCATGTAATTTTGGTGATCACTCCTATTGCCTTTCTTGAATATTGGAGTAACTTGGGTAAGTTTCCAGTCATTGGGTACGGATCTTTCGCTGAGTGATCGGTTGTAAATGATAGCTAAGTACGGAGCTATTGCATCAGCATACTCTGAGAGGAATCTAGTTGGTATACAATCTGGCCCGGAAGATTTATTTTTTTTTTTTTTTTTTTTTTTTTTTTTTTTTTTTTTGTGACTTAAGATTTTTACTACTGCAGGAACATCTACTTCTAAGTTTCGCATGCTGACAGCTGTTCTTGGATTGAATTCTGGAGTGTTCACTTCGTCTTCTTTGGTGAACGAATTTCGGAAAGCTGTGTTCAGTAATTCTGCCTTAGCAGTACTGTCATCGGTGGTGATGGTATTGTTTGTGTTTTGCCGCTAGCATACTTCACATATAACCAGAATTTCTTTGGATTTTCTGCAAGATTACGAGTCAGGATTTCGTTGTGGTAACTACTATAGGCTTCTCGCATTGAAGTCCGCGCTAGGTTGCGAGTTTCAGTAAAAGATTGCCAGTCTTGTGGATTCTGTGTCTTTTTTAATTTTGCATGCGTTTTTCTTTTCTTCTGCAACAGTGCTCTGACCTGTTTTGTGTACCACGGGGGTCAGCCCCCAATTTTATTAATTTATTTGGTATAAATCTCTCGATTGCTACTGATATTATGTCTTTGAAAGTAAGCCACAACTGATCTACACTCGCATTTTTAGTTTTGAAAGACTGGAGACTATCACTCAGGAAAGCGTGAAGCGAATTTTTATCTGCTTTATTGAATAGATATATTTTTCGTTTATTTTTGGTGCACTTGGGAATTTTAACATTCAGTCTCGCTACTACAACTCGATTTTCGCTAATCCCTGTATTTTACGTGGACGTAAACCCACTTACAGGAAAAACGAGACGACACTGATAAATGAGAAGAAAGAAAGACGAAAATGTAATTAAAAATTCGAAATAAACCACTTTTGGCAGCAGCTTATCAACACGGATAAATATAATTTCCAAAGATCCTTTTGTAAGAAGATAACAAAAACAGTAACAACCACAGAAGACTTCAACAGTTGCTATATGTTGGTATCTCAAACGATGAAACTATTGAACTTCAATATTCTTAAAGAAAATACCAGTTGAAATGGGCACCCACATCGTCTGTCGTACAAAAGAATCGTGGCTTCTAGTCGGTGAGAGTTATCACTTCCTCAGGGCTGTGTATGTGTGACACCATCACAACATGCTGCCTTGCCTTCCATCCTAGCACGCAGTTCCACACTCGAGCGTCGACCGCAGCAGCGTCGTCGACCGTTGTGTTCCCAATACGCCGTGGTACTAATGATGAGCTCATTCCAAGATTGATTTATTTACTAATGTATTTAATTTTACGAGTGTGGCTTCGTTCATGGTGTGAAGAGAATCTTATCTTACATCATTATATAAATACACTAACAAGAAAATTGTGGTACCGATTACTAATTTACTTGTACAAGAAGGCCAATGAAAGCTACACAATTCGAAATATTGTTTGTCGTAGATTTCACGAATATAAATATTATGTGTGCATTTAGCCACTAAAAATGGTAAAAGGAAGTAGAAATTTTCCTATCTACAGCTTGGATCAAGTTCTACATTCTCCAACAATCAGCTCACTCATTGGCTATTCGCCTCGACCAAAGACGCTGTAATGCAGCGCATCTGCAGTATTAAAATAAGTGAATATCGAAACATGGAGCGCTCCCAACTCACTTTCTTGTGCCGTTCAAATGCTTCATTTTCGCAATGATTAAGAGTGGTTAAAGGAAATGGATGTTTTCATATGAATGCACTATAAAGGATGAAGCGGCGGGAGAGGCATCTAGCGGTGCTCGGGTAGAACTACGTAGTCGACATGTTGTCAGCCCTGGAATTCTGACAATCGCATTATCGAAATAACATTATTTCTTGGCGTTGTATAAATATACGAACACCGAAACTGTAGTTCCATTTGAAATATTAGGCTCATTAAAGTTATATAATTCTAAAATGGCATGAGAAGTATATACTTTCGTTTTTATTTGTTATTATTGTGTCAGGCATTTTCCTTAACACGTAAAAGATACCGTTTCATAACTTCCAGTGCCGGTTAAATTTTACCAAATATCCCAGCGGCCTCCTATGATCATGTTGGCAACAGATGCTGAATAGTGAGAATCCTGTGAGTCTTCATTTTAGCCAATAGCTTGACAACGCTGATGTTTTCTTATGGAATCTTCGCTTTACGAGGGCAATTATTTTTACTGAGCGGACGAGGGTACATACAAGAACCTGTCAACCATAAATCAGGAACAGTATTATTTGTTTACTTCATGGTACACTAATCGAGTCATTCTGTGTGGTTGGAACAAATGGGCAAAGATTTTCTATCATGTTGTTGTTGGCAACATAATCACGCGGGGCCGTCGACATGATACGTCAAATTTTACCCCCAGTGACCACTGTAAACACAATTGGTCGATTTTCGACCACAGGCAATACTAGTCTTATAAAATATGCTGTATGTGTGTATGTATGTATGTACAATATCTCATCCTAAACTATTGGACCGATTTCAACCAAACTTGGTACACATGTTCGTTAATATCAGGCAACAATCGCTGCAGTGGTAAGAATCACCTACGACAAATACCTAAGGAGATATGACGTCATAAACAATGAGTTGCGCGAAAAACTGCTGCGTCAAACGACAATGCTGCACATTTCCCCCTAAACCACTGGACCGATTACAACCAGATTTGGTACACGTATTCCTTACGTGAAATAGCAATTGCTTTAGGGGTAATAATCACATACGACACATGGTTCAGGAAATGTAACGTCGTGAACAATAGGAATCGCAAAAAACTGCTACATAATGCGACGAGACTATAAATACATTTACATGAGAATGACAGTACTTGGCGACTTGCAACAAACTTTAAACATAATTTCAAACCTTTATTCAACTTTTTCTCGCAGACAACCACATCAAAATAATGAAAGGAAAAAAGTTTCTCGCTTAGGGGAGAGCGGGGCAAGACGGGGTACTTGAGCACTTAACAATTTTTGCAGGCTTACAAAATGCTCTAGTAAAATAACAGGTATTCCACCTTAAACTTCAGTATTTCTTGAGTTTATAAAAAAAAGGGACCAAAATTGTTAATATTTACTATTAAAACAATATATTTTCCCAGGTTTACCAAGTACCCCCATCTTGCCCTACCGTGAGGGTAAGATGGGGTACGCAGGTGGGGCAAGATGGGTTATCTCAATACTGTATAAGGCAAAGGTAATTAAATGATTCAATGAACACAGGTTTACAAATTTATAAAAGAATTATTCTAATCTATATCTATATATAAAAGGCTTGTGTGTGTACGTGCTGACAGACTTTTCTCCATGACCACATACTGCCACCCACTCGTGGTTGTGGTGGTACATAGCCCTTGGTCTAATGATGTTAGTAAGTGAGTTTCGTCGCGGTGCGTGGCAGTGGGTGAGTGTGACGAGCAAAATATGCAATAAATACTGTTAGGAAAAGCTATATACTCTGTGACTTACGAACTTTATGGTGCGAGTCAAAATCTGTTTATTCTTTTAATCGTCAGACAATGCGGTCCTTTAAGACTTTAATAACGACGAGGAATATCAAATACGCAATTTTTTTAAATAGATCACATGTTTCCGTCAAGCACACATTACCGACTATGAACAGAGACAGAAAACAAAGATAAAAATCGAGACAGACTCAAAGATAAAAATACTCGTGACACATTGATCACTGTCGTGGAAGCATGATGGAAACACAGACATACATTAATGAATGTCTCTTAGGCCATAGATATTGATATGCCTGTGCCAGAAAGCTCACCGGTCTGTGCTAATCAGTGATGTCTGATACATATAGCCGCGACACTCTCTGCTGTGAAAGGTTTTATCGTTTGACAGCTGGGTCAAGAAAAACTATGCGACGTAGTCCTACTCATATCCCGGCGGCCTCCTGTGATAATGTTGGCAACAGATGTTGAATAACGAGAATCATGTGACATCGTCATAAGCCAATCGCGTGACACGCAAATGTTTTGTCGTGAAATCGAGCATATAGCAGGAACAGCAGTATTTATCTACTCTATGTGGTTCGGTCAATTTGCAACGATTTTATATCGTGTTATTGATGTTTCCAACATAAAAACATGAGGCCGAAAAGGATAGAAAGTAAAATTTGACCGAATCGGATACATCCATGGTTGTCATATCTCATTATGACCAGCACTTTCACGCGAAACTCTTTTGTACAGAGTTCAGAAATGTAATTTGCCAGTCGCTTTCGGCGCTCCTGTTGCAATGTGTAACTTTATGAACACAACCTAACATTGAATTTACATTGTTCCGAAGCACGGACTTAGATTAATTTCACTCTTAGTATGAAAAACTTTATCATTTTCAACAATGACTTCTACTTAAATTTGACATCTTGGCTAGGAGAACTGAGTTATTGACAGAGAGATCCAACAAGGATTGTGTTTTTGCTGACCTACGTCCGGAACACAAAGAACCATGATACACAGGACTTTCTTTAACAACCGTTGCGATGCACGGGCATATAAGCTAGTATCTAATAAAAATGCATGAAGTAAGCATTGTGTGATGTTTAAGTTCAGTTTATTGTTATTCAGTTATTATCGTCGTTTTGTAAGCAAAATTCACGCACATGATGTACCCCGGCATCCTCGTCCTCTTCCCCCTCACATGAAGAGTGAGACGCATGACACACATCCTGCTGTTGACTGCGAGTAGAAACAGGCACGCAGTTTCTTCAATGTGCTTTCGTCTTCAATTTTTTGTCTTCTTTGCCAAGTTCGTCATTGCTTTTTTATTCTTCCCAATTTTGCCTTTACAAACAAAGAGGGATTTTTAACAGTCTTCTCAGTTGAATCTTTCCTTCTTGTTCCTTCTTTTTTCCAGGCTTAACTTTACCTTCACTCTCTAGGTATTGTCTTCTGTAAGGGGAGCTAGTAGCAACAACAGTTTTCCCTTTTTTGAGGACTGTTTTTCGCATGTTTTTCTTTCAGACATGAGGGATCAGGACAATATGTTCGGTTGAAGAGCAAATGACCTTGATTGGTGGTGTTCTCAGAAGCCTGCTTGTTTGTAGTGTGGTAATTGTCGTTATTATCATTCCAAAATGATCACCCTGGGCTTAGGCCTACAGCAACCACATCTTGCTCTTTAGTATTGACTTGGTTGACAGTACCATCGCTTGTCTCTGACATAAACTGCTTATGTGAGCCAACTGAAACCTCTCCTTGGTCATTACTGAGAGGAACGTTAGCGGCCTCACTTGTAGTTTAAGGAGTGTCTGTCGTGACAGAAGCTTCAAACACTGAATCTAGGAAGATGTTTGGTTCGAAAGGGCAAATTCCTGTTTTTCTGAAACCGTTTATGGCAGTCAACATGGTTACAGCTCATGTTGTCATGTGGGGCAAGACGGGGTACCTAGTGGGAGGGCAAGATAGGTTAACCCATCTAGCCCTGCCACTAGGTACCCCATCTTGCCCCCAGGGACCATTATTACGTTATATTAATATTATAGCACCAAGGATATATTCAATTAGTTATTGCATGCATTAATTTATTGCTAAACAAGCTGTTTTTTTCATTGATAATACTTAGGAGTATGAGAAAGAATTATTTCTCTTACTTTTTCACGTCTGAAAATGACGAAAAATTATATCAGCACAGACGAAAACACGTTTGCTCAAAATGGCTGCCAGCACTGTCAGGCACTCGCATAGGAGGTCTACTGCTTTAACTATTCGCCACTAGGTTGCGATATCTGTCGTGGTAGAAATTACAAAAACCCCGTCTTGCCCTCCACCCAATCTTGCCCCGCTCTCCCCTACTACTTTTCCGCTGTTCATGGAGCATGCGGTATAACGTTACAATTTATAATTTCTACACCACCGATTATACTCACAGGAAATTTCTCACAAAGAATACACACTTAAAGCTGAATGTACGTTCGAAATTTTATCACAGTACGACACGTAGTTCATGAGATACGAGGACGTAAAGAGTAACGTTCATGGAAAACCGCCACTTCTTTACTACTAACTATATTCGCAATAGATTTTACCGACATACAACACTTATATTCCAGCAAAATTGTACAATTGCACAATATATCTATACTAATACTAAATCTGTAAATGTAGGCCTGTCCCTGTTCGCTTCAATCTCCAACTACTGGACGAATTTTCACGCGGTTTTCACAGGAAACATGAGAGAAGGTTGGTTCAGAATTAAGCAATCTTGTGTCAACGAATACCAACAAAGATTGAACATAGTGATACTGATTCCGATTTGTGTATCAAATAATGAACATTTCTTTGCTTATTTTAGCGCGTTTCACTTTTTGTATCAAAAACTTTTTGAAGCTACATCGTTGCGGACAATGACTTTTACTTACATTTGACATCTTTATAAAGGTACATCGTTTCGGACAATGACTTTTACTTACATTTGACATCTTGGCTAGGACAACTGAGTTTTTTGACAGAGCGATCCAGCAAGGATTCTATTTTTACTGACTGAGCCATGATACACACAGGCCCTCCTTCAACAACCGTTGCGAAGCACGGGCATATAAGCTAGTAAACGATAAATTGGACATGCTGAAAATTTTAATATTACATTCGATAAACTGCACCCGCATGTGTCTGTTACTGACAATAAGTTAGATACACATGTAAAGAAAAGTCGAAAAAACTAATATGTTATGGAGGAGATGATTCAAGGGTTAAAACAATCGATATTATCTCAGAAAGAAATTAGAAGTACATCTAGAGGGATTTCAAAAGAAGTAGCAGAGGAAGAAGCTAATATACTACGTGATGTAATCAGTAAATATTTCTTAGGACATTTTAGGGAAAGCGAGGAAAAAGTATAAGCTGAAAAGAATATGCAGATGAAAAAAATTCAATGTTCATAATCATATTCAGGACAGGGCTTCGTCCAGATGAATCATAGGGGGTTCGAAACTGAAAATAAGATAGAGATTCTTGAGAGGTACAAAGATTTTACGGAGTTAACTTCATATACTGAAGACTTGCATAAGTGGGACCGTCAGATAGAAGGTCTTACAATCAGGAAAGTAAAAGAGTGGAAAATGTACCTTACGGTGAAGACAAAAGTTTATCTTTCAAAGGAGCAAGTAAGCAATTCGAGGAGTTATGGGCAGAAATAGAAAAAAAAACTGGAATTAGTTTCTAAGAATCAGAATATTGTTAAAATCCCAAAAAGCTCCACCTTGGATAGCTTAACACTGAGCTCAGCAAATAACATTTCAGAACAATTTTCTAACTTTATACCAGATAGGGAGGTACATAAAAAGCTATTTTGAGGGTTTTTTTGGAGACGACTTGTGAATACCTGGGTTCTATACTCGAAAGATTGATTTTACTATTAGCTATTTAGAACGGGAACCTGCAGAGTGGGAAACATCTCATGCATATGATTTTCAAAATAAAAAGCCAAGATCGCACATTAATAATTTATTAAATGACGACCGGTTTCGGTGCACTGTGTCACCATCATCTGGTCTCATATAAGCTGGTCCTCTTTTTTTTTTTTTTTTTTTTTTTTTTTTTTTTTTTTTTTTTTTTTTTTTTTTTTTTTTTTTTAATGGGTATAAAATAACAAGTGCATCATTGTACTTAGTCACTAAATATATACCCAATTTTTTTTAACAAGATGACCAGCTTATAACATATATGAGACCAAATGATGGTGACACAGTACACCGAAACCGGTCGTCATTTAATAAATTTTTAATGTGCGATCTTGGCTTCTTATTTTGAAAACGATCAGATCGCCTCCAAACCCGACTATGTCAGGTAATCTTATCATGCATATGAGTTTACTTCTCGGGAGGCTCTTTGTTTAAAATTTAATATGAAGCAAATCGGTTCGCTTTGCACCAACTATTGCTTTGAAAAACATCGCCTACCTCCTTGGTGAATTTAATTACTCCCAGCAGATGTGCGTCTTTGCAGACACACTACTTGATTATAAGTATCTGGACACCTGGCGGAAGTTTTTGGCGCTCTGCATCGGTAATGCTGGAATACAGTATAGTGTTGGTCCACCCTTAGCCTTCATAACAGCTCCCACTCTCGCAGACATATGTTCAGTCAGGTGTTGGAAGGTTTCTTGGTGAATAGCAGCCCATTCTTCACGGAGTGCTGAACTGAGGAGAGGTATCCGTGTAGGTCGATGAGGCTTGGCACGCAGTCGGCGTCTCAAAACTTCCCAAAGGTGTTCTATAAGGCTCAAGTCAGGACTCTGTGTAGGCCATTCCATTACAGGGATGTTATCGTGTAACCATTACGCCATATGCCGTACATTACGAGCAGGTGCTCAAGCGTGTTTAAATATGCAATCAGTATCCCTGAATGCTCTTCAACCGAGGGAAACAAGAAAGTGCTTTAAACATCTATGTAGGCCTGTGGAGTGGTACTACCAAGTAAAACAACAAAGGGTGAAAGTCCCCTCTATGAAAACCACGACGACAACATAACACCACCACCTCCGAATTTTACTGTTGGCACTATACATGCTGACAATTGACGTTAATCATACCCACACTCTGCCATCGGATCGCCACTTCCTGTACCATGATTCGTTACTCCACACAATGTTTTTCCACTGTTCAATCGTCCAATGTGTACGTCGTTTGGCATTGACTTGAATGATGTGTTCTTATGGGCAGCCGCTTGACCTTGAAAGCCAAGCTTTCTCACCTCCAGCCTAACTGTCATAGTGAATCTTGATGCAGTTTGGAATACCTCTGTGATTGTCTGGTAGATGCCTGCCTATCACAATGTACTAACCTGTACGCTTTCGTGCTGTACGCGTCCATTCATGTTCCCATTTCACTGACACATCGGGAACAGGGGATATACGGATGTTTAGGAGTGTGGAAATCTCACGTACAGACTTCTGACACAAATGATACGCAATCACCTGACCACATTCGAAGGCCATCAGTTCTGCGGAGCTCCCCATTCCGCTGTCTCACGATGGCTAATGACTACTGAGGTCACTGGTGTGGATTAACTGGCATTAGGTGGTTGTACAATGCACTTAATATGAAAAACGTATGTTTTTGGGGGTGTCCAAATACTTTTGATCACATCCTGTAGATGCATGGCGATCATCAGGAAAGCAGTAATGTGATTCATTAATTATCTTTTACCTTCTGTAAAGCATATCTTCCTCTTCCTCTATTCTTTCACATTTTTCAATCTTGTATTTTCACTATCTTATCGAAATGATACTGTAGCAGACAAAAGATTAGAAGGAAGATATGTTCACCTTGGTAGTGATCGGAACACCAGAGGAGGATAATGATTCTCATAAATATAACCTGTTATGCTGGAAGATTCACTACTTCATTTCGTACTATTAAGAAATATTGGTAGAGTGGAGAATGACTTATTTAAGTTTTTACCCTGGAAAAAAAAAAAAAAAAAAAAAAAAAAAAAAAAAAAAAAAACAGTTTTCATATTCAAAGGAGACAAACAAATATGATTTAGGTATCTTTGTTGACAGACTATAAATACTTGCCTCATACGCATATACGGCTCAAAACAACTAGGGGATAAGGTGAAATACACAATATACATATCATAATGTATTTTATTCAGATATTAATTACAATTATAATAGTTTCATTTCATTTGAGCCTGCTGCATTGTGTATGTCTTTTAAGGACATATTGTTAATCTAAGTAATGCCAAAATGCTGCTTTACTTTATAGATGTTAAAAACTGTTTATTAATACAGCAATAGGCCTATCTCGGCACTGTGGCCATCATAAGGCTATGTCCCTATGGCATTGTGAAGGTATACTTTATTACAATAACTGCATATAATTGCAGTATAAATGCTCTTTAGATGGTATATATATATATTATTTTATGCTTATCAAGTATTAATTGATAACTGCTATTCTGTCAGTTTGAGATATCCTATTGCTATATTAATAAAAAGTTTTTAACATCTATAAAGTAAAGCAGCATTTTGCCATTACTTAGATTAACAATTGTAATATATATTTTTTTGCTGTGTGGAATATTTACTTGTGGTTTACATAGCGTTTACTTAGAGCAAGGCACCATGGGGCATAGTCATTATCATTACCCTCTGATATGGTGTGTGATTACGTAGGATGGCCAGTATAGTTGCACACCTGCATGGCACGGACAGTATGAATTATCAACCAGCTCTTGAGGGATATGTGACCACTCTTCCCAGAGTGCTATATCCAGCTCTGCAACCGTTGTGGAAGGTGCTGGACTGGCTGCAGTGCGTCTTCAAAGTGCCTCTCAGATATTCTTAGTCGGGTTTAAGTTCGTTGAAAAATCTGACCACTCAATTCCTTCAGTTCCCTCAGTTTGGAGCATGTTGTCCACCAGTGCAGCTCTGTGGGGACGAGCGTTATCGTCCACCAGAAGGAACCCGTCTCCTATGGCACCAGCGTAGGGCACAACGAAAGGTCGAAGGATCTCGTCTCTGTACCTCTGAGCAATCGCGGCATTCTGAAAGACGTAGAGGTCCGTACGTCTGCCGCTCGAGCATCAGCATGAAGAACAGAAGTGGATTGGGGTACCTGGGGAAGGGGGGAGTGATAACGGGGATCGTTTATCCATTTAGACTAAAATTTCTACATGGTGCGAAAATTGGCTATTAATACTAAATAATGAAAAGTGTGAAGTAATACACGTGGCCACTAAAAGAAATACGCTGAACTTCAATTACACGATAAATCAGTCAAACCTTAAGGTCGTAAATTCTACCAAATACCTGGGAGTTACAATTACGAACAACTTAGACTGGAGAGAACACATAGAAAATATTTTGGGGGAAGGCGAGCCAAAGGTTACGTTTCATTGGCAGAACGCTTCGAAGATGCAACATCCTACATCACACTTGTGCGTCCTCTCCTGGAGTATTGTTCCTAACAAGGGAACATCATCAACTCGACGTCATATTTTCTTGAGAAAAAAATACATGAGCTGGATATCAACCCCAGAAATCGACATCACGTGAAAATTTGGTCCATTATTCAGGTACCACGCAGTTACGGCCTCCTCAGAGTACAGCTTTTAAACATCGTCGCGCTCGGGTAGTTCCTCACTCGACCCGCTTCACTGCGGCCGCTTAATATAATGCCCGAACGTCTGGTACTGTGAGCAGAGTCTGGTAAGCGGTTTGTGTTCGCAAACTCAAATAACCCACAGGCTGTCGTGCGACATCTCCAGATGCGGCGTGGAATGAAGACTAATCTGCAACGATTAAATCTTTAAAGTCGTCACCCGTAAGGAAAATCTTTTGCAGTTATTAGAAGTACTACACACGGTAAAATAAAATACGTGGCGCTTTCTTTATGCTTTTCCTTATATCTTTCAATTACGTTGCAGATATCATAGACAATGACACTGATAAAGACGTGCTGGATATAGAAAAAAATAGCGGATTGAAGTTCGGTGCAGATTTACAAGAGAATAACGACGACAATAACGACGCTGACATTCCACCACCGTCAGATTCGTCGAGCACTTTCATTGCTTCAACGGAGCTTGGGCGTCGAATTGAGGTCGTCAGTGATGGTGAAAGCTGCTTTGATGATTTTAAATCATCGAATACCACTTTGCCCGTCTCCGTAACAGAAGAATATATGCAACGAACCGTTTCTGTTTTATACAGCACGTGATGACTGCAGTGGAAACGAATCAGACGGTTTTTCAAGAGGCAGAGGTCGAGTTGAGAAAGCAGGTCCTCGACAACTCTGCCACGGCCAGAGATCGTAGTACCACCGCACAGGGGATTGTGGGCATTAAAGTCACCCAAGCCGGCCGCGGTGGCCGAGGGGACTAAGGCGCTCCAGTCACGGTCTGCACGGCCACTACGGTCGGGGGTTCGAATCCCCCCTCGGGCATGGATATTTGTGCCGTCCTAGTTCGTAAGTAGTTCATAAGTAGTTTGTAAGTTTAGGGACTGATGACCCCGTAGTTAAGTCCCATAGACTATACAAAAAAGAAAAAAAAAGTCCCCCAATAGCAAAAAGGGTGGCGGGCGTTGCGAGATAAGTGCAGCCAAGACAGCCATAGAGACATCGCCATCTGGAGGGAGGTAGAGACTGCAGACAGTGATTTCTTGTGTTGTCCTTACCCTGACAGCCACTGCTTCCAACGGTGTCTGAAGGGGCATAGGTTCACTATATACAGAGGTAAGGACATACACACACACTCCACCTGACACCCTGTTATACCCGCTACGATTACAAAAATATCCCCTATAGCCCTCAAGGGCAGGGCTCCGCACTGCCGGAAACCAGGTTTCCTGGAGGGCAATGCAGAGAGCAAGTGTGATGCTCAAAAGTTGTCATAGCTCAGCCAGATGGGTGAAGAAACCGCCGCAGTTCCATTGGAGGATGACAGTGTCTGACAGCTGGGAATGCATGAATGAAAAGATGTTATGTATTACACCTCAGCTTCTTTTGCATCCACCGGTAGCGATGCATTAGCTTTGAAGTCCATCGTATCTGATGCGTCCAAGAGAGAGAGATCCTTGGGGGTTTGAGTATCTATGTATCTCCACCTCGTCCTCAGAGGCAGAGGTGGAAGGGCGGTTGGCACAGAGGCCACCGGGGTTTCTTTAGTCCTATCTTTCTTCTCAGTTTTCTTTCGAACCCTCTTATCCCTCGGGGGCTTCGCTGGAAGGAGGGGCTTTGCAGACTCAGCCTCCATCTCAGTGACGGAGGGAGAGCGCGACGCACTGTGGTCAGCAGCTGACGATGTTGCCCACTGCTGGCTAGTGCCAGTACCGGCACTGGTGTAGGCCACAGAAGGGAGCGTCCCTAGGGACCCCTTCTGAAGGAGGGCAGCTGGAGAAGGCTGATACTTCTCCGACAGAGGGTTGGGGGCTGCTCCCAAAGCAGTTGCCTTGGGAACAGGAGGAGGAATGGAGCCCCCGACCACCGTGGGGGCAGGCTTGAGTTGACGGCCGTGAGGGCTGGTGGAGAGAGAATCACTAGTGTCTGCTGCAGTCACAAAAGTGGATGGTGACGATGTCACTGCTGCAAAAGAGGCGGTCATGGTAACAGGGTGAAGTCGCTCGTACTTCTTTCTCGCCTCTGAATAGGAAAGTCGGTCCAAGGCCTTAAGCTCCATAATTTTCGGTAACTTACGAAGAACAGTGCAGTCCGACGAACAAGAAGGATGATTCAAGCCACAGTTAATGCAGATGGGAGGCGGTGTGCATGGCGCGTCCAGGTGTTCTGGACGTCCACAGTCCCTGCATGTAGGGTGAAAGTACATCTAGACGACATGTGGCCGAATTTCCAGCATTTGAAGCATCTAATAGGGGGAGGAATATAAGGTTTCACATCACACTGGTAAATCATTACCTTGACCTTCTCAGGCATGGTATCGCCTTCAAAGGCCAGGATGAAAACACCGGTGGCAACCTTGTGATCCTTTGGTCCCCTATGGACACGCCGGACGAAGTGGACTCCTCTACGCTCTAAGTTGGCGCGTAACTCGTCGTCGGACTGTAACAAAAGGTCGCGGTGGAAAATTATACCTTGGACCATATTTAGCGACTTGATGCTCACAGCGACATCACCCAGCTTGTCGCAGGCAAGTAACGCCCGCGATTGGGCCGGGGAAGCTGTTTCTAGGAGCACTGCACCGCTTTGCATCTTTGACATTACAGAAACTTCGCCGTACTTGTCCTCAAGATGCTCCACAAAGAAAAGAGGCTTCTTAGACGCGAAATACTCACCACCCGTGCGGCTACACATGAGAAACGTAGGGGAATATGGCTCATCTTCAGACCTTGCCTGACGATCCTCCCATGGGGTGGCCAGGAAAGGGAACGTGCGCGCGTTATAAGTGGCTGCATTAAAGTCAGCTCTTCCTCTCTTAGAGACGGTGGTTAAACGCCCACCAGCGTTGCTGAATGGTCTCTTCATGGTGTTCCTACGAGCAGCTAGAGATCTAAAAGTCCATCCAGGCAGAGCCCCGCTTACCTGGGGAAGCCTTATACAACTAAGGTTCGGCGAGTACCTCAGAGGTTGCTCGCTAGCGACTGTTCAACGTCAAAAGCCATGCATCTCCTCGGCACGTAGCACACCTTGAGATTGAGGTTTTTTTTTTTTTTTTTATAGAGGTTTGTACCGTCCTCGTGACTCGGGCGATTAAGCCAAGATCCCCGGGCTCTGAAACATACAACGTTCCAACGTCGCACCGAACGATGGTCGTTGAAGCACGCTCAGAGCTTACGGTGTAGCGGACTGTTGGCGTGACACAGCCCACGGCTCAGGACCCCGGGTTCGCCAAGCCTGTACTCAGCATATTAATGCCGAGCCCCTGAGGGGAGGAAGCCCTGGCGTCATTTGAATGGACACCTAATTGCTCTTTGAGTTTTCAGTCAAATTTCGAGAAAGAGTTTTGTTGTGATAAATATTACATCGCGCATTGAAGCCCTCGCTAAATTTTGAGCTTCTGTGTAGGATCGCCAATCCTGGGGATTTTGTGTTAATTTAAATTTAGCATGCCTTTTCCGTTGCTTTTGCATGTCCTGACCCGTTTTGTGTACCAAGGGGATCACCTCCTTCTTTTATTAATTTATTTGGTATAAAACTGTCAATACCACTTCTTTGAATTTGAGTCACATCTGGGCTACACCTACGTTATAGTTAGAAACGAGTGGAAGCTGCCTTCCAAGAAGCAAGTATTTTATTGTTATCTGCTTTCATGAATATACTTTTCATTTATTTTTGGTAACTTTAGGACTTTCGATATTCACTCTCGCTACGACAGCTCTGTGTTCACTAAGACCTGTATCCGTTTTGATGCTCGTTATGAGTTCAGGATTATTTGTTGATAAGAGATCAAGTCCTCCGCTATACTCTCGTGACTGTGGTATGCCGGCATATCTAGCCGAGCGCTCTTCTTCATTTTGGCTGAGACGCGTAGCTAGGCAGAGAGGTAACAATGACTGGAGGTGCCCCTGGTGGCCAGGCACTATTCTAATCGACGTCTATAGGTCGTTGAGGTGACAAATTAGTGTACCTCGGTCCCCATCGTACTTTCAAATGAAAATCGACCACCACAATAAACTCCCCAGTGTTGGTCGACAAGAGGTATGGGTGCACAAATATAGACAACTAGGAAAAAGTAAAACTGTGAAGATAGAATGATGGTGCTATCATGCAGACAGAATTAATGGAAGGACTCAGGCCAAGTAACAACACAAATAAGAAAATAATCTAGGCCATTGTAAGAGTGAAAATTACAGGTACACCTGTAGACATATACAAGGGTAAGTCAATTATTATCCGCAAAGTAGTTATAAAATTTTATTGTAATAAAATACGAAACTTACAAGAACATCATTTTTCGACATAGTCTCCTTGCTTTTCAGTGTACTTCGTCCATCGCTCGACAAGCTTTCTTATGCCCTCATAAAAGAAGGTTTTCGGTTGAGCTGCGAGCCAGGAATGCACCGCTTCCTTCACTGCTTCGTCCGAGTCAAATCGACGGCCCCTTAATGCCTCTTAGAGTGAGAAGGGGCAAGATCGGGACTATATTATGATTCAGTACTTCGAATTTGAGTTTCTGGAGCGTTTAAGCAGTGTGGACAGCCGTCGTGCAGAAACACAACACCTTCTGACAACAAACCTCGGAGTTTGCTTCGAATTGCAGGCTTTAGTCTGTCAGTAAGCATCTCACTGTAACGTACACTGTTTGTTGTGCCCCTTTCACCATAATGTTCCAGTACAAGACCTCGTGGACCCCAAAAAACCGTAAGCATCAGTTTTCCTGCTTACGGTTGGGTCTTGAACTTTTTCTTGCACGGCGAATTTGGATGATTCCATTCAATACTCTGCCGTTTACTCTCCGGCTCGTAATGATGGATCCATGTGTCGTCACCAGTAATGATTCTAAGAAGTTGTCCCCTTCGTTACCATAGCGATCCAAATGTTTTTTGCAGATGTCGAGGCGCGTTTGCTTATGCAACTTTGTGACTTTTTTGGGACTCATCTTGCACAAACTTTACGAAACCCAGGTCTGTTGTGAATAATTTCGTAGGCAGAACCATGACTAATTTGAAGACGATGAGCCACTTCATCAGTAGTTAATCGTCTGTCTAAGAGAATCATTTCAAGTGTTCGCTCTATGGTTTCTTCATTTGAGGCGGTAAACAATCGTCCGGCTCCTTCAACGTGCTTAACACTCGTGCGACCATTTCGGAATTTTTCAATCCACTCGTACACACTTTGTTGTGGCAAAACACTGCTCCTGTACTGTACTGAAAGTCTTCTATGAATTTCGGCCCCTGATACACCTTCAACCCACAAAAAACGTATCATTAAACGTTGTTGCTCTTCTTTGGTACAAATAGACAGCAGAGCAGCCATGATTAACAGCACGGCAGCGACAACGAAACTAACGTAGCAGCTTGAAAATTGCAGACATAACAACAAATAAACAAAGCATGCGTCACCAACGTAAAACCACAGTACTACCAACATAAACAAAAATATAACTAAATTGCGGATAATAATTGACTTACCCTCGTACATTGATATGGCAGCAACAACCAGAATTCTGAGTTTAGAGTTATTTAAAACATTAGGTCAACAACATAAAATATCGGTTCCATACTGCCATATTATTGGAGGCATTGGTGCACAGTTCATCTAATCAAGGACAAGGTGCAAGTGGAAATATTAGTAGGAAATAAAGCAATTATTAGCTCGTTCATTATAGTGAAAGGGTTGTATATGGCTTCTACAAGAGGATGTGATTTTTTTTGAGGGAGAAAAAGCACAACTTGATCTCTTGACAGGAGAACTTAGTATCATAAATGACAATAAAAGAATCGTATTGGAAATAGTAAAGGCAACGGAAATACATGGCAAATACTATCAGAATATTCAAGTAAAGTATAGATTAATTGAATTTTCCGTCGTTGGTTGATAGAACATGATAATATTATCAGAAAGGAAAAAACTACTGACGTTCTGCAAAAATATTTATTGAATTCGACTTCTTAGACCATCATCAGGTAACAACTGAATGTCGCTGACATTTGTTCACAGATGTGCGATTTACAAAGATTTTATTATTACATAAGATAAAAATTGACATGTTCACAGGAAAGTGTTGTGTATTTATAGCAGAGAATTACATTTCCTAATAGAAAAATATATAATAAGTTGATTTTATATGTAGAGGTTCAAAGCTTGAATATTATATTTAAAAGCTAGGGGGGAGAGGAACCTAGGACCTCCTGCTTACTAGACAGGCACTACACCACTAAACCACCATATATATGGCAACTGCAAGGACTGTCTTAAGTCATGTCTCCTTCCACAACAAAAACTTCAATTCTACCTCATGTTCCCAAGTAAGCAGGAGGTAGCTGGATTCAAATCCCAGCCATGGTAAAAATCTTAATTCAATGTCTCTCTTTCAGTTTGATATTTTTGATATGTATTGAGACAAAATATGTCTATTGACAATGATTCAGTATTTGATATTTACATATATCACCTGTACCTGTGGGACAAGACACGAACATGCCCATTAACGTTCATTGCTGGGGTGCTATTCCACTATTGGAGAGCCTTGACAACATTGATACCTATTACGTAGTGGAGCATGAGGCAGAATTGAAGTTTGTGTTATCAAGGGTGATGTGCCATAAGACAGTCCATGTAGTAGCCATATTCATTAAGTCGTGGTGACTTGGTGGTACAGCACCTGCCTAGTAAGCAGGAGGTCTTGGGTTCGAATCCTGACCATGGCAACATTGAGGAGTGAGTGTGAACTGTCAGACATCAACTGCTGCTAGCGACTCCTGGCAGCCACTCTGTGAACCCACAGGAAAAGATGCATCAAGATAGCTCGTTGTGGCTGACAAATGTCACGTCACAACTCAGAACTCCTGCTCTTCCATGCATATTAGATCATCACTATAAAATGTTATTATGCATAAACTTGAGTGTGAAGTATGCAACTATCCACACTATCAGTTTTAAACACAAACAAAATTATACTAACACAACTTTTCAATAACATATATTCTTGTTGTTTGAACAGTGTTATTATGATTATGTGATGTGTGTTATCAGCTGAATAACAAGTAACACAAACACAAATGATGTAACATACCTGCAATGTGTTTGGAGTGTTGCAGTCCATGTACTTACAGGTGCCTAAATATTTACAAAACTCAGACTATGTTTTTCCTAAACTACATCAAATTATTGATAAAATATTAAAGTTAGGTAATGATGGAGAATAAAGAATTAGTAGCTTGTAAAGTCTCCACCGGTCTTTTTCTGTGGTCCTTATGACCTGTGTACAAATGAGTCACCAGCAAGTTACATACATAAGTTACAAGTAGGAGGAAAAAGTGTACTGTAAACTGGTACAATGGGATAAGAAAAACTATACCCTTAACATGTTAAGGGATTCAGACGATCATTTTACAAATAGAAATAGATTGAAACAGACAGTATATAAATTGAGTGAACTGTGGGGACATGTTGACCCTAGGGACATGGTGGTGCCCCTTTTGCAATGAAATAAAATATTGCTCATATATTTCCATGGGGGAATGTAATGTCCCTTGGCTACAAATAAACATAACAAAAGGCAATGACCTAAACAATGACTATAAATTGTTTAATTATAAGAGACTTAAATGTGAATTAGAATAAAAACTATTTAGATATAAGGCATCATGGCATATAGTTCTCTTCGATATAAACATCATCTGTGATAATCGAGTGATAGAATGGCATTCTTGACCTCAATTCCTTCTAATTTTCTGGCTAGATCTGTTCTGAGACACATAATTTGGAAGGTATGTACTATTGATTCAGTTAAAATGAGTGTATGAACTGTATCCTGAATTCCATTGTGTATGTATTGGACCCCATCATAATTTGTGTGAAATTAAATTAATGTATAATTTTCAGGGCATGTGAACGACTACGTATCACAGCAACAATGGACCACCATCTCATGAAGAAATATATTTAATATTCCTTATCGTTCAGGGAACGTAGTTTAATTGCAGTGAATGTGTTTCCTAATGTACTTAATGTAACCCAAGTAGACAATTATTTCAATTCCATGGAAAATATTAATTTAACACAACTTTCGGTGGATAGTCTCTGGCCTGGGTTATAATACAGGTTTTCACATCAATACTTCTTTATAAAACAATTAACTTTAGTAAAATGAGAATAATGTTTATCTTTTAAAGATCAAGCTTATTTCCCTTTCCACCACAGACGTACAACCACATTATTTTGATTGTTATCACTGAACTTTCGTAGTGAAGGATCTTGTGTCATTGCATCTTCATTACGTTATTGACCTGCTGCATTATACTATCACAGACAGACATTTTAATGGTAATAATGTTAGATTGCACAGTGTAACCCATTCTGTTTTCGAAGTTGTTATGGTCTAATCACATCTCTAATGGAATTTTCCACCGTATAATCACAGGTGTACTTTTAAGCATTTCTTATGTGTGCTGGCTGCAAATAAGACTGTTACACCAAACTGCAACTGCTTACACATCAGTATGCAAACATACAACTACATGAGCTTTCCTTCACTTGAGGAAGTATTTGCATTCTCAATGTTAAGCAGTAAGGCAACTGCTTTCAAAATCATAGCAACTGATTAGTTTTCTCAAGTATACAGACATGAGTGTCAATTACATATCTGATACTCCCAGTATCTTAGGAAACGCGATACGATTCACAGCTTTTGGTGTATTTGCCAGTATGCGAACGTGAATGCCGTTTCAGTGCCGAACTAAATGCGAATGCCTTGGCGCAAATTACACAGACATATGGGCGTTCACCAGTGTGTGACAAAGAATGTTGCTTCAGTGTGGCAATGTCTCTGAATGTGTTGTTGCAAACAACACAAATGTACGGTTTTTCGCCCGTGTGTAACATGGAATGCTGCTTCAGATAACTATTGTGAGTGAATGACTTGTTGCAAACTTTACAGATGTACGGCCGTTCGCCAGTGTGCAGTAAGTAGTGTCTATTCAAATTACTTTTGTTTGTGTAGGTTTTGCCATACATGCAACACGAATGCAAGTCACGTATAGCCACAAATGTGTGCTCCTTTAGGTCCTGCAGCTTTCTAAATGTATTTTTGCACATGTGACACCTGTACCTTCTACCTATTTGATGCTCGTGGGATGGATTCTTCTTGGTGGTACATTTGATCCTGTTCCTCATTTCTGGAACGACAGATATGTTGGTAACCAAATCAGTACCATCGTCATTATGCTTGTCGACATCCATGGCAGCAGGGCTAGCACTGTACGAAAGTGAAAAAAATTGTCAAAGGTATTGTCTTGACACTCCAAAATTGGAAATAAAAATGATTCAAAACGTCCTATGAACTAAGACACAAAGGCTTCAATTCACATAATTTTTATACCTGTTTCAATTGGAAACAAATAAATTAAACAGATACTTTATGACTCCAGATCACATATTTTTCTCAGAGTATTTTAAGTAAGTTAAATGTAGACACTGGAATTATAGCACAGCGAAATATTGAAAAATACCATCCACTGTTATTGCATTAGCCACTTTAGAAATTAACTGATAGGTACAGTAGAATGGTAAGGCATACTATGTGAATAGTACAAGAACTTCTATATTTTGCAATATACCTGTGATGTGTATCAGATACTTGTGATATTCCTTATATTATAGCTTGCTGATATGCTGCAACTTTTTAAGATAATTATTTCTGTCTTGCTACCTATAATTCATTGGTCACAAAACTCATGAACAATATTTCTTAGCCTACAATAAATAACGTCACTTTGGTCATTCTGAAGTGGCAGTTGAATGAATAAAGCACGAATAGAAAAATACTCAATCCTTGCAGATTCACGGAACAAAAAGTATTAAAATCATAAGAATGGTTAGAAAACTGTTACATGATCGACAATTTTGCAGCAGTATTCACCGAAAGTTGACTGGCGGATACTTCTATATGTATATTATCACGTATTAACTTGAAAAAAAGCCATAAAAATTATTCCATACAATTTATACATCTATCTGGACCCATACAGCAATAGTCTCAATAAGGAAAATAGAAAAATGTTAATAATCAATGCTACTAAATTCTTTAAAATTTAAACTAATCCAAAACATTCATCAGTGTTAATAACTGCCTATAAGTACTTAGCAAAACTAGCAAGTAATTTCAAAAGTTGAAACTATAATTAAATATTGATAGAGCTGAAGCATTGAATTAAAATTTGTGGTGCGGCCGGGAATCGAACCCGGACCTCCATGCTTACTAGGCAGACGTCTTAACCGTTAGACTACCACACCACTAACGATTAAAGCGCCTCGGAATAGTCTATGTACGATTTCCCTCCACAACACAAACTTTAATTCAGCTTCTTTGTTCCAAAGATAATTGCCACTACTGCTAAGGCTCTCCATGCAGCGGAATAGCACCTCAGCAATGGACATGGTGGAACAATCCTGTTATGGTGATATAATATATATAATTCAATGCTTCAGCTCTATCAATAATGTCTTTGACATATTTGAGACGAAAATCCGTATCAGGGATTCTTTCATTGTATATAATTAAATAATTATTGTTGGACAATATTTTGCAATGTACAAGGGCTAATCTGTGGTTTGATAAGTGGGATTTGTGAGCTCAGGATAACACATATGAACCTATTATTTTTAAGGTGTGCTCATAGCTGGTCCATATTTGCTATATATCTGTAGTGTACCAAAAACTTCAGGCTTGTAATGATTAGCTACAAAGTGAAGGCAAATGTGCTTACATAAAATATTCAAATTGTGATTGATCAGTTCTAGTATTCCATCCACTTCCCATTCAACAAAGTTAGAACCCATAACGAAAAAGGAATAATTACATAAGTTTTTAAAAATAACGTCTTTTATGTATCCTTGAACATTGGTCAACATATTAAATAGCATACAAGAATTCTCATTAACTAGGTGAAATTCTCAACACTGCAATTTAAGGTCTTACTGTGTTAAGTATTTACTGACACAAAAGATTTCACTTATTCAAAACACTAACAATACATTGTAGCTGTCTTTTCTTATGTTCAGTTTTACAATATAAATAGCATTGTTGCAACAATTGGACCTGACATATCCTAACATTTGCTACCAAGCAAAGTAGACACTGTCCTACATTTCACAGAGGTATGAGAGTACATATACAGATGCATAAATAGTGTTTCACGCCCAAGAAGACTTTACATAGTTTATTCAGAGAGCCTAGCTTCACACCAGATCTGTAGCACAATACTGAAGTAAGAAGATAGCGATGGATACAACTTAAAATGTGAAATACCAACTATCTTTATTCCATCTATATATTCGAAGGCTAAGATGTAAAACTAATCAACTAATTATCTTGCATTGATGAACTAGAATCGTCTAGCCCAGTTGACGTAATTTGCCCTTCTGAACGTCAAGTGACCACCGGTAGAGATGTGTTAAGTGTTAACTGGACTTAAGTTAACTTCTCACTTTTGTGGAGCAGAAAAGTAGGTTAAAGGAGTTGTCACGTCATTCATTAGGAATTGCTGCAAATTTAACAACAAAGACACTCATAAATTTTGCAGAGCATGTGCAGCCCATTCTTCACGGAGTGCTGAACTGAGGAGAGATATCCATGTAGGTCGGTGAGGCTTGGCACGCAGTCGGCGTCTCAAAACTTCCCAAAGGTGTTCTATAAGGCTCAAGTCAGGACTCTGTGTAGGCCATTCCATCACAGGGATGTTATCGTGTAACCATTCCGCCATATGACGTACATTACGAGCAGTTGCTCAAGCGTGTTTAAATATGCAATCAGTATCCCTGAATGCTCTTCAACCGTGGGAAACAAGAAAGTGCTTTAAACATCTATGTAGGCCTGTGGAGTGGTACTACCAAGTAAAACAACAAAGGGTGAAAGTCCCCTCTATGATAACCACGACAACACCATAACACCACCACCTCCGAATTTTACTGTTGGCACTATACATGCTGACAATTGACGTTAATCATACCCACACTCTGCCATCGGATCGTCACTTTCTGTACCATGATTCGTTACTCCACACAACGTTTTTCCACTGCTCAATCGTCCAATGTGTACGTCGTTTGGCATTGACTTGAATGATGTGTTCTTATGGGCAGCCGCTTGACCTTGAAAGCCAAGCTTTCTCACCTCCAGCCTAACTGTCATAGTGAATCTTGATGCAGTTTGGAATACCTCTGTGATTGTCTGGTAGATGCCTGCCTATCACAATGTACTAACCTGTACGCTTTCGTGCTGTACGCGTCCATTCATGTTCCCATTTCACTGACACATCGGGAACAGGGGATATACGGATGTTTAGGAGTGTGGAAATCTCACGTACAGACTTCTGACACAAATGATACGCAATCACCTGACCACATTCGAAGGCCATCAGTTCTGCGGAGCTCCCCATTCCGCTGTCTCACGATGGCTAATGACTACTGAGGTCACTGGTGTGGATTAACTGGCATTAGGTGGTTGTACAATGCACTTAATATGAAAAACGTATGTTTTTGGGGGTGTCCAAATACTTTTGATCACATCCTGTAGATGCATGGCGATCATCAGGAAAGCAGTAATGTGATTCATTAATTATCTTTTACCTTCTGTAAAGCATATCTTCCTCTTCCTCTATTCTTTCATATTTTTCAATCTTGTATTTTCACTATCTTATCGAAATGATACTGTAGCAGACAAAAGATTAGAAGGAAGATATGTTCACCTTGGTAGTGATCGGAACACCAGAGGAGGATAATGATTCTCATAAATATAACCTGTTATGCTGGAAGATTCACTACTTCATTTCGTACTATTAAGAAATATTGGTAGAGTGGAGAATGACTTATTTAAGTTTTTACCCTGGAAAAAAAAAAAAAAAAAAAAAAAAAACAGTTTTCATATTCAAAGGAGACAAACAAATATGATTTAGGTATCTTTGTTGACAGACTATAAATACTTGCCTCATACGCATATACGGCTCAAAACAACTAGGGGATAAGGTGAAATACACAATATACATATCATAATGTATTTTATTCAGATATTAATTACAATTATAATAGTTTCATTTCATTTGAGCCTGCTGCATTGTGTATGTCTTTTAAGGACATATTGTTAATCTAAGTAATGCCAAAATGCTGCTTTACTTTATAGATGTTAAAAACTGTTTATTAATACAGCAATAGGCCTATCTCGGCACTGTGGCCATCATAAGGCTATGTCCCTATGGCATTGTGAAGGTATACTTTATTACAATAACTGCATATAATTGCAGTATAAATGCTCTTTAGATGGTATATATATATATTATTTTATGCTTATCAAGTATTAATTGATAACTGCTATTCTGTCAGTTTGAGATATCCTATTGCTATATTAATAAAAAGTTTTTAACATCTATAAAGTAAAGCAGCATTTTGCCATTACTTAGATTAACAATTGTAATATATATTTTTTTGCTGTGTGGAATATTTACTTGTGGTTTACATAGCGTTTACTTAGAGCAAGGCACCATGGGGCATAGTCATTATCATTACCCTCTGATATGGTGTGTGATTACGTAGGATGGCCAGTATAGTTGCACACCTGCATGGCACGGACAGTATGAATTATCAACCAGCTCTTGAGGGATATGTGACCACTCTTCCCAGAGTGCTATATCCAGCTCTGCAACCGTTGTGGAAGGTGCTGGACTGGCTGCAGTGCGTCTTCAAAGTGCCTCTCAGATATTCTTAGTCGGGTTTAAGTTCGTTGAAAAATCTGACCACTCAATTCCTTCAGTTCCCTCAGTTTGGAGCATGTTGTCCACCAGTGCAGCTCTGTGCAGCTGATTAGCTACAAAGTGAAGGCAAATGTGCTTACATAAAATATTCAAATTGTGATTGATCAGTTCTAGTATTCCATCCACTTCCCATTCAACAAAGTTAGAACCCATAACGAAAAAGGAATAATTACATAAGTTTTTAAAAATAACGTCTTTTATGTATCCTTGAACATTGGTCAACATATTAAATAGCATACAAGAATTCTCATTAACTAGGTGAAATTCTCAACACTGCAATTTAAGGTCTTACTGTGTTAAGTATTTACTGACACAAAAGATTTCACTTATTCAAAACACTAACAATACATTGTAGCTGTCTTTTCTTATGTTCAGTTTTACAATATAAATAGCATTGTTGCAACAATTGGACCTGACATATCCTAACATTTGCTACCAAGCAAAGTAGACACTGTCCTACATTTCACAGAGGTATGAGAGTACATATACAGATGCATAAATAGTGTTTCACGCCCAAGAAGACTTTACATAGTTTATTCAGAGAGCCTAGCTTCACACCAGATCTGTAGCACAATACTGAAGTAAGAAGATAGCGATGGATACAACTTAAAATGTGAAATACCAACTATCTTTATTCCATCTATATATTCGAAGGCTAAGATGTAAAACTAATCAACTAATTATCTTGCATTGATGAACTAGAATCGTCTAGCCCAGTTGACGTAATTTGCCCTTCTGAACGTCAAGTGACCACCGGTAGAGATGTGTTAAGTGTTAACTGGACTTAAGTTAACTTCTCACTTTTGTGGAGCAGAAAAGTAGGTTAAAGGAGTTTTCACGTCATTCATTAGGAATTGCTGCAAATTTAACAACAAAGACACTCCTAAATTTTGCAGAGCATGTGCAGTGGAACAAAAGTAGAATTTTATAATAAATCACCCACAATAATAAGTGCATACCAAATACCAGGTGTAATGTCCATAAATCACTTTCATGCTCTATTAGCCTCATAACAACAAAAAGAAACAATTACTGGTGTCGGATGATTTTGCATAGGCTTTCTTTAAAACTATTCCAATAAGACCTACAGCAGTTGGTTTCCTCCTCGTTTAATTTAATTCATACTGGTAACTTTCCAAGTAGAATAGTCTAGGGCCAAAACAGTTATTGTTAATATCTTCATAGAACCGTGTTATGAACAAATCATATTATAAAACCAATAATAAGTAGTCTCTGACACCATAACATGCAATTCTTTTTGCTAAACACTGATCAAGAATAAAATCTATTAAATTGGAGGTCATGAGGATAGTCAGTCAGACAAAAATTTATTATTTCAGGAATATCCTCAAATTGATGAATTGGAGTGATGTGTACAACACCCATAACATGAATTAGATATACAACACCTTTATTTATAATGTCCATAACTCATATGAAAACAGTTTTCCTTGAAAAATGACCCACATTAAACCAAAGCTTGCAAATTATCTTGTGAGACAAGTATTCTTTAAGACAAAAAGAAAACTGTATTTATCAGTCACAACAGCTCAGATGTAAATGCTTTAGATCATTACAAAACTAATGCAAAATACTGCAGGTGGTAACATGGACATCAAAGCAAATGCATTATCGGAATAGGATAGTCATATCAGATGGCAAAATAAAGACAATAAGGGATATAGTAAAGGAACATAGTGGTAGAGCTGGAATGTAGGAGCACATAACACTAAGAATAAATGATACAGTACATGGGTAACAGATGGACATAGTGTTTCTGAAAGTTTCAGCAGGCATTTCATAACTGTAAGAATGCAGACACCAGGTCAGTATAGACAGGTATGGAATATATCACGCCAGTCACTACAAATAAATGCAGTAATATAAGTAGGACCTTTACAACAGAACTTGAAGTAATGTCCACTATAAAAGTCATAAAATCAAAGGATTCTTTTCTATGATCCTCTATCAACAAAGTTGATCAAGCAGTGTGCCTCTGAGTTTAGTGACATTTTAAGTTATATGTTTAACCAGTCTGTTATCAATAGTACATTCGCTGAATGGTTGAAATTTGCTGAAGTTAAACGTTTGTAAAAAAAGAGATAAAGAAGTAGCATCAAATTTCAGTCCAATTTCACTTTTGCCAAGATTCTCAAAAATTTTACAAAATAATATTATTTATACAGTCATTTTCTTAACCATCTATCCAGAAATGAAATATTATCCAGGTCATAATACGGATTGCTAAAGGTTTCTAATATCAAGAAGGCTACCTACACATAGAGTGAAAATGTACTTATTCATCAGACAGTAAATTAAAGGCTGCTCGTATATTTCCTGATCTATCAAAGTCATTTGACTGTGTAAATCACAATATCCCATTAAATACATTGGTATATTATTGTGTAAGAGGAAATGCTGAAAATGGTTCAAATTATCGATCTCAAACAGAAAACAAAAGGTGTCAATAGGAAAGAGAAATCTATTAAGCCATCAGGCACCATCTAACCGAGAAAGAATAACATGCTGTTTCCCCAAATCCATCTTAGGGTCCTTCATCCCTCTTCTGCATGCCAATGACTTTTCATTAATAACATTACAGGTTACCCAGTTTATTTTGTTTATAGATGACACAAACATTGCAATAAATAGTAAATCACGCACAGCCTTAGAAAAGCTAGCTAATTAAATTTTTATGGACATCAATAAATCGTTCCTAGCAAATTTTCGATCACTAAACCTCACAAAAACACACTACATTCTTTTTCGTACATGTAAAAGCTTTCCTGCCAGTATATACTTAAAATATGACAAGGAGATATAAGAAGTTGACAGTGTTAAATTCTTGGACTTATAGCTTGATGATTTTACTGGGAGAAGGATATCACGGAAATGCTGAAGTGCCTAAATAAATCTCTCTCAGACATGTGAATGCTGTCAGACATAGGTGATACAAAAATGAAAAGCTGGCGCACTGTACTTACTTTCATTTCTTACTGTCATACAGGATTATTTTCTGGAGGAACTCGATAAACCAAGCTAAAGATTTTTAAGCACAAAAATGTGCAATAAGAATTATTTGTAGAGTGAATTCAAGAACGTCCGGCATGGGGCTTTTAAAAGAATTGCGAATACTGACTACTGCGTCCTTTTGTATTTATTCTTTAATGAAATTTGACTTTAAAATATATCTGTTTTCTAAGCCAACACCTCAGTGTATGGATTCAATACTAGAAATAGGAATAACTTACACAAAGACTTATAGTCACTTACATTGGTCCAGAAAGATGTCCACTATTCAGCTCTATATATTTTCGATAAAATGCCAGCAGCCATAATGAAATTGAGTCTGTGAAGATTTTAAAGCATTTCTTGGTGACCTACTCCTTTTACTCCACTGATAAATTTCTTAGCAGGGTCTATTAATGTGTGTATATTATTAATAACACTACATAACGTAAAAATTGTGTACCATCTCACTTTGGTGGAAATTTTGTGCAGTAAGGTCATCATTGTAAATATGTGTTGTAAAGTGAGCTTTTATTTCAGTTTTATTTGATAATACATGGCAGTAACAGCCTAAGAATTATTTTATACACCCAATTATATTGACCATCATGTACACTGCTTGATCCCCATAAAAACGTACCAGCGGCGCATGCATTTCTTCAGATGTCTTCAAAAGCTTAAAACAAAAGATTTAAACTGATGCTTGGCTCGTTCCTTGTCTTGTTCTCAGTTCAACAGATCTAACGCTGAACACACGCCATGCTCAACTGAACTACTGTGAGAGGCAGACTGTCAACAGCGGCCACCATGCAGGTGCTGCGTTGTGATTCATCAGTGTTCCCTGCTCGACCGTTCTGACTTCTGGTGTGATCAATGCGATCTCACTTATAGCAATCCCTTAAACATTTTCTTTCCATAGTTGCCACAGACATGAATAATACGTAATGAGGCAGGCCGCAGGGTTCCGTACAGGGAACTGCCTTAAAAATAAAATCACCGCATGGCGTCAGGAATATATTGTCTCCCCCACTAGCTTGTCGAAGCGCCGGACAGTGTGCTGGGCTGACGCACTTGCAACTCTACCAGTCGTGCCTGCGACCTCCCTAACTCACCCAATGCAAAGACAACGCAAGTGTCGAGGTTCAATTGTTTGTCGTTTTCTGCACAGATGAGTAGGAAAACAATCCCATAATGTTCGAATACAGCATTAGTAGTGAGCTTCTCGATGCTGTCGCGTCGTTAAAATATCTAGGCGTAACATTGCAGAGCGATATGAAATGGAACGAACACGTAAGGACAGTTGTGAGTAAGGCGGACAGCCGACTTCGGTTTGTTGGGAGAATTTTGGGAAGATGTAATTCACCTGTAAAGGAGACCGCGTATAAAACGCTTGTACGACCACGTCTTCAGTATTGCTCAAGTGTTAGGGACCCGCAGCAGATCAGTTTAAAGAAAGACATAGAGGCAATTCAGAGGCGAGCAGCTAGATTTGTTATTGGTAGGTTCGACCAATGCGCGAGTGTCACGGAAATGCTCCGGCAACTCAATTGGGGATCGTTGGAGGAAAGACGATGTTCTTTTCGTGAATTTCAGTTGAGTAAATTTAGAGGGCCGGAATTTGAAGCTGATTGTAGTACGATCTTGCTGCCGCCTACTTACATTTCGCGTAGTGATAAAAAAGACAAGATGAGAGAAATTAGGGCTCGTACGGAGGCATATAGGCATTCTTTTTTTCCTCGTTATATTTGGGATTGGAATAGGAAAGGAAATGCCTAGTAGTGGTGCAGTGTACGCTCCGCCACGCACCTTACGGTGAATTGCGGAGTATGTATGTAGATGTAGATAAGTCAGCTAATAATAACAATAATAATAGGTTGGTGTCTTGTAATGATTCGCCCAGGAGCTCTGTGTGGATGTGTGTGTGTGTGGGGGGGGGGGGGTGAGGTGTGAGAGAGAGAGAGAGAGAGAGAGTGTGTATGTCGCCCGCGCGTTTGCTTCTGTGTATCACACCTTTGATGACTCAATTGTAATACGCAATTCATCAAACCTAATGTGTAAAAAGAAAAAAAAAAAAAAAAAAAATTGTAGGTCGTAATGTACAAGTGAGAGTCGAACACCTGCAATACTTCCAGAGAACCACTCACTGGTAGCAGACACACCCACACTAATCCTTCGCTTTCCTTTGGAAATTACTTCATCGCACACGAAAGCATTTGCTAAATTACACAGACACCCAGGGCCGGCCCGAACAAATTCGGCTCCCTAGGCAAATTATTTTAATGGCGCCCCATTTAATAAAATCGCAATAAAACACCAATGTAAAATACACATTGCATCTTTTTTTACTCAATTCAAAATTTTCAAATGTTTGTAAATGTATCGGACCAAACTTCGTGGTCATCAGTCCGTAGCTTACAAACTACTTAAACCTAGGTAAACTAACCTAAGGACAACACACACACCCATGCCCCAGGGAGGACTCGAACCTCCACGGCGAGCAACCGCGCGCTCCGTTCTTTTTTTTTTTTTTTTTCCTTTTCTTTTCTTTTTTCTTTTTTTTTTTTTTTTTTTTCCACTCAAATACATAATCAAAACCTATACACTACGTAAACATATTTCCCCTTTAAAATGGAACACATCATACACTTTTATACAACAATGTTAGATTTAATCGTTTCTACATTTTGTGTCTCATAAAAAGGTCTTAGTTGATAGTTTACAGTAATTGATACAGTTATAAGCTTTATTATACAAAGGGTCACAAAATTTCATTTTTCTTGCCTTGGCTTTCGCAAAATCTGAGACTATCTCCTTTACATCAATTGTGTCTGCTGTCTCTCGTTCAGGTGACAAAGTTGCCAATTCCACAAGTTTTTCTTGACTCATTGTGGATCGCAGATATGTTTTCATGAGTTTTTCGAGAAGCTACGCCCATCACTGGCTACAGAGACAGGAAGAGTAAGCAACACTCTCACTACAGTAACTAAATTAGGTACTATGTCTGTAAGTCCGTTTTTACAAATATAACCTAGAATGTCCTGTGTCCCTGTGTTATCGGCTACTCTTCTAGCAATGACTTCTAATTCACTGCATAGTTATCTTTAGAGTCTTTGTGAATTGGAGACTCTTGCAAAGCGCCCGAGGGTTCGTCTCCCACGACAAATTTGCCGCCCCCCAAATTGGAGTGCCCTAGGCGGTTACCTAGTTTGCCAAATGGACGGGCCGGCCCTGTAGACACCCTTTATGAAAAAAATGATCAGCGTCAATTGATAAATTTAAATATCGTGTCTGAAAGATAGAATACGATTAATTCTATTCATAATCAAAAGCTTCTGCTGACTACACGGGTCACTTTTTTTTCTTTTTGGATTTAAGACTAGCGGCCACCGAGATACTAGTACGTTAACAAAATCCATACATTTTCACTTAAATAATCTACCTATTATCGATCACTTTCCCACAAAACGTCCAAAAGGGTGCACTACAAGAAAATAAAACTGAACACCAACTAGTAACATCCTGTAACTTATGTTAAGCATTATTCACCAGGGCATATTTCTTAATCTCATGTTCATCATTCAGCTAAGTAAAACAATCATCCCCATCTACTTTCAGATGATCATATCTTTCGTTGCTCTTGACAAACGCTCGCAGTAGCCATTAGATACCATCGCCCACGCACACGTCGAACCCAAAATAAATCTATCGTATTTTGTTTTCGTACATTCTCATATTTAATAAAAATTATGCCTGCATGAATGACGTACAAAGACACACGTTTTGCGCTTGAGACGCCAACGTGTATATATTCTAACCCATCTTGGTGAATCTTCACAAGGCGCTGGGGGAAAAAAGTGATTCAATTAGTGTCATAAAAGTCCACACAAAAAGAGATGAAGATAGGACAGTTTTTGAGGGAAATTGCCCTACATTAGTCTCTCATTCCATCTAACTATCCGACGAACAGTTGTCACTTCCTGCAAACCATGTATTCCATAACAAACACGTGTTCT
This sequence comes from Locusta migratoria, assembly GCA_026315105.1. Taxonomy (NCBI): domain Eukaryota; kingdom Metazoa; phylum Arthropoda; class Insecta; order Orthoptera; family Acrididae; genus Locusta; species Locusta migratoria. Next base: position 48,420,774 of record CM048753.1, on the reverse strand, counting down.
CAATCTATCATCTTAGCAGGCTTTTTCAAGAATTACTAAGTAGGCAAAACCCAGTGTACTCACCCAAGGTATTAATTGGGCAGTCTTACAGAAAAACTACAATTGCAGTTACAGAGCAACAGATTTCGACGTTCTTAACCCACTACAAAGTTTTTACCCACTTCCACGTTCTATCATTACATTAGACACAAGCATGTTACTGCAGACAAAGTCCTCTCCTGTATGAATACAACAACTTTATTGTCAGAGGTTGTATTAATGACAATCCATTCTACAGTCACAAAGATGCAAAGTTACTGCTGTTGGCTGATGATGAAAATATTTAAACCCCCTTACAAACAATAATTAACTGATTAAATTGTAAATAATGTGTTTCAGAAAATCATTAAGTGGTTCTCTGCAAATGGACTCTTGTCAAATTTTAATAAACACACTGCATACAGTTATGTACAGTAAATTGCAATACACCGTTGAACATAAATTTTGAACAGAAGTCTGTAGCTAAGGCAGTGTGCATAGTGAGAGAATGAATTGGAAGAAACACATTGATTAAGTGCTCAAACGTTTAAATCTAGCTAGTTACGTTATTAGAGTTAGTGCCAATTTCGGTAAATTAGCGTATTGTGCCTACTTTCATTCGCGTCTTTCATATGGCATCATATTTTGGGGTAATTCATCACTTGGTAAAAAACCGCATGTGTAAAATGTGTAACCAGAATAATTGCTGGAACACTCTCAAGATCATCCTGCACACATTTATTTACGGAACTAGGGATTTTCACAGTAGCCAAACTTATAATTTTTTTTATTAATAACCTAATCCAATTCAAAAGTAATAGCAGTGTGCATGACTGCAACACTATGAGAATGGATAATGTACAGTAGTCAAACTTAAATCTAGCTTAGTTGCAGAAAGGGGTGAATTATGGTGCCACAAAAGTCTCTGATCACTTGCGAAATAAAATCAAAAGTCTGACGGTCAGCAACATTTAAAAAGAAATTAAAGACTTTTGAATGGAAACTCCTACTCGAATGGATTCGAGCCACGTACTCTACATTTGTGAGGTCAGAATGCTATCCCCTGAGCTACACTGACAGATGCTGCTACTGTTTTAATTATTAGTACATACATGTACAATAGAGTCTCGATTATCCGATTTTCAGTTATGCGACTTTTCACCGCGCCGGGACTAGAAGCAAAAAAAAAAAAAAAAAAAAAAAAAAAAAAAAAAAAAAAAAAAAAAAAAATCTTGAATGATGACATTTTTAAAGGCCTTTTTTTAAAGAGTTCGGGCCACAAAGTGAAAAGTTTTTGGTAGCCAACAACTTGCCTCGCAAAACACTGTTGCTTCTACGCAATGCCACTTGTCATCCTAGTAAGGATGAATTGGAAAATCAAGATATAAAGGCCAAGTTTTTTCCTCCTAATGTTACATCCTTATGTCAGCCTAAGGACCAAGGACCTTAGAGACACTAAAGAGAAACTACCACTGAAGCTTGCTTTCCTCTTTAATTAACGCTATGGACGAGGGAGAAGACATGGTAGAGAAGTTGCGCCGTATTAATTTGAAAGACAAAGCTTATGACGTGGTCCATACTTGGGAGAGATTTGGAGTAGATACAATTGCAAATTCCTGGAAAATTTTTCTACAGGACAATCAACAAAATTCTCCAGATGATGAAAATCTACAACAGCAGACCGAACCCGAAAATGCTACCCTGCTTTCATTGTTACGAAAAGTTCCGGGATGTGCTGACGTCACACTGAAGATGACGTAAATGAAAGGATTGCCCAAGATGAAGAATTTGAACTGACAAATGAGGATATAGTCAACATGGTAAACGAAAAAGAAGAAGAAGAAGAAGAAGACGATGTTTCGGATGTAGCGGAGGAAAGTGCGCCCAAGATTTCTCACAACCAAGGACACTGCTTTAAAATGTGTACAGCAGCTGGAGGAATCATCGTCTACCGAAGTTTTACTTCCAGTTTAGCGGGGAAAACTGGCAAACAGCAGGCAAGCAAAAGGCAATTACTTGCTTCTTTACACAGATTTAAATGTTTTTGTAGTTCAATGAAGCCTTTCACAAACACAACAGTGGACTGCTGGACGTAAGAAAATGTCTATTCAGTCTAATTTTATTTATATTGTATTAAATTTTTAACTCATTTGACCTATTATACTTTTTATGTAACATTATAACTTATCACTTTTCTTTGAGTGCCGTCTAATATATGTGGACGTTACAACCCGTTCTTTTTCACGTATTTAATGAGTTCTGTACGTTCAAAAAATTTTCAAACTTTCTTTTATTATTATTATTATTATTATTATTATTATTATTATTATTATTATTATTTGTGTTATCCGACCTTCCCGCTTATCTGACCTTGTCGCGGCCGGTTTATGTCGGATAATCGAGACTCCACTGTACTTGTAAAACTTTAAAGTCGATTTTCTAGAGACTTTTTTAGCATTTTGTCGAATGGCTTTGGCTGATTGTTAATCGAGTTCAGAACTTCACGTACCAGGAATATAAAAAAATTCTTAAATCCGCTACCCATGTGATCTCCTTGTTAGTACAAAGTGTGACACCTCCGGTCCTTCTTAGTTCTGCATTAGGGACTGCCAACAGTATATTACTTCTAAATAGGCTACTTATGTTTCAAGATGTGAGATGTATATGATACTTACCAATAACTTTGCAATATGGCAGTATCAAGTGTATCTTCTATGTTTTGGTATTTTCTTACATTTATAGATGTTACAATAGATTTTGAAATAAAAGACGGCTTTTTCAGTGTTTTCTGCATGAGCCACGCCATGCATTGGAAAACATTTCATTTAAACAGATTTGCCACTCGTTACACCAAATGGAAAATTTTCCCATATACTATTACAACAAAATCTCACAGTGAAATAGTAAGAACATCAGTTTATAGTAAGTCAGAATAACAATTCCTTAAAAAATATTAACAGGACAATTTTAAGGTCTCATAGGTTGTTTGTTTACTTGATGACGATAGCAACTGTATCTTCCCTTAATCTACGGCTCCGGTTATGTGAAACAACCACCATTCAGTTGCATTATTGCTTACAGAATATCAACCTCAGGGTTGCAGGCACTTATATCTTGCAATACACCCCAAATATTCACTCATATGATTACATCTTGTTCGAGGTGTTAGAGGTTATTGGTATAATCCATCAATAGACTATAGGTAATAAAATATAGTGGTAAAACAGATTGTCAAAGGCACATAGTACAACAGAAATACTATTGCAAATCAATTGCTCGAAGACAGCAAACTTGGGGTGTAGCGGCTTAAGTGTTGGACTCGGCTGTATGGGATCCAGAGTTCGAGATCCAACCTAGTTGTACATTTTAATGGAATACAGAGTTAAAGTACTTTCTATATATACTGAGAAATTATTTTCCAGAAGTTCGTGTTAGTGTATATATACTGACTAAGCCTCCAGCCGCTGTTAGTCAATTCTGTGCTCCAGTATGTGTGAAAGTGCTGAATAAAGCATAGCCGAGTTTAACCAACACCACCTAGATAGAAGGCCACGGCACTCTCGTGTGACGTCACATACAGTAAGCCGCGATCGCGTAGCTGACTGGCTGTCCGCTACGGCATAGTGGGCCTTGCCGCAGCGGTCAAAAACTTAGCTAAGCGATCGAGACCTACTCTGCGTGACGTCACCCAAGACGACCGTGGCCTTCTATCTAAGTGGTGTTGGTTTAACACTGCAATGGTCGCGTTACTAGGAGGAATACTGGTGGTCACGTTGTATCTGTAAGCTATAGGGTCAACATTTCAACGTTAGCTTTAATTAACCTCCGCTGTTGCAGTGAATAAGTAAACAAAACTACGGAAAGAAGATTTAAATATTACAATAGTAGCATCTGAACATTAATATTATGAAAATTAACAATCGAATGTTTACGTCCACTGATGTGCGGGCTATGTATTATGGGAATATGTATTTGTAATATTCTATGTGACCATTGTAGTGTAAACCAGTGTTTATTAATCAACGAGTTACTTCCGACATCAGTAGATGATATTATTCTAGAGGACGTTAAATAACTTTGGATCGCACACATCCATATCAACAAAGTGACTCCTATGAGGTCACATCACAGCCATCGTTTATGCGGCGAGAAGCCATATGGTACTAAGTGGAAGAGGTTGCAGACTGAAGAATAGGAAATGAATAACACAACATGAACGGTTTCCTAACACGTGAGACATCCTTAGTGTACTCTGGCGTTAAAGGTAGAGACCAAAATAAACATTTCAAGGGATACGAGTGTAACTCTAAATTCAGCTAACGATCCAGTTTGCCTGTTGCTGTTTGGAGAGGACCACCAACCAATGGTATGAAAACGAGGACAAACTGAAAATCTGAGCGCTAACCAATGGTATGAAAACGAGGACAAACTGAAAATCTGAGCGCTATTCCAAACAGAACTGAAGAAATTCTTTGGAGATGCACAACAGCAACAGAAATGTCTAGCTGAAGAACAACTGAAGTGCAGAGTACAGCATGCAGGATAAAGGCTGTCTTAGATAGTCGATCCTAAGATGAGGAAGATAAAATTGCACGTCTTATGAAAGGTTTTTCTGAGGACATGTACCAGGCATCACTCATGAAGGAGATTTTGACAGCAGTACGACTTCAATACAAAGAGGGGATATATCAAGAACAGATTGGACGTAACAAATTTGAAGAATTTGTGAACGTCGTATCGATGACTGCCATGGACGAAGAATTTAATTTTGCAGATGTCATTCGTGAAATAGTTACAGAAGAAGTTCATAAGACTCTAGGAGTGCACTTCGAGCCGATAACAGACACACTTACAGATATAATTAGGAAGAAAGTGGAACAAACACCGATCCCACTGCCTCGCCGTCCAGTTCCGTCTAAACTGTTGTAACAGTCGAGACTATGGCGGTTCAAGCTCCCACAATGCAACCTTGGGCAACTGATTATGACCCAAAATAGAGTGACGTTTTGAGGACCAAGGACAATCAGTCAGTACCTTTTCTCTGCAGGTGATCAGGGCATGTAGTTCGTTAATGCCAGGAACGACATATGCCTGTGCCAATAAGCTGCAGAAAAGGTCTATGACAGTGACAACCACAGGACAAATAGGAAGTCAAGAGGATGTACAGGGCGAGCACAACAAAGCCTTGACTTGATTATAAAAATTTACAATACTATAACCATGTGGCATAATAATTTACATTCGATGCCATTATATAGGTTAGTGTTATTAGTTTTTCTTAAGACCACTTATCTTAGTAAATCTCAACGTTTACTCCTTGGTAGTTCGGAGAATGTCAAAGCAGTATTCCAGTTCCCACCAGGTATTTTGTAACATGTGTTCTGTCACTATCCTAGCCTTCAGTTCGTCGACGTCAGCAACTGGTGTGACGAAGACTCTGTCCTTGATATAGCCCCAGAAAAAGAAAAAAAGGTCAAGGGGCGTAATGTCTCGAGAGTGGGGTGGCCAGGGTATTGGACCATCCCTTCCATTCCAACGATCTGGAAATGTTTCATCCAGGAAATCACGCACTATCAAAACCCAGTGGAGGGGGCAAGGGGGTGCTCCATCTTTCTGAGAAATTATCCATGGTTGATATTCTTCTAACTGTGGGGTAATGAACAGTTGCAAAACGTTTAAGTAAATATCAATGTAAATATAGATTGAGAGACCCTGAAACGATTATCATCTCGAATATGTCCAAGACATTAAAGACAAAACGTGAAGCAATGAATTAAAATTTATGGGGCGGCCGGGAATCGAAACCGGACCTCCATGCGAATTCAGCACATGTCAGGAAATAATATGCTTGCAAGGCCTTAGGCTTTAGAGGTGCGGTGGTCTAACGGTAAGACGTCTGCCTAGTAAGCATGGAGGTCCAGGATCGATTCCCGGTTGCACCACAAGTTTTAATTCATTGCTAAACGTTTATCTTTCATGTCTTGCAGATATTCGAGACGAAACACCATCTCAGGGTTTCTCAATCTATATTTAAATTGATATTTATATCATCTTAGCAGAAATGTTCTACTATGTCCATTGCCGAGGTGCTATTCCGCTGCATGGAGAGCCTTGGCAGTAGTGACAATTATCTATGGAACACAGAAGCAGAATTAAAATTGGTGATGTGGAGGGAAATCGTGCTTAGACTATTTCGAGGCGCCTTAGCCATTAGAAGTGCGGTGGTCTAACGGTATGGAATCTGGACAATAAGAAACTGTATCAACTTCTCTCGGCCACGAACCACAGGAACCGTATCGAAGAGAAACACCCACAGACGAAATGGAACATAGTATGGAGGAATCTGCACAACGATATATTGCCGTCCCGTGTGATCGCTGACTGGTATATCATCATCAATGACAAGATGGCGACAAATGAAAAATGGCACAAGATAGGCCTTCACGCAACACCCAATTGTAACGAACGCGGAAGAGTGGATACCCTTATTCATAGATTCACGTGTGGGCAGACAGCTGCTATTTCAAACTTTCTCCGGCAACGTTTGGGGATCCTCGATCGTACTGCGCTCAACTACGTCGACCTCACGGAGATTCTCCGGCCGCAGAAATTGAGGTATCCCCGGTCGAAAAACAACACGGCGACGTGGATCATTGCCCACACTGCATCCTTCGTGGTGCGCAACAGAAGGGCGCATTTCAGCGATTATATCGCTTACATTCAAAGGGCAATATGTAAATATAGGAACTAAAGGAACACGTTTGAAAATATGTTGAATTTTGTAATACATGGTGGAAATTATGAAACATACAATTTGAACGATATCAATGAACTCAGAAAGAAATTTGGATGTTACTCAACAGATTCATGACACGCTGGCATGGAATTGACGAACATGACACATGATGACGACATATTCCTAAGCTTTACTTTCTGTGTTATCATTCATTTACTCTCTTCGTTTACACCTTTTTAACGGGATGGAATGTCAGAATCCCTAACCAAGGAGTGGTATTTTGTCGGCGTAAATTGACTTCAAGAAACGTTTTTGTGTTTTATCGTTCATTTTTTGTTTTTCCGAAAGAAGTTTAAACAGGTAATTTCAAGCAGAAGTACTCTGAAAAACAGTGGCAGAGCACTGGTCGTAAAAAATAAAAAATAAAAATGTAGGACGTTTGCCTAGTAAGCATGGTGGCATGGTGGTCCGGGTTCGATTCCCAGCCGCACCACAAATTTTAATTCATTGGTTCACGTTTGTCTTTAATGTTTAAGTAAATGTTAGTGGTTATGGATTTTCCTGCGAAAAAAGAAAACCTTGTTATGCATGGGGCCACACCAAACATTCACTTTTTCGCTGTCTCCCTGTAACTGTACAGTAGCATGTGGAAACTCTGAACACCATATAAGGACATTACGCCAATTTACCATTCCACTGACATGAAAGGTGGATTCATCGGTAAGACATATGTGATTTAAGTCATCGTTAGCGCCATCAAACCTGTTGAGAATCACAGTTGCGAATTCAGCACATGTCAGGAAATCATACGCTTGCAAGGCCTGCACGATTTGCACTTTGTAAGTATGCAACCTAAGCGTTTCATGAATAATCTTCACCACGCTTGCGGTACCGTAACTTGGGGTGATTTGGAACCACTGGGGTGAGATGGAACACTGTGTCCATTTCAAGAAATCATCTTTGCTGCTGAGAGATACTTTGGTGTAACTAATAAAAAACGACCTCCCATAGTCACCAGATATACTAGTTGTTACATTGATAACTAAAATTCTGTGTGTGGAAGAGGTATACGACTAAAAATAAATAAAAAATTAAAAAAAAAACCACAAAAAGTAAAAGATTTATATTTAAGGGCAAAATTTCCCGTAATATGAAACTCTGAAAACAAAGTACTGAACAGCTACTCTGGTAATAGTAATACAGTTTTCTGACATTGGTATGTTAAGGGCAACTACCAGTCATGATGTTAGGTTATGCTTGCTTATTTTATTTATTACGTAGCGGAGTAAATATGCAAAATCGTATTTTTTTCAGGGTGATATGGAACATGCCGCGAGTGTGCAAAAAGAAGATTGGGCCAGCTGGCTATCAAAACTATAGCGAGATAAGCCTCCAGAAAGCTCTGAATGAAGTCAAGAAATGTAAAATATCTCTGAGAAATGTTTCTAAAAAATATGAATACCTGTTAGTACACTCTCAAGGAAGTTAAATAATAAAAATCCTTTGAATAAAGGTGGACAAACCGTTTTCACAGTAAAAGAAGAGAGGACTTAAATAGGCGGTTTAATTAAATTTGCAGAATGGGGTCAGCCAATTACTACAAGTGACGTTAGGGATATTGTGAAGTGCTATTTGGACCGACCTGGATATGACTGAGTGAAAAAACTGCTTACAGTAGGTTTAAGTGAAAATGCAAAGAGAGCTAGGGTGCAAGTTAACAGAGAAGATAGAAAACTATTTCAGAAATTAGGAGCAGACAGTTGGAGGTGTTCCACCTAGGACTCAGCATTAATTAACAGTAAGCCGGCCGCGGTGGCCGAGGGGGCTGCGGCGCGCCAGTCACGGTCTGCACGGCCACTACGGTCGGGGGTTCGAATCCCCCCTCGGGCATGGATATTTGTGCCGTCCTTAGCGTCCCCCTCAAAAGAGAAGTTACATCATTTATAAGATGTGCGTTCAGTTTCGATGTCCCTCCAGAAATGAGTGTTTTGAGGGACTGTAACGTTTTTACCTTATGAAACGTGCAAGCATGGCAAATAACATGGTAAATAACAACTAACAATGACAAGAAGGTACTTGCGATTGAAACAGAACACTTTTTTATAAATGTAGCTTTTCCGATAATATTATGAATCATACAATTAAAGTATTTGCAAACACTGAAAGTGATTTAGAATGAAGAAAGAAATTGCATTCAACGCAACATCTTCGTTTTTCTGAGGCGTAGTAGTTGAGGCTCATTTATTGTCACCTGCAGAGGATATATCGTCAAGGTTGTCAGTACCTAACGCCCGGGATAGGGTTAACGATGGGGAAGCCCCAAGACGAACATCGCAGGCCTGTCACTGGCTGGGGGGTGGAATGGAGTGTTCTCACTCACTTCCCACTTCAGTTCACTTCAAAAGTTCCCCAACCGTAGAGAAAGTTTGTGTGTCGGTATTGTGTGCCAGCTGTTCGAGATATTATTCATTTGTTTCAGAAAATGTTGACTGTGTAGTTCGCGCAATGGCTACTCGGTGTTTTGTATGTGATGAAACAAGTAGATGAACCAGGTGTTTCCAACAGCGTCAAAAAAGGAAATACTATCGCTCATCAAAGCTAGAATAGAAAGGAGAGATAGCAATGGCTCATCTTTAGAAGGTTTGGACATCCTTCTGATTCATACTGAATGTCGAAAAAATTACATCAGGTTACAATGGTTATGTTAGATTTCTGAAGACCAATTGTCTTGGGAGAGGTTGTACAGTGGTTTTTAATAGGTATTCTGGCATATCAGAGAGCATAAAAGCAGCTGAACAAAGTCTACGATATCGGCTCAGGAGGTGTGCGAAAATAAATGTCAGTCTAGAAAATAAAATTATAGTGAAGCAAGAGGATTTCCTCTCCAAATTTAACAATAAGAATCAGCTGGTGAACCAGTTGATGATGCAAGTACAGAAAATGGGATAAATGGCCTTCAAGCTTCAGGTGATGCTGACGTTCATATTGTGGAGACAGCTATCAACAGGTCACATAATTCCTCGATTGCCATTATTGGAAAGGATATCGACTTAGCTGTTCTCTTAATAGCAAAATCTCCAACTGATCGTAACATTCTGCTTGTAGAACCAGGAAGAGGAAAGGTTAAGAAGTGTTTATGTTCTTCCCAATAGCTGCAGGAGGAATTGAAAATGAAGAACAATTCCCATTTGTTATTCTTACAAGCATTTACAGGCTGTGACACAATATCCGTAGCGTATTGCAAGAGTTAAGTGGGGTTTGTCAAAATGCACCAGAAGTCCAAAATCATACAACATGCTGCTGAGATATTTGCCAACAGTTCTTCATTCTCCAACTCCATTGAGACAGTAGGAATCACGAGTCTCTATAATGGTATGGAGCTCCAGTCACCACAAAATATCTCATCGAGTTCCGCAACAAATCATTTATAAAAGCAACTGGGAACATGAAGCCTAATCTCTCGTATCTCCCTCCAGCTGAAGGAGCTGTTCAGCAGCATGCATCTCGAACTTACCACCAAGTACGCCTTTGGTTAGGAGATGAACGCCGAATTGAGGTTGGAATGGCCAACTACTTCCGAAACTCTCAGACTTAGATGCTGCCCCTGACGAAATCTTGAAGACGAGTTTTTGTCGATGCACGAAAGAGTGTGACAGTGGCAGATGTGGTTGCAGAAAAGCGTTTTTACGCTGCTCTGTTACATGCCTGAATTACTAGGGCAACTGCAACAACGGAGTCGGAATATTAATTCAGGATGAAGAAGACGACAGTGACATCGAGACTCTAGTTGGACGACGCCTCCACTACTGACGAAGGTGAATGAACCTTGACCATGCCTCCTCAGAAAAACAAAGATATTGCTTTGAACGCATTTATTTTTTATTCTGAATCACTATCAGTGATTCTAAAAACGTTCATTGTATGATTCATACTATTGTAATAAAAGCTACAGCTATGAAAAGATTTCAATTGTAAGTACCTTCTTGTCATTGTTAAAGTGTTGTTATTTACCATGCTAGCACGTTTCATAAGGTAAAAACGTTACAGCCTCTCAAAACACTCATTTCTAGAAGGACGTCGAAACTGAGGGCACATCTTATAAATGATGTAATTTCTGATTGGCTAAAGATAAGGTAGCAAATGTGCATATCAAATTGAAGTAAATTTAATGCTCTAGAACGTTCTTTGTGAGAATTTTTCTGAGAAACGGTCGAGTGACTCACTAGAAATAAATGTTTGACAAAATTAGTGAGATAAAGATGATTTTTTCCGAAATTGTCGATTTTCAATAACGTATATCTCGAAAACCGTTTGGAATTCGACATATATGTATACAAACAATTTTATAGCAAATTCAATTATCTTTCATTTTTATTTGGAACAATTTTTTCCTAAAGCCTACCGTTTTCGAGATATAAGCGGAAAACCAAAAAATGGTACCTTTCAACCCCCCTCCCCGCTTTAGCTCACCCCCCAGGGGCGAGGACTTTTAGTATGTTCACCTCCTAACTATCCCTAACAAAGTCCTGAAGTCAAAAATTCTCGCATATTTCATGCACTCTACAATGCATTCATTGACTGGACTAGTAAACAGAAGTAATATAAAGGCATCCTCCACAACAAAGTTCTGGTAGATGTGTTTACTGTGTTCTTTAGCTGTCACAAGAAGCAAGGTCAGTCGTATCAGCAATGGATCGCTACCCTCCAGGGCTTATCAAGAGACTGCTGATTTCGATGTGCCAATGAAAGCTGCCAACAATCGTATGCAGCATCGCTCGTGAGGGATATGACCTTGGTTCATGCCCCCCGACAAGGGCCACTCGAAAGATTTACAAAAGCTTCAGGAACCCTCCTTAGAAGCATGTCTTCCAGTTATCAGAAGAGAGTGTTCCAAATCACTATATTTAAAGTTCCATGGTTGTAGTGCAATATTTAGACATAAATTTTCAGTAAAACAACATTTTCTGTTCCATTTCACCCCAAGTTACGGTATTGGAAGTTCACGTAATGCTTGACGAGTTGATTTAAACGGACTCTGTTGAAACGATTGCCGAACACGATCATCAGTTGGATCACTCACGAGAGCCCTATCGCTTCGAGGATGATATCCAACGCTGGCTGTTTTGTTAAACTTTGCATATCATCGCTTTATTGATTTAACGTCAGGAGGGCTGCGGCCATAAGAGTCCGAAATTTACGCTGAACGCTGATGGGCGATTTCGTTTTGTGAAACCAAAGCACACATTGCGCTTTCTCCTGCATCGACGCAATTGCGCCGGCAACTAACGTGACCTAACAGACCGCGTCGGTGTTGTGGAACACTAGCGCCATCTACGAGGGGAGTCTGAAAAGTCCGAGCAAAGTCCAAGAGATGGTATCTAGCGCGTATGGAGGTCATGTTTAGTTGGTAGCAGCTTTGGAAAGAACGCACACCAAGTTTTTGCCATATTGGTCTATTTCTATGTGTTTGGCTTTCATATGACTCAAGGAAGTCGAGTGATTGTCAAAGAATGGACGAAAACGAATTTCGAGTGGTGATTAAGCATTCTGAAAGGCGGTATTTTGAATGACAGCAACCAGTCGCCTTTTATGCAAACTGTTTATTATATACGTTGTACGTATAGCGTGTGGAAACTGTATAGTACAACATGTATAAAGTGTTTATCAGCACAATAAATATGTGCATGCTACAAATTATGCTGTATAATACGTGCGAAGTGCATAGCGGCACAATTAATGTGTGCATGCTACCAATTGTGACAATGAATTTATGGCTAACACAAATTATGCACAAATCCAACTACACAACGTCTGTAAAATAAAAGACCTTTCACCATCTGATGATGATATGATAGGCATATCGAAACCGGTAATGGGAGAAATGTAATAAAACATTTTGCATAAAAGATGACTGGTTGCTGTCATTCAAGATACCTTATTTCATCACAGTCGCAGTGTTCCTCATCCATAATGGATAAAAGTTTTATTCTGAAAGTATCTCTTAGGTTGTCGGTCGATCGCGGTGGCCGAGGGGACTGAGGCGCTTCAGTCACGGTCTGCACGGCCACTACGGTCGGGGGTTCGAATCCCCCCTCGGGCATGGATATTTATGCCGTCTTAGTTCTTAAGTAGTTCATAAGTAGTTTGTAAGCTTAGGGACTGATGACCCCATAGTTAAGTCTCATAAGCTTAACAAACATTTGAATTTCTTAGGTTGTTCGCAAATGATGCTGTCACTTATCGGTTAGTAAATTCACCAGAAGATCAAAAGCAACTGCAAAATGGTTTAGATAAGACATATGCTTGGTCAGCATCTCCAAACCGAAAGTAATGTCTGTGGAAAAGAGATTTAAACAGATTGAGTGCCAAATAGGAGGAACAAAATTAGAACAGGTAGACAGTTTCAAGTACCTGAGATGTATTTTCTCACAGGATGGCAACATAGTGAAAGAACTGGAATCGAGGTGCAGCAAAGCTAATGCAGTGAGTGCTCAGCTAAGATCAACTCTCTTCTGCAAGAAGGAAGTCAGTACCAAGACTAAGTTAGCAGTGCACCGCTCTATCTTTCGACCAACTTTGTTGTATAGGAGTGAAAGTTGGAAGGATACAGGTTACCTTATTCATAAGGTAGATGTTACAGTTATGAAAGTAGCAAAAATGATTGCATATACTAACAGATGGGAGCAATGGCAGGAGCGTGTCCATAATGAGGAAATCAAAGAAAAACTGGGAATGAACACCATAGATGAAGCAGTTAGAGCGAACAGACTGAGATGGTGGGGTCATGTTACACGCATGGGAGAAGCAAGGTTACCTAAGAGACTCATGAGCTCGGCAGCGGAGGGTAAGAGGAATCAAGGTAGACCAAGAAGAAAGTACTTAGATTCGGTGCAGAATGATTTTGAAGTAAAAAGCATAACATCAGACGAGGCATCAATGTTAGCATTGAATAGGGGATCACGGAGAATTTTATTAGAGGTACCATGCTCCAGACTGAACGCTGAAAGGCATAATCAGTCTCTAATGATGATTATGATGATATGCATGGTCAAAAAACAGTTGACCCTTAATAATGAGAAGTGTGAACTCGTCCATATGATCACAAAAGGAAGTCCATTAAATTTTATTTACACGGTAATTCAGTCAAAAGTTCAGGACGTAAATTCAACTAAATACCTAGAAGTAACAGTTACAAACAACTTAAATCGAAGAGAACACATAGAAAATATTGTAGGGAAAGCGAACCAAAGCCTACGTTTCGTTGGCAGGACACTTAGAAGATGCAACAGTTCTACTAAAGAAACTGCCTACACTATACTAGTGCGTTGTGTTTTGACGTATTGCTGCGCATTGTGGAATACCCTCCAAGTGGGACTGACAGACGATTTAGGAAAGTTCAGTGAAGGGCAGCTCTTTTTGTACTATCGCGATATAGGGTAGAGAGTGTCATAGAAATGATGCACGAGTTGGGGTGGAAATCATTAAAAGTATGGCGTTATTCTTTGCGAGGAGATCTACTTGCGAAATTTCTTTCACCAACTTCCTCTTCCTAATGCGAACATATTTTGTTAGCACCCGTCTGTACAGGAAGACATGATCATGACAATAAGAGAAATCAGATCGAAAACGGAAAGGTTTAGGTGTTCCTTTTTTCCGCGAGCTATTAGAGAATGGAACCGTAGAGAAACATCATTAAAGAGATTCGATGAACCCTCTGCCATGCACTTCAATGTGGCTTGCACAGTATAAATGTAAATTTAGATACTTCATGAAAGGCAAAACGCCTCAGGAAACTAAAGAAAAACTTGTTAAACATTATGGTGACTCTGCACCTTCGATTAAAACAGTTTATAAGTTCTTTCAAAATTTTTTTAGTGGCCATATGGGCCCAAGTGAGGCTGAACGTTCTAAACGTCCCGTTAATCTTATGACGCCAGAAATCATTGATAAAATCCATGATATGGTGATGGATGACAGAGGAGTTAAGTTGCGTGAGATTGCTAGTGCTGTGGGCATCTCGAATAAACGGGTATATAATATTTTGCATAAACATTTGCACACGAAAAAGCTATGCACAAGATGGGTGCCGCGATTGCTCACGCTTGACCGAAAAGCAAATCATGTGAAGTGTTGCAAGGAAGGTGTCCTGCTCAGGAAGAATCCAGACGACTTTCAGCGTCGTTTAGCCACTGTGGATGAAACATGGATCTATTACTTCCGCGGCGCAGTGGCCGACCGCATTGAGGTGCTATGCTGCGATGCGCGAGGCCGTTTCTCATCGGGGGTTCAAATCCTCCCTCAGGCATGGATGTTTGTGTCGTCTTCACTATAAGGTAGGTCATAAGTAGTTTGTAAGTTTAGGGACTGATGACACCGCAGTTAAGTCCCTTAAGCTTAACAAACATGTGATATATTACTATACTCCTGAGACCAAACAACAATCTAAACAATGGGTTACCAATGGAGAATCTGCACAAAAAAGGCAAAGACCGGTCCTTCGGTCATGGCGACGGTCTTTTGGGATTCGCAAGGGATAATCGTAATCGACTATTTGAAACAGGATAGAACTATGAAAGGTGCATATTAGTCATCTTTATTGGACCGTTTGAAAGGCGAGCTACAAGAAAAATGCCGGCGACTGCCCCACAAAAAAGTCCTTTTCCATCACGATAATGCAACAGCACACCTCAGCTGTTGTGGTCGCAAAATGATTGAAAATAGGATTCCAACTCGTTTCACATCCCCTGTATTCTCCAGACTTGGCTCCCTCAGACTACTGTTTGTTCCCCAATTTGAAGAAATGGCTGACTGGAGAAAGATTTCATTCAAACGAGGAAGTGATTGCAGAAACTAATAGCTATTTTACAGGATTGGACAATTCCTATTATTCGGAAGGGATCAACAAATTAGAACAGCGTTGAACGAAGTGTATAACTCTAAAAGGAGACCATGTAGAAAACTAAATATGGTTTTCGCTAAACACGTTAGTAGTTTTTACTTTTGCACGCAATTTTAAAACGCCTCTCATATTGGTCACAACAACTAGTGACACTAACGTATATAACGACATCAGATGTAAATTATTATGTCAAAGCGTTATTTTGTTATAAACTTTTATAATCAGGGCAGGACTCCATATTCACCCTGTATTTCAAGGGCGATGTAGATGTCATGTGCCGGTGGTTCGCGTGACAAGCGAAAATGAGAATTGTGCTTGTTTAAAACTGTTAATTGTATTCAAATATGTATTAAAGATTGGCTGAATGGGTTATGCCGAAAGGCCATAACAAAAACCACAATGCAGGGTACCAGTGCATGGATGCAGAACAGTGAGGCGCCCCACAGCGGCTATTCCGGAGTCACCAGAGGACGCGACGAGCAACGACAGAGTACGCAATAAACCGGGACTATTTTCCTTCGCACAGTCACGCGAGACCAGATCGAGACTGCCCCGTATCACTGCACACCGACTATTTAGGGGGGCGCAGTGCAACACGACGGCAGTCCGGCAAGGATCCGCGTCAGGTTGCCAGCTACCGGCCCATCAGCCTGCTGTCGTCCCTCTCGAAAGTTTTCGAGAGGCTGTACGTGAAGAGACTGCTGGATCACGTCACGCGCGAGAACATCATACCGGACGAGCAGTTCGGTTTCCGCGCTGGCCATTCCACCACATACCAGCTACTCCGGCTGGTCGAGCCGGCAATGCGTGCACTGGAAACAAGGGAATTCCTTGGGGCAGTGTTCCTTGACGTCTCCCGCGCGTTCGACTCCGTCTGGCACGACGGACTCGTGTACAAACTCTTTGTGCACGGAATTCCGACGTCTCATGGGAGACTGTTGCAGTCGTACCTGTCTGAACGAACCTTCCATGTGAGGGCAGAAGACGGTACATCGACGGAAAGGCAGATACGTGCAGGAGTGCCGCAGGGGTCGGTTCTCGGTCCCCTGCTGTACTCGTTGTACACTGCCGACGCACCTCGGGTACCACGCGTAGAATTGGCGCTCTACGCCGACGATACAGCGCTGTTTACCCGTAGCATGAACGCGCACACGATGAGACGCCGCCTGCAAGCTGGATGCGACGTCCTGGCGGCATGGGCCACTAAGTGGCGGTTGAAATTCAACGCCGAGAAAAGCCAGGCAGTCATCTTCACTAGAAGACGAGTGCCTATTTGGTTACCGCCTATCGAGATTCTGGGGGCTGCCATCCCCTGGAACACGACGGCGAAATACCTAGGGGTTACCCTAGATCAAAGGCTCACCTGGAAACATCACGTCAGGGATGTAAGACAGAGGGCCATTGGGCGATTACGCGTAATTTACCCGCTGCTTAACCCGCAGTCGTCGCTGCCGCCGCAACACGGGATCACGCTGTACCTGTCACTGGTTCGTCCAGTGTTCGAGTACGCGTCCCCAGTATTTGGAAACGCCGCAGACCTCCACATCGAGTCGCTGCAGAGGATCCAGAACCGCGCCCTGAAGACTGCCCTGCATCTTCCGAAGCGGTACTCCACCGCCCGGCTTCATAACGAAGTCGGCATTTTGCCCCTCCGGGAGAGGTACCGCGCCACCGCCAGGAAGTTCTACGAGAAGTCGCAGCAGTCCCAAAACCGGCTCATCCGGCACCTTGGGACAGAACAACACTTCAGGCCAACGACTCGTTGGCCTGACCTGCTACGAGTTTAATCTTATAATCTCGTAGCAACCGTGGAAGAAACCACACCGTCATTATCTGACACACTAAGACCCTTCCTCCAGTCAGGCCACTAATTTGTCTTTCATATGTTTCAGGTACCGCAGGAACAGCAGTTAATGCTTAGCCTGCAACCCATCGGACCAAGGTCGAGGTCCGTCAAGAGAAGCGTGAGCGTGAGCGTGAACACGACGGCAGTTCTCCGCCGACCGCCTACGAGAACCACAGCTGAGGGATCGCGACCGACGCCTCTGGGGAAGAGAAGAGAAGAGAAGAGTCGAGTCCCTGCAAGCGACGCCGCGCCTCCAGGACTTCCCGCAACCGAATATAGCGTCCGGCTCCGTCTCCCTAGCCGTTCTCTCAATCAAGGCTGTCGTCATCTCCCTGGCTTATACCTAACTGGTGAAGAAGAAAACTTTTAGTTGCTGTTTGTTGTTTTTACCTTAGTTTCAGAAGTTTCTTAGTTTATTTTGTTTCCAGAATTTGATTAGTTTGTCTTGTCAATAAACACAATTTCCGCATCAGATAGTGTCTTTCAGTTATCTCCGACGCGAGATATAGCAGTGGCGACGAGGATTTTTTACTCTGGTGCTCAAGTAGGTCATCTTCTGTGTTGTCTTGCTCATTGTTTACCATGGACGGTCAACCAGTGACCGCAAACCCTGATGCGTCACAGGTAATTTTGCTCCTCTTACAGGACATGCAGTTGGTCCAGCAGGAACTTGTACAGGCAATGGCGGTCGTTAGTGCTTCAGTTACGGACGGAGCCCACCGCATGCGTCGTTCTCTTCCTGATAGTAAAGGGTTCCGGGAGGCCCCTCCACCCTTCCCAGCGTTTAATAGGCAGGTGGAATTTTGGGCAAACTACATGGCCCGCCTGAACAACATTACTTGGCGTACGGTATCTCTGGTGATCCCATCGTAGGGCTTTCTATGACAGAGAGAGAAGGGATAGGAGAAGTACTAACTCAGAGTTGGAATAAATAAATAAATACTCTGGCAACGCCGGAGTTTCAGCTAGTAACGATATAAGTTCGACAAGGACTACCGCTAAAACAAGCACCAGCCATTGGAAGGTGCAGTATGCAGGGCTGACGACACATTTCCACAGCAA
Organism: Locusta migratoria; assembly: GCA_026315105.1. Classification (NCBI taxonomy): domain Eukaryota; kingdom Metazoa; phylum Arthropoda; class Insecta; order Orthoptera; family Acrididae; genus Locusta; species Locusta migratoria. The sequence continues at coordinate 48,402,213 of CM048753.1, read as the reverse complement.
GAAGATGTGAACGTACTGTTCTCTTAAAGATGGGGCAAAGTCGCAAATGAAGTGCCGGAGGACAGCAAAATTGTGCTGTAGCAGCTAAAGTGGTGGGCGCTGATGCAAAGGATCCTGAGTTCAAGACCCACCCTGATTCTAGACTTTAATTGGAATATAGAGTTCTGGCACCTTCCAGATGTACACTATGTGATCAAAAGTATCTGGACCCCACCACTACAACAAAAAACATATGTTTTTCATATTATGTGCATTGCGTACCAATCGTCTGCCAGGTACTCCATATCAACAACGTCAGTAGTCTTTAGACTAGGATCCACTCCAAGTACTTTACCAGTTACGTGCAAGTGAGAAAACTTGGATTTCTTCGTCGAGCTGCTGCCTGTAAGTAACACATCACGCAGGTCAATGCCAAACGACCCCTTACTTGGTGTAAGTAGCGTAGATATTACACCATTGGCCCGCACAGAGCCAGTGAGCTTAGTGAGCTACATAAACAATTTGATGCATAAACTTAAGAATATGATGATAAAATAGTTAAAATGCTGAAAGGCAACGAAACTGTACCACATTTTCAATGAGTAAATAAAGAAATACACTACTCCAAACAATAAGGCTATCAGGTGAGATATCATACACAAAATACATATGGTAACATATTTTATTTGGATTTTGGTTATAGTTGTAATAGGTGTGTGATAAAATACGATATTTTGCTGTCTCAACTCTACTCGGGGTTTACATGGTACTTACCAGTACTTAGAGCCAGGCATCAGGGGGCTACCACATAGTGAAAAAGTCATTCTCATTGCCCTGTACTATTGTGCAAGATCATCTCGGACAGCCATCACAGTTGCTCACCGGTGTAGCTTGGACGGTATGAGGTCGTCAATCAGCTCTTGAGAGACCATTCTTCCATGAGTGCTATATCCAGCTCTGCAACCTTTGTGGGAGGTGCTTGTCTGGCTGCAATGCATCCACCAAGCCCTTCCCAGATATGCTTCATTAGAATCAAGTCCGATGAACAAGCTGGCCACTCAGTTCGTTCATTTCCCCCACCTTCAAGCATATTGTCGACCAGTGCAGTTCCGTGGGAACGAGCGTTATCATCCTCCAGAAGGAATGCATCTCCTTTGACACCAGCATAGGACACAAGAAAAGATTGATCGAACTTGTCTCTATACCTCTGAGTTCTCAAAACACTATTCTAAAAGACATAGAAGTCTGTACATCCACCACTACAGATGCCTACCAACACCATTGATCCACCACCATGATATGATGATGTTTCCTGCACACAGAAAGGACTGTTTAGAGTTTCATGTTCAGATGAGGAAACAATAATTGTCTGCCTGAGCACAAAATTTTGACTTATCTGTAAACAGAACCCACCACCTTCATTACGACTCCAATCCTGATCATCCCCCGCCCAGTTTATGTGTGCTAAACAGTGTGGTGGTTTCGATGCTACATCAACACCACAGGCTTACATGTGTAGATGCCACATTCCTGAGGACAATTTTGGACTATTTGTGTTGGTATTGCACATCCTGTTGCTGTTCTGTTGCTCAATTAACCAGATACAATTGTCATCTCTTGCTGATGTTACCTACGGACGACCTGGATCTTGCCTACTTTTGATGGTTACCATTGCCTAAAATCACATACAGGTCCTGAAAATCATTTTGTTGTTACATTGCACGCCTGCTCACTACACTATCTGAACCAAACTGCTTGCTTAATTCTTTTGTTAAACAAGTAAACACCATCCCCCTCGACAGCAATTTTCTGTTATTACCACCATCTTGGTTGCTGTGGTTGTTGTTGTCACCACTCCTTAGAAGCCGCGGTGGAGTAGCCGAGCGGTCTAAAGCGTCTCGCTGCGGAGCGCGCGGTTGCTCGCCGTGGAGGTTCGAGTCCTCCCTGGGGCATGGGTGTGTGTGTTTGTCCTTAGGTTAGTTTATCTAGGTTTAAGTAGTTTGTAAGCTACGGACTGATGACCACGCAGTTTGGTCCGATAGATTTACAAACATTTGAACATTTCAACTCCTTAGAATCAATTTTCTTCAATCTGCTGATGACAATACCTCAGAACCTACGTATTTCAACTGCTCCTCAAATTTTTGCACCAGTGTAGTATTTACATCATGGTGTAAAAATTGGCAATTGACTCTAAATAATGACAAGTATGAAGTCGTCCACATGAGCACGAAAGAAATCCGTTAAACTTTGTTTACAAGATGAATCAATCAAAAACTGAAGGCCGTAAACTCCACAAAATACCTAGAAATTACTATTACTTCAGACTTACTGGAAAGAACACGTAGATAATATTGTGGGAAAGGTGAACGAGAGACTGCATTTTATTGGCAGAACCCTTAAAAATGTAACAGAACTACTAAAGATGCTGCATAGACTATTCTTGTCCGTCCGTTTTTGGAGTATTGCTGCCCAGTGTGGGATCCTTATGGAGTGGGTTTGACGGAGGAAATCGAAAGAGTCCAAAGAAGGACAGCTCGTTTTGTATTATCACGATACAGGGAAGACAGCGTTATGGAAATGATACAGGATCTGGGATGGGAATCATTACAATAACGGCACTCATCGCTCTGGCATGGGCTACTTATGAAACTCCAATAACTAACATTCTCCTCCGAATGTGAAAATATATTGTTGATTCCCACTTACATATAGGTAGAAATGATCATCAGACTAAAATGAGAGAAATCCAGAGCTTGAGGAGAGAGATTCAGGTGTTCTTTCTTCCCGAGTGCTATTCGAGAATGGAATGGGAGATAAATAGTATAAAGGTGTTTCCAGAATGAAACTTTTACTCTGCAGCGGAGTGTGCGCTGATACGAAACTTCCTGGCAGATTAAAATTGTGTGCCGGAACCGGGACTCGAACCTGGGACCTTCGCCTTTCGCGGGCAAGCGCACTACCGACTGTGCTATCCCGACATGACTCACGATGCCGCCTAGCACAGTCGGTAGTGCGCTTGCCCGCGAAACACAAAGATCCCAGGTTCGAGTCCCGGTTCCAGCACACAATTTTAATCTGCCAGGACGTTTCAGTATAAACGTGCTTCAATGAACCCTCTGCCAGGCACTTAAATGTGATTTGCAGAGTATCCCATGTAGATGTAGATGTAGCAAGCAGTGGGCCAAGTATTAACTAGTGTTATATTATAATGCATCATCAGTTCACTAATTTGTGGGAGCATGTTGCTGCACACTAGTGATAAAAAGAATTCGACACAGTAATTTATATTCAAACCTTTATTTTTAGCGTCCATTATAGTTAACAGTATAGTTACACATTTGCTGCAGAGGATAGCAGAATCTATAGTTTCCACAATACAGTACATGATGTAAAAGTCTTTTATTCCCTGCCATTCTCTCCACCCTGCTCCATATCGAGGGGGACTGGCTGACAGAGATCTTAATACTATTTGTGTGGAGGAGAGCGAGGCAAATAATTTTATTGACTTCACCACACTGCACTTCGCCTCTTCAATAGCAGCCCTCTTCCACAAGTGCTGTGGTTTTCCATCTTCTACCTCTTCAGATCCACAACCAGAAAAATTTATTTTCCTTCTATTATTTCTCTAACAGGTTATCACCTGATCCATAAGGTTAAGAAAATGTACTTGTTTTCAAAAATTATTGGCTAGATTTACCAAAAACAATGTGTCGTATAAGTCACACTGGCACTGAGGAAAAACAAACTATAAAAATGAAGTTGAGTAATAAAATTATTTTATATTTTTGTAAACTTGCAAATGAAAAGGAACCAAGAACAATGAAATTATTTAATTACATAATGTTTCATACAAAATCAGATTCTATATTGACAAAAACAATTATCTTTGATACACAGATCTTGTTGCTTACATTGTATGTTAAGCTTTGAAACAGCTTCTTTCTTTCAGAAGACACAAGTGGACATGACACTCCTTGCAGTAAACTCTTGCTCTTACACTTTTGCAGCCTAGAAATCTGCTACAATGAGTCTTGTCATCATTGACAATTTCTGGCACGTGTAATGCTCCTCTCTTTCTTTCTCATTGACTTTGATGTGGCACAGGGATTTTTTTCCCTACTTCTTGCGCATAGAACAGCCTCTGACATCTGAATATTGAACTTCAGGTAATCCATTACTACTCTGATCTTCACTTTCAGAGCAGTGTGATTCCATCTGTATTCAGTCCATGAAGCAGCACAAGCAAAATAAAATTTTAAAAAATGTAATATTAAGTGGACTGTCTGCTTCCTAGTTTTTGCAGTTTGCTAGTATGCTGCAATGACATGATCTAATAAATCAACTCCTCCCATATTTTCATTGTATGTTTCAACAGTACAAGGTCTATTGATGTTGATATACTGCCTATCTGTTCTGGCTACCTCTTGCATTGCCCCAAAGGCAAGTTACCTTCTGAAAATGACACAAAGACTACTGATTTGTTATACCATTTGACAATAGAAATCTGTCCATCTCCTCAAGCGGATTGGTCTATTGCACCATGGCTATATTTTCATTTCATTGTCAGGCTGGAGCTTACTCTCCCTTGGAATTCTGCTAAGTTTTATTGTTCCAGTTGCCTGACAGCCTCCCTCAGAATGGAGACAGTCCAACAGATCAATGGATGTAAACTACCTGTCCATGTAATTAGTACAACCTGTGGGTAATGTATTTATTATTACTATAGATAAATTACTTATTATCACTCAGCAAAATTGTGAAACAATCCTTTCCATTTGCAACACATAAGTACTGATTGCATTTTATTCACTTAGACTTTGCTCTGGAATTGTAATGCTCATACTGACATGTTCGTGGTGACAAAATATCCACTGTGGGCCAGTGATCATATCCATCATATCGCTTGTCCAAACCTGGTTTCAGATGGGGGTTTGTAAACTTTTGCCTTTGTGGATGAAATGTGAAATGTGATTTATTCATCTCGTAACATACAGTTTTCAAATCATTTGATTTGTTGTACTGGAGACATGTCAAAATTTACAATATGATTTATGATTCACTTAGTTTACATTTTATATACATATAAATTGCAGTTACACTATAGTTCTTAATACATAGATATTATCCATAAATATATCTCAATACAAAGGTATTCATTATACTTCTTAATGCATAAAATATTATAAATATGTAATGCCCTGTCTCAAAAAGTGAATTTGTCATCAAAAAATTCCTTGACAGAGTAGTAGCGTTTTTCCACCAGAATATTGAAAAGCAGTCGCTTCAGTGAACCAAGCTCCATGTTAAATAATTTGCTCCCCTTTATTTTTTTGTATATTTTTAGTCCCATGTACTCTGGCATTTGTGCATAAAGTTTTAGCCGGTGTGTTGGGAGTTTAAAATTTTCTTTGTTTCGAGTGCTATAATTGTGGTGGAATCAGAATATTTCTAACGTATTTTGGTGTTTATACAAGAAAATCAACACCTCATATATATATAGGGATGGAACAGACAGAATTTTTAAATTTGTTAATAGTGGCTGACAAGACTCTCTTGGTTTGGCCATATACATGTTCCTAATTATTTTCTTTAGCAATATGAGGATTCTTTTAACATTTGTTGAATTTCCCCAAAAGATTATACCATAATGGATAACTGATTCAAAGTAGCTATGGTAGACACTCTTTCTGGTTTCTATGTTTGTGGTGCCCGAGAGAATATTCATTGCAAATGCCAAGCTATTCAATTTATTTGCTAGGTAATCAATGTGTACCTTCCAATTTAGATTTTTATCGAGATGTAGGCCTAAGAACTTTACATCATTTGATTCTGTCATTTCTTGATTATTGCAAGTTAATTTCATTTCACTTCTTTTTACTGTTTTGGCTTCAAACTGAGTCATTTTGGTTTTCGTTAAATTTAATTTTAACCCATTTTGATGGAACCACATTTCCAGTTTTTCTAGAGTTTTTTGCACACTTTCTGGAATTGTTTCAGGCACCTCATTTTCAATTAGAACTGATGTGTCATCGGCAAATAGAACTATGTTTGCGTCAACAGCTAGTGGTAAGTCGTTTATATAAAGAAGGAACAGGTAGGGACCCAATACAGAACCTTGTGGCACTCCCTGAGAAACAGTTTTCCATTCTGAGGAGTAATTTATTGAGTTTGAAGTAACAGTTACCCTTTGTTTCCTACCCATGAGGTAAGAGTTGAACCATTTCAGAACAGTATCCCAAACTCCATACATTCGTAGTTTGTGTAAAAGTAAGAAGTGGTTCACTGAATCGAAGGCTTTAGTCAGATCACAGAAAATCCCTGTAACCTTCCTGCCTTTATCTAATGCAGAGCATATCTTTCAGGTAAAGTCATTGATGGCATTTACAGTGCTTTTTCTGGTTGAAATCCAAACTGGTTTTTAAAAATTATGTCATTTTGAGTAAGAAATTTCTGAACTTGTTTTGCTGCAACCTTTTCAAACAATTTAGTAAATATCGGCAGAAAAGAGATAGGGCAGTTATTTCCCATATCTTCAGTTGATCCCTTTTTGAATAGTGGCTTTATCTCGGCATACTTCAACTTATCTGGAAAACATCCCTGCTCAAAGGATTGATTTATAATAATTGACAGTGGTTGAGAAATAAGATCATATACACACTTTATAACAGGTGTCAGGATTTCATCCCAGCCAGATGAATTTTTGTTTTTTAACGACATAATTTCTTTTTCCACGTCTCCACGGGTGATTCTTTCAAATTGTTTGAATAGTTCTCTTTCATTGTTTTCCAGATTTATGAGATTGTTATTGTTTTGATAAGCTGCCATATCTATATCCAATCTAGTAACATTTAAAAAATAATCATTGAAACAATTCGACATTTGAACAGGGTTTACTACAATATCATTATCAGATCTAATTTTCTGTATCTCTTGGCAATTGATTTTAGTTCCTAATTCTGATTGGACAACTGACCACACTGCTTTTGTCTTATTTTGTTGTTAGAAGATGAATGTATTATTTGCCATTCTTTTAGCAGCCTGTACAACTTTCCAGAATATAGCTTTATAGACTTTAACATATTTTACAAAATCAGGATTTTTATTTGATTTTAGTTCATTGTGAAGCTGTCTTTTTCTAGCACTAGAAATTTTTATTCCTGCTTCCTTATTACTGTTTCCTTTCTTTGGAAAATTCCTGGGTAGAAAAGATTCCTCGAATACATTTAGGAAACAGCTTAAGAAATTATTATAGTTTGTGTTGCACAAACTGTAGTTGTTTACAGGCCAACCTATAGCACTAAGTTTACTGCGAAAATAATCTATGTTACTTCTGCTGAAATTTCTTTTTATACACATTTCTGGAGGGTTAGGTTTATCAGATTTTGGAAGCTCAATGAAAATAGCAGAATGATCAGAATTTCCTAAGCCTAAGCAGTACTGATTTGCATTTTGAAACTGATAATTTGAAATTATGTTATCAATACAAGTTACAGATGTACTGTTTATTCTGGTACCTTCATGAAAGTTTAATATGAAACCAGATTTTTGGATCATGTCACGAAACTTTGTGGCATCACTGCTTTCTACTAACACATCTATGTTGGAATCTGCTGCAATCATAATTTTTTTCTTACTTTCTTTTTGCAGTTTTTCTAATAAACATTGGAGTTTAGTTAAAAACACTTTTGTTGTGGTATACCCAGGAATTCTATAAATTGCAATAATCAGTGTATTTAGAGTACTTAACTCTACACAGCAACTCTCGAATACATTCTCTTCATTTAAACAATTGAAATTTTCCCTTACATTATCACTTAATGTAGAATCAACAAGAATACAGAAGCCTCCACGAGATTTATTCCTGCAGAAGTTGGTAGCACCCTTAAAATTATTAATACTATTTAAAACATTTATACTATCTTCAGTTAGCCAATGTTCATTTAGACAGATTACTTTGACTGTAGCACATTCTGAAAGTAGAATTTTAAGTTCATCTATTTTATGATATTTAAGGCTGGGTTTTTCAGATACTAATCCTTCAATGTTCCAGTGCATCAGTAGAGCATTTTTATTGTTGACTATGTGTTGATATGAGTCCCTCCTTTGAACCTTGTACTTTTTATTTTCTGTTTGTAGGCCTACATTTGGTTTGTCACCCCCTTCTGAATGTATCAGTTTCCCTTATTTTTTACGATTTTGCACACATCCATAAACATTTTATTTAGGTTCTTGGAGCCTAATCTGTTAAGGTGTAGGCCATCTTTTCCCAAGCATTTATCGCTTAGGAACTTATTTGGATCAATGAATATTGCACCAAGACTGTCACACTGATCCCTAATGCCATTATTTATTCTATCTATGTAAGTATCACTCACCGATCTTCTGTGGATAATGCCACTAATTAATAGCCTTGAGGACGTGTACACAGATTTCGCCAATCTGTTTATATTTCGTGTTTCACTCATAAACTTAACGTAATCCTCTAATGATGCTTCAAACTCTTCAGATCTCCTCTTTCTGTCTGGACATGACAAAAGAGCCTCAGCTATAGACACTGTGTGAACGCCTATGCTCTTCAGGAACTTCTTCGGTACTCAGATCAACATCAGACAAGTCGTCTGCCTGCTGAATATTTGAAGGAGAAGAAACAAACTCATCGTCTTCATCTGACAAAATGCCACTCAAATCCAAATCCTCTAATAGAGAATGAATTTGATAGTCTGACAAACCTCGATAAAATAACTGGAATGTGCAGAAAAACTTTCCCATTCAAAACTGTATGAAAAGCAGTAATAGAGGAGGAAAATGACACAGCAATACCAAGTTGATGATGAAGTAACACAGTCAACAGCTGACCCACACAATCATGCTATTACAAATTTAATGCACAAATACTGTGCAAAGATATGAAGTTACTAATAATTATCAATATCACAACATTGTACTCATTATTACAAATAACCATATCCAACAAATCGCTGATACAATTCAATTTAACTTAATTATCAGCTACTAACGTGGAGCTCGCATAATGCTCACTTCTCAATCAACTTAAACATCATCATCATTGGCACTGAATGGCAACATAAACATGAGAAACGCATAGCTCACAACCTGCACGATCATTGTATGTCAGTTGGAAGGTGTTACATACGGAAACATTGAGGCAGAATCAAAGTTTGTGTTGTGGAGGGAGATGTGGCTTAGCATAGTCCATGTATTTCCATTATCCATAAGACTGTGGTGGCTGAGTGGATAAGGTGACTGCCTAGTAAGCAGGCGGTCCCAGGTTCGAAGCCCAGCCATGGCAGAAAGTTTAATTAAATGCCTCACATTCTATTCCATAGTAATTTTTCCAATCTTTTATTACTTATCTCATGAGGGCCTTAAGTGTTTGTGATAGTAGGTGTCTACTGTTTTGTCTCTGCCATTGCCCTCGTCATTCAAAGAACAACAGGATGTTATAGGCAAATTTGGCTGCTATCATAAGTTCCTCCTGAACACTGCATCATATAGCACAGCTAAAACATGCTCTGCGCCACAAAGTTGCCACATCTTCTATGTCAGTGGGAGTGGTGAGTGAGCACTTTTCAAATGGTCAGCATTTTGTATAAGCTAACTGATGCTTTGCAACATGGATTACGGGGCCATGCTTGGGCACAAGAAGATGGGTAGGCCAGAGGGGTCTATTGCCTATGCACCAAAGAGTAACGCTGGTGCAGTGTCAGTGCTCTCAGACTGAAAAATAGGCCTTAGCTATTGTGCATGCTTTGAAGCAGTTTCATGTTTTCTTGTCTGTAAAAAAACTTTAATCTTATCACTTATCACAAGCCATTAGTATCCCTACATAGTCCTCTGCATCAGAGCCGGACAAGGCCACACATCGCATCCAGTGCTGGGCTCTGCACTTGTCTAGGTTCACGTGTGATATTCATTATTATTTTTTGTTTTGTTTTTTGATCTACTGGTTAAACAGCTAACACAGACACATTAATTTGATTTCAGTCTGAATTCAGGATATGACTAGAATGATTTACTGATTCCATTCTTGCATAATTTTATTATGTATATACAACATGGTTGGCTCAAGGTTCTACATTTTCCTGCACAGGACCCCCTCCACAACTACAGTGGGTGTTTCTTCCTGATTGTTGGTGTCCTGGTGTTAGAGTTGGATCACACAGTGCTGTGGGCAGTTGTGTCATCAGCCATTCATACAGACATTCATAATCTCTTGCATCTGGATCACTTGGGTATCCCCCAAAAAAAGACATACGCCCGACAACATGTATTCTGTCTTGGTTTGGAAGGTGACATCATGTATCTCATTGATGTTTATTCTCAGTGTGCCACACATTAAGGTAACCCACGGCATTGTCACCTACCGGACCAATGCCATCACAGGCATGGGAATGTATTTATATGGATTTTACTGGCCAATTGTTGAATGTGAATTGTTAATTAGTGGTGGACACATTCTCTCATTTTCCATGCTATGTTGTTCATTGTGCAACAACATCCACTTCAACTACAGTTCTAGCTTTGTCAAAGATACTTTCTAATGAAAGTTTTCCTACAGCATTTGTCACTGAAAAGAGTTCACAGTTATCATTGCATGATTTTACAATGATCAAAACAGTTTGGGGATTAGATGAGATATCATACACAATATGCATATGGTAAAATATTTTATCTGGATAATATAATAATGGAAAGTGCAGGTTGGAATTAATAATATAATACAGACAGTTTACAACTCACCGCAAAGACATGGTGATGAGCTGAGACAGGCACATACAAAAGACACACACACACATACAACACTTTCAGCTATCGGCCATGGCCTTCTTCAGAAAATAGAACACTCACACAATCACACAGGCACACAACACAACCATACAACCATCACCTCTGACTGCCGCAAATCGAATCACACTCTACAGCGAGTAAATCGTGAAAGGAAGGGGAGAGGGGATAGGATTGTTACATCATGGTGGTGGGGATGGGGTGGATGGGAATAACGAGAGGCAGCTTAGGAATGAAGTGGGGAGGCGGGTGAGGGGAGAAAAATAAAATTAAATAAACAAAATATACATTAAAAATAAATAAATGAATAAAATAAAATAAAATGCATGCACACTGCAAGTACACAAGATTGTGTACACACACACACACACACACACACACACACACACACACACGCACGCACGCACGCACACACACACACACACACACACACACAGGAAAGCACGTGCACATACACACACACACACACACACACACACACACACATGTGAATGTGCGATCGCGCGCGCGCGTATGTGTGTGTGTGTGTTTGTGATCTTGTGTATTTGCAGTGTGCACCCATTTTATTTTATTTATTTTTTAATGTATATTTTGTTTATTTTATTATTCTCCCCTCACCCGCCTCCCCACTACATTCCTAAGCTGCATCTCGTTATTCCCATCTAACCCATCCCCACCAGCATGACGTAACCTTCCTGTCCCCTCTCCCCTCCCCACCCCTTCTGTCATGGATTTACTCGCCGCAGAGCGTTATTCGAAGTGCGGCAGCCACAGGTGATGGTTTTATGGCCGTGTTGTGTGTCTTTGTGATTACGTGAGCATTCTATTTTCTGAAGAAGGCCATGGTCGATAGCTGAAAGTGTCGTATGTGTGTGTCTTTTGTATGTACTTGTCGCAGCTCGTTGCCACGTCATTGCGGTGAGTTGTAAACTGTCCATATTATATTATTATCTGGATAATGGTTACAGATTAATTTCTGTGTAATACAGTATGATATTTTGCTGCCTCAACTCTTTACCTGAGTTATGCAAGGCGTTTACTGAGAGCAAGGCACCATAGAGCTACCATAATAGTGAAAAAATCATTCTCGTTGCCCTCTAACATGGTGTGTGATCACCTCAGATGGCCAGTACAGTGGGACACCTGTGGGACATGAACAGTGTGAGGTTATCAATCAGCTATTGAGGAATATTTGGCCTTTCTTCTACGAGTGCAATATCCAGCTCTTCAACTGTTGTGAGAGGTGCTGATCTGAGCACAATCTGTCTGCCAAGAGCATCCCATACATGCTCAATCAGGTTTAGGTACAGTGACCAAGCTGGCCACTCCATTCATTCAATTCCCTCAGCTTCAAGTATGTTGTCCACCAGTGCAGCTCTGGGGATGACCATTATTGTCTACCAGAAGGCATCAAACTCCCACGCCAACAGCTTAGGCCACAACAAAAAGTTAGAGGGTCTCATTGTATACCTCTGAGCAGTCAAAGCACTATTCTGAATGACAAAAAGATACAAACGTCTGCTAATAGTGACTTCTGCCCATGCTATTCATCCACCACCATAATGCTTCATGCACATTGTCTTCAGACAAGGGAATGACAATTGTCTGGCTGAACACTAAATCTTGATTCTTCTGTGAACAGAACCTGGTGCTATTTGTTATGACTCTAATCCTGATGTTCTTCTGACCAGTTTCTGCAGGCTAAATGGTGTAATGGTTTTAATGAGACATACACCATGGGCCACAAAGGCCACATTCCCGAAGGCAATTTTGCACAGTTTGTGTTAATATTGTGTGACCTGTTGATGCCTGGAGGGTGCGTTGCAGCTGAGTTGCATTCACCTCCTGTCTTGATGGGCTGTTAACCAGAGAAAATGGTCATCTCTTGCTGATGTTACCCATGGATGGCCTTGGCTTCATCTTGTTTTAATTCGTCCTGTTGTCTGAAATTGTGTCCATGACCTGTAAACTGCACATTGGGATACTCCCAATAGCTGCAGCCACCTCCCTGTGTGTTTGTCTGCTTCCAACCTTCCTATGACTCTCCATGCCATAGCTTTGGTTAAATCACAATGTTGTTGCATTGCATTGCTCGCCCACAACACTATCTGAACCCAACTGCTTGTGTAAATCATTTGCTATAGTAAACACACATCGCTGCGGTGGAGTGGCCGAGCGCATTGAGGCGCTATGCTACGATGCGCGAGGCCATTCCCCATCAGGGGTTCAAATCCCCCCTTGGGCATGGGTGTTTGTGTCATCTTTAGTATAAGGTATTTCATAAGTAGTTTGTGATTTTCGGGACTGATGACTCCACTGTTAAGTCTCTTAGGCTTGACAAACATTGGAACATTTTAGTAAACACACAGTCAACACCACCCTCTTCACCAGTTTCTGTTATTACCACTATCTCAGTTGTAATGTTGTTTCCACTCCATAGAACTGACAGAAAGGCATCGAACCATTTAAGTTCATACTTCATACTTCAGAAGCTAGATATCTCAACGGATACCCTAATTTTTTTGACCAATGTAGTTCATTTTGCACGCTCTGCAGTATTCGAGATATCTTGACAGCCCCATTTCATCCATTATCAAATGGGGAATTTAGTGTGAAGAGCTTGATGGAATTCTTCCAAAGAAGCCAGATGCTAATGCTCTTGCATCTCCTGCATCCTGTCTGGTTGTGTGTTTGGACACCACCATTACAGAAATCCAGAAGTGGTCACACAAAGCCATGGACCCAAACATTCCAAAGTCTGCATGGAGGACGGCCTGTGTTCCAGACATCAGAATCAACTTTGATGACACATGATGGGCCAATAGCTCCTTGATGCATCTCTGCCACATTCTCAGCTGTCGGCCATGGACTTCTAGCAACTGGTCACCATGTGATCCACATCTATGTTCAAGCAAAGTTGTGCTGGGCCTCACTTGTGTACTGAATAAGCGCATTATTCTGTGAATTGTTGCTTGTGATTAATTTCTCATGCACCACTATTAATGCTTGGCAAACTACTCTTAGGAAGTTACTTCAATAGGAACATATTCTGTTGTTAGAACATGAGAGTATATGGCTGAGCATGTTGATCATGGATGTGAATGAATGTTACAGTCACAGCATTCAATATTCCATTTATACATGTGTATAGCCTTATATTCGTCTGCACTACTTACACCATAAAGGATAAAAAGTGCCATAAACAAAATTAAAATGTTACAAACAACTGTACATTACCTTTGTAGTTCACTGCCACTGCCATCACTTACTGACTCCACTTCATGTTTGAACTCCTGAAACAAGGATTGAGAGCATTTGAATAGTAATAATGATGATGAAAATAATAGGAATAATAATAATATTATTAATATTAATAATTTGTAACAAACAAACCCAGTTCTACTATATGATTCCAAAACAATGATAGTGTTAGGACAGATGAATTAAGCCTTCTATGAAATGTTAAATTATGTCATTTCTTACAATAGTCCCAAATAACAGAATGTGTAAATAACTAAATCTGAATCCATTGTCACAAGATGCTTCATCTAATTATTCAATATGGCTTTAAAGTGTACAAAGTTGGTAGAAAGGAGGTTGTTGCAGTGAAAATTATGATTCTCCAGGAAAGAGCTGAGTAGATTTCTGGATGGATGCTGGCATTAATGTAATTTAAATTGAAACACTTTTTGTCAGGAGTCTTCTGACTAGTTTGATGCAGCCTACCACAATTTCCTCCCCTTGTGATAGCTTCTTCATCCCAGAATAGCACCTACTCCTAATGACGCAATTCTTGCCTCCATGGCACCTCAAAGTACAATGGAAATTATTGTTTGCTGCATTTGTCATGCACTAGTAGCATATTGACTCTACTTCAGTTTAACCTAAAAGCATACAATGCTTCTCACAGGGAATCTTCTGCAAGGGCTTCAAATGATTAGACACAATTCTATCCATTTGTGTAATGACTCTGGCAATGAACTAAACAATTTGCTGATGAGACCATCATAATAATTCTGACTAATATGTGTGAGACCTGGACCACCTAAAGTACACATCTGAAACTTCAAGAATTATTACATTGTTGCCATAGAAAAATATAGAATCTGAAATGCCATGACTAGCATAGCAACTTCAGCATCACAGAAGAAATATGTACTAACAACACTTGAATGACCTGATCATAACAACACCATGATAGATAGACACATACCAAAACAAATATATTCCAAACTCAAGAACAGAAAAGTAAAGCATGAAGAGCAACTGAAATGCTACAATGATGTTCTGAAGTATTCTTTCAAAGAGTCAACAACAAAGCTAGTAAAGGAGAAACCACTGACCCAATTATCTAGTATTGTACTGTTTATGACAGCTCTCAATCACTAAAACTTATGAAGGGTCAGCAAATAATCTTCCCAGTAGGCCCCGACCTGCTCTTTGACACAGAATAACTTTTTGTATACGTTACTCCAAAGTTCATTGGCCTGGTGTAGCAACAGTGAATCCATATTTGAATTGAAAGGTAGTTTCTGTTGCAAATTATTATATTTATTTATCTTTAATGTGTTTTGTGCTTTTGGCGCATCATCAGAACACTGTAAGCCGGCCGCAGTGGCCGAGCGGACTGAGGCGGTTCAGTCACGGTCTGCATGGCCACTACAGTCAGGGGTTCGAATCCCCCCTCGGGCATGGATATTTGTGCCGTCCTTAGTTATAGGTAGTACATAAGTAGTTTGTAAGTTTAGGGACTGATGATCCCATAGGTAAGTCCCTTAAGCTTAACAAACATTTGAAACTTTTGAACACTGTAACAGGAAAAATATACAAATATGTCAGTTTCATACTGCAGACCTATCCACTACAATATCAGGAAACAATGAATTGGGGGCGTGAACATACCTCAGAAACAGCTGAATGACATTAGTTGGTGTAAAAGCACACAATGCTCAGCATTTTGGACTGGATAGAATCTGAGGATTTATTGAAAAGCATCATCAAGTGTTATAAGAGGTGGGACAAAAGTTCCTAAAGTGGAAGTCAGAGATTTAAAAAACAATCATGAATGAACAGTTGTAAGCAGAACGAGTGTGGAGAGGTATAACTTACCACAGCAGCAGCATTGTGAAGGAAAGGTCCACATTCACAGAATGAATATCGATACATCAGATGAGCAAACGTTACTGCACGGACATCTGATGGTCAGGTGGCATGAGAAAACCGCAATTATAGCAAACGCCTCTAGGCAGCGCTGATAAACGCTGGCTTGTGTAACTGCGATTTGGGCGGTTGAATTTGAATGATAAAATCAATCAACATGGTTGCAAATTATTAAAGGATGGAAGAAATAACAATGGATAGTATAGATGAAGTATAAAATACTTGTAAATTAGAATGGGTGACAATAATATTGATAATTTATGTTAGTAAAATAATCATAAAATTATATAGCCCTTATATGCAAATTAATTATAAATGTATACAGTCACAGAACAATAAAAACAAAAATGGTTAAAGTGTATAATAAATGAAGTGGTGTGAGTTGGATGGTGGTTAAGTTACAGAATCGAGCTCAAGCTAAGACGACAATTTGGTGGTGAAGGAGAGGGGGAGCAGTTACTAACAGGGGAGGGGGATTCCGAGTTACAACTTACAATAAGCGGATCAGGTAACTGTAAAGCTGACATCATTATGTCACAATAGTACTAACTTTTACTTGTCAGTGGTCATTGAGGCTGAGATGGTCTGATGATTTAAGAAATTACATAATTTCAGTTTCCTCGAGAAGGTTAAGCTTTCTTCCTTTGGGAGCTCTGTGCAAGATCTGAAGTTCATCAATTGTAGGTTCACTGTGACCTGATGCTTTGAGGTGTTCAGCAAATAATAATTTGTTTTTTTACATAACTTTTTTTTTAATAGGTGCTCCTGGATCCTGGTTATAACTGCTTGGCCTGTTTATCCTATATAGGCGCAAGGGCACTGTACACAAGTGAGTTTATAACCTCTGAATTTACAAAGTAATATCTATTTGGTCTTTCATTGTGGATGATCTGATGCTGTAGGCGGTCGTGAGTGGAGAAGGAGATTCTGACATCGCTGCCTTTGAGTAGATTTGCTAATTTGTAAGAGAAATGTTTGTATAGTTTATGGGACTTAACTAAGGGGTCATCAGTCCCTAAACTTACAAACTACTTATGAACTACGATGGCACAAATATCCATGCCTGAGGGGGGATTCGAACCCCCGACCGTAGTGGCCGTGCAGACCGTGACGGAAGCGCCTCAGTCCCCTCGCCCACCGCGGTCAGCTGTAAGAGACAGGACCATAAAATGGTAATGTAACATATAGTGGATCAGACCGAGAGGTTTGGGTGTCAGTTGGACGGGATAATTTTGCTGATGTCGAATGTAACAATTTGCCTATCAAGCTAGGGGCATAACCATTGGTCTTTGCGATGTATTTCAGATTGGTTATCTCTTGTTATCTCTCGCTGCATGTGGATTGTAGAAAGGGGTGTGTCTAATGCTCTATGAATCATGGAGGTAAAGATAGAATACTTGTGTGAGACAGGGTGACAAGAAGAAGCATGTATAATGGCATCACTAGTGGATGGCTTGCGAAAAATATTGTAAACAATACGTCCGTCCATCAATTTAAGTTTGAGATCAAGATAGTTTAGTGACCCATCAGGAGCCATTATCTCGTAAGTGAAATTTATTTTGGAATGTAAAGCGCTGAATTCTTCAGTGAGTGTAGGAATATTGTTGGTAGACCCATCAAAAATTATAAACATGTCGTCCACATAATCTTCAGTAGAATAGAATGTTTTTTTTTTTTTCCATTTGTGTAGTATTTGTTTTCTAAATTATTCACAAAAATGTCAGCCAGACAACCAGCTAAACAATTTCCCATGGTCAGGCCATCTTGTTGCTTATATATTCGATTGTTGAATGAAAAATAGTTGTAGGAGGTGATGATCCGAAGGATGGCTAGAAGTTCATTGATCCCATCTTGAATAAGAAACCTTTTTCTCAAAAGTGCGAAACGCGTTAAAGAGAAATAAATATAATAATTTCCAACATAGACTACTTTTCAATTCAAATAACTTTTTGTGTTTTGCGGTGGATGAATCGGCAGCAGAAATACTTGCGGGTTTCTCTATCCCTATTCTATGGATCACAGAGGCTACAGCTGCTGACGCTGTCTTCCAGGTCGCCCTTATCCGGGTGCAGCAGAGCTGGTCTGAGCATCCTCCGGGTCGGGCATTGGGTCCTCTCAGCAATTTGCCACCACCTTAGCACCCACGAGGGTATTCTACTTCTATCCACAGAAAACAGCTCCCACAGAGTGGTAGTTCTGGCATCGCTGCACTGCTGAATTCTAGATATTCTACATCAGAACCACTGGGACATCTCCCACAGAAAGATGCTCGCCCATCAGCATGTATATTGGCCGGGCATAGATGGGGACATAGCTCACCTCACAGCAGGGTCCTATTCTTGTGCTTCCCAACAAGAAGAGCCCCACTCATCTCTATCCTCATGGCCCACTCTGTCTGCACCATTGTAACAACTCCATGTTCATTTTGTAGGGTCCTTCTTGGACAGGTATTAGCTTGTGGTTCTCGACACATACTCAAACTTCCCATTCATTGTTTGCCTGGCCTTCACGTCTGTGGATTTTACTACATGTTCACTGTTGAAGAGATTTTACCTCAAAACATTTACGAGACTTTTGTACTACCCATGGGATCCACCACGTCCTCACCCCACCATTTCACCCACAGTCCATTTGGATGGAGGAGAGATTTGTACACACTTACAAGGCTCAAATGTGTACGTACATGCAGTGTCTTTTGGTGGTGGATGCCCTCCTTCGGTTCCTGTTTTTATATTGGTTCACCTTGGCCGGACCACATAGCCCCACCAAGATTTTTCACAGCCACCCTCATCGGACACTGTTGTTCCTCTTGCATCTAGGCTCTCCCACGTCCCCTCCTATTCCTTCATCTCATTTTGCCCCAGGTTCGGCTGTCTGGGGTTGAAGTTAAGGGCACCAACTTCACTGGGTCCCAGCTGTGGTCATTTGGGGGTGTGGCCGTCATCTCTGTGAGTTTCATTCCTGCACTGGTATCCTCACCCGTCATTATGACCAGCTAAGGGTCCACCATCTTTCTCCCTCACCTACAAACCCTTCCCCCCTTTCCATGGCATTCCCCCCCTCATTCTGCAGTTATGTCGGGGGAGGGCCCTCTCCTAGTTTCAGTTCCACAGTCGTCAGACAATCAGTGGGCGGCAAGGTCCCACTACCGTCAGCAACCAGGGCCTACTTCCCCACCGCAGCCTTGGCAGCTCCAAGGAGTGGACAGCTCCAGTCGCCGGCAATGGAGAAAACTCACTGCCTGTTGACGTGGGCCCAAGTTTTCAATGGAGATGCCACTGGAGAAGGGGATGGAGAATCGGCCACTGTCGCCTGTGCTGGGAGTGGTGGGACATCACTCACAGAGGCGGAATCCCTCACATGCAAAGGGGTCCCCCCCCCCCCCCCCCATATAAGCTGGTTCTGGCAAGAGAGCTGGTTGAGCTGTCTGCCAATCAGATGGATGTGGAGCCATCCCAGCAGCCTAAATTCTTCACCGCTGCTATGGGTTCTGCCCCACCCACCCCAAGGGGTGAGAAATGTCATGGCCTAGCAATCCATTTGGATCATGTTCGCCTGTATCACACATCACTGACATGTCCTGGCTAGGCCGTGATAGCTCATGGCCTGGCTACAGAAGGTCATGGTTGTCAATGACAGCTGACAATCCAGCAGCGTGCCATCTGCTGGTGGCGCGCTGTCAAATGCTGGCAGAAACAAGTGGCATTTATTCTATCAGTGTACACTGATGTGAATAAAATGTTAGTTCCAAACCAGATTTTAGTTTAGATCCATTCCCTAATTGCATGAGAGGAAAAAGCAACATCTGAATGACTTCGTTTTTGATCTGACTTTTCTGATTTTATTAAGATGATCATGTCTCCTTTTGCATTTGGAAGAGAAATTTGGTGCTAATAATTTTGCAAGTAAATCTCACCATAATGAGTAACGCCTTTCTTTTAATGATTTCCACTCTAACTCATGCATCATTTCTGTGACATTCTCTCCACTATATCATGATAATACAAACTGAGCTGATCTTCTCTGAACTTTCTCTATATTGTCTGTCAGTCCCACTAGGTGGCGATCCCACAATGGGCAGCAATACTTCAAAATAGGATGCACAAGTGTAGTGTAGGCAGTTTCTTGAGTAGAACTGTTGCATTTTCTAAGTGTTCTGTTACAGTAACATAGCCTTTGGTCCACCTTCCCCACAATATTCTGTCTTTTTTCTTTTCAATTAAGTTGTTCATAATTGTAATTCCTAGGTATTAAGTTTCCACATTTCAAGCTTGAGTAGGAAATATAATCTGCAGGCTTTTTATGAACATTTGAAGACTCTTTCCCACCAATGAACAATGATGAAAGGAAAATCAGATTAATAACAGGGTACCTGAAAACAAAGTTAGAGAATGTAGAGGCCTCGCTGAATGAATTCCACAACTGGAAAGCCTTAGAGAATCAATTTACAGAGGAATGAACACTGTAATTACCCAAAGTGTTACGGTCCTAAATGGAATACATTTTTGGAAGTACTGTGAATAACACCTAACAAAGAGCAAGTTTTAAAACAAACCAGAAAGTGAGAACCAAATGAGGAGAGTATTGAACATTTGGATGTCCACAGAAGAAAATTATTGGGATGGTAAAAGAGTCAATTCAACTTTAAGTTACTTTGAACAATTTGATATCCTTAACAAAAGCTCAAAATGAAGAGAAGTGGGAAAAGAATGGGCAGAATTCATAAGCAAAGACCAAAGTTCACCAAGAATGGTCTGTAAGGAAAATTAATTGAAACAGTAGAGTAAAGGACATCAAATTTAAAGGGAGAACAATAACTAAAAAATGATCTCACAAATGGCTGATTGTTTTGGGACAAGGAACAGCCAACATTATGGTTATTAGTCACATAATCCAAGGTCACAAAAATGATGATACCATTACAGTAACACATCAGACTAAATTAAACATAATTCACTGCATGTAGTCCAACATATCTACCTGAAGACAGTTCCCAACAACACATAAAACAGCAAAACACAAAAATCTCTCAATATCATCTGCAATTTTATGAAGTGCTATACTATGGATATGCTAAAACAGATAGTTTTAGGTCACTGACCAACATCTAAAATTCACTATCTTTTGAAGCTGCTTTCAGCAGTGCATATCACAATATGCAAGGACAAACTGCAGATCAATTCCAGTCCCCAAATCACCATGAGAGGCATCTTACAAAGTGGAAGTTTGAACAAATAGAAATGTTGAATTTGAGGATTACATGCAACGACAACTCTTTGGACACCAAGGAAAGGGTGCAAATAAAGAGCCGAGATACTGTGGAGCAGACTGAGAGATATTGTGGATAGATCTGGTAATAAACAGAAAATTAAAAAAAAAAAAAAAAAGCAGTTTTGCTTCTAGTGACATTTCATCCACCAAATCCATGATTGCTAGAATTCTAGGCTACACAACAACTAGCTGGAAACCTGGTGTTGCCTAGGTATTTATTTATCCAATACCCTTGAGGTCTGTCTCCTCATCTCTTCCTCCCCTCCCCCTCCCTCTTCCCCTCTCCTCCTCTCCCCCCCCCCCCCTCGTTGTTAGTAAATTGTTTATTACAGTTATGTGTGTATGAAATTGCATTGCAAGTCAAATGAGTCAACAGTGTGTATTGCACATAGCTGGTAACACTATCATTATGCACATATGGTCAGCGTGAAATAACATTTTGTTAAAAAGAAAATTTATTTTGCAATATACAGGTGGTCACCAAATTATTTTTAATAAAATCTTTAGTTCAATGAATGTGCCTCATATGATATAATTTAGAGCAATGTAAATTGCAACACTTGTCCAACAGCATGTATTGTACCCGTTACAAATGCACAGCCAAGTACAGAAAACATAGGTCAATTATTCCTTCTATAATTTAGATATTTCATACAGTAGTTACTTTTTAATAATGGAAATTCCAGGTTGGAATTAACAATATGTGTGAATGTTCATTTTCTGAAGAAGGCCATGGCCAATAGTTGAAAGTGTGTATCTTTCATATGTGCTGTTGCAGCTCGTCACCACGTCTTTGCGGTGCATTGTAAACTGTCCATATTAGTAGTTGCTTTTTGCACAATATAAGACATTTTTATTTTCAAAATGTTCAAATGTTTGTAAAGCTTATGGGACTTAACTATAGGATCATCAGTCCCTAAACTTACAAACTACTTATGAACTAGCTAATCCTAAGGACAGCACAAATATCCATGCCCGAGGGGGGATTCGAACCCCCGACCATAGTGGCCATGCAGACCGTGACTGAAGCGCCTCAGTCCACTCGGCCACCGCGGCCGGACATCTTTATTTTCAAAGAATGTAAAAGTGATTTGTCCGTTTCAGTTTACATACATCAGGGAAGATAAATAAATGCAAAGTAGTTTTTCCACACCCTTTGAAATATTGTAGATTCTGACCTATGTCATATGTCCATATAGAACAATCATAGGTGAACATGCATACACTGTAGGTCTTAAGTTGGTTCAAGGAGAAACAAAGCATTACTAGTCACACAAGCCTACTTTACAGTATAAAATTATGCAGCCTAATCAGGGATGCCTGCTTGGTAGTATTTCACTGCTGATGCCGCTTCCATCCAACGTACACTCAAATTCTAGGACATTTCTCAAGGAGCCCAAAAAACAAAGAAGAAATATGTGTTCAATTAGATTCATTATGGGAGAACATGGAAGCAAGAACAATCATACAATACTGACACAATTGATTAGATCACTGATAATTCCTGCATTCTTCCTTAAAATGCTCATGAAATGGTTCAGCAATGGGTTGAAGGACATTATCCATGAATTGTGGAGCCTTGAACTTTCCCTTTATGGTCTACTATAGTGTCTGAAACCCATATGATTCTCATCCAGAATATTATTGATCCATCATTTAGATTAATCACAGTACACCTCTGGGGTTCAGAAATGGCAGGTACTCTCCACACACACTATTGACAGTCATCTGGTATCAGACAGATGCATTCCTCTATGAAGAGAACTTTGCCCAAATTATTTATGGTCCATTCTTGTTGATTTTTGTATTGTGCAACATGGTCCTCCAGACTGCAGAGATTTGTGGAATCTGGTTTGTACAGTCTGGTTTGGTGCTTAGCTCCTGTTCATCACATTTGTTGCCCTAAGGTGACCAGTTCAGGGTAAGTCATTAACATTACCTGTAGTTTGGTAATTTTTTACATCCTTACCATATCACTAACTCATTACTATTTGTCTTGTAAGTTCTCTTGATGAAAGCCCTTGTTGACATAAAGCACCAATCTATGTGTGCTAAAACACTGATGTTGTTCTTCTTGCCACCAGAGAACATCTACACATGCCCACATATATAAATGACCTATTCTGTACCTACACTGTGTATTGAACAAAGGTAGAAATGTTCCTGCCTCACCCACATTCAACAAAATGTGTATCACTATGTTTTTGAAGAATGGAGCTATAGTAAAGTTTCTTTACTTTAAATGTGACATGAAGTCATGAAAGAGGCAGGTGACCATGATGAAGTTAATTGATAGTGCTGCCGATAAGTTGACTAGGCCATATTTATTTAATTACATGTCACACTTCAATTACAAGTTTAGGACATGTCAATCATCGGATTTGTATCGGTATTATGACAACAGCCACAAATACGCAGCTACATAGATTTTTAAAATATTGTTTCTCATACACACATATACAGACTACCTATGTGTATATGGAGACTACATATGTGTTTGTATAAGAAAAAACATTTTAAAAATACATTTATCTACATGTGTGTGGCTGATATAAATCTGATGATGGACATGTCTGAAACACGTAATTGAAGTCATACTGTATTTGAAGTGTGACATGTAATTAAAACAAATTTTTGACCTAACCAGCTTATTGACAGCACTATACATTACATTGTTCACATTTTATGATAATTCAAATGAACAAGAATTTTTTTTTTTTTTTTTTTTTTTTTTTTTTTTTTTTTTTTTTTTTTTAATCAATGCACCAACTCCCAAATGGAGGACATAGTAATAGGTATTTCCAGTGTAGAGAAGCAGCTGGTCTGTATGGAATACCAGTTCAGTTTTACAGAGAGTGTTCTGCGGCACTTGCCCCATACTTCGCTTGCATTTATTGAATCTTTAATTCGGCACAAAGTTCCTAGTGATTGGAAAAAAACTGCAGGTGACTCAAGCCAATATCGTTGATATCAGTTTCCTGTAGAATTTTGTAACATATTCTCAGCTCGAATATAGTAAATTTCTTTGAAACGGATTAGCTTTTTTCTATGAATCAGCACAGGTTTAGGAAACTTCTTTTGTGTGAAACTCAGCTGTCCCTTTTCTCACAAGACACTTTGCGAGCCATGGATGAAGGGCAACAGGCAGATGGTGTTCTTCTCAATTTCAAAAAGGCATTTCATGTGGTGTCAGACTGCTGACTGCTAACAAAGATATGAGCATTTGGAATAGGTTCACAGATTTGTGAATGGCTGGAAGACTTCCTAAGTAATAGAATGCAGTACATTGTTCTTAATGGCGAGTGTTCATCAGAGACGAGGATATCGTCAGGCGTGCCCCAGGGAAGCGTGATAGGACCGCTATTATTTTCTATCTATATAAATGATCTGATGGACAGAGTAACTTGTAATGTGTGGCTGTTTGCTGAGGATGCTGTGGTGTATGGGAGGGTGTCATCATTAACTGATGTAATAGCATACAGGATGACATAGACAAAATGAAGAATGGCAGCTAACTCTAAATGTAGAAAAATGTAAGGCGATGTACATGATTAGGAAAGACAATCCCATAATGTTGAAATACAGCATTAGTATTGAGCTTCTTGATAGAGCCGCATCATTCAAATAATAGGCGTAACATTGCAGAGCAATAGGAAATGGAACAAACATGTAAGGACAGTTGTGAGTAAGGCGGACAGCCGACTTTGGTTTATTGGGAAAATTTTGGGAAGATGTAATTCATCTGTAAAGGAGACTGTCTATAAAACACTTGTACAACCACATCTTAAGTATTGCTCAAGTGTTTGGGACCTGCAGCAGATCAGTTTAAAGGAAGACATGGAAGCAGTTCAGAGGAGAGTAGCTAGATTCGTTGCTGGTAGATTCGACCAATATGTGAGTGTCAAATACCACATTTGCCAGCATATAAGATGCACTTTTTTTTCCTACAAAAATTGGTCCAAAAACTAGATGCATCTTATATTCCGGTTGCCAGTTAAGTTCAATTTCTTTTCAAGGGATTTCAGAAAAATGGTGTAAATGCGGGAAATACATTTTAAGTGGAGAAATAATGTTTTAAGTGTGAAAATTTGCTTTAAGGTTTTGTCTTACAGTTAAATAGTTTATATTTGATATTTGTACATAATATGCACCAAAATACCTGTCAGGAGCTTTATTATGCAGTAAAGGTTATTTGAATTTAGTACTGTTTTTAGTGCCAAGCATTACTGAAACTAGTAACTTCATAGGAACTAGAAACTTTCAACGTAATTTCTTTCATCATAATCGATTTTTTTGGCAATCCTGTAATGGTGTCATTCATTATTGGAATAATGAAACACTGCTTAGGTATTTGTCCAAGTCTCGCCTGACAATATTTGAGAATTTATTCGCATTCTCAAGTCCAAATATGTACATAACGATTTTTGTGACACTTGCACAGTGTCTGCATCTCACAGCTGTTGTATTTTTGAAGTTATAACATTCTGTGCCCCATACAGTGCATCGACTAATACACAGATGTAAACCATCCATCACTTTAACGTTTATGGAACATCACAAAAGTATATAAATATTTGCGCTTTGCAATAACTTCTCAAAATGCGTCATTTTAAATGTGAAAATCCACTACTTGTTGCGTGAACTGATACTTGGCATGGGGTCTGAGTATCTGACTGTGATGGAAACAATCGTACATCTAGGTGGCAATGTCATAAGCCATTACAACACTCGTCAACCATTGCGCCATAGTTGGTGCACAATGTAAACAGCAATAGGTGAAATAACAATTTTAATAAATGGAAACTGTCCAAAAATTTTCCTTCTTAAAGTTTATGAACACTACATGAAGACACTGCCTTAGATATGTATTATGATTATTTAACAATACATGTATTAAGGTGCGATTTATTATTTTTTTTCCTAAAAAAAGTTTTAAAAATGGGGTGCGTCTAAACTCCGGTGTGTCTTATATGCTGGCAAATACAGTAAATGCTCTGGGAACTCAAATGGGAATTGCTGGAGGACAGACGACATTCTCTTTGAGAAATTCTGTTGAGGAAATTTAGAGGGCCAGAATTTGAAGCTGGCTGTAGAACAATCTTGCTGCCACCTACTTACATTTTACGCAAAGATCACAAAGACAAGATAAGAGAAATTAGGGCTCATACAGAGGCATAAAGACATTCTTTTTTTCCCTTGTTCTATTTGGGAGTGGAATAGGAAAGGAAATTCCTAGCAGTGGTACAGTGTACCCTCTGCCACGCACCTTATGGTGGATTGCAGAGTATATATATGTAGATGTAGAACACAGTTCCAGGAGGAATGTATTTATGACAAATACAGGTAATTTTTGTGTGTACATTTAAGAAAAGCTGCATACCTATACATAATAAGTATTCTGCAAAGGTTCATGGTGTACTCCACTGTAGACTATTTCAACTGGAAGGATCACAAACAAATG
Organism: Locusta migratoria; assembly: GCA_026315105.1. Lineage (NCBI taxonomy): Eukaryota > Metazoa > Arthropoda > Insecta > Orthoptera > Acrididae > Locusta > Locusta migratoria. Next base: position 48,375,533 of record CM048753.1, on the reverse strand, counting down.
TAACATTCTTCTAGCAACTACACAGTTTAAAAATTGATCGATGTCTGTTTTATATGACAGTCAGCAATACACAGACCACAGGGCACATGACTCACCTGCAACAAATCTCTTACGGCCTTCTCTTCTTCCTCATCCACAGTCTTTCCAGAATTCAATGTGCTGGTTTTGGGGAAAATGTCTGCAGATGAACAGTCCTGGAACAGAACATCATCAAAGGTAATGCAGTGTATTTGAATGAAATATAGTGATGCAGTAGATCATGAAATGAGACTCTAAAACGGGAAGCTTCAATTCTTGGATATCATGGTGTACAAGAAACATGATGGTACTCTGGGACACAGTGTTCACCGGAAACCCACACATACAGATCTATACACGAATGCAGGGAGCTGCCATCTACCATGCCAAAGCAATGACATCCTTAAGACTCTAGTATGCAGAGCTTATGCAGTTTACGATGCAGATAGTCTACCACAGGAACTTTCTCACTTGGTTTCTGTGTTTAAGGAGAATGGATTCTCTGTGAAGCAGATTCTTCGAGCTTTGGAGTTTGGACCATCCCAGGAAGTTCATTAAGAGGAGGACAGATTTGTTCTTTTTATTCCTTATGCAGGGGGCATATCTCACAAGATTATCAGAATCCTAAGGAAATTTAACATCCAGAGCGTGTTCCATCCACCACCCAAAATTAAAGCACTTCTAGGATCTGTTAAAGACGCGTTGGGGCTTAAAAACAGGATGTGTACAGCATTCCATGTGAGTGTGGGAAGGCTTATATTGGCAGGTCAATCCACACAGTTCATGACAGATGTGTAGAACATCGCCATCACATCAGGCTATGACAGCCCAAAAAATCAGCAGTGGCATAACCTTGTTTAAACGAGGAACATGGGATGTTTTTCGACGAGACTCATATAGTGGCCATTACGTCCAGTTTTTGGGACAATGTTGACAAGGAGTTGCTTGAAATTAGCTTGTCTGACAATTTTCTCAATGGAGACGAGGGTTTTCTGCTTAGCAGGGTGTGGAACACGGTTTTATTAGACATTACAAAACATCATTCTCTTATGCAACCCGTCAGTGTGTTGGAAAGCAACCTGTGAGTGTGATATATCACGAGCACCACTGTTTCCACCACCGGTGCTGCTGCAAGACCTGTCTGTATGCAGTACCTGTGCTGGGCCACACACGCACCTTACACCACACGTGGGCTTACATAGAATGGCGTCTCTGTCCTTGGCATCAGTTTTCTGCAAGATTCTGCAGCAGCAGTTCCTCCTGAGGGTGGCAGAAAGGTGTACTGTTGAAATATTGAGTCAGCTTGAATTCAAACTCCAGCAGCAGACCTGAAGAAACTACGAAGAACTATTACACTGGGAAAGCCTATGAAACTACACAACATTAGAAGTCATCCTCACCAGCTATGTCTCAACTTGAACTGCCAAATTTGAGTTCGAAGGGAAGTGTGTCTGGATAGCCTGATTGGTTAAGGTGACTGCTGGCCCAAAGTGGGAAATCCAGGTTCAAATCAAAGTCCAACAAAAATTTTCAACTTTGTCACTAAATTTATTTCAAACCCCTGAAATGGTTGAAATGTTTAAATATTTTGATTTTATAAATGTACAACCGTTACTGTCAACAAATGATGTCTGTTCTTTCGGACATGTCCAAAAAGAACAGACACCATATCAATAAACATTCAGTATTGTCAGCAGGATTTGAAATAGTCCGCATTGTGGATGATCGTGCTTTTTGCACCCCTCCCTCTTTGGTAAGTAGACACTCCACCTGTGAGGAAGAATGTTAGCCATCAATCTCCGTTCCTTCCACAGAGGAAGAAGCAGGCTTGTCCCAGCTTGGTGACGACAGGTTCCTTGCTGGTATGGAACAAAGTGATGAGGCTGAAGACATTTGTATGTCCATCCAATGATCTGTGAGGATGGCGCGGACTGCATCTCAGCATCTGGCAGTTTGACACCTCATGTCTTGCCCTCATGTAAGTTCTGAGCCAAAACATTCTGATATGGGCAGAAATAATGAGACTTTGGGCACTGGCAACATAGCAACAATGGGTGAGAATGGATAGTGGTGGTCGTTATTCTCTGTAATATCTGTGACTGGTATTGCATCACCTGGGAACAGGACTGCAATGCCCTTGTTGATAGGAGGTGGTTGTGCTTTCATACAGACCAGAGGGGATGTGTCCCTTGGCACCTTGCATGGCGGGGGCCGCAGTGGTGAAGATGCGGAGGTGACTGCAGGAGGTAGTTGTACACAGGAAGAAAATAGCCTCACCACACAGGAGTGTCAGGAAGAGGCTGTAAGTGGGAGACCTATAACAGCCCACCTGGTGGCTCAGCCACCACCAGCAGACACAAATAATCATGGCTGCACACCATCATTCCATCACAGGTCCAAACTTGACAAAGGTGTTGACCTTGCAAACTGTGCCACCACAGCGGGAATCCATTTAGTCGGGGCCTGAACCCTTGGGTCCAGACCGTAGCCCTGGGGCCATACCGAGAATGTCATGGATCATTAATGTGAGGAGATGAAGGGGACAAGGAAGGCCAAAAGGCTGATGCCCTTGTAACAGTTTGTAACGTTTCCGCTATGTTGCACGCTCCCGACAAAAAAATCAGTTGCCAACATTACAAACACGAAATATCATACACCTAAAATAAAACTTCGCTACCAGACATGTATAATATCACATTTTCACGTTCAGTTTAACATACTATTAGTAAAATGCTTTTAAGAAACAGTATGTTGATTTAAACATAACTTTGGCTGTCCTTTTACGTAATTTTCAAGTTTTAATACTTTCGTAAATAATAGCTCCAAAACACTAAAAATGCATTACACTTAGTTTCGGAAATTGCTGAACCTATAAAGATACTAATTTGTATAAAAACAACAATATTGCATGTTATAACTATTGCACAACATGATTACATATATAACTTTTGTTTAAATAAATTAGGGCAGACCATGTTTTATATATCACTGGGTCCTAAATTAAATACTGGTCATTTTTCATGCACTAAAATTAATAATCTGTTTGGTACTAAGAAACTATCTTCGAAATTAACAAAACTACGACAACCATATACAAATCCATATTAATAAAAAATTAGACCGCAAACTGAAATACATTAAAATCCATGTCACAATAATAGTAGGCCTACACAATATTGGCAAAACAAATATGTGTGCACTTCGAAAACACAAATAATGTAAATAATTTGAGCACTGTAAACACTAGTCAAAGGATGACTTTAAATTTGTGTACCACATTAAATACAAATTTCATGAAACATGTACATGCATTGAGATAAATAGTTAAAGCTTAAATGTAATATTTTAATTTCTGTATTTTGGCATATTTAATGTAAAAGAATATTGGTTAATTGTGAATTATAAAACATTGTCATTAGCCTTATTTCGTGGTTATGCTGCAAAAGTTTGAGTGCGAGCCATGCTCTAGCACTCGTTTGGTAGTCACAAAGTTGTAAACATCCATGTTATCTGAGGCTCGATGTTTCCAACATTATAATGTTGCACAACTAAATAAATTTATTTCCATCATAATGGAACTATCATCAAGAATGTCTGTGATTATTTAATTGAATCTCCTGAAGCATATTCTACTATTTTGCTGAAAGCTGAGCAACAACAATGCAGATGTCCGTCTTCAAGAACCAAGATAAGTAAAATATTTATGATCAATCTTCAACATCTAAAGTGAAGTGGATTGCTATAAGACTGTTGAAATGAAATATGTATCCAGTATTTAGGAAACTTCAATTAAAACAGTTAAATCCACATTCCAAAAGAGATGGTTGTCGTTAGAAGTTGTTGTGGGCTTTTATCCCTCATGGTAGTGAACCAATAGGAAATCAAGGAGCATGCCAATTCCTCCATTGTGGACAAACCTTCAACATGTTTCTGCATTTGAACCCTGAACATGTGGACCATCCTATCTGCTTCATCATTAGATTGAGGATTGAATGGAGGAGCCCAGATATGACACATGCCCTGCTGAGTACAAAAATCCCAAAAGGATTGGGGGGGGGGGGGGGGAAGGGGGCAAACTGAGGGCCATTGTCTGACACAATTGTAGAGGGCAGTCCTTCAATACCAAAATCATGGAACAGAATCTCAATAGTGGATGGCAAGGATGTGGATGCACAGCAAGCTACGTAATGAAATTTCTAGAAAGCATAAACATTCAGCCAGTATTAAGAGAGAAAGGGGCCCACAAAATCAACAGTGATGTGCTCCCAAGGACCAAATCTGACAATTTACAACTTCTATTAGTGGCAATAAGTGGATTATTGTTTGTACTTATTATCTAACCTGATATGACATTAGAAAGCTGTGAAAAGAACCAAGAATTGGAAGTAGCCAAATTTACTGTGGAAGGTATTGTATTGAAACATGGAGTATCAATTACAGTTTGATCCTAGAACAGTTTTTCAATCAAAATTTCTGGCAGAGGTCTACAACAGTCAATGCATTACATATTGCATAATGTCTGCCTACCAACGTCAAACTAACGGGCTCATCAAACATCTTCATAAGACATTGGCTGACAAGCTTTCCATGTATGTCAACCACAAGCACGGTAACTGGGATGAAGTGTTGCCTTTCATAATGTTTGCCTGAAACATCGCCATACAAGAGACTACTGGATTTATGACATTCTTCTTGGTGCATGGCTGTGAAGCAACAACAACCATGGACATTGTTTCCAGTTCAAGCCGACGGCATGGACGTTGATTACATTGGTCAATTATTACCGAGAGCTGTGTAGGCTCAGAGTTGGCTCAACTCCATATGCTACACATTCAGGATAAGGATTGTCAAAGGTATGATGCTAGCCATCATCCTGTTTGTTTCAGCTTGGTGACCTTGTCCGCATCTTCACTCCTGTTCAGAAGATCAGGCTGTCTGAGAAGCTACTCGGATGACACTTTGAGCCAAACAAGGTCTCTGAGACAATTCTCCGATGCCATGTATGAAGTTTAAGATTGTGACCTGACACAAGGTGATGGAACAGTAGGGACACAGTTTGAGTTATGTGAATGAAACTGCAAAGAGGTACAATGGCTTAGGATAGTTTCAAAACTGAAGCATGTGTCAACATCATAGAAGGCAACAAACATCATAATTTTGACATGTTTGTCAGAGGCCACAGTCAACACAAGCACCAGCCATTGAGAGCTGCAGAATACAGGGCCGATGACTCATTCTGTCAGCATGATGACATGAACATTGAGATGCTGCTCTCCTGAGAAGTTCAAGATCCATCCCTTTTGTACATTTTAATTTGAATATAGAGTTCCAGTACCTTCTAGATGAATTGTGAAATAATGTTTCAGAAGTTTCTGTTAGTGTAAGTATAGTGTCTAAATTTCTGGCTGAAGTTTGTTGTTCCTGTTCTCTTGTATGTGTTAAATAAATCATCACATAGTTCTAACCAGTGTTCTTTAAACAACTTGCTATGTCCTAATACACCACTACATGAAAAAATCTTTTGACATGTGGAGTGTTTGTGTGTTACACAAGCACGACTCACCTCCTTGCCAAACTTGTTCATTGACTTCTCCACATCTTCCTCCTCCTCTGTGCTCCCAATAGTGAATACATTAGATATGAGAAAGTCTTCTGAGGGTGAACGTTCCTGAAAGGGTAGAAAAAGTCAACATGAGGTGAGAGGCAGACTACAACAAACTCAAACAAAATCACAGCAGTCAATTACCCACTTCTTTGAGTATCCATTTAACAAATGCCTTTCAAGGAATTGCTTACAATTATGAATTTCAGATTGTACTAGTTGTCTTTGTTGTTCTTGTCTTCAATCCAGAAAGTGGTTAGATGCAGTTTCCCACCCTACTCCATCCTCTTCATCACTGAATAAGAACTGTACCCACATCCCTTTGAACCTTATTACTACATTCATCTCTTGGTCACCAGTCGGGTTGAAGATTTTGTCCACTTGGGAACTGGGTGTTGTGTTTTGTCCTCATCATCATCATCGACATGTAAGTCACCCCAGTGGCATCATCTAAAGACTTGCACCAGGCAGGCTGAACATGATCCCAGCTATGGTCTAACGGCCAACAATGCCACTCAAAATCATCATCATCATCATCTCTCGGTCTACCTCTGCAATTTTAACCCTCCCCCCCCTTTCACACACACACACACACACACACACACACACACACACACACACACACACACATTTCCCGCTGGTAGTAAATTGATGATCCCTTGATGCCTCAAATGTGATTTACCAATCAATCCCTTCTTTTAGCCATATAATTTCTTTTCTCACTAGTTCCGTTCATTAACTACACATTAGTTATGCAATATATATCTAATCTTGTATTCTCCTGTAGCACTAAATTTCAAAAGTTTCTTTTTGTCTGAACTCATCATTCACATTTCACTCCCACATAGTTCTACATTCAAGACAAATTCCTTCAGAAAAAGAATTCCTAACAGTTATATTTATATTCAATATTAACAGATTTCTATTCTGTAAAAATGATATTTTCTTATTGCCATTCTACATTTTATATCTTCTCTACTCATGCAATCTGAAGTTATTTTATTGCCCAAATAACAAAATTCAACTACTACTTTCACTGTCTCATTTCTAATCTAATTCCTTCGGCATTACCTGATTTTCTAACTGCATTCCATTACCCTCTGTTTTGCTCTTGTTAATGTTCACCGCATCCCTGCTTTCAGAACACAATCCATTCCATTCAGTTGCTTTTCCAGTTCCTTTACTATTTCTGGCAACATTGCAATGTAATCAGAAACCAAAAAGGTTTTATTTCTTCCCCCTGAACTTAAATTCCCTTTCCAAAGTTCTCTTTCCTTTCCTTCAAAGCATTCTTACTGCACACACTGAATAACATGGAAAGTCTACAGTTCTGGTTTAATCTGTTTCCAATCACTGCATCTGTTTCATGCCTTTCAACTTAACTGCTCTCTGGTTTCTGTACAACTTTTATACAGGGTGGTCCATTGCTAGTGACCCAGTCAAATTTCTCACAAAATAAGCATCAACTGAAAAAACTACAAAGAACAAAACTTTTCTAGCTTGAAGGGGAAAAAAGATGGCACTATGGTTGGCCCACTAGATGGCGCTGCCTTAGGACAAATGGACATCAGCTGCATTTTTTTTTTAATAGGTACCTCCATTTTTACTACATATTCATCTAGTAAATAAATAAATATGAATGTTTTATTTGGAACACTTTTTTTGCTTTGTGACAGATGGCACTGTAATAGTCACAAACATATAAGTACGTGGTATCGCATAACATTTCGCCAGTACAGGTGGCAATTGCTTCGTGATACATTACTTGTGTTAAAATGGACCATTTATCAAGCAGAAAAGGTCAATATGGTATTTATGTATCGCTATTGTGATAAAAATGATCAACAGGCCTGTGCTATGTATGTTGATCGTTATCCTGGAAGACATCATCCAAGTGTCCGGATCTTTTGGTGGATAGTTACGTTATTTAAAGAGACAGGAAGTGTTCAGCCACAAGTGAAATATCAACCATGAACTGCAACAAATGATGATGCCCAAGTAAGTGTTTTTGCTGCATTTGCATCTAATCCACACATCAGTAGGAGACAAACTGAGCGAGAATCGGGAATCTTAAAAACGTTGGTGTTGAGAATTCTACATCAACATAAATTTCATCCGTACCATATTTCTATGCACCAGGAATTGCATAATGAAGACTTTGAACATTGTGTACAGTTTTGCCACTGGGCACAAAATAAATTACGGGATGATAACAGATTTTTTCATGCATTCTGTTTAATGATGAAGCATCATTCACAAACAGAGAAAATGTAAACTAGCACAATATGCACTAATTGACAACATAAAATCCATAATAGCTGCGACAAGTAGAACATCAGCAACCTTAGTGGGTTAATGTATGGTGCAGCATTATGGGAGGAAGGATAATTGGCCTCTATTTTATCGATGGCAATCTAAATGGTGCGATGTATGCTGATTTCTGACACAATGTTCTACCAATTTTACTATAAGATGTTTCACTGCATGACAGAATGGTGATGTACTTTCAACATGATGGATGTCTAGCACATGGCTTGCATGCAGTTGAATTGGTCTTAAATGGAATATTTAACGACAGATGGATTGGTTGTAGAAACACCATACCGTGACACACATGTTCACCAGATCTTACATCCCCGGATTTATTTCTGTGGGGAAAATTGAAGGATAGTTGTTATTGTGGTTCAGCACATTTTCAATGCATGTGAGAACATTAATGAAGGCAAACTACTAGCTGTTGAGAGGAATTTCGTTATGCATATTGCCAAATGCGTTGAAGTTGAAGGCCATCTTTTTGAACATTTATTGAAGTCATGAGGTAATTAAAGGTAATCATACAGTAACAGCATTCATTCTCACAATGTATGATAATTTGACAAAAGTACATGTATCAAATTGAAACAACCAAAATAAAGTTCAAATGTACCTACGTCCTGTGTTTTAATTTAAAAAACCTACCTGTTACCCACTGGTCATCTAAAATTGTAAGCAATATGGTTGTGAATATTACAGCACCATCTATCACAATGCGACAAAAGTGTTCAAATGAAACATTCACATTCATTTACATACTAGACAAACATGTAATAAAAAATGGGGGGTACCTATTTAAAAAAAAAAAAAAATCAGTTGATATCCGTTTGATCTATGGCAGCACCATCTAGTGGGACAGACAAAGTGCCATCTGTTTTCCGCCTTCAAGCTAGAAAAGTTTTATTCTGTAGTTTTTTCATTTGATGCTTATTTTGTGAGATATTTGGCCCAGTCACTATCACTGGACCACCCTGTATATACTGAAGGAACAATAACACCCATTTCTGATCACCTGCAGTCTTCTTACCCTGTCACATCCATCATCCCTATCAGATATTCCCAGATTCCAATTGCTCTCAGGGGTTACAGTTTTCTTAACTTCCTTCCATCACAACTCACCATGTCATAATTTCTGCATAGCCAAAAATACATTTTCTATTTGCCAATACAGCTGCCATTATTCCATTGTTGCAGTGGCAGGAGCAGAAGCTGTTTGATTAGTACTGCTAGTATTAATCTTATTAGGTTTTAGTTAATACTAAGTGGCTAAGTGTACTTGCGTCTGTGTAAATGTGTGGGTGTGTGTGTGTATTTGTTTACCCTCCTTTTTTCTCCCCAAGGTAAGTCTTTCCTGTCCCGGGATTGGAATGACTCCTTATCCACTCCCTTAAAACCCTCATCATTTCCTTTTCCCTCTCCTTTCCTTCTGCCTGAAGAAGCAGCTAGGCTGCGAAAGCTTGTATGTGTGTTTGTGTGTGATTTTATTTAGTTTATTTGTTTCTATCAACGAGCCGGTCCTTTTGGTAAGTCATCTCTTTTCTTTTTTATTTAAATAAATAAATAACTTTTTTTACCCCCACTACCTTCATATTTATGAAGACTGTAGTCAAGTCAACATTGTCAAAAGATTTCTCCAAATCTACAAAAGTTATAAATGTAGATTTTTGTTTCCTTGGCCTTTTTCTAAGTCAAGTCAAAATGTCAATATTTCTCATATGATCCTACATTTATCCTAAATCCAAGCTGTCTTTCCTGAGGTAGGATTCTACCAGTTCTCCATTCATCTGTAAATATTTTGTGTTTATAAATTAGGATAAAGATCAATCACCAAGCCACAGAGAGGCACATAAAATAGACAATCACATTCTCATATCCACACAACTTACATTTTTGTCCAAGGCATTCATCAGAAAGAGACACACACATTCACACAATCACTCAAACATAACTGAAACACACATGACTATCTCTCGCTGCTCCAGCACAACAATCATGTTGACAGTGAGGGAGAAAGGAAAAAAAGGGGAGTGGAGGTCATAGGATGCCAGACATGGGTGGAAATGGAACGTTCTGTGTTGCATGGTAGATTGTGAAGACTCTGATAGCCGGTAATGATAGATGCAGCTTGGAATACAGTAAAGGGAAGAGGCAGGAGAGAGACAAAGGGGAATCTCAGTTTTCCACAGTTAAATATTAATGTTAGTATTTTGCAACCATGATATATTGAACTGATATGTTGTTTATAATTACAAACAACGATCATCCACAAGTATGGTATTAAATGATTATTTATTTAAACCACAGCTGATTTCAGATTTTCATACTAATCCTTCTTCATATGGTTGACATGCTCTCCAGTTGGAGACTCATTTTATATCTGTTATAGTTTCACAATCACAGTATAGACAATTTGATGAAGTTTGTGGTCTTCAGTCCAGAGACTGGTTTGATGCAGCTGAGCAAGCCTCTTCACCTCCTCATAAGAATGGCAACCCACATCCATTTGAATCTACTGAATTCATCTCTTGATCTCCCTCTGTGATTTTTACCCCACACACTTCCCTCCAATGCTAAATTCACAATTCCTTGGAGTCTAAGAATGTGTTCTACCAATCAATCGCTTTAGTCAATGTATGCAAAAAATTCATTTGTCCCCATTCCTGTTCAGTACCTCTACATTTACATCAACATACATACTCCGCAATCCACCATAAGGTGTGTGGCGGAGGGTACACTGTACCACTACCAGGCATTTCCTTTCCTATTCCACTCCCAAATAGAATGCCTCCATATGAGCCCTAATTTCTCTTATCTTGTTTTATCTTTGTGATTATTATGCGCGAATGTAAGTAGGCGGCAAGAAGATCATTCTACGCTCAGCTTCAAATTCCAGACTTCTAAATTTCCTCAACAGAATTTCTTGAAAAGAACATCCTCTTTCCTCCAACGATCCCCATTTGAGTTCCCGGAGCATTTCCGTGACACTCACGCATTGGTCAAACCTACCAGTAACAAATCTAGCTGCTTGACTCTGACCTGCTTCTACGTCTTCCTTTAAACTGATCTGTTGCGGGTTCCAAACACTTTAGCAATACTCAAGACATGGTTGTACAAGCATTTTATACGTGGTCTCCTTTACAGATGAAGTATATCTTCCCAAAATTATCCCAATAAAACGAAGTTGGTTGTCTGCCTTACTCACAACTGTCCTTACATTTTCGTTCCATTTCATATTGATCTGCAATGTTACACCTCCTCATTAATTACCCGTTTAATCTTCAGCATTCATCTGTAGCACCACATTTCAAAAGCCACTATCCTCGTCTGTCTGAACTATTTATCATCCATGTTTCACTCCTGTGCAAAGCAACACTCCACACAAATACCTTCAGAAAAGACTTCTTTATGCTTACATTAATATTCAATGTTAACCCGCAAGCACTTGCACTGTGAGCATTTTGCTCACAGTAATTTTAAAACAATCAGAATTTTACCAATTTTATTCAAATGTGTGTGTTTTCTTATAATCAAAACTAGAAATACTTATTTAGACATATTAAGTACATTACACACTGTTCTCTGACTGTCAGAAAAATGCTATACATGCAATCGATAGCGTAACTTTTAAAGGTGGAGTTCTCCAGGGTTAATAAATTTTTTGTTTTTCAAAAACACTTATCTTGATATTGCCATTCTGCTTTTTATATCCTCTGTATTGCACCCATCATATGTTATTTTACTGCCCAAGTAACGAAACTCATCTTCCACCTCTATTGTTTCGTTACCTAATCTAATTCCTTGTTAATGTTCATCTTATACAATCCTTTCAACACACTGTCCATTCCATTCGACTGTTCTTGCACAGCCTTTGCTGTCTCTGACAGAATTACAATTTAATTGGCAAAACACAACTTCTTCTTCTTCTTCTTTTATTTGTTTGCCCTTAACTTTAATTCCTCCTCCAAATTACTCCTTGCTTTCCTTCACAGCTTGCTCAATGTACAAATTGAATAACATTGGAGAAAAGTTGCAATCCTGTCTTACTGCATTCAACTCTTATAACTGCTGTCTGGTTTTTTGTCAAATTGTAAATAACCTTCTGTTTCCTATATTTTACCCCTGCAAACTTCAGATTTTGAAACAGTGTCTTCCAATAAACATCGTCAAAAGCTTCCTCCAAATCTACAACAGTTAGAAATATAGGTTTGCCTTACCTTCTAAGATAAGTCATAAAGTAAGTATTGCCCAGCGGCGTAGCTATCATAGGGCTAGGCGGGGCAGTGCCCCGGGGCCCCCGAGATCAAGGGGCCCCTCGGCATCCGTGTGAACGACGTTCGAAAAAAGTTACAGTAGAGCGTGGAATTTGTAATTTAATTCTAGTTTTTTACTCTCCCTCCCTACCGTCCATCATCTTTCTCTCCAGACAAACCACGATTCCCTCAACAGCCGCAATAAGATTGTTTCTAATGGGCCCTTCACGACGCCACTCGGTGGCGCTACTGACCGGCCAAGCCACTAGTCGCTGTGTACAACAATCTGCACACTTCAGTCGGCGTAGCAGCACACGTAGCGGCAGCATCAAAGTTGCCCGCGGCAACAGCTGCGGCTTCCAAGTGTTGCGTCGTGCCGCTTAGCGTATTGTGAAGGATCACGTGCCTCCAAATACTGTATAAATACATTTAGTGTACAGTACTTCTTATTGGCAAATATAATTGCACAGTTCGATTATCCGAATAATCGGTTTTCCGAACATCCATGTCCCCCAATTACTTCGTATAATGTACGTTCTGCCTCAAACGCATGAAGTGAAAGCCAAAAATTATTTCCACCTTAGAAATAAACATAACAAGGTCTATTGATTGTCAGCTAAGACGTGGACCCTACACCGTTAGTGTATTGTCGGTCGAAGACGGAGTTGCCATGGCTCACAATCTTTGCGAAATAACAGTGAATGGCTCTGAATTTCTAGCAGTGTGTTTGACAATACACGGTGTGACTACATTTGAATATGAAGTTTCTATATGTATTATTACAAAACGGTATTATTATGGTAACTCAACTTTTTGTGTAGTTAATTCCCACAAGGGAGACGCACATCAATCATACACCCCAAGCCGCGGCGGAGTGGCCGAGCGCATTGAGGCGCTACTCTGCAATGCGCAAGGCCGTTGCCCGTCAGGGGTTCGAATCCCCCTTCGGGGATGGATGTTTGAGCTGTCTTTAGTATAAGTTAGTTCATAAGTAGTTTGTAAGTTTAGGGACTGATGACCACACAGTTAAGTTCCATAAGCTTTACAAATACTTGAACATTTGAATAGATTTCTATGCACTCTGAAATTAGTGCAAGAAGAAGAGAAAATATGGTTTTTGTCGCAATAGTGAAGTGAGCATTCTGAACGCTGCTTTCTAGCCCACTGTGACGATAATAAGAGAAGATATTGACTTAAGTTATTGGGCACGGCTCAATCCAAAGTGTTTCATCAACAATCCGGCAACTTCGTTTGGCTGAAATCAATATTTCCCCCGTTTTTCTTCTTTGACTGGGCTATCAACGAAATTTCTCTGATCGGTACGGAGCAATGAGCTAACAGCGCAGTAGTTTAGTGAGAGTGAGTTGTCGGCATTGATAACAGTCCGTCTGCTGTCACCACGGACGCCTTAGTCCTGACTTGACTGTTCCCGGTTTGCTTCGCGGGTGGAGGCCATGTTTTCGTGTTTGAGTAATACTTTTCTCTCTCTCTCTCTCTCTCTCTCTTTTTTTTTTTTTACTAATGTTTGCCTGCTACTTCCCTTTGTATCAGACACCTTTGGGGACTATCCTATGGGGGTCGTTTTATCTGTTTCTCCTACCCAGGTTCAACTCTATCGCTCTACAAAATTTCATCCAAATCCACCCAGTAATTTTTGCGTTAGAGCATAACAAACAAAGAAACTTTCACAGTTATTATATTAGAGAATAAGATGTTATGTGCTGCGTGACACACAACAATTTACTTAGTAGTATTTAGGTTTGCATTATTATGTCTTCCAGTGGGCGGTAACGAGCTAATGATGTAGTTTTGCATCTGTATATTTTCAGTTTAAAGAGGGCCTCAAAGTCATTCTTGCCCCGGGGCCCCTGGTGACATAGCTACGCCACTGGTATTGCCTACTGTGTTCCTACATTTCTCCTTAATCCAAATTGATCCACCACAAGGTCAGATTCTGCCAACTTCTACCAGCTTTTCCATCCATAAATAATTTGTTTTAAAATTTTGCAACCACTATTTATTAAACTGATGGCTCTCTAATTTTCAGGCCTGCCTGTGCCGACTTTCTTTGTAATGGGGATTATTACATTTTTCTTAAAGTCTGGCAAGTATTTCATCTATCTCATACATGTTACGCACCAAGCGAAATAGTTTTGTCATGACTGACTCTCCCAGAGACTTTCTGTAGTTCTGATGGAACGTTGTCTACTCCAGGGGCCTTATTCCGAGTTAGGTCTTTCAGGGCTCTGTCAAATTCTTCTCTCAGTATATTATCTTCTGTTTCATTTTCTTCCCTTCCTACAATATTGTCTCTAGGTTCATTTCCAATGTAAACTCCTCTATATACTTGTTCTACCTTTCAGCTTTCCTATCTTTGCTGAGAACTGGTTTTTCATCTGATTTCTTGATATTCATACAGCTGTTTTTCTTGTCTCCAAATGTCTCCTATTTTTCTGCTAGTCATATATTCTTCTACAGAATTGGATTTTACTTCTAGCCACTCTTGATTAGACATTTTGAACTTCCTATCATTCTCATTTCTTAGTCATCTATACTCCACTTTGTCTGCTTCATTTACTGCATTTTTATATCTTCTCCTTTGATCAATTAAATTTAGTATTTCCTGTGATATCCAAGGATTTTTCTAGGTCTTGCCTTCCTATATATTTGGTCCTCTGTTGCCTTCACTATTTCAACTCTGAAAGCTGTCCATTCCTCTTCTACTGTTTCATTTCCCACTGTTTTTGTCAATTGTTACCTAAAGTTCCCTCTGACATTCTCAAGAATTTCAGGTTCCTTCAATTTATCCAGGTCCAATCTCCTTACTTTCCTACCTTTTAGTAGATTTTTCAGTTTTAGTCTACAATTCAAGACCAATAAAATATGGCCAGAGTCTATATCTGCTCCAAGATATGCCTTAGAGTTTAAAACCTGGATTCGAAATCAATGTCTCACCATTATAAAATCTATCTGGCAGTGGCTCCTGGTCTCTTCAATGTATACAACTTCCTTTCCTGATTCTTCAACCAAGTGTCTGTTATGACAAATAATGGAAAGTCCAAATTGGGATTAATAATATAATAATAAGGACAGTTCACAACTCACTGCAAAGACATGGCAATGAGCTGTGACAGGCACGTACAAGACACACACATACAACACTTTCAGTTATCGGCCATGGCCTTCTTCAGAAAATAGAATATTCACACAGGCACTCAACACAGTCATACAACCAGTTGTATGTCTTTGTTGTGTGCCTGTGTGAATGTTCTATTTTATGAAGACGGCCATTGCCGATAGCTGAAAGTGTTGTATGTATGTGTCTTTTGTACGTACTGATGTTACAAGGCCAGCTCATCCAGCTCATCCAGACTGTTACCCCTGCAACTGCTGTAAAAGGCTGCTGTCCCTCTTCAGGAACCTCACGTTTGTCTGGCCTCTTCACTGACACCCCTTTGCTGTGGTTGCACCTATGGTACAGCTATCAGTATCATTGAGGAATGCAAGGGACCCCACCTCGGCAGTGTCTGTGGTTCATGGGGGTTTGCGTTAGGTTTCCACTTTCTTTCTTCTTTTTTTAGTTTTTTAATTTATTTTTAGTGTCTCTATCACCGCCTTTATAAGAGAATTTTAAAGTTGAAAACACATGAAGTGTGGTAAAAGCTTATATGTTGTCTCCTTGTTGGCAACAAAATCGTCCTGTACACCTCTGATGTATTTTAAACATTTTCTGTTTTGGACTGTGCACTGTAGGAGTACATAGGGTTCCAACAACAGAATAAAGATATGGCTTGATTTTTGAAAGCAGTATAAAACAAAACAATTTCTCAGTTAGGTTTAAATAGTGTAGATGCACTGCTCCTACTCTTTTTTTGCCTACTGTTGTTGACCATCTCAATCCATTATAGCCCTCAGTCTGTTGACTAATAGTTTTGTATCATATCAGTGCTTTTGCCCACTACTGGCATGATAGTCTGTTTTCTATACGAAGTGCACATACAGCAGCAATGTGAGGCACAGTGGGTGAACCACACAGTCAGCTAAGCAATACAGCTCAGCCACTGCAACAGCACTGACCTCGGGCAATCGTGGGTGCTAGCACCCCATGTGCATAGTTTGTATGAGCCTCATCTATTAACATGTGTACACACTCTACCATAAAACAACAGTAGTTTCTATACACCATGCAGCCAGTTTATCTCTTTTGAAAAATAACTTCTCAATTCCAGATATTCAATGGAGGTGTAGTACACAGCTTCTGGTTTAGCTAGCCATTGCTCACAAATACATAGCACACTGGGTCTCACATCAACCGTTGACAGTGACAGTTTGTCCAACTTTGTCCAGAGACACTGCACATTTACACTGGCAATTGTGAAGCCTGTTTTTTCTTCAATAATGCCATACACAGGGGCAGATATAGACTCTGACCATAACTTATTGGTCATGATCTGTAGGCTGAAACTGAAAAAACTGTGGAAAGGTAGGAAAATAAGGAGATGGGACTTGGATAAATTGAGGGAACCTGAAGTTATTAAGAATTTCAGAGGGAGCTATAGGCAACAATTGACAGCAACGGGGGGAAATAGAACAGTAGAAGAGGAATGGGTTGCATTGAGATATAAAATAGTGAAGGCAGTAGAGAACAAAATAGGTAGAAAGGCAAGACCTATAATAAATCCTTGGATATCACATGAAATACTAAATTTATGATACGAATATTATAGAGGAAAAATTCCTAACAGGAAAAAAATATACGTAAAAAATAGATGAAGAACACTTACCAGGCGAAGGGGCACAGGCAGTAATAGCAACAAATAAACACACAGACACACACACACTCAAAAATTTAATTGACAAAAGGAGAAAATATAAAAATGCAGTAAATGAAACAGGCGAAATGGAGTACAGGCGACTAAGAAATGAGATTGACAGGAAGTGCAAAATGGCTAAGCATGAGTGGCTAGAACCCAATGCATATTTGTAGAAGTAGATACTGCCTACAGGAAAATAATAGAGACATTTAGGGGACAAGAAAAACAGCTCTATGAATATCAATAACTCATGGGAAACTAGTTCTCAGTAAAGAAGGGTAAGCTGAAAGGTGGAAAGAGTACATAGAGGAGATCTTCAAAGGAAATGAACTTAGAGACAATATTGTAGGAAGGGAAGAGGAAGTAGATGAAGATGAAATAGGAGATACTATGCTGAGAGATGAATTTGACAGAGCCCTGAAAGACATAGATCGGAACAAGGACCCAGAAGTAGATGACATTCCCTCAGAACTACTAAAGTCTCTGGGAGAGACAGCCATGACAAAACTGTTTCACCTGGTGTGTAAAATGTATGAGACAGGCGAAATACCCTCAGAGAAAAGAAGAAAAATGTAATAATCCCCATTCCAAAGAAATCAGGCACAGACAGGAGTGAAAATTACATAACAATCAGTTTGATAATCATGGTTGCAAAATTTTAACACAAATTATCTACAGGTGAATGGAAACGTTGGTAGAAGCTGACCTTGGGGAAGATCAGTTTGGATTCAGGAGGAACGTAGAAACACGGGAGGCAACACTCACTTTACGGCTTATCTTAGAAGACAGATTAAGGAAAGGCAAACCTACATTTTAGCTTTTGTAAATTTGGATAAAGTTTTTGACAATCTTGATTGGAATACACTCTTTCAAATTCTGAAGTCAGCAGGGGTAAAATACAGGAAAAGGAGAGTTATTTACAGCTTGTACAAGAGCCAGACCGCAGTTATTAGTCTCGAAGGGCATGAAAGGGAAGCATTAGTTGGGAAGGGGGTAAGACAGGGTAGTAGCCTTTCTCCAATGTTATTCAATTTGTACATTGAGCAGGCGGCAAAGGAAAGCAAGGAAAAATTTGGAATAGGGATTAAAGTTCAGGGTGAAGAAATAAAAACATTGTGTTTTGCAGATGAGATTATAATTCTGTCAGAGACAGCAAAGGACATAGAAGAGCAGTTGAATGGAATGGACAGTGTGTTGAAGAGAGTGTATAAAATGAACATTAACAAGAGCAAAACAAAGATAATGGGATGCAGTCAGAAAATCAGGCAATGCTGAAGGAATTAGATTAGGTAACGAAACAATAAAGGTGGTAGATGAGTTTTGTTACTTGGGCAATAAAATAACATATGGTGGTTGCAGTACAGATGATATCAAATGCAGAATGGCAATGGGAAGAAAATCATTTTTGAAAAAGAGAAATTTGCTAATACTGAATATTAATTTAAGTAAGGAAGTCCTTTCTGAAGGCGTTTGTGTGGAGTGTTGCCTTGTACAGGAGTGAAACATGGATGATAAACAGTGCAGACAGGAAGAGAATAGAGGTTTTTGATATGTGGTGCCACAGAAGAATGCTGAAGATTAGGTGGGTAGATCACGTAACTAATGAACAGGTACTAAACAGAATTGGTGAGAAAAGGAATTTTTGGCATACCTTGACTAAAAGAAGGGATCACTTGGTAGGACACATTCTTAGACATCGGGGAATTGTAAATTTAGCATTGGAGGGAAGTGTGTGGGGTAAAAATTGCAGAGGGAGATTAAGAGACACATATAGTAAGCAGATTCAAATGGATGTGGGTTGCTGTCCTTACGGAGAGATAAAAAGGCTTGCTCAGGATAGAGTAGGCTGGAGAGCTGCAACAAACCAGTCTCTGGACTGAAGACCATAACAACAACAATGCCATTTCTCTTTTTACTCAAACTTTCCTGGTCCTACACCTCTCCCATACTGTGTTTTTGTGGGTGTTTCACTTCCCTCCTCTTGCCTGCCTTGCTACTCACTCCATTCTTAAGCTGCATTTATTTCTTTTCATTTAGTACTTACATAAGGCAGTGATGTATCCATGCCCTCCCCCCCCCCCCCTAACTCAATGCCTTGTAACCTTCCTGTTCTCCCCTTCCCTGATCCCTTCTCCTCCAACCACCTAACCGCAAAGTGTGATTTGGAGTGCAATGGCCAGAGATGAGAGTTGTGTGCATGTGAAGTGAGCTTGTGTGAGCGACTCTTTTTTTTTTTAGAAAGGCTGTAATTGTATGTGTATGAGTGTCTTTGTCATGTGCCTGTCACAGCTAGACATACATCTTTGCTGTGAGTTGTAAATTATTCTCATTATTTTGTTGAATATCATCTCCAGATGTGGTGCAGAAGTA
This sequence comes from Locusta migratoria, assembly GCA_026315105.1. Taxonomy (NCBI): domain Eukaryota; kingdom Metazoa; phylum Arthropoda; class Insecta; order Orthoptera; family Acrididae; genus Locusta; species Locusta migratoria. The sequence continues at coordinate 48,356,166 of CM048753.1, read as the reverse complement.
CTTATAAAAGGGAGGAATGGAGACTTTTTGTTTTCTGCTTTGGTGTCAGTGATTGCCACCATGCGTGTGTATGTATGTGTGTGTGTGTGTGTGTGTGTGCGAGTGAGTGAGTGAGTGAGTGTGTGTGTGTGTGCGTGTGGCACCATGCACTGACAACATCTGGAATGTCTACGATTAATGCATACATGGCCAACAGCCATATATTAAAATGGTCATTTTCCTCTGGTGATTGGAGAGGAAAAACTTAGCAGTTCACAGTACATCCAAATATTGTTCAACCTATCATGCTACTCTTGTCTGCTTTTTCAATATGACAATACATGTCCACATGCATCCTGTGGTAGGCCAACAATTCTGTCCATAATGAATCCTAGATCAGCCCTCCAGTGAACATGTTTGGACTGGATGAATCATCATCTTGTGTGGTCTGCAGGAGCAGCAGGAAATGTGTTCCAATTAAGGTGCCAGGTGAGAACTGCATGGCAGGCTGCTCCATAAGACTGCATCCCTCACCCATTCTCCATTGGAGAACTGCAGCCTGAAGTCCTGCAAAAGGAAGGTATACAAGGTACTAGTACTTACATTTCACACACCCTGTTGACTGTACTTGGATGCGTATGGTTCTGTCTGTGTGGTCATTTGTTGTCTATATCCTCCCAACAGTGAGAGTAAAATTAACCTCTGCAGTGTGGAAAATTCATGGTATATTCCTTTATCTCTTTTCCAAGTTGTGTACAACTCAACTTAACTGTCTAGTACACTTTATTGTTAACACCTGGCTATTATTCCAGATACATTAGCTATAAGTAAATTGCAAAATTCCTGAGAGATTACATCTGCATGCCAGAACAGCACTCAAACCTAGGACCTTGTCTTTTGAGCTGTTGCTATACACACTCAAGTACATCAATTGATATAACACTTTCTAGCAATCGGGAAAGATCGTAAGTTCCAGCCTTGCCAACAATAAATCGGAATCAGTCATCATCAGCCTTACCCCTATTGGTGCCACCAAATTCCACAATTTGCTGATATTTGTACTGGTTTTTTTTTTCTTTTTTTTTTAGAAATACAGTGCATGTAAAAATGCAATTTTTTGGGTCAAAATTCGCTTGTGAACACAGAATTTACATGCCAGAAAGTTTCATCTTCAACTATTCAACAATGAATGACTAATAATGGTATTGAAATAAAATTAGATGGCACAGTTGCCTTACTCAGTCTAATGCTGGATAAACATCTGCATCTTGGTAAGATCACATTCATCTATTATGTCAGACATTATGAAAATGAGATTATGCATTGAGAACATTGTCCCAGGTTTTTAATTATTAAGTATCAAAGGTGAATGGTGAATTTTGGGGGGAAAATGAAACAAAGAAAGGAAACCAGAGATAAAAGCAATACAATTGTTACACAACAGTTAGAAGTGTGTATTTATTACACTATTTTCCTACAGTTTATCCCCTAGCATGGGACCACACGAAAGGTACAAACTACAGTCTATATGTCACAGGGTTCAAACTGTTTAACAAACTTTCAAAATACTTAAAGAGAAACTGTTCTTCAGGAGTACCTAACTAATAAGTGGTTTTGTAGTGATAACACCCTTCCAAGGAGAACACAATTTTTCTTTGCACCATAATATATATGTAGATACCTGAAATAAGATAGACCCCCATTAACTGCCAAGTTAGGGTTGTCTGTGTGCCTCAACAATACAAATAAGGATAACGTAAGTGCAACCACAGTGGAGGGTATCTGTGGAGAGGCCAGACAAACATGTGATTCCTGAAGAGGGGCAGCAGCCTACTCAGTAGTTGCAGGGGTAACAGTACGCATGATTCAGCTGGCCTTGTAACACCAGCTAACATGGCTTTGCCACACAGTTACTGTGAACAGCTGAAATCAAGGGAAAACTACAGTCGTTAATCTTCCCAAGAGCATGTAGCCCTACTGTATGAATATATGATGATGGCATCCTCTTTGGTAAAATATTCAAGAGGTAAAATAGTCCCCCATTTGGATCTTCAGGTGAGAACTATTCAGGAGGATGTTGTCATTGAGAAAAACAAAACAGGCATTTTATGGATCAGAGTGTGGAACGTTCTATCCCTCAATTGGCTAGGTAAGTTAGAAAATTTGAAAAGAGAAATGAGTAGGTTGAAGTCAGATATAGTGGGGATTCATGAAGTTAAGTGGCAGGAGGAACAGGATTTCTTGTCAGGTGAATACAGTGTTATAAATACAAAATCATTTGGAGGTTTGCGGGAGTAGGTGTAATCATGAATAAGAAAATAGGAATATGGGTCAGTTACTGTGAAGAGCATCATGAATGTATTATCGTAGGAGAGAGAGGCATGAAGCCCACATCAGCCACAGTAGTACACATTTATAAGCCAATTAGCTCTGCTGATAATGAGGAGATTGAAAAAATGTATGATGAGATAAAATAAGTTATTTGTACAGTTAAGGGAGAAAAGAACTTGATTGTAAAGAGGGGACTGTGTAGTAGGTAAAGGAAGTGGAGGAAAAATAGCAGGTGAAAACGGACTGGGAAAAAGAAATCAAAGAGAAGGTTGCCTGGAAGACTTTTATGCAGAACACAATTTAATTATGACAAACACTTGGTTTAAGAATCATGCAAGAAGGTTGTATACATGGAAGAGAAAAGGAGACACCAGAAGGTACCAACATAGGTACAGAAACCAGATTTTCAACTGTAAGACATATCCAGGGGCAGATATAAACTCTGACTAGAAATTATAGGTTATGAACTGCAGATTAAAACTTAAGAGATTGCAAAAATGTAGAAATTAAGTAGATGGAACCTAGACAAACTGAAGAACCAGGAGTGGTTGAGAATCTCAGCTGGAGCATTGTGCTAGAACTGACCAAAATGAGGGAAAGTAAAACAGGAGAAGAAGAATGAGTAGCTCTGAGATATAGAGTAGTGAAGGCCGCAGAGGATCATATAGGCAGAAGGAAAAGGCCTAATAGAAATCCCTGGATAACACAGGAGATACTGAACTTAACTGATGAAAGGAGAAAATATAGAAATGCAGCAATTCGAGCAGGAAAAAGGGTGTACAAGTGGCTGAAAAATGAGGCTGACAGGAAGAGTAAATTTGCTAAGCATGAGTGGCTAGAGGACAAATGGAAATCCTTAGAAGAATGTGTAACTAGAGGAAAAGTAGTTACTGCCTACAGGAAAATAAAAGAGATGTATGTATGAAAACTAGAAAAGTAAATGTGGAAAGAATATATACAAGGGCTATACAAGGAAAATTAACTTGAAGGCAGCATTGTAGAAAGGGAAGAGGAACTTATGAAGATGAGATAGGAGATACAATACTGAGAAAAGAGCACTGAAAGACATGAGTTGAAACAAGGACACTGGAGTAGATGATATTCCTTCTGAACTACTGACATCATTGGGAGAGACATTCACAAAGAAACTGTTCCATATTGTGTGCAAAATGTAAGAGACAGGGCAAATCCCTCAGTCTTCAGGAAGAATAAAGTAATTGAAATTCCAAATCCAAAGAAAGCAAGTGTGGGCAGTTAGAAAATTAAAGAACTATCAGCTTAATAAGTCATGGATGCAAAATACTAACACAAATTATTTCTGGATGAATGGGAAAACTTGTAGAACCTGACCCCCGGGGAAAATCAGTTAGGATTTAGGGGAAATGTAGGAATGTGTGAGGCAATATTCAAATAACAACTAATCTTAGGAGTTGGGTTAAGGAAAGGTAGACCAACTTGTTAGCTTTTGTGGATTTGGAGGAAGCTTTTGGCAATGTTGACTGAAATACACTCTTTAAATTTCTAAAGGTAGAAGGGGTAAAATAAAGGAAACAAAAGGTTATATGCAACTTGTGCAAAAACTAGATAGCAGTTATTTAATCAAAGGACATGAAAGGAAAGCAGAGTTGTAGCATTTTCCCAGCATTATTATTCCTGTACATTCAGCAAGCTGTGATGGAATGGAAGGAGAAACTTGTAGGGGAGTTAAGGTTTAGAGAGAAGAAATAAAAACTCTGCAGTTTGCTGATGGCATAGTAGTTCTCTCAGAGGCAGCAGAGGACCTGACAGAGCAGTTGAACAGAATGGACAATATCTTCAAAGTAGGTTTTAAGATAAACAAGGAAAACTAGGGTAATGGAATATAGTGTAAGAAAATCAGAAGATGCTGAAGGAATTACATTAGGTGATGAGAGACTACAAGTATCAGTCTTGTTATTTGGGTAGCAAAATAACTTCTGATGGCTGAAGTAAAGAAGATATAAAATGCAGAATGGCTAAGGCGAGAAAAGCATTTCTGATGACGCAAAATTTGTTGACATCCAAAATTAATTTAAATGTTACGAAATAACATCTGAACTATTGAAAGCTGGAGGAGTTGAGCTAAGTCATAAGATCTACCAGATCATATGCCTCATATGGAAAAAGGAAAAGTTGCCAGAAGAATGGAATGTACGAATAGTGTGTCTGGTGCATAAGAAAGATGACCTACTTGAATGCAGCACTATAGATGTATAACACTCCTGCATACTACAAATTAAGTACTGTCAAATATTCTGTTTAGTAGACTTTCACCTCTAGCAGAAGATATTACTGGAGGTTATCAATGTGGGTTTAAACCAGGAAAGTCAACAGTAAACCAGATATTTACTCTCCTCAAATAATAGAAAAGACCAATGAATTCAATGTTGGTGTGCACCATCTTTTCCTTGACTTCAAATCTGCATATGACACCATAAACTGGACCAAACTATATGAAGCAAAGCGGGAATTTGGAGTACCTGGAAAACTGGTGCTTTTAATAGAGGCCACCCTAAAGTCCCCACAGTGTACCCTGCAAGTGCAGTCCAGGCTATCACATCAGTTTCCTACTGGAACTGGGCTATTGCAAGGAGACGGGCTTTCATGCCTGCTATTCAACCTGGCACTTGAAAAAGTGGTCTTTGAATCAGGTATTCAGACAAGAGGTACTATCTACTATAAGTCTGTACAATTGCTGGGAGATGCAGACAACTTGGATCTAATGAGCAGAACACTTAGAGATCTACAAAGTGCATTTTCAGAACTAAAACTGAGTGCAAAGAGGATGGGCTTGAAAATTAATGAAGAAAAGACCAAGTATAAGTAAAATGGTACTAACCTACCCTTACAACCCACAATAACCCTCGATGGAATGACATTTGAGTGAGTGGAATGTTTCACCTATCTGGGCTCAAATATAGAAGCAAATGGGATCACTTCTACTGAAATTATGGCTCACATAAGTGCTTCCAATTGATGCTACTTTGGAATGTTGTCACATTTTAAATCTAAGCTTCTATTATGAGGGACCAAGTGCTGACTAAAAAATGCTGATAAGCCTGGTACTTACTTATGGCTCAGAAATGTGGACAATTACGAAGTCCAGAGAGGAATGGTGGAAAATTATTGAGAAGGCCAAGTCTCACACCAGGATGCAGTGCCAATGGAAGAAGAAGGAAGTCCTTCCTGTAAGTATTTGAAGCATTTGTCTGGAGTGTTGCATTGTACTGCAGTGACACATAAATGATAAGGAGTTCATATGGAAAGATGACAGAAGCATTTGAAATGTGGTGCTGCAGACAGATGCTGAAGATTAGATGAGTAGATTATGTAACTAATGAGGAGGTGCTGAATTGAATTGGTGAGAAAAGAAATTACTGACACATCTTGACTTAAAAAAGTGACTGATGAGTGAAACACAATCTGAGACATAAAGAAGTCATCAATTTAGCACTGGAAGTGTGTGGGGAAAACATCACAGAGGGAGAGGAAGAAGCAAATACAGTAAGCAGGTTCAAAATTATGTAGGTTTCGCCTCTTATTTAGGAATTAAGAGGCCTGCACAGAACAGAGTCATGTGGAGTGTTGCATCAAACTAGTCTTTGGACTGAAGAAAACAACAACGAAAATTGTATATAGCAGTTATGACATAATTTGTAGCATATGTTCATAGCGGAAACCTAATTTTTTTTCTGGATGAATATAAGTAAATCAATTACTATGCTGAGCAATACAATGCAGTTACTCACACTAACATGCAAACAATAAAAATGTAAAAATGCACCCACCTCTTTATCAGTGCTAAGTGGATCCTGCATTCCGTTAGGAGCATTGGGTATCTCCCACTCTTGCACACACTGAAAAGGAGTAAACAGAGTTACTTTTACATGCTACAATCTCCTTATACACGCTTGAGTGAGATATGACCACCAATAATGTAAAGTACAGCAAATGAGATAAGCAAGATCATCACTATGTAATTCAATGTTGTTTGCACTTAATAGTTTTTACACATGATTGGTGCTACCAAATGTAAGTTTTAATGTTATGTTCCTCACTGATCATAAAGGAAATAAAAAGCATGCATTTCTAAATAAATAGGGGAAAGGCACTGGCAAAAACAATTTCAGCAGATTATGCCCCTAATGTACTCTGTTATTTTGTAACAGACAATCTCTTATGGTGATATATTGTTCCTATATATTTTCAGTTCCTATCAATAGCATTCTCATCTTAGGTTCATTGACAAAAGTTAGGGATGTGGTTAAATAACAATTTTCAAAACTCTATACTCTTCCTACATTCAGTTAGTTCTTCTGTCAATCTGTTAAATGTATCAGAGAAAACATTCTAATTATTTCACTAGTAGTTCCATACACAAGCAAGCAACAAGAGCCAGTATGGACTGCCCGTTATTACACCTTTTGACCTCTCCAATTATGTTTCATGTTTTACCACCTCAATACACAGAACAAACCTGGCAGAATTTTACTGACTATCTTATTTCAATAACCACATTGCTACGCTTACTCCATGATATCTTCATTTTAATGATTCAATGGAGATTCAAACAGCACTTCACTCAAGCTTGGGTGACACTTCATGAAAATTATGTAGACATTAACCATGAAAAATCCCAGTTACCTCGGGTGTGTTACCTTCCTAGGGCACACAGTTTTGCTGGTGGAATTTGCCCAACTTCAGATCCCTCCCTCCAACCTATAAAGAACTTAGTTGTTTCTTGGGCATAGTGAATTTCTACTGTCATGACTCAAGACTCGCAACTTCTATTCAGGAACCTCTCACTAATGCCCTGCCTGGCATAAATACCTCGGGACAACACAATTACAGAAGTGGTGAACATGGTCAATGCTCTCAAGATCACTTTGAACAACACCATCATGCTTGCTCATCTAATTACAGCTGATTCTAGCAACACCTCTGTTGGGCCATTTCTCCAGCAGCATGTTGAGGATGACTTTCAGCCCTTCCAATGATTTCCCAAAAACATCACAGGAACACTTTAAATGCAGTTTTAACATTAAAAAGGGACAGACCAAAGTATTTGAAGAATGAGCATCAAATCATTCAACAAACTTGCAGAGTCTTCTCTCCACATCACAAACTTTAATCTAGCTTCCTTGTTCCATAGATAATTGCCACTACTCCCTTGGCAGTAGTGGTAATTATCTATGGAACACAGAAACTGAATTAAAGTTTGTGACGTGGAGGGAAGTCGTACTTAGACTATTCCAAGGTGCCTTAATCGCTAGTGGTGCGGTGGTCTAACGGTAAAACTTGCAAAGTACTTACACTGAATTTGCTGTGAAGGAGTATGGTATTTTTACAGATAAAAGTTTATATAGCACCACAGAACAAGTATACTTAGTGGCTGAAAAGGTTACTTTAAGGCAGATATTTTTAATCTTACACCACAGTCCAGAGACAAGTAAAGTTATAATTTGTGCTAGGATCTTGCATAGCATACCAATCCATCTATTGTTTGTAGCTGGAAGCCAATAGACCAGTCCCTGCTCCAGGTGGAAATTCTGAGACCTATTTTTGTGCTCCTCACTTGTACTCACTTTAAATTATTTTTAAGTGACTTTAGGTATTCTTAATTTTTCTGACACACATAGCAGTTGAAATATCTCACTTGAGTTTTTAGTAGTTGTTTATTGTTTGCTAAGTATGTTGGCTGATAGGTACTAGATCACCAAAAGTAGACTTTCACCGTTTAAGCTCCACATGTAGCCTATTCCATCACTCAGCAACAACCTTGCTTGGCATTCCATCTGAACAACACTGGCGGTAATATAAGTTTGTGATATTGCGATGTGTGTGAAATTTTATGGATACAACCCAATTGTGGCCCTTTCTCCAGCCGTCATTGAGGTAAATTGCATATATTTTTATACATTTATCATTTTTTCCCTTGTCTCATGTTCTGGTTGTTTTTACATAATTCACTTCTGTTCAAACACCGTAACGCATGTCTAACTTTGGCACCTAGCAAATTTATGTAATGCAATGTATGGGGACTTAAAATCAGTATATTTTATTATCTCTCATGTTAGGACCACACCATAATGTTTCTTTCTTCTTTGCCTTTCTTTTTTGGATCTGATTGGTTTTCTCAGCCCGATGTTCTTGTAACCCATTTGCCGTCTTCCTGAAAATGGTATATAAAGGTTTTTGTTGTAAAGTGAATTGTCTAAACATCAATAATAATTTGTTTACCTATTATGGTTGTGCATGGTAAGACTATGCCTTCAAAGTCTTAACCCAATTTGTTATTTTCTAGAATTTAGAATTCTAATACTGCCCGAAAAGTGAGAACTGCATTAAAAAAAAAAAAAAAAAAAAAAATCACAACCAAGACTGTGTTTAGTTGGAAGTTTGTCAAATAATATAATCTTTGGCATCTCATAGAACCGGGTGGATTGCTGGTGGTCCATGACTTCCCAAGACAGTACAGAGAGATTGGTTGGCCAGTATGCCCTTAGTTAACACAGTTCCACTGATAGTCACATAAAAAAAGGTTAAAATAGGCATTCACAAGCTTTTGGAAACAGTTTCTTTCTTCAAGTAGGAGAGAGGATGGAGGAGAAATGGGATAGTGGGGAAATGTTACAACCTAGGCCATGAGGTAAGGATAGAGTGAAGAGTGATATGTGGAAGTTATAGATATTGCATAGTAAGTACTGAGCCTTGCCAGTAGCAAACCAAAGAGGATATATCAAGAAGTAAAGAGAAGAGAACCAACTACACCCAGGCCGCTGAATCATTGCACTTGACATTTCGCATTACAGTGAGTTAAGCTGGCTACACTGCTCTAGTGGCGTTGCAACACTAGCCTCTATACACACAACAGACAAATTGGTTTTCAGTTGCATCTTATAAATGTAAGCTATTGAGGAATAAAAGTGCATATAATAATTCATTCTTGAGCTGCTACCACAAAGCAGCAATTAATTAACGGCATAGTAATGTAGACAAGAGCACACTTTCAAAAACAGAGCAAAGAAATATAGAAAATAAGCATTTGATCATGACAGATATGAAATAAACAATATTCATGATAGTAACTTTTCTCTCCATGTTTTATAATCACAATGCTTTTCACTCACCAATTTACAGTGACAATGGTGCAATTCCATCTAGCTTTCCATCTTCACTGTTGTCGTCACTGCCAAAATTGTCTTCATCGTTGTCATCACCAAGACAAATCAACTGTTCATGATCACTGATGATCCCTTCCATTTTCTGCACTGACAGAATACAACGTGCTCAACCTTTTTTTTTTATTTTTTTTTATTTATTTTATTTTATTTTATTTTATTTTATTTTATTTTTTTTTTTTTTTTTTTAAGATGCAGCATCCACATTGGTAACAGCTTATGTAATTCTTCACATCACTCCATAGTAATTCTATAGGGTTAAAATAGCAGGGATATGGGGGCAGCCTTATTACTTTGTGGCCCTGCTCCTTTGCGATTTCGTGTACTACATATGTGAGCTTAATAGGCTTATTTTGTTTCACGAGGGAATATAAAAGACATTTTGATATTGTCATATCCGCAGCATCTTGTAGCCACTGCATCATAACTTGTTTCCAATCGTTTGAAGCCAGAATGAACTTCCTGCTCAGAGCATAAGCTTCAAAGTTTTTATTCATACAAAATTGAGAACTTATTCGGAGAATGTCACTAGACAAACATCTTTTTGATGACATTACCCAATTACTTCAACTCAGAAAGTCAAGTTAAACAGCTCACAGTAAAACAAATCACAGTAAAAAAAAAGCATACGCAATGTAAACACGTAGTAGACACAATACACAGCATTGTTTATGGTAGCAATGAAGAAATCCGGCAACGCAGGAACATTGACATCACAGCACATGACCACTGGAAGTGTTTACTGCGCTGTGATTGGATTGTTCCTAGTGACTAGTGCCTCGTGCTTCTTGTTCTTCACTTGTTATTTATAAACATCAAGTGCAAAGTTTCAGCAGCCCAGGTATAATGCTGAAGGCAGAGGGTGTTGCTACTTACATGGCTCAGTACTTACCATGTGATATCTCTGTCTTCCACATATACTGAACTGAAGTAAGTACTGGCCAGCAACCCTACCTCTTTTGAATAATTTTTTCGTGTCTCTTTGGATAATTTCCATAATATTAATCAAGACAATATTTTGGCATCTTAACTCTGTGTGTGCCTTGACACTAGTCGACAAGCTGACCACATGCCATATTTATGCCTAGACATTGTCTGGTGCTTCTTATGTGGTCCACACCCACAGAGATGCTGAAGATCAGTGTTTTTCAACCTTTTCAGATATGTGGCCCACTTCCAAGTAAATATATTCTGGCAACTCCCTTCCAAATAAAAAACATTCTCGGGACTCCCTTCCAAATATCCTGGTGACACCCCTTGCCCCAAATTCTCATGAACCGTAACAAAACTATTGTCTCAAAGGAAACAGTTTGGATCTTCTTCATTTTACAGAGCTTTCTTTTAAATTTTTGGATGAATATTTTTGTGTATTTTTCAGAATGGAACACATCCCATTTATACATGATTTCTGACAAAAAATAAAAACATTTTGTGGTAATGACTGTTTTGCATTTTAGGCAAGACTCAGAAGGAAATTATGGTGATTATAAAATGACCCCTTATACAGACAATTGGTAAAGAAATAGTTTCCTTATTTTCAGAATTACTTATCATATCATATTATTGTACATATTGTTTCATTCCTGAAAACTTTTTTATTTTTATTTATTTATTTATTTATTATTATTATTGTAACTAGATTCCATTTTTGTGCTAGCCCACCACAGAATTATAATGAAATAAAAGGTTTTCGCTTGGTAGGCGATGTGAGATGTTTCTTTTATTTAACTTCAAAACATATTTTATTGTTGTGACTTGTACCGGCAAGACCTGTTGAATGTTTTTTATGACATGACCGATAAAAATGTTTTTAAGCAGAGCACATAGGTCATCATGACTTGCAATTCTGCACTGATGATGTCCCATCATAGGGACGAAATCGATATGTTTTGAAGTTAAATAAAAGAAACATCTCACATCACCTACCAAGCGAAAACCTTTTATTTCATTATTATTATTATTATTATTATTATTATTATTATTATTATTATTATTTTAGGTTTTATGGTATAAATAGATGAAGAGACACACAACAGCAGAACAGCAGTAACGATTTTTTCTTTACAAACCTGATGACAGCACAGAATTGCATGAAGGGGATTCAAATGTATCAGATAAAGAAATTCTTCATTTGTCAGTGCTCCCAGTTACCAATAATGGCCACTAATCAAATGGCACAAATACTTTCCGAGCAATGAAGTTTTCAAGAGCCAACTGTTTACCAGAAAATAGATTGATATTAAACACAAGGGTCAACCAACACAAACAATATTTAATTTTCAAAATGTGAGGTTTTGCATGTTATGAATACTCGAATGCAGAGGGAAACCAATGGCTGATCAAGGTAAAATAACTATAACTGCTGAAAATGTACAGTGTGTCCTTACTAACATATCCAGAGTTCTTTAGACTTTCTGACTGTAATACATCATCCTTTCCCAAAGCTTGCACAAGGCTGTTGATGGTTAACTTTGTCACAACCGATTTTACTATTTTTTGAAAGTTAAAATCAATACTTGTCTATGTGTTTTTTTACAAGACGTGAGATTAGATTAATGTACTTTACCTTCCACTTGATCCAAACTGATGAGATCCTCTTGGATGTAGAGCATGTCAGAAAACAGGATACACAATAAATACCGGTACTTACTAAATGAGATCAGAAGTGTTAATGTACCTTCCACAGGTTCTAAATATAATTGCTCTTTGTAGATGTGGAATCGGCCAGAAAAACAAAATCTTATGAATACCTGTAGTTACATTTTAAAGGACGTAAAACTTGTTACTACATTATAAATGTTGAATATACTAGCTGCATAGGTTAAATTGTAATTCACATGAACACAATTGGCGCATGACATGTACACATTGGCAATGGTGGGATGAATAACAGGAGGTGAAGGAATATTAAATAATTTTACACTTTATGCTTTGTAAACAAATTGGCATTGTGAATGTACCAATTTCTCCACATGATAAGTTTTAGATTTTCTTTGGGTTCACAAATTGCTACCACATTGCAGTAACAGTTGTTTTACATAATGTAAATTGGCGACATTCATTCACTATTTTTTTTCTTGTCAATTAAAAGAGACTTTTCAGTCAAAACTATGTAATTAAAACAAACTGTTAACACCCATGTAGGTAAAGGTACTCCATTCTCTTCTGCAGTGATTTCTTCTCCAACAAAACTGCAATCTATAATTTTTTGGCATAATTTTACTACACGATTCCACCAGTCTGCGTTGATCTACTATCATCAACATGTCAGAAAACTCTTATTTCAGTCACAGGCAACTGCAAATAATCAAAGTTTTAATTTATTAGTGTTTTTAGTTTAAATGTGGGCTTGTTAAAATTTTACTGGTAATTTGGAAGAAGCTTTGCATACTGAGTTGCTATCAACTAGGGATTCATTTCAAAGATGCAAGCATAACAGTGCTTGTTCACTTACAATTTAAGCTGTACTCTTCTGTTCTTGCCTAACCAAATCCTTTAAAATTATGACATATTCTTTTAAAAAAATATATGAATGTACTTTTGTTAATCATAATAGATTAAATAGCTTGGCCAAAAGTACTTCGCCTACAACACATCACATCAATGCCACAGCTCATAGCCAATGGGTGGAATCGGGTCCTATAAATAACCTATTTTTTCAAAGAATATGTCACAATACTGCTATATGTTGATTGTAAAAACATTTACATCCGCCAAGCTGATTTGTTTACAAAGCATAAAGTGTAATGCTATTTCTTAACGCTTCACCTTTGGTCATTCCGACATCAACACATCAAGCACCAGTCGTGTACACTTGAACTGCAATTTAACTTGTTCCTTTTTAATTTTTTAAACACTTATTTATAATGATCACATTACTGCACAAGATTAGTACTGAAGTAAGGTAATGTCTTTCAGATGAGAAGATTATTTTTATTGCACCATTCTATCCACAGATAATTCAAATGTGTTTTGTAACTTTTTCTATCAGGTTATGGCATGCTTATAACATGTGATCTAGATACATAACAAATCTTTTGTTCCTCTAAGGCAAATACATATATAAAAAATTACTAATCTATACCATGGAACATCAACATGCAAAGAATATAGGTTCATAATTAAAGATGTCCTCACCTCTTTATCTGTACTAAGTGGATCCTCCACACTAATGTGAAGAACAGGCACTTCCCATGCCTGCGGGTCCTGCAAAGGAGTAAATGGGATTATTCTTGTCAGAGCAAAAATGCCCATATACATGCTCAAAAGACGTTGTGATCACAGCATAAAACTATTTTCCTTGATCTAAATGAAGTAAATAGTGTACACAGAGCCAGTTCCATATAATTTCAGTATCCTTTGCAATTAATAACTTTTATGTAAGTTTGTTCCTTATTGCACACAAAGAACACACGTATTTGTGCATAAACAGAGAAAACAATATGTTGCACGAATGACAAATTATGGATTGTGTAACAACCACGAAGTATTGAGGGATAAATATTAACCTCCAGTAACATGGAATCAGGTCATTTATAGCACGCGATTCCACCCGTTGGCTTTGACTTGTGACGTTGGCAGGTTGTGTTGTATGACGTCATCACATGCGAGGTAGTTTTGAGACATGTTTGTTTATATGTGTCGTGTTTAAGTATTGAGTTGCACTCTTTTGTGGTGGACGTTACATAGAATAGGTATTTTATTGTATGACCCTTCTTCTTTCTGTTATTATATGTGTGGTTTGAATTGAGCTATTGAGAAGTGAGTGTGATACCATTATTTTGACAGTTCTGTGATTTATTGTTTTAGTGGTGGAGAGGTTGCATTAAGGATCTAATATTTTATATTTTTCAAATATTCAGTGAAAATTTATGGATTTTGTTAACGTACTAGGACCTCGGTTGCTGCTGGTCTCAAATACAAACAGAATATGAAGTGACCTGTGCACTCAGCAGACACTTTTTATTACAAATAGAATTAATCGTATTTTATCTTTCAGAGACGATATCTAGATTTACACTACTGGCCATTAAAATTGCTACACCAAGAAGAAATGCAGATGATAAACAGGTATTCATTGGACAAATATATTATACTAGGACTGACATGTGATTCCATTTTCACGCAATTTGGGTGCATAGATCCTGAGAAATCAGTAAGCAGAACAACCACCTCTGGCCACAATAACGGTCTTGTTATGCCTGGGCATAGAGTCAAACAAACAGAGCTTGGATGGTGTGTACAGGTACAGATGCCCATGAAGATTCAACATGATACTACAGTTCATCAAGAGTTTTAAAAAAATGCAAATGTTTTTAATTCTATTGGACCAAACTATGTGGTCATCAGTCCGTAGCTTACAAACTACTTAAACTAAGGTAAACTAACCTTATGACAACACACACACCCATGCCCCAGGAAGGACTCACTGAGCAACCGCACGCTCTTCAACGAGGCGCCTTAGACTGCTCAGCTACTTCACTGCGGCAGCCATCAATAGTAGTGACTGGCGTATTGTGACGAGCCAGTTGCTCCGCCACCATTGACCAGGCGTTTTCAATTGGTGAGAGATCTGGAGAATATGCTGGCCAGGGCAGCAGTTGAACATTTTCTGTATCCAGAAAGGCCCGTACAGGACCTGCAACATGCGGTCGTGCATTGTACTGCTGAAATGTGGGTGTTTCGCATGGATTGAATGAAGGGTAGAGCCACGGGTCGTAACACATCTAAAATGTAATGGCCACTGTTCAAAGTGCCCTCAATGCGAACAAGAGGTGACTGACACATGTAACTGATGGCACCTCATACCATCACGCCGGGTGATACACCAGTATGGCGATGACGAATACACGCTTCCAATAAGTGTTCACCACGATGTCGCCAAACATGGATGCGACCATCATGATGCCGCAAACAGAACTTGGAGTCATAAACAAAAATGAAGTTTTGCCATTTGTGCCCTCAGGTTTGCTGTTGCATACACCATCGCAGGCGCTCCTGTCTGTGATGCAGCGTCAAGGGTAACCACAGCCAGGGTCCCCAAGCTGATAGTCCATGCTGCTGCAAACGTCGTTGAACTGTTCGTTCAGATGGTTGTTGTCTTGTAAATGTCCCCATCCGTTGACTCAGGGATCGAGACGTGGCTGCACGATCAGTTATGCCGTGCAGATAAGATGCCTGTCATCTCAACTGCTAGTGATACGAGGCTGTTGGAATCCAGCACGGTATTCTGTATTGCCCTCCTGAACTCACCGATTCCATATTCTGCAAACAGTCATTGGATCGTGACCAACACCAGCAGCAATTTCGCGAAACAATAAACCACAATTGCGATAGGCTACAATCTGACCTTTATCAAAGTCGGAATAGTGATGGTATGTGTTTATCCTCCTTACACGAGGCATCACAACAATGTTTCACCAGGCAACGCTAGTCAACTGCTATTTGCGTATGAGAAATCGGTTGGAAACTTTCCTCATTTCAGAATGTTGTAAGTGTCACTCTGAACAGCTAATTAATTTGCATATCACAGCATCTTCTTCCTGCCGGTAACATTTCACATCTGTAGCGCATCATCTTCATGGTGTAGGAACTTTAATGGCCAGGACTATAGTTCAATTGAACTATGGGATTCCATGTGTTAGGGTGTTTTTTGCTGTTTGTGGTTTTTATCTTGCATATTGTGTATGTTTTTAAATTCTATTCTTGTGTGTTGTCAGTTGGATTTTTGTCATTTTTCCCCACTTAGAATGCCCCCCCCCCCCCCCCCAAAAAAAAGAGTTCTTAAATCCCATTGATGGCTTGCTAGTTTCATTTTCTTGTTTTTCTTACAGTTGGTTGTGATATGGACGTGTGTCAATGTTTTTGGTGATTGTTTTGGTCGCTGTACTGGCTACAAGTGATGAATGTCATTTTTATTGTATTGATGATGTAATCAGTAGAAAGATGGGTGGTATTGAATTCTTCAATTTTACCGGTTAAGTCTAAAAAGGACTGAGGCTTACTTTCATATTTTCGAATGATGATATCATCTCTGGTTAATAACCGATAAACTCGCAGTGCATAATTTATTGAGATTTAAAAAGTGATAAAAATATATTTTAAGTTCTTCAGAGGGCTGTAGTGGATTTTATGCTATGGATGGTGGAGAGTACAGAGAGGGCGGACAGCCAAAATATGTCTGAAAATCATAACACACCGGCGACAATTGCCAATGTAGTGCAAGCTTTGCAAGAAGATGACATTAACATGGACTTTCAGGACACAGTGTCATCAAGAAAACGCCAATCAGAGACAGAAAAAATGTTGCCAGATAAGAGATCAATAACAGCGGCGACAAACGGCTCAGGTAGTAGATTTTCAAGAGATGGCACACAATCTGGAGATGGACTATGTTACCAACAAAAGGATAATTAGGGTCAAACATCAACCGCAGCCTCCAGTGCAAACAAATACAGGACAAAACACATCAAGTCTTAACTGGGGAAATAATTTCAGTGAAAACTCACAGAAAGGACCACAAATAATTCTGTCGCAATGACGCGCATCACACAACAGATACAAGAAAACAGATACAGGTCCTTATGTTATTTATGCAGAAAGTCTTGACAAAAATACTGGTAAACTACACCCAATGTCTGTGGATAAGGAAATTTATACAAAAGCACTCAGTCTTAAATCAGACATCGTGAGTATTTCTTCTATCGGCAAGAATCGTGTCAAAATAAAGCTAAAAAAAGGCGAGTCAGCAAACTTTTTAGTTCAGGAACAAGCATTCAAAGAGAATAATTGGGACATGTACATTCCAACCCATATAGTAAAGAAGCAAGGTGTAATTAGGAATGTTGATCTCTCACTAATCAAAGAGAAGATACTAGATATTACGGTACTGTAAGTGAATTCAAAGTATTAAAGGTACGAAGATTTACAAAATGAGTAACACAAAATGGAGTTGATATTTTATGGAAACATCAGACTTCTGTTTTAACATTTGATAATCAAAATTTACCAGCATTTGTGTACATTCACAGAGCGAGCTGTAATGTTGAACCTTATGTACCTACTGTGAGACAATGTTTTAAATGTCTATGTTATGGTCACACCAGTAAACAATGCAGAGGACAAACACAATGTGAAAGATGCCCAACGGGAAGAATACAAGATACAGACTATGAACCTAATTTTGGAATTGACAAAACACAACAATTTAGAGGGTGAATATAAATCATTTATCAACCTGTTAAACAGTTCTCGGGTATCCAACTGGGTTTTACTGTAATTCTTCCACAATATTTCAGTAATATTACACATTGCCATCTTCAGGTGGTACCTGACGATGCTGTGCTGCTCCTCTCGCCGCCCTATATGTGATCGCCGTCACCCCCCTCCACCGCTTCTCTCATGGCCCCTTCGGTGCGGCTCTTGGTAGTTGTGGGAGAATTTGCACCTGGGTCCGAACTCTGGCCTGCAGTCTCCTCGCTGCCGTCGTTGGCTCGGACCTCAGTCTGTGGGAACGTTTTTTCTTCTCCAAGCTCAGGGCAGGGTTCCAAGCCTGACTGAGTTGAAGGCCGCTATCTTTATTGATTAGACCAACCTGCAGTCATATTTCAATGGCCTCTTTAGTAACACAATCCCAGAAGGAGGAGGATTGTCTGAGTACTTTGGTGTTTTCGTACTCCACAGTGTGCCCAGTCTTTATACAATGGTCAACCACAGCTGATTTGGTAGTCTAGTATAGTTGTGTATGGCGCTTGTGTTCATGGCACCTCTCTTCTACCGTGCGGACTGTTTCACCAATGTATGATATGCCGCCCTGCAGAGAATTTGGTAAACACCCGGTTTTGCAGGCCGAGCTCGTCTTTCACAGTGCCTAAGAGAGTCAAAGTTTTTGATAGTGGTCGAAAAAAAGTGTGTTTTTCGAACACCAGCAAAAACTTTCGATTAGGTTGTAACCTTGTACTGAGCATGGAGAAGAAAAAATGTTCCCACACATTGAGGTCCACGCCAATTATGGCACTGCGGAGACTGCAGGCCAGAGTTTGGACCCGGGAACCGCTTCTCCCACCACTACCAATAGCCACTGCGGCGGCCGCACCGAAGGTGTGGAGGGGGTGACGGCAAGCACATATAGGGTGGCGAGAGGAGCAGCACAGCATTCGTCAGGTACCACCTGAAGATGGCAACATGTACAATTGCCAAAATATTGTGGAAAAATTACGATAAAACCCAGTTGGATACCCAAGACCTGTTTAACATTGAAATACCCCAGGAAAACTTCAGATAGCGTATCAAGTACCTCTACGGGGAGAAAATGCTTCAATAGATGAAGATCCTGGATAAGCTTCACAACAAGAAGGAGTGGTTACTCTCCTCACAACATTCCGTCTCAGATGCTGAGACGGTACAGTTGTACCGCCTTTTGGCAAGATAATGCACCACATAAGGACTTCAGCGGCCATGCACCTCACAAGACGAGTCAGCCTAGTGCTAGTTAGAGAGAGAATTCACTATACCCGCCGCTGTCTGGATACCACCTCGAAGAAACTGTTGGAACTCCACCTCAAGGTAGCTTCAGCTCTGTCTCCCACATTACGGGATTGGGCTGATGCTGTCACAATGACACAAGCAGACAGCGTACGGAGAAAGACCACAAGTAAACAGACATAAAAGTTTGAACGACCTGCAGCATGATAAAAAAAACCACGCAAGAACAACCTAAGTGGACTGTCATCAATGATGCAGCAATGTCGGAGCTTGAGAAAGGACGCAACTTTGCCCCGACCCTGAAATCACTACCGATTGTATACATCATAAGCAGCATGGAACAGGCCACCTAATGTCTATCAGCCAATCAAACAGAACAGACACGACGTGAAACGTGCCATGTGCTCACCAAGGCAGCACCACTGAAACATAACCTCTCGAAGGCAGAAAGAGCGACCATCTGCGATCTGCAAAATGATTTTGAGGTGGTGGTTCTTCCCGCAGACAAGGGGAACGCCACAGTACTGCGCCTACACTCGGAATATAAGACGAAAATATATGAACTGCTTGACAACACAGCGTACCGAAAAATAGAAGGAGACCCGACAAGTCACCACCAGAAAAGAATCGTCAAACTTCTTCGCAGTACCTTCGACACAAAAACTGTCGAGAAACTTTGACCATGAGGAGTGGCACTGCCACATTTGTATGGGCTGCCAAAGGTCCATAAGGACAACGTCCCTCCAATAGTTTCCAATATAGAAGCTGCAACATATGAACCTGCCAGACACCTGACCAGTCTTTTGAGTCCACTTGTGGGGAAGTGCGAGCATCACATTCGCAACTCCGCCTACTTTGTTCAACATCTACAAGAACTCTGGCTAGAAGACAGTGACTTGTTAGTGAGATTCGACGTGGTGTCCCTCTTCACCAGGCTACCACTGAAAGACACCGTGGAATTCATAAGCAAGAAACTTGACACCCAACTAACAAGGGTCTTCGAGTTTGTACTAACGTCTACATACTTCCTGTTCGAGGAGAATTATTATGAACAGACAGATGACGACGCCATGGGTTGCCCACTTTTACCGGTTGTGGCAATACTTCTTTATGGAGGATTTTGAAGAAAAGGCCCTGGAAAAACCCCAACTAACACCAATTTATTATTCCACTATGTGGATGACACGTTTGTCGTTTGGCTACATGGACGGGACAGTTTAGACGAATTCCTCAAACTTCTCAACTCGCTATACCCTAATATACAGTTCACGATGGAGGTGGAGCAGGATGTGCCGTTCCGTTTCTTGACATCCTGATGAAATGGAAACCTGGTGGCAAACTGGGATACAGTGTGTACAGAAAACCTATGCACACCGATCTGTATCTGAATGCATCTAGTTGTCACCACAACTACCAACGTGAAGGCGTTTCAAGCACACTGGTACTCAGGGCACATTTTATCTGCAACCAGGAAAGTCTTCCATCCGAGCTGCAACATCTGGGGACAACATTCAGAAGAAACAGATACAACCCCAAACAAACACGATGGGCATTGAAAGAGACCACACCAAGGGAAGTACAAGAAGAGAAAGGAGATTTTAGATCATTGGCATGCATCCTGTTTGTCGGAAACACTTCAAGGAAAATAGGCAGGATTCTGGAGAGACATGAAGTAAAGTGTGTTTCTCGACCACCAGCGAAAACTTTGACTCTCCTAGGCTCTGTGAAAGACGAGCTAGGCCTGCAAAAACCGGGTGTTTACCAAATTCCCTGCCAGTGCGGCAAATCATACATTGGTGAAACAGTCCGCACGGTAGGAAAGAGGTGCCATGAACACAAGCGCCATACACAACTACGCCAGACTACCAAATCAGCCGTGGCCGATCATTGTATAAAGACTGGACACACTGTGGAGTACGAAAACGCCAAAGTACTCAGGCAATCCTCCTCCTTCTGGGATTATGTTACTAAAGACGTCATCGAAATACGACTGCAGGATCGTCTAATCAATAAAGATAGCGGCCTTCAACTCAGTCAGGCTTGAAATCCTGCCCTGAGCATGGAGAAGAAAAAACGTTCCTGCAGACTGAGGTCCATGCCCGAAGACGGCATCACGAGAGGAGCGGTGGAGGGGGTAACAGCGAGCAGATATAGAGTGGTAACGCCTGAAGACGGCAACGTGTACAATTGCCGAAATATCGTGGAAGAATTACGATAAAATCCGGTTGTATACTCGAGAACTGTTTAACATTGAAATACGCCAGGAAAACTTCAGATCGCATTTACTGACCTCATAAATAGGGCAGCCTCCCAGACAATTCCTATTAGAAAAATACCAAAGAAAGTAAAGAAAAATCCAACCATTTGGTGGGACGCAGAATGTTCAAGCGCGGTGACAGCAAGAAAAAATGCTTTGAGAGAATAGTGGTTAAATCAATCATTTCATAAATACCTGCAGTACAAGAAAATAGATGTCCAAGTGAAACGTCTTTTAAAGAAAAAGAAGCGAGAAAGCTGGATTGCATTTTGAAGCAAATTGAATAAAGACACCCATATCACAGATTTATGGAGATGTATTAAGGCTCTTCGACATAGGGACATGGGAAATACCAGTACCAAAAGTATGGATGAATTTCTTGCCGACTCATTCCTATACTACGCTGCACATCCATCAGTACCAACAGAACCTTTGATAGCTCCAGCAGAAATATCAGATCATTTCTTATACTTACTATTTACAAAGGAAGAATTATCGATTGCCTTAACACACACAGAGAATACTGCTCCGGGAGTGGACAATATTTAGTATGCAATGTTAAAAAACCTATCTGAACCTGCGAAAGAATGGCTGCTGGAAATTTACAACCAAATATGGTTATATGTATCACCACCTGAAGACTGGATTACTCAGATCATTATTCCAATACAGAAACCAGGAAAGGACCCATTGTCTGTCAGTTCTTACAGACCTATAGCTCTCTCCTCCTGCATTGGCAAAATTCTTGGAGAAAATGATTAAACATAGGCTAGAATGGTGGCTCGAATCTAGTAATTTACTGTCAGATTATCAAAATGGATTTAGCAAACAGCGCTCGTCATTAGATAACTTGACATTACTTACTGTTGATATATAAAAAGCTATATAAGGAACTCATAGTTCGATGGGGCGATCAATAATTGTTTAATAATGATTTTGCAGCCAATATCGCATTTTTCATTTATTAAGTTACCGGTTTCGGCGTGCTCGACGCTATCTTCAGACCTGTCGTAATTTACATAACTTCATGACACTTTTAATGCCTCCAGGTAGAGGCATCACCAAACATAAAATTACTAGTCACAAATATTGAACTTAGACTTTGAAGTACCTCGCTTCAGAACCATTAGAAGATGGATGTATATATTTTATTTGTGACTAGTAATTTTATGTTTGGTTGATGCCTCAACCTAGATGTACTCTTTTAGTATAAAAAAAATGTCGTGAAGTTATGTAAATTACGACAGGTCTGAAGATGGCGTCGAGCACGCCGAAACCGGTAACTTAATAAATGAAAACTGCGATCTTGGCTGCAAAATCATTATTATATAAAAAGCTTTTGAGAAAAAGCGGTATGTTAGAGTCATGTTTGTGGATATAGAAGGAACATATGACAATGTTATTCCTAACATATTATGGCAGCAAATGTTGGATATTGGATTTCCCTACCATTTCGTTTATGTTTATAAGCAAATTTTTTGGTAGAAGAACTGTGTTCTTGAGAATAAAAAATAAAACTTTTGGCCCAAGACAAGCTACTTTTGGTCTTCCACAAGGTTCCATATTGAGTCCCATTCTCTTTAATATTTACACGGCAGACTTGCAATCCAAGTTATCCAGAACTGTTCAAGTACTGCAATATGCTAATGATACATGTATTTATACCTCATATTGAAGCCTCGACGAAACAAGGAGAATATTGTGTTCGCTAACATCCCAGTTAAAAACCTGGATGGTATCTAGAGGCCTACAACTCTCAGTTCTTAAGACAACCATTGTATATTAGGCAAGCGAAAGATTCCACAAGGTCCAACACATATGAGACTAAATAATCAGAATATCGCTGTTAAGAGTCAGACAACATTTTTAGGAGTGATAATGGATTCATGTCTATCATGGGTGGGGTACATCGCATATCTCATTGAAAAGATTCAGCCTTATCTCACTGTATTGCGCTCTATTACAAGAGTTTGGCAGATCATATCATATTACTATTAATATACATAAGTATCATCAAATCTAAGATTGATTATGGAACATGCTGTTATGCAGTGGCAACAGGAAATCTATTATGAAACTAGAAAAACTCCAGTTTACTTGTATTAGAACTTATCTAGGAGCTATACACTCCACACCTACAAATGCTCTGTTAGCAGAAGCTGTAGAAATGCGTAACGCCTTACGCTGGAAACTATTGACGAACATATTCCTACTAAGAAAATTTGCTACAGTTAACCACCCACTAATGCTGAAATTACATAGATGGATGGAAGAAGGTAAGAATAGACGGAGAATTAACATACATCTAAAATCAGTTATATTCGCTAGTTTCATATACTTAAAAGACACTCTGCCTAACTCCAAAGAATGCCAACGTATTCCAATTCAGAATATCACTATAATGAAATAATCTCAGCAGCAGATGTTTTCCGCTTTCCAACCAAAACAAATACTGGAGCAGAACAATTATTAAACTCTTTCAATGCCAATTACTTCTCGCAGTAAATCCAGATTTATACTGATGGCTCCAAAATCTCAGATGATGGCAAGGGTGCTTTCTTATGTCCAAGTACCGGTCATATGGAAATGATATCACTTCCCGCTGAAACTTCCAGTTTTTCAGCAGAAGCCATACCCATACTCACAGCCTTAAAATATTCGCTGACTCTCACTGAAAGAAATATATTGATTTTATCAGACTGCAGAAGCATATTACGAAACATGGGGACGCCGGCCACCCTCAAGAAACCGAACCCAATGACAATGAATATAATTAAAGCCACTAAAGAAAATGAAAATGTTGGAAAAAGTATCAAATATATTTGGATTAAAGGACATGCCAACATTAGATATAATGAAATAGTCGATGAATTAGCAAAAACCGCTGATAAACCTGGTACATTTAAAAAGATCTTATTGCCAGCATCAGATTTTAGAAGTATATTGCGTAGAAATACAATACAACAATGGGACGATGGATATAAATAATCTATCTCAATAATGGACAGTACTATGGTCAGATACAGCCAAAAATTCCCGTTAAACTTTGGTACAGCTCAATTAAGGCGAATAAAAAATTTATAAGCTCCATAATTCGAATGAGATTCAACCACGAATGTTTTCCTAGCCACCTCCACCGAATACAAGTAAGAGAAAATCCTTATTGTGAATGTGATAGAACAACAGTGTGTGATATCAATGACATATTTTTTGAATGCAAAGTTTTTGCAAATCAACAATATTATTTTATACAACAATTAATCATATTAAACCAACCACTACCAGCCTCCATGTCAATTCTCCTGCATCAAAACAATAAACTAGTTATAAAACCAATAATGATTTTTTTTAGATAAATGTAATATTTATTTGTAAAATAAAAATTGAAAGATGGTTGTAAGACGGGATGGCAAAAAAAAAAAAAAAAAAAAAAAAAAAAATGATGTCGTTGGTCGTTGTGAGGCAGTATGGAAACGTACCAGCGAAAGTCAGTTGGTGAAAATTTCACAATCCGTGTCACGGGGCGGTGTTGAGTGTTCAGATGTTGGCAGCGGCCCAACATTATTCTAACCTCCTTGGGACCAGTGTTGCCAGCCCGTGGGATTTGTCCCATACTGTGGGACATCTTGACAATTATTTTCCAGAAAGGGACAAAGAGATGTTTTTGCAAAAAGTGAGAGGAATATGGGACATTTCTGTGGTGCCTCTTTTTTTTTTTTTTTTTTTTTTTTTTTTTTTTTTTTTTTTTTTTTTTTTTTTTTTTTTTCCTCTCGTCTGTTATGGTTTGCTTACACAACACCTCGGTGTGATTGGCACATGCCACGATAATTGGGTGAAACAAACGACACAACAGTCTGCAATCCCATTGTACAGTAACTGTTGCTATGTCTATTACGAATGCACTATTATTTATGAAAGAGAGACACGTGTGAAACATTGTCGAATCCCTGGATAAGCAATGCATCACTGAATGTCAGTTATACCCAGTCTAAAATTACTTTGTGAGAGACGTTTCACGGAAGTGGTACGGGGCCTCATTTCGTAGATATAAGATTTGGAACGTAACACTGAACATGGCTGAATGTTAGACGGAATTGTAAGAGGCGATAGAGGACTGTTAGGAAATTCCCCCCCCCCCTCATGTTTTGTTGTTTGCCGTGGGACACTTTACGCTAAAAGGGACATTTTGAGCTTCAGAGGCTGGCAACACTGCTTGGGACCAACAGTAGCACAGACGATAACACTCAATTAGATATCACGTTAACTGTTGTTTTCCCTTCAAAGAAAATTGTAAACGGCATTTGACATAGGCCTACCGTATTTCGAATCACGTGAAATTTCTTGCGGAAGATTATGTTTTTATTGTAGTCGCAAACAAATACAATCCCGAGAATTCTTGCGGTATCTTACGAACGAAAAACGTAGTACTATCGCTGTTAGTTGACGGTTAAACCTGTGGACGTGAGCAACAGCCATCCCCCATTCACGCTGAATTCCTGTTGCACTGTGCCAAGTATGTGAAACACTGGCTGGCTGAGTTCTTCACAAACATCCTGCAAACTGACAACATACCACATGAAATGAAAAGAGCGAAAATTATAGCCTTACTTAAACCAGGCAAACCAGAAAGTTATCGCCCCATAGCATTACTAAGCATGCTGTAAAAACTATTGGAGAGAATGGTGTATAACAGAATTTGTCACAAGATCTTTGAAATTATACCAGTTGAACAAGCAGGATTTAGACTAAACCGCAACTGCATAGACCAAGTCCTGTCTCTAACAACCTTTATAGAAGCAGGTTTTCAGAATAAAGAGAAGACATCAGTCGTATTCATTGACCTAACAGCTGCATATGATACTGTTTGGCGGCTAGGTGTCATACTGAAACTCGTTTAAGCCATACCAAGCATAAAAATTAACTATCTCATCAATGACATGCTCAGTGACAGATGCTTCCAAGTAATTATGGTCAACAACATCAGCTCGCCAATGAAGCTGAACAATGGGCTGCCACAAGGATCTGACCTTGCCCCTCTCCTGTTCAGCCTATACATATCAGATACGCCTGAAACCAAATCAAGGAAGTTTGGGTATGTCGATGACTGGGCCCTTGTAACGAGTCATAAAGATCTAGAAACTATAGAGTCCATACTGACCAACGTTCTATCAACAATTGGTGAATATTTACGAAATTGGAGGCTGCAGCCAAGTGCCACTAAGACAGAAGTATCAACGTTTCACCTAAGCAACAATCTGGCCAACAAAGAGCTCACGGTTCATTTTGACGGAAAGGTGCTGAGACATAACAGAAACCCTAAATATCAGGGGTAACACTTGATAGAAAGCTCAGTTACAAGCAATACCTAGCAAAAACAGCTGCCAAAATTAAAACCCGGAACAACATCTTCCAAAATCTCTGTGCCACTTCTTGGGGGATCACCTCCGTACTTCAGCTCTGGGTCTTGTATACCCAGTTGCGGAATATTGCTCACCAGCTTGGTTAAACAGCTCACACATCAAACTTGTGGACGCTCAGCTCAGTCACATCATCCGTCTTATAACTGGCACAATTAGGCCCACACCAACTTTCTGGCTACCCATACTTAGCCACATGCAACCTCCATCTTTACGGCGGAAAAATGCACTAGTATCCTAGTACAAAAAGCTGCAAAAGAATCCCCACTTTCCCGTGCATGGATACATACCAAGCATGAGAAAAGCAAGGGTTTGCTCTCGTCATCCACCCCTTGAGACTGCAAGAACTTTAGTTACCAACAGCTTTAATACCGATGATTGTTGGAGACAAACATGGCAGATTAATGCAACACCAGAACAACTGAAGATGCCGTGCATATCAACCAAGCCAAATGGCTTTGATTTACTGCGCAAAGATTGGTCAGCATTTAACAGAATAAGAGCAAACACTGGAAGGTTTGCAGACCTTCTGCACAAGTGGAAGAAAATAGCTTCTCCAAGCTGTGACTGTGGCGCTGAAACGCAGACTGTCTACCATGTGGTTCAAGAATGTCCCCTGAGAGCTTTCACTAGCGACCAAACAGAGTCCCGATGGTTACGGAGGGATCACTGGACTATATTCATGGACATGATATTAGTTTGTTACACGTGTAATATTATATGTATCTTTGTTATTAAAACATCAAATAACTGTAAATTTTGTGATGTAGCCATTCGCTAAATAAATAATAACTTAATGTCACGACGCCGAAGTAATAATTTTCGCGTAAGTAGAATAACATTGAGAATAAAGCACTAAAATATTTGTGTAAATTGGGCATAATTGAAGACGGGATACAAGTCGTTGTCTTTGACCCACGACAACAGAATGCATCATCGATCCCAAGTCTCAGTCCAAAAAATCGCGCCTTCGGTGAAAAAATAAAATAAAAAACATCTCCTTTAACTTATATCTTTCCATCAGAGAGGAGCTACAGATCACTTTTTAAACACAACATCGTAATCTGTTATAAGAAAACTCAACGCGAAATGAATACATTCGAATATTGCGCGAATAAAAAACAGGGAATTTCATTGGCTGCCGTGCACTATCACTGGATTGGTCACAATGCGTGGCCGTAGCCAACACCTGAAAAACTCTACATTACACCGCGGCACGGATTGTAAAATTAAAGCAAATATAAAATTGTCATTATTCATAAAAGGAAAGCTTTTCCTCAGCACAGTGCTCTGTCACGCAATTACCATTGCAAATTATCAATATTTCAGGTGATTTGTATTTTTTAATTACAATATGAGGCTCGATATTACGGTGGGTGCACATAAATTATCAGTTGCTATATACTGTAAAACTTTATGACATTCGTAACAAAAATAGAATTGAATATTTAGGGGAAATAGCAATATAGTTGTGAGCATGCAAGGCAAAATTGCCAATATCAACTCGGAAAAATATTACACCGTGAAATCATTTTAAATTAAGAGCTATACATTCATTCCATATTTTCTCGCACTTCTTCGGTTATGCGAAATGTGAAGCATTGCCAACCTATAAACCTATATCACAACGCCGCCGACGATGGCCTTTTTCTACACAATCCCATTTATGGTTTTATATACAACCATGCAACAAGAGTCAATTTCGTTATACATTTACAGAAAAGAAAGTAAACTCGTGACCTATCAAGTAATACAATTTATATTAAACTGTCCAAGGGATGAAGGACCCGTTTCAAAAATTATAGTAGGAAAACAGGAACCAAGGATAAAAACAAAAGACATAAAGTAACAGATTCTTTTATATCTCGTTTATATACAAGAACTGTGATTCTGTCTCCCAGAGACAGGCGGCGTAATGTATTGATGTTGGCAAAGAACATTAACTGTTTGAAAACCCAATCTCACTGAATGAGATTTGTAATGAAATAGTTGTGTGTGGCAATACAAGATGAATTTTAATTCTATGGTGAGCTCTCATTCTGTTAGGGCACATTGCAGCGCATTTTTCTCTACGAATGTTCTTGTGTTCTATATCCACAGTCTCAATATTTCTTGGTTC
This sequence comes from Locusta migratoria, assembly GCA_026315105.1. NCBI lineage: Eukaryota > Metazoa > Arthropoda > Insecta > Orthoptera > Acrididae > Locusta > Locusta migratoria. Next base: position 48,327,381 of record CM048753.1, on the reverse strand, counting down.
GTTAATTTTTACATTCAATGTATCAATAACTTATTGTTGCATTGGTTTGTTTCCTACTTACTTTTGAACAGCAACCATCTGCTATATTTTGTTGTTCACCATCAGTTATTTGTTTGGGGACGTCATTCACAACATGCAGCAAACCATTGTCAGATTGTTGATTATCCGATGCACAGCTGTGGTTATGAAGATACGAGTCGTAATTTTGCTCGCGATTTTCGGTTATTTCTTTGGTAGAATCACTTGGCACGTATTCTACACTGCTGTCATTGGTCTCTTCGCTTTGTTTCGCAAAACACCTTGGCTCGTGCAATAAAGATGCTTCTAATCGTGCATTAGAGCCAAGAACTGTATCTAGCTTTGCATTTATTTCCGAGTTATCGTTTGATAATTTACTTGTCAATTTGAGAATGTTTTCTGCGAGCTCCAATAAGTAACCGTTCACGCAATTCTGTAATTTTTGTGGTTCATATGTTTCTGTTTCCCCGTAAACTTCAATGCCTAACCTATTCTCACAAGCTTCACAATGGAACTTAATTCGCTCTTTTGACCACTTCACAGCATGAGCTTCATTGATGCTGAGGCCAACACAATAATTGTGGAAATATTTCCTACACCATAATCCACACACTAAAACCATTTCAGAGCTTTGAAGCGCTTTTTTGCACTTTACACATGATTTCCTATCCTTGTTAGGCGCCATCTATTTTTACAAAAACAATCGGATGCCGATATTAAAACCTAGGCTATACGATGTTCCTAAAAGGCCCTACAACGCTAAGGACCTACCGACTATAAAGTGTAAACTGTAAACAGCACTGGGCAGTGGGCACAGTAAACAAACAAGTCCTAAACAGCTGAGCTGTCTACCAACACAGCAAAACAAAAAATGCTGTCGTCAGTATTGCCAACATATACTTATTTTAGAGTGTCAAAAAAGCCAGCTGAGGCAAGCGTTCGTGGCAATGAGCTTTGTCGATATATCTTCAATCGATCACCCGAGTACATACGATTAATCGATTAATTGTGCGTGTTAACTGCTTGAACTGAAATTTGCAGTGTTCTGATTACACTTGTTAGTTGTCACTTACGGACAAACAATTCGCAATGCGGAGCAGAAATGGTGATTTGTCTTAAACCTCGTGAAAGAACTAATCGTCGGAACAGTCACACTGGAAATGGTAAGTTTTTTCCGTAACTACAGCTGTTGTACATTTTTGTCTGTCATGTGGTAGGCCTACACATTCTGCTATAGACGCCGATGAATATTGCTGTTATTGATACTGGATAAATTGCAGTTGACAACGCATTGCATCAGATTTATATAACGTTTTCTTGATTAAGCAGTTCATTGTTTCAGTTAATCAAAATTATCATTTGCATGGTACCGATTCTGGTAGACATTACAACGTGGACCCCTTTCCATTTCTCGAAGTAGGTTAGCTGTGGCAATGTGCATTTCGGTGTGAAACAAACGGAAACATTTGGCTGCTCAGCATTTCAGTCTCATACTGTATCCTCTTTCACCCACTAACCTAGTTTGTCACCACAATAAAGATTTCGGTGGGAATGGGGGCAGGGACTTGCGATGTGTGTGTTCCAATATCACACTCTTCGCATACATTTACAAATGACGACACAGCAATAATGTTGCAGATCACTGTTTGCAATTCTTGGGTGAACTCGCTGAACATGTTAAACCCTCCCCCATAATGACAAAGTTTTATATTCGTACCTACATCTAACGTATACAGTTTTGAAATTATTATAATTGTGGTGAACGTAACTGTTTCTTCACTATGGTTTCGACTGACATTAATTTTTGTAGTCTCGAAAGTATACGAGCAAAACAGTGTTGGGATATACAGTTTCCTGGAAATGTGCTTTGAAAGTGTCTCTGGTTATGTATCACACAAAGAGTGTCAGGGCTCTCGTCTTGATTTTAAAAATAAAAGATCATCCTGAGAATTCACTGAATAACAAACCATATTTAGGTGAAGCTATATGTTTGCATAGTAGCATTTAATTAGGGAATAATTATCATGGATTTCCATTTTTGTAACAAATGCTCCCTGCATATAAACTATCAGTGGTACAGTGTTTATAGGGCAGTTGTAAAAGTATTTTAGAAATGTGGGACTTAAGGAGGTAACGAAAAAATCACTACTTGAATTACCATAGTCTCGTTATGTAAAATGTCTGTCTAGGTGTGTTTGTGTTTGGATATGTGTAAGTGTGTGTGTATTTGTTTACCTTCCTTTTTTCCCCTAAGGTAAGTCCTTCCACTCCTGGGATTGGAATGACTCCTTTTCCACTTCCTTAAAACCCATATCCTTGCCTTTCTCTACTCCTTTCTTCCTCTTTTCCTGAAGAAACGACCAACGGTTGCAAAGGCTTGTCTGTGTGTTTGTGTGTGTTTATTTGTCTGTCAACGAGCCTGTCCTTTGGGTAAGTCATCCGTTTTCTATTTTTATCTTTGAATGTGTTAGGAAGATTGCCATTAAATCAGAATTTCCAGTTTATCTTAAACCTTGCACATTTAGGCAATTCTGTATGAACATCAGTGTGTGTAAATTTATACAGCTTAAACATTTTTGCTGTTGGTCTGACTTTAATATTATCAAAATTTTGTTTCTGGACTACAGTTTATCATTTGATACAAAAGGTGTTAGATGGTAACTCGATATAAAAATTTTATACCAATTTCGAGTAGGCTTTGTTCCACATACTCTAAATTATGATTTTTAACTCGGTATAGTATTCCACGAAGAATTTATGCTTGATTTATCAGAGTATATTAAGTAGTCCTATTTGCACTAGTCTTTCAATGGTAAAAAGGATCTTTTCAAATGTATGGTAAAAGTCTAAGATAGAGCAAGGGCTACTTGTTTTTGTGCTGTAATGTTGTCAGTGTTTGCTCTGATGCATGATGGGGAATGAAGCAGCACTTATCAGTTGTTTTGGTATGTGCTGTACACTGACGAGTGCAAATGCACATGCTTTGTTTAGATGAAAAATATCTAAATGGTCAATCTTTCATATTATTTTGATTTGTTTCTTTAATTAATATCACGGGGATCAGTAGATGGATGAATGAAAGTAAATGAATCATTTTGTACTACAGAAACATATATTGAATATTAAAGGAAAATAGTGAAATACATCAGAAAAAGTATCACACAATTGCAAACATCAGCACCCCACCCTAGAAAAATGTGCTTTACTTAGGCACTGTACATTCATTCCATATTTTCTCACCTCTTATTTGTTAGGCAAAATTCACATCACATTGAATACGCGAAGAGGTACGTGTAGGTGTTGTCGTAAAACTGAAGGATGCAATTCCACCTATTTGCTTTGATTCACTATATGTTATCAACATAGTGGAAATGGCATATATCACTCATAGCTAATATGGCAACCAAAACAATGTTGAAAAATATCAACACACACACACACACACACACACACACACACACACACACTCATACATGTCACATGAGAACAGACATAAAACCTATCAAAGGCACAGCCTTTTAATCATGTATGTTGAGAACCAGTTGTTTGAAATCTATCATCCCCCATCCAAGATACCAAGCACTTCCTTTAGACTCTCCACCAAACTACCCCTTTGCTTCCTGAAATCTTACTTGTCACCGCTGATGCCATTTCACTGTACACCAATATCCCACATGCCCGTTGTCTTGCTGCTCTCAAATGCCACCTTTCTCAATGTCCTTCAGACTCCAAACCAAATACCTCATTCCTTATAACCTTTAGCAATTACATCCTAACAATTACTTTTCCTTTGAAGGAAAAGTACAATCAAATCCACGGTACAGCCTTGGGCAACCATATGCACCCTCATATGCCAACCTATATATGGGCCATCTAGAGGAAACTGTGGTGTCGCACAAGTCCAAAGTGCGCGCCACCTACTTTCGCCACGTGCCGCCATGCACGCACGGCGCGGCATTCTTACGAAGACAGCCACGAGCGCCCTCTGCTAGAACTCCGCTCGTGGCCACGTCTGAACGACATCGTTCACTTGCGACTGAGATAGGAACCAGCTAACACTTCAGAATCAGATAGGCACCTGTGAAGACTTGGCTATCGGACAGGCACTAGGCAGACCTCTAGCTCAACTATGTATCAGCATTCTGCAGTACTGAGCTATGTAAAAGTTATGTATTGTATAAATTCTGTGCAATATATATCTCGTTCTAATTTACTCTAGTGTTTCTAGTTTCTGCTGTCCCACTGGCTGGTCACCTCCATACCGCACAAGTGTGCATCCTTATTCCTGTGTCGGACTCCTTCTACTCGGCCACTGACACCTACGACAGAAACGAGACACAAAAGCGGCGACGAGGCTGGGACACAAAAGAAACCTTCCTAGCTTCCCAAAACCCCAAACCTCTGGTCTGGTTCAGGTTCATTGATGATATTTTCAGGATTTGAACTCGGTGCCAGGACAACGTATCCTCGTTCCTTCACAATCTCAATTCCTTCTCCCCCGTCAGCTTCACTTGGTCCTTCTCAACCTGGCAAGCCACCTTCCTGGATGTTAACCTCCACCTTACTGACGGCTCCAACCACATCAAACCTACTAACTACAAACCTGTGTAGCTGCACAAGGCAGTAAAAAATTTGGGGGGGGGGGGGGGGCGGCGGAGGCAAAGTTTTGCCATAATTTTCTCAAATATTATTTTAATGTTCATTGAACTGTCATTCAGACTTTGGATTAGGCCTACAGCAATAAATTATAATATTCAGGTTATTGTGTTAATAGCATTGGTGTATCTGGAATGTTTTTTAATTTATTTTTGCCAGGGAGGCGGGGGCCTAAAATTAGCAGCCACTTAGAGTATCCCCCTTGTCACCTAAAACCACTCCTCACTGTAACAACTAAACCACATCATTCACCACAGCTTTGATTATCTATCGTCATGCCCCTTGCAGATCCTTGCAAGCCTTTCAATAGTGGTGTTCTGTCATCCACCCAACATCCGCAGCATCCTAGTGCATCCCTGTGCCACTCCACTACCAAACCATTACCACAGGGTTCCCTGTGGAAAACCCCAATTCAAGCTCTGCCTAATGCACCCACCCACCCATCACTTCCTATTCTAGTCCCATCAGAGGCTTATCCTTGTTGCAGCCAGCTGTGGCCACAACTGTAGCCACCATAAGGCTGCCTACTCAGGAAGCTAAATTCATGATATAGACCAGTACAACATAATTTACTAATAAGAAAATATACATCACTTAAATTTGTAATGTCAATGAGATGAAAATGCTGCCTAAGACATTAGTAAACTTCTGTATGACTAAGGTCAATTTGACCTCCTGACTATCTACTGTTACTATTTGCAATAGCTAGCAATGCCTCTATCTACCTTCTGCCTGGAGTCATCAGTGTAGACTGCAGTTTGTACTTCATACAAGTGGGACTGTACTCAGAAGTGAGCGGCGCTTTTGTAGTCTTGCTGTAGACAGCGCTCTATACTCAATATCGGCATGGAGGGAGCGGTGCAATAGGCTAGTGGCTCTCGACTGCCTTCTTAGTCTTTTGTTCCCACTTCTGGAGGAGTTGCGTTTGCATTATGCCACTACAATCTTACCTCATCAGGGGCCAGTTTTAAGTTGTGTGAGTGTGATTGTGTATTTACCTGTGACATTCCGACCTGGATTTTCCATTGTTATATGTGCAATATATTTTAGAAACAGTACACTGACGGGGTATCTTCTGCGCAGAATTGTGTGAGAAAACATGCTATAAGAAGTAGCTGCTTGAACAGTGAGTGGATGTCTCCACTTGCTGGTAATACATCATGTGACTGATGGACTGTATTATTCCATGTTGCTGCAAACTGAAAGTATTTTGGAGAGGCTGCCATAGAAGGAAGCATATCTTTCAAATAATTTCATTCAATGGCATAGGACTCAATACAGATGTGTTCCCTTGAGTAAGAAATGTTATTTAAGTGTTGTTATTTTCTTGTGAAATGCAGTAATGAAACTGCATGCTAGAAATACAGGACTTCAAACAAAGACACTATGGCCACCATCTCTCAGTGAAGCACTCACATTTTGAATAAGTAGTTTCTGAGCACAGAAAGAAGTCAAGCTGCAATTGACTATCGGGGCCAGCTTATGACCATGTATATAGGCAACTGTCAATCAATCATAATTATTTGCCTGCACACTCAGAGTGTTAAAGGGTATGATATTTTTCCTGCATAATGAACATGGACATAAAAATAACACACATTAAAGACTAAACAAACAACACACACTGATGCTATTGAATCATATATTATTTTCTCCTTTAGGTATTGATATCTTGATGCTTTTTCCCCCTCTATATTAAATGTCATTTGTGGTATACAGCAATGTTTTGAAATAGCAGAGAACACATGTTTTTATGACTCAGTGTTAACATATTCTAAGTATGTTTTTGTGGCTTGTGAGTCTTAAAGGTCAACGTTATCCATTGTGAGAGAAGGAAGACTGGAATTTGGTGAAGGAAGGAAGGAAGGAAGGAAAGAAAGAAAGATGATGAGGGTTTGACATCCAATTGGCAATGTGGTTATTTGAAATAGGTATTTAGTTCAAATCGAGAGCATCCATTTATCTAAATACAAACAGTTTGTGTGATGTCAGTGAATAGGATGTAGATGGTTCAGTCATGCCTCTATGTGAATGGCCCAGTCCCATGTTTTTGTAAAATTGTGCTGTAACTATGTAATCATACTCTCACTGCAGACTGTGCATAGTCAAACTTCAGAAATTCAAATAATGCACCCTAACAGATGCTCAGAAATCTGCAACTTGAGAGATGAATTATATACATGAAAATGAATGAATGCATTGGTGAGGATTAAATTGATGAAGATGCATGAAATACTATTCTTTAATCTGGGTTTGTTGACAAAACCTGACCTTTTTTTGCAAATATCATTTAGAAAAATACTGCAAACTGTCACATGTTTTGAATAAGTTATTTATTTCACCATGAACCCGGAGTTGGGTAAAACGGAGGATTTCTCAAACAAATTTCACATTTTTGTACTTTGTCAGGTGTGCCAATGTACTGTTTTCTTAATGTTTATTTTGATGCATTATGGAACCAATTTTTGTTAAATGCAATAGCTGGTCACAGAAAAATCCATTGTTCATCCCAAAAGTGTTTCAATCTTAAGTTCTAAATTCAGTGGTAAAAAAAAAAAAAAAAAAAAAAAAAAAAAGTGAACAGATTATATTGAAAACCATTGAGGAATGCAACCAAACGTGCTTCGAAATTGAATGCTTTACTTCCATTGATTAGTTTATAAGATTCCAGTGCATACATTTTCACTTGTCACAATATAAACTGAAGAGTCAGAGAAACTGGTGTAGGCTCTCATATGCGAACACAGAGCTATATGTAAATACTCTGAGGACAACACGTATAAAACAGGTATCTGGTGCAGTCATAAAATTGTTTACTGCTGCTACAATGGCAGGTTACTGTGATTTAAGTGAGTTGGAATGTGCTGTTATAATCAGTGGAGAAAAGATGGGACACAGCATCTCTGAGGTAGCAATGCTTTGTGACTCGTCAACAGTATTGAGACTAATTGCCAGTGATGTGACTCATCCCAAATACAAGAACAGCTTAGGCAGCACACAGTCATAATAGGTAGCTCAGATTCTGTCTACTGGTAGCTTCTATTTACAGAATTTAATCGGAGCCGACACAGATGCAAGTTTTTAAACAGTACGTACATCTATTATGACACATAAATTCACATATACTAAGACTAATATTAAACTTTCCTTTGAGAACTGTATACAAGTGAGTGACAGTACTGTTTGCACATAATTCCTCAATATAATACTACTACTTGTCCAGATGTGAGAATATATACAATACATAGGTTGTAGCACTATCACAGTGTCCAGAATAACAGATGATTACTGACTGACATAACTATTGAAAATAACTACCTGCCATCATAGTTGACTCGAGAGCATAGACTGCTCAGATTTCGTGGTGTGGTGCCCTTTTACCGATGCACTGACCAATCACAGTATACTGTGCACATGTCGCGACCATTGGCCTCGCCCCTGAAGTACCCCCAGGGGGCCCACAGTTCTTTTGTGGGTACGTGTGTGGCGCGCACGGGGCCCCGAGCTGGAGCAGCCTTTCTTCTGCCCCAGGCTGCTTCACTTTCCCTCCCGGTTTATGCCTTCGCCCGGAGACGGGCGTATTTCACGAGTTCAGGTGTTTTCTTGTTGTCGTTACTCTTATTCCTTGGTTCCTTCCTTTCTTACCCTTTGTTTCTGTCTCTCTCTCCTTGTCCTCTCCTCGCCTTCTTCTCCTCATTAGTCTCCGCCTCGGCGTTTGAGACACCTTTCCTTCTTTCTCTTCACTTCTTCTATTCTTCTTCTTTCCTCCCTGTGCGTGTCTGAAGGCCGACCCACGCATTATCATGCGTAGCAGGTGACGGGGTAACGCGTAATTCCCCGCCCCGGGTAGACAAGTAGGGCACGTACGTACCCCCTGGTAAAGGCCAGGCCCAGGGAGGGGTGATTACCCGAGCTGGTACCTTCCGAACATGCCAATTGGTCCCTCCGTCAGTTCTCGGGAGGTGTGACCTGAGGTGTGAACAATCACCTAAGGCGGGTAAGCCCTCGGAGAGGGCCCCCACTAGGAAGGAGCGCGCCATCGGAGACGCCGGTAATCACGGGGGACACTTCCGCAATGACTTCCTTCTCTTCTTCACTGACATTGACCCAGAAACGTAAGATAGATTCGCCTCAGCAAAAGAAGACTCTGCCTAATTTGCCGAAATTTCTTGTTGTGTCGCGCACCGACGGAAAAGATTTCACTTCTGTCAATCCTTTCGTTATACAGAAAGGTGTTGATGCAACTGCTGGCCCTGTTAAAACCTGTTCGCATCAGCGCAATGGCTCATTGTTGCTGGAAGTGGACAGTGCTTTCCAAGCCCAGAAACTTATCCGGACTACGTTATTACACACGTTTCCAGTCAAAGTAGAAGCGCACCGCACACTCAACTCGTCACGTGGGGTAGTTTTTACGGGATCCCTTGACGGGTTGTCTGATGACGACATCCGGTCCTATATGTCCGATCAGGGTGTGACAGCCGTCCACAGGGTGATGAAAAAGGTAGATAACCAGCTGACACCGACTCGTACTGTGTTTTTGACATTCGACAGAGTTGACCTCCCGTCGAAGGTCAAAGCAGGGTACGAAGTTATCTCAGTCCGCCCTTATATTCCAAACCCAACGCGCTGCTACCAATGCCACAGGTACAACCATACCCGTGAACATTGCCCACATGCAGCAAAATGTGTCACTTGTGGTAGGGACGCCCATGAGGGGGATTGCCCACCTCCGTCCCCTCACTGCCTTAACTGCAACGGCGACCATGCGGCTTCCTCTCGCGACTGCCCTGTATATAAGGATGAAAAAATCATTCAGCAAATTCGGGTCACGGAGAAGGTATCAACATCTGCCGCTCGAAAGTTGTTGGCGAGTCGAAAGCCCACTGTCCTCCCAGCGGGTACATACAGTAAGGTCCTCACCTCAACTCGACCTACTAAGGATTCCAGTACCCAGACTTGTGATTTCACTTTCGCTGACACAGTTGTGCGATCCGCCAGCCCGAAGATTGCCCGTTCCACGTCCCCGCTTCCTCCTGCTGCTTCTAAGATACAGTCTTCGACAACCTCTAGTAAACCGCGGGCACCTAAACAAGATGCCCGGACCTTGAAAAAGGAACCCGTCCGTAAGGATTTTCTGCGTTCTCAGGCTTCCCAACCGTCAACTGCCTCTTCCCGCCGTCACTCTTCCAGAAGAGCTGACAAGAAAAAGAGTTCCTCTCCTTCCCCGCCGAGGCGTGACCCATCTGTCGCGCCGTCCAACAGTTGCCGGCCTCGGCCGTCTTCTGTTTCACCGGGACGCTCCGTTTGCCGGGCGCCCGGCCCTTTACCGGCGGTGGAAACTGCCCCTCCTGATCAACTCAGGGAGGTGGCAGGCGCGTTGGTCGAACCAATGGAACATGACCCTTTGCCCCCAGACAGCGATAGCAGTGCTCCCTCGAAATCCGGTCCTCAGCGGCCGTCGAGGTGACCCCGCTCGCTACTTGGTTTTTATCCTTATTTCTTGTCTCATTTTTATCATGGCGCTCCTTCAATGGAACATTCGCGGCATTCGTTCTAATCGGGAGGAGTTAAAACTACTCCTTCGATTGCACTGCCCGCTTCTAGTCTGCCTCCAGGAAACTAAGTTGCGTCCACGTGATCGTGCAGACTTTCCACACTACACCTCTGTGCGGTTCGACCTGCCACCCGTGGAAGGTGTCCCAGCCCATGGAGGGGTTCTGATGCTCCTTCGAGACGACGTCTATTTCCATCCCATTTCCTTGCACACTCACCTACAGGCAGTTGCCGTCCGCATCACCTTATCCACATTTACCTTCTCCCTCTGTAATATATATTCGCCATCGACATCTGCCCTTACTAGGGCAGATGTGCTAAACCTTGTTGACCAGCTCCCTTCACCTTTCGTGTTGGTAGGCGACTTTAATGCCCACCACCCCCTATGGGGCTCTCCGGCACCTTGTCCGAGAGGCTCCCTTTTGGTGGACCTTCTCCAACACCTCGATCTTGTCTGCCTTAACACCGGTGCACCGACCTTCCTTTCTGACACAACACACACTTATTCCCATATAGACCTCGCAATATGCACTCCTCAGCTTGCCGGTCGGTTTGAGTGGTATGCACTTTCTGACACGTACTCGAGTGACCATTTCCCTTGTATCATCCACTTCCTACATCATTCCCCATCTCCACGTCCCACCAGTTGGAACATTTCTAAAGCCGACTGGGGGCTTTATTCTTCCATGGCTGTTTTTCACAATCAGCATTTTCCCAACTGTGACAGTCAGGTCGAATACCTCACAGAGGTTATTCTCACTGCTGCTGAACGTTCCATACCTCGTACATCCTCTTCTCCACGTCGTGTCCAGGTCCCTTGGTGGACTACAACCTGCCGCGACGCACTTCGAGCCCGGCGCCGTGCTTTACGCACCTTCCGCCGCCACCCAACTTTGGAGAATTGCATCAATTACAAACGTATGAGAGCGCAGTGCCGTCGTATCATAAACGACAGCAAGAAAGCTTGCTGGACAGCTTTTACTAGTTCTTTTAACCGTTTTACTCCCTCCACGGTTGTCTGGGGTGGCCTACGCCGTTTGTCCGGCATCAAGGTCCACTCCCCGATTCCTGGCCTGACCGTGGAGAACGCGGTCCTCGTGGACCCAGCTGATGTTTCAAACGCATTGGGTCGTTTCTTTGCGGAGGTTTCGAGCTCTGCCCATTACCACCCTGCCTTTCTCCCTCGCAAACAGGTAGAGGAGGCACGGCCGCCTTCTTTCCGCTCTTTTAATCGTGAAAATTATAACGTCGCCTTCACCATGCAGGAGCTAGATCGTGCTCTCGCCCTGTCCTGGTCTTCTGCTCCCGGGCCCGATTCCATTCATATTGAGATGCTGAAGAACCTCTCTCCTGCGGGCAAGTGCTTTCTTCTTAGTACCTACAATCGCATATGGACTGAAGGTCATGTTCCCACAAGTTGGCGTGAAGCCATTGTTGTCCCCATCCCCAAACCAGGGAAGGACAAACACCTTCCTTCCAGTTATCGTCCCATTTCTCTGACGAGCTGTGTCTGTAAGGTGATGGAACGCATGGTTAACGCTCGGTTGGTCTGGCTCCTCGAATCTCGCTGCCTCCTGACTAATATCCAATGCGGTTTTCGTCGACACCGCACTGCTGCTGACCACCTCGTTACGTTGTCGACCTTCATTATGAACAACTTTCTAAAGAAGCGTCAAACAGTAGCCGTGTTCTTCGACTTCGAGAAGGCATACGATACCTGTTGGAGAGCGGGCATTCTCCGCACATTGCACACATGGGGCCTTCGGGGCCGCCTTCCTCTTTTCATTCAAGCGTTTTTGGCGGATCGCAAGTTCCGGGTACGGGTGGGCTCTGTTTTGTCAGATACCTTTTGCCAGGAGAATGGGGTACCACAGGGCTCCGTCTTGAGTGTGGCGCTCTTTGCCATTGCAATCAATCCGATCGTGGACTGCCTTTCAGCCGACGTCTCCGGATCTCTTTTTGTTGACGATTTCGCAATTTATTGTAGCGCCCAGCGGACGTGTCTCTTGGAGCGTTCTCTCCAACGCTGTCTTGACCGTCTATATTCCTGGAGCATCGCAAACGGCTTCCGATTTTCCACTGAGAAAACTGTGTGTATCAATTTTTGGAGATACAAGGAATTTCTTCCACCTTCTCTGCGTCTCGGCCCTGTTGCTCTCCCTTTCGTGGAGACTACGAAATTCTTGGGACTCATGTTGGATCGGAAACTTTGCTGGTCCACACACGTGTCCTACCTGGCTGCCCGTTGTGCCCGATCCCTTAACGTTCTTCGTGTCCTCAGTGGCACGTCATGGGGAGCGGATCGTACCGTCCTGCTTAACCTTTACCAGGCCATTGTTCAGTCGAAGCTCGACTATGGAAGCCTTGTGTACTCTTCAGCACGGCCGTCGATTCTCCGCCGTCTCAACTCTATCCACCATCGTGGATTACGTCTGGCGACCGGTGCATTTTATACCAGCCCTGTTGAAAGTCTGTATGCCGAGGCTGCTGTATTACCCTTGACCACTCGACGTGACATACTCTTGTGTCGGTATGCATGCCGCCTACGGTCGATGCCCCACCATCCCTCTTACAGATTATTTTTTGACGACTCACTCGATCGCCAATATCAGTTGTCTGCGATTGCCTTGCTTCCACCGGGAGTTCGGTTTCGCCGCCTGCTACAACGGCTCGATTTTACCCTTCCTTCCACCCTTCGGTTGAGCGAAAGCCCATTGCCACCGTGGCATCAGGCCCAGGTTCACACACACCTCGAACTTAGTTCGCTCCCCAAGGAGAGCACTCCGGATTTGGTATTCCGCTCGAGGCTTGTCGAACTCCGTTCGCGGTTCGATAATGCCGTATTTATTTACACTGATGGTTCCAAGAGCACTGCCGGTGTCGGATCTGCCTTCGTCGTCGGGGACAACCGGTTCCAATACAAGCTCCCTGACCGGTGCTCGACCTTCACGGCTGAGCTTTTCGCCCTCCACCAGGCCGTCTTGTATACCTGCCGCCACCGCCAACCTTTCTATGCCATATGTTCTGACTCCCTTAGTGCCCTGCAGAGTCTTAAGGACCCTTTCTCCAACCATCCTCTCGTGTATCGGATCCAACGCTCCCTCCAGTTGCTGGCGGATGACAGCTGTCACGTTTCTTTCCTGTGGGTCCCTGGCCATGTGGGTGTGCCCGGGAATGAGGCCGCCGACACAGCAGCCAAGGCAGCAGCTCTTTTGCCTCGCATGGCTACCTTTTGCGTCCCATCGGACGATGTTCAACGGGCTCTTCGCCGGAGTATCGTGTCGCAATGGCACAGTGTGTGGCTTTCACTGTACAACAATAAATTGCGAACTGTCAAACCGATCCCAACCGCTTGGAGGACATCCTCACGCCCCTCTCGGCGGGAGGAGGTCATCCTGGCTCGGTTGCGGATCGGTCATTGCCGTTTCAGCCACCGTCACTTGCTATCTACCGACCCTGCACCGCTATGCTCCTGCGGTGAACTGCTGACAGTGCGACATGTTTTACTGACTTGTGTTAATTTTAATCATCTCCGTGTAGCCCTTCACTTTCCGTCTACTCTGGAGGAAATTTTAGCTGATGACACAAGAGCAGCTGCTCGGGTTTTGCGTTTTATGAACTTGGCCAACCTATCCAAGGATATTTAACCCTTTTTAATTGTCTTTTATCTATCGTTTTTAACTTCTTGTTGATGTTCTGACAGTCACCATTTTTTTGTGATCATAGCGAATCAATGTTCTTGGCTGGGCGCTAATGACCATAGAAGTTGTGCGCCCTAAAACAACAAAAAAAAAAAAAAAAAAAAAAAAAAAAAAAATCGCCCCTGAAGTGCATTCATGTAGTGGATCTCTGTGACAGCAACGCCTGGCAGAGGAAGCGCACGTTGTAAGACTTATTGCGTGTGTTCAACTTGACTTTCCACTTCAGGCGGGTGCGAGTGTCGTGTGTGTTGATATATAACACAATGAGCTAGGGATTTTCCCATACACATTAGTGTGCCATAAATATTGGGGATCTGGAAAAAATCAAATCCTTGACTCCGCTGCAGCCGGAAAAAGATCCTGCAAGAATGGAACCAAAGATGACTGAAGAGAATCATACCACATGATGGAAGTGCAACCCTTCCATAAATTACTGTGGATTTCATTGCTTGGCCATCATGAAAAATCAGCGTGCAAACCATTCAATGAAACATAATTGTTACAGACCTTTGGAGACTAAGACTCACATGTGTACACTTGCTCACTGCATGGCACAAAACTTTACACCTCGCCTGGACTTGTCAGCACCAACATTACACTGTTGCCTGGTCTGACAAATCTCATTTCCAATTGTATCAAGTGGATTGACAAGTACAGTATCTCCATACCTAATGCATCCATGGACCCTGCATGTCAGCAGGTGACTATTCAAGAGGGTGGAGGCTCTGTAATAGAGATGGGAGGGGGAATGAAACATCTGATGGTTTTGGAACAAATGAAACTATACAGTGTGAGTTTTAGAAACACTGATTGGAAACCATGAAACAGTGTGTGTTTTGTAATAGTATTGGTCTACACATCGGTAATGTGTAGTGTAAGAGTATTGCTGTAGAACAACATAGTTCAAGGCCAGCAACTGTAGGAGAAAAAAATAAACTTTTATTCAGATGCCTTGGGAGTTATATATTTCCTACACCAGCAAAATTTTACCTGCCACCCTGGCAGCCTCGCGTGGTTATGTTGGGAACATCGAGAACATGTTAGAAAATGTTTGCCAAGATGTTTACATTCTTAGAAATCGGTATAGAATTACTTGGTGTTTCGTACGGTCCATGACATAAATAAATAATGCTGTTCCTGCTCTTTGGTTGACAGGTTCTTGTATTTACCCTTGTCTACTCAGTGAAATAATTGTCCTCATACAACAGAGATTTCATGACAAAACATTTGCATTGTAATGCTATTGGCTAATGCCAACATCACAGGATTGCCAACATAATCATGTGAGGCCACTAGGATGATAAGTAAAATTTAAACTCTGTACCAAATCCACTGATTTCACAATAACAGACATTTCTACTTTTCCATTAGCTGAGGACTGATGTTATATCTAATATATTGATTTTTATCAGAGTAGATATAATTAATACAATTTTGCTTTCCTCTATTCTAGTGCCTAATATTGATAGGCGTTGTTTGTGCTAACCAACATGTGATATGGAAAAGGCTTATTATCACATAACATTTATTGAGCTAACATTTTGGGAAGAGTTAAGTTTTGATACATTATTTTCGCACTGCTGGGTACTTTAGTAAAATAAACCTTATCTTAAAATTAGAGTTTCACAGCTATCTTTAACACATGGTTTCATTTACTCTCCAAAATTTTGTAATATGGAAGTATAAATACGAAACTCATCAAATATGTCACATTGTGTTAGATTTTCATGTATTTATATTTTTTAAAAATATATTTTTCTTTACATGAGTGCCTGGTCAACATTGCTCAGAAGTAACTAACCGTATGGAGAAAAAGTTCTAACTCTTTAAAATGAGATTAAATTTGTGATCCCTTGTTAGTATAAAGTCGTCATTTTACACTGTGTTGTTTCTTTAAAAAGGAAGTTGTAGGTGTAGTCATGTGCTTTTAATATTATTACCATACATGGATAGATTAAACCCTAGAATTTTACTGGATATTTCAATGCAAATAATGAGCAATTTGTTATTGTTCATTCACATTTATAAAGCAGACATTATATCATTTTGAAATACAGCAGTCACTTTAGAAACGAATCTTGATTCCGTAATCTTAAGCTACGCACTCAAATCTGTCCATTAGCTTTTGAAACTCTTTAAACTGTTCATATACTAGTATTTTAAATGTGTGTCTGTGCAGAGCTTCAGTAAAATGAAACACTATGGTTTCAATACAATTCATCGGTTCCACCCGCTTGCATTATTGGTCTGAAACACCGCTGTTTTGAAACAGTGAAAGCGACAGGAGAAAACAGTTTCATTATCAACCACAAATGTGATCCGAAACCGAGCAGAGTGAAACCTGGTGGTTTTGAAACTGTGAACATGGTGCTTTTGAAACAGTGAAATAGTTTCGGGTATTGAAAAAATTTTTTGAAACAATGAAACGGTGACCAACTCTATTCTGTAATGGTGTTGGGTATGAGCAGTTGGAGTGATACGGAAGCCCTTGTATGTCTAGATATAACTCTCACATGTGACATGTACGTATGCATCCTGGCTATTCACCTGTGACCATTATGTCACTTGTGCATTTCGAGGGACTTCAGCAGAACTGGCAAACCCTCCATACATCCAGAATTGCTATAAAGTGGCTCCAGGAACACTTCTAAATTTAAACACCTCCGCTGCCTGCGAACTCCACGGAAATGAAAATTTTTGCCTTGCAATTTGCTGTTAATAAGAGATCTTCACCTCCTCATGCTCTTGTTGTTTTATGGACAGCACTGCAGAATGAATGGTGTTAGTTCCCCACCAGCAGTACATCAGACATTATTAGAGTCCTCACCACGCTATACTCTGATGCTTCTGTGTGCTCGCAGAGCCATACACTTTATTAGAAAGGTGTATATACTTTTTATATTTTTTTTATTTTTTCACTCTTATTCTGTATACTGGTTTCCTCACTGCTTCTCTTAGTCTTGCACTTATAATTGCTCATTTTCTTTCATTCAGGTGGAGGCTGTCCCACTTGGATCTGCAAAGCATGAGATTGAGTATGTGTGCGTTAAAGAAGAAACTGCGGTGAGTACTAGAATTCATCTATCTTTAAATCGGAATGCATTCTCTATGCATTTGTAAATGTGCATCCAAATTTATACTCTGTGCAAATCTCAGAGGACCTTACCAAGTATGACAGGGGTACCACTCTGGATGGTGGTGCTTGAGCCATTTGGTACGCCAAACAGAAAAACAGTTGCTGTATCGTAATAGAATTTCATATCCATTACACTGCCTTTTATGTTATTTTATTAATTATGATGAACCCATTTTGGTGTTATTATCAGGACTTTTGTAAATATATATAGGGTAATTTAAAAGTTGTAACTATAATTAGAAGAATTGTTACTAGTTTGTTTTGTACATGTCATTATTCTCACTGTTATATTTTTAGGTGTTGTCCTTTACTGCTTAATACTTCCCAGTTTGCTAATTTTATTTGGCTTACATAAGTATATGCTTTTTGTATAAGAACAGTTAACAGCAGTATCACAGTGAATCACTGACATTACTTCTTTACATAGTTACAAAGGCTGTGAGTGACATACTGGTATGGAGATTTGGTTCTGTTTTGCTTTATTTCTGTGTGTATTGGCTTAATTGAAATGCCTTTGGTTTCAAATCCTTGCTAGGTTTTTATTTGCATAGTTTATTGATTAACTTTTATGTAATAATTTTTATTGGTCTATAGTTTCTTTGGTTTTATATCTTTGCTTTGTGGCATCTGTGTTACTAGCCTATGAATTTTGCTTATTGATTATCTTTAGTTCTCTCATTTTTTCCATTATCTTTATAATGTGTACATAAAGCCTGAATTTACTTAATGAAATAACCAAAGTAAAACACAAAGTACATTGAAAATTTTATTCATATTTTAAATCAAGATATTGTACGAAATCAGTGAGCCAAAGATAATCAGTAAGTAAAATCTGTAGTAACAACGCAAATACCATACAGCAAAGATACAAAGAAACTGTATACCAGTGGTTCCCAAACTGTAGGTCACGACATACAAAGGAGTCGTGGGTTCTATTCAGATCAATCGCCGGATGACTTTAAAATATCTCGGTAAAATGTTACTGACTGTAAAAATATGGTTATTTCATGAGGAAATTTTTAAAATCTGAAAACCTATGTACAAGAAACCAATTGGATAATAACTTTTCAATTTGTAATTGCGATATAACAATGCTGCATCCTATTCCACTTGCGACAAGTGTCATAAGAGTAAACTTCCTATGATTTAATTAAGTCTCTGACTGCAAGATTGTACCTTATTTGAAGACATGCGTGAAACTAGAGTGTGGGGAGGAGAGGGTGGTGGGGGCAGGAACTGGTGAAGGTTTAGGCCTGGGGGCTGCAAGAGCATAGGTTCATAATGTTCCAGTTTGATAGATCAATCAGTATTATGAAAGACACTTATAATCGGAGAAGAATGCGTAAGTATCACTTGAAATGATTTAAGGAAGACTGACTTTGAGTTATAAGTATTATTTATTTTAAGTAGGTGTACAATGATCATTACAGTTTGTCATGTAACCTAGGTCTACATCTCATTAAATGAGACTAGTGCAGCTTGTAAGTCCCCTAGAGCAACTTGTTAGAAAACTTCTTACTGCAATCTTCTTCTGAAGGAGGGGAACTGCTAGTCTGTTCCCCTAGTCTGTGCACCTTCAGAAAGGCTAAAACTTCTCTCGATTGCTTTAGCAGACAAGTAGCTATAACTCCAAACTACTCTTCTCCTGTGAAATAAAAACCATTGTTCTTCATTTAAAGTGTATATTTTAGGGTTACTTGGCCCTATAATTTTGATACAATGATCCATTTCTCTAGATTCACTACAGTTTTCAACATAGTTCTTACTGATTCAAAGTCTGAACATACTGTCATGTTGCAAACTGCAGGTGGTCTGGAAATCGAGGGCGGGTTATTGATAGAGCACAACATTTTACACTTAAAACACGTTTATTGCTAACACAAGCGTACACTCAGTACAAACTGACTCCTGCTTGGAGTGCTCCACTATTCATACATAGAAAGAATTTTCTTGAACTTAAAAGTACATCGAACGTAAGAAACTTGTAGATCATACTAGAAATAGTAAATACAAAGAAATAAATTTTCTTCTGCCCGTTGCTGGATTTGAACTGTAAACCGCAAGCACAGCGATCTACACTGCTAACCACTGCATCATGCGTGCTGTCAGAAGACTCATAGCATTGCTTTCCTTCCTGAAAGAACAGCGCCCCGCTGTTAAATTCCCTTTGCAGCCAGCTGTAGTGTTCTGGATCTTGTCATGGGTCCTCTGTATGGCAGTTCTGGAGAATCCTTCCCTTCTGCTTGCACGTCTTTCTTGCAGTGATGATGACAAACGCCATACCCTCCTGCCGTGCCTTCATAATTACTATAATGGTCTTCAGAGACCTTGAACCAGAGTCCGTTTCTGTCTACTCATTCTTTGGGATCATTGTAAGGCTTCATACTGAGGACATGCACAATGTCTCTTCGTTTTTGTCGTTTTGAGGACGGCACATAATCTGCGACTTTGTACATGTTGTCTGAGTGTATGACATGATATGGACCAAAGTATCAATTCAGTAACATTTTGTTAGCCCAAATTTCTGTACAAGAGCAAAAATCCATACCAGATCTCCTGGGCTGTACACAACAGGTCGGTGCTTGACATTATACCACTGGCAGTCCTTCTCCTGTGCGTCCAGTGTCTGTACGTGGACCAACTTCAACCCTGGTGATAACCTGTTTCACATAGTTATCCTGAGTATCCTCTGGGTAGAATGGAAACAGCGTATCCATTGTCGTCTCAGCCTCACGACCATGGAGCAGGAAAAATGGCGTGACGCATATGGTGTTTCGCCTTGCTGTATTATAAGCAAATGTCACGATTGGCAGTATTGTATCTCAATCCTTATACTCAACTTCGCTGTACATTGACAGCATATCTGCTAACATCTTTTAAAATGTTTTGTAAGACCATTTGTCTGAGGATGGTAGGCAGTTGTTATTCTGTGGACAATGTCGCAACTTGACATTACCTCTGATACTAGTTTTGACCTGATACTAGTTTTGAACTGAATACTTTTTCTCAATCAGATGAAACATGGTGCACCATGATTCAAAATAATGTACTCTTGGAGTCTTAGTGCTCATCTTGCTAGTTGACCTGATGGATCCTTCAGATTGGTCAGCCAACATAAAGAATGGTGGTCTGTCATGGCAGTGAATGGTTTTCCGAATAGATACGGCCGGAACTTGTTAATAGTGCAGATAACGATGAGAAACTGCTTCTCGGTTGTAAAGTAGTTCATCTCGGACTTTGAAAGAACTCTTCATGCATAGGCTACCATCTTTTCAGAACCTTCGTGAGTTTGTACAAGCACTGTACCAATACCATAACCACTAGTGTCTGTGTGAAGTTCACTTTCCGCATTCTCGTCATATAAGGCTAGAACTGGTGCGGAAGTTAGACCCTCCTTAAGTACCTGGGAAGCTCATTCTTTCATCTCATCCCAGTAAAACTTGGCTTCTCCCTGCATAAGATCTTGCAATGGACATGTATTGTTACAAAAACCTTCTATGAACTGACGATAGTATGAGCACAGCCCTAGGAAACTTCACACATCACGGATGCTGAAGAGTTGGAAATTCTGTGACTGCCCTTACTTTATCTGGATCAGGATGTACACCATCTCCATTCACTAAAAGCTCCAGGATTTTTATTTCCTTGATGATGAAGAGGCACTTCTTTGGGTTGGGATATAGTCCTGCTGTCTGAAAACACTTAAACACGGATGACAGGTGGCTTAGATGTTTCACAAATGTCCTTGAGAAAACAACGTCATCTAGATAACAAAGACATATTGTCCATTTAAGATGTTGAAGCAAATTGTACATCATGTGTTCAAATGTGGCTGGGGCATTACATAGTCCAAACGGAATGATCTTGAATTCATAAAGGCCGTCAGGTGTAATAAAAGCAATCTTCCCCCTGTCAGCTTCATCAACCTCAATTTGCCAGTAACCTGTCTGAATGTCCGTGGTTGAGAAGTATGTAGCGCCTTTCAAACAGTCTAACATGTTGCCAATGTGAGGCAGTGGGTAGACATCTTTTTTGTGATTTTGTTCAGCCGCTGATAGTAGACACAGAAACGCCATGTGCCATTCTTCTTCTTTACGAGGCCTACCGGAGATGACCAGGTACTCTCTGAATGTTGAATAATGTCATCATGCAACATCTTCTCCACTTCTTCCCGAATTATCTGTCTTTCAGCTGGCGACACTGTATGAACGCTGGCTAATTGGTAGGTGATCCCCAGTATTGATACGGTGTTTCATCGTGGGCCGTTTCATCTGGCTCTTCTCGTGCCTGGCCTGGAATACACCTGAAAATTGGTGTAGTATGGTTAACACTTGCTGACGTTCCTGCATCAGACTGGGCCCTATATGCAATGCCATAGTAGTTTCCTCTAGTGAGTTGTCGGCAGTAACAGCAGAGCATGAGACTTTGTCAATGACATTGAGCTCACCATCCCGGACTAATTCAGCTGTCCCAATACATATTCCTTTAGGAATGAGTTATGATTGCTCATGAAAATTAGTGATCCAAAGTTCTCCTCGACCACTTGTAATGCTTATGATAGCCTGTGCTATGTAGATTTCCTTTGTTATACTGATTAGCTTTTTGCGATCGACAACAAACTGGTCATCTCAGTTGCTGACTGGAACTCTTCTCATTGTTAACAGCAGTATCTCAACATTCTTGACAACATAAAACCTCCCAGGAAAGTACATGTTATGTGTACTCGTTGGAATGACTTTCTCAATTTGTAGCTTAGATCTTCCACAGTCAATGACAGCCTGGGATGCCTGAAGGAAGTCTCATCTGAGAATGACGTTATGGCTACTTTCTGTTAAAAGGACAGATTCAAAAGGCTGCATCCTGTTGTTGATAGTTACTCTTGCGACATGTATTCCCACTGGCTGGGTGTATTTTCCATTTTTGACCTTCAGCACAGTTGCTCTTCTATCACAGTACATTATCTTCTTTAGTTTGTGGTGGCAGTCATTTGACAGTACAGAGAATCAAATAGAGCCGGGACAGGTTGGCCGTCGATGATGTCAAGCAGATTTCCCGACATCTTAGGGACTGTCTTCCGTGGAGGATTTTCATCTGCAGTGGCCTCACCTCCATAGATCGTTGCCTCACATAGTTTTCCTGAATATCGCAGCTAGGCAAGCAGCTGGTATCTCTGTAATGCGATGGTGAATGGCAGCGGCGTGTTGGAGAGTGGCCACGTCCAGGATATGGCGATGGGCTTTGTCCCATAGGTTGATAGTAATCATCTGCAGTTGACTGTCATTGAAAGAACTGCTCCAAATGTTGGCCTCTTGCAGAATAATAATTGTCAAATACTCTTCTTCTCTCCCTACAGTATCATAAGGCGTGTCCAGGAAGGCCACAGTGAAATAACAATGGTGTGTTGTCATCTGTCCTCCTATGAGGCTTTGCATTAGCTGAAGTAGTTGATTGTGGTCATGTCAGTTGGTTCCTAAGCTGCCATTTGGCGGCTGCGGCGTAAGTCGTAGTAGGGCTAAGCCATTCTTCACATTGAGTGCAACTGGCGGGGCTAATAGGCGCTAATGTTTGAAATACCTCTTTCTCAGCAGCGTTGGCTCCCCCATGACATACAGGACTGACATCCATGGCCATAATCTGGTGCTTGGTTGGTCCAACTGTCCTGGCTGCCATAAACTGTTGTAATTCCTCTCTCACAGTTTGTCATATGAGAGAATGAAAGTCATGCTGGTCTTCCACAAAGGCCATAGAGACAACATTCAGGAGCCTGTCGTACTTGTTTTGTCCAACCCTCCTCTGTTGCATCTCTTCAATTTTCTGGCACCATTGGATTAACTCTTGTGTCGTCAAAATGTCTTAATAGAAGAGCTTGATACATGTCTTCCACAATGCCCCTCATCAGGTGTGAAACTTTATGGGCCTCGATCATATCTGGGTTAACTACGTGACATAGGGCCAAGACTCTCTGTATATACGACTGTGTTGACTCACCATGTCACTGGACCCTGTTCTTGAATTGCTCTTCTGATATATGGACTTGCCTCTGGTGGTCTCCAAATGCCTTATTAAGTTCTGTCTGGAATGTTTCCAAGCTATCAAACTCATCTTCGTTATTTTCGAACCACTGCTGGGCCATCCTGTCCAGGTAGAAATAAATGTTTGCCAAGCATATAATGTGATCTTGGCGACTTGGCGACTTGGTCGAATCCTTTCAGCCATTTAATTGGATCCTGTCCAGTGTCTCCAGAGAACACCGATGGGTGTCTGATGTGCAGCTGGCTTATCGGTGTTTTGGCATCCATGGGTCTTTTGATGACAGTCTTTTGGACGGAGGTAGTCAGTATACCCTTTGTATTGCAGTTCTTGTCCGTGTAAGTGATGGCTCCTACACTGCCTACTTGGAGCCATGATGATGCAGATTACTGCAGGATACCTAGTGCCTCCACCAGAAAGTGTCACGTTTCAAACTGCAGATAGTCCAGAATTCGAGGGCTGGTCGTTGACAGAGCACAACACTTACACTTACAACACGTTTATTGCTAATGCAAGTGTATACTCAGTACAGAGTGACTACTGTTTGGAGTGCTCCACTATTTATACATGTAAGGAATTTTCTTGAAATTACAAGTTAATCAAACATAAGAAACATGTAAAACATTCTAGAAATAGTAAATACAAAGAAATAAGTTTTTTTCTGCCCGTGGTGGGATTTGAACTGTGGACTAAAAGCACAGTGATCTGCAATGCTAACCTCTGCACCATGCGTGCTGTCGGAAGACTCGTGGCAATATAATAAGATTTCCAAACAACAATTCTCTACAAAACCCTTTCCTCTTGTTTTTACAAATCTAGGAATACAAAGTTCTAAGTATATCAACATATTCATTCTCAAATTATTGTTAAAGGAGGGAAGGGAACGAGGATTAGGAAGAAAATAATTGACAGTGGCTGCATTAGCGCATTGAAATTAAACATTGGTGCCAAGTGAATATGTTAGCCGGGCGAAGAATCGAACCCGGGTCTCCCGCTTTGGGCTACTGGTCACCTTAACCACTTGTCGCATTTTGTTGTTTCCTTGTCCCGGTCTGGTTGTCAATAAAGCTACTGGTTCTGGAATCAGTGTCAACTCTTAACTACTATTCAGATTAATAATACAAGTTTAATTGACTGAAAATTATAATACTCAACTTTAGAACATGTCTATTTCTTCTTTCTTCTTGCGGTGTCTTCCATATGATGCTAGCTGCACTGTGACCTAGTTACTGCTAAGTTCATAGCAGTGTTCTAACTTAGTACTGTCCTGTCTGACTTCGTAGCTCACTAGTAACTGATGGGCCTCCAGACGTATGTCGGCCTAGATATAGCCGCTTGTAGAGGACACGTATCTTCGGTTACTTCCTCCAGGATGAGCGGTGCCTGCTTGTGATTGGCTTTCGGTCGATCGCTGCCTTCGCCATGATCGTTCTTACATCTGGCATGTGGCATTGACTTTATGCCACAACATTTACAAACCTCTTATGTTCAGATTACAGATGTTCAATATGTCCTCCATCAGTGACACAAACAATATCACATCAATACTCAAATTCCTCCCATACTCGAGCTAGCATGTCCTTTGTCCATGATGTTATGGCAGTATGGATCCTGTTCTTCAACTCTTCTACATTCTATGGGAGTGGTTATACATAAATGTTGTCCTTAACAAAACCCTACAGGAAGAAGACACAAGGTGTCAAATCCAGTGACTGTGGAGTGTCAATAGCATCAAATCTCGTTAAAAATTTGCATTTGTCATCAGGACACAGAGCTTGTAACAGTTGTAACTTGTACGACTTCATAACAAACCGATGTCTCAAAACACACCAAATTGTTGTAGGCAGTTGCAATTCCAGACTGGCATGACAAATTGATTTTGGACTATGTTGGAAAGCAGTTTGAATTTGAGGAACATTTTCTTCAAAAACACGATGGCAGCCAGTGCTCTTTCCTTTATATACATATCCTGTATCTACAAAATGTCAATACCATTTGCAAATGTTCTACCCATTTGGAAGTTCAATTTGGAATGTCAATCTGAAACTTCTTTGCACTGTGATCACAGAATGACACTTTGCAAACTCGAGAACACAGAATTATTTCAGCTGGGGAGTAGCCATTTTAAACATATGATGGTTACTAAGCAGAACAGAAAATATCTGATATCTAGTGGCTATTAATATAAACTAGGCTATTTATTCGTATCTCCAATAGCCAAGCTGAGGTGTATTGATCGATAGTTTGCATAAAATAATATAGTACATTGTAATACGTATATTTTTAAGCATCCTGGATTATTATTATTATTATTATTATTATGTATTTACTTGTTTCATTTAGGTGTGTGTACCTATTATAAAGCATGTTTGTGGGTCTTGATATAGAAATCTGTTTGAACAAAAATGCAACTGGATAAATGATGCAGTTTTGTCATTGGGTGTTGAGCAACTTGAATCTTCTGTATTCTGAATAATACTGTCAGGAGCAGGAGTGCATCACATAGTACTGGAAATGTAGCTTTATTCCACTGTGGAAACTAGTGTAGTAGTTATTGATTACACCATAAGTTTTCATTGTAATTAACATATTTCAGTACCACTGAGGCAATTTGTGAATGTACACTCTTTGACAAAAAACCTGGCCGCCGGCCGGCCGCCGCTGAGCCTAAGTCCGAGCCGATCGCGACACGGGACAATAAAAGTGGCCGCGCTGATTCGCTCTAAGTCCAGCTATCTGCACAATCTGGCAACACTGCAGACTGCGAGAGTTCATGCGGCACTTCTTCTGTGCAGTAAGAAGACAACTGGGTCAGCTCCCTCGTTGGTCTTGCGGTAAAGTGTGCGAGTTGCATGTTCAGTATTAGCGATCGAAACCGACTGTTGACAAAAATTTTAAATTCATGTCACTCGTTCATGCTCATGCCCCATGTGTAAGGGAAGCATATGTGTAACGTATTTCATTTTTGGTACACTGGTAATAACATTTCGGCCCAATAACATTGCCACCTCTGGCCGCAGCACTTGGCACAGCTCTCTGCGGCCCATATACCTCGCCGGCAGCAGCGGTGGCGGCGCTACACAGCGCTGCCTCGCCCTCTGCCCACAGCGCCTGCCGCCGCTCATCGCCCTGGATAAGTAAAATGCTGTTGTGTTGCTATGTGGTGATCCACAAAAAAGGTTGTGATTTGTATTTCACACAGGATATAACGAAGCAGACCACCTATTTTGAATGATGAGCATATAATACATTAGAGAGGCAAAAAATTGTCGTTGTCCAATCCAATGGCACTCTCCGATGGTTAACACTTATTTGTGGTTTAAATCTCGATCCTTTTCCTTTCAGAAAAGCCTTTCTTGTAATTTGTTATTGTCATCAGTTCATATGTTTTCATCAAGACACAATATGTAACTCACTAAAATGTTTTAGTGTCGTTGTTTCACTCCATACAGTAAATGTATAAGCTAAATTATGTGAATAAGTTTCAGTGCACGTTCTAAAGCAATACAGGCACACTTCAAGGTGTGCCGGCGGCCAGGTTTTTTGTCAAAGAGTGTACCTTATTAGCAATGACTATTTCAAACTGGTAACAGAACTGTTAAGAGTGTAACATGATGTTAATACTCTTTTTGACTGTATCTTTGTGTATTCATTCCTTGTTAACTGGCCAGAAATATGTATTGATCTCTAACTACTTTCTGTATTACAAAATCAGTTGTATCACCAGAATAAATTTGGCAAAATTATTTTCCTCATGCAATGCCTTCTTATTTTCTTTATGGCCAATAAGAAACATTCCATTAGAAAACTTGGTATTGTGAAATTGCATAAAGTTGTTTCTAGGTACATCATTGGCTGCATGTCGTAAAAGTGAAAAAACCTGAGTAGTGGTTATAACATTGCTTAAACTATGTACAGTATATTGACAATGTAGTGGACACAAGAGTAAGTATACTCCTTTCATTGTCCACAGGAGCATGGGGTGCCTCACGGCCATGACGACGTGGAGGACCCATTAAGCGTTAAAAATGAGGTAAGTTTTTCACTTCAGCAATCTTTTGTCACTGTGGATGATTACATTGCGTAGTGGGCAATGGTAATTAACTGCCTGTCATCTGCTGAGCATAAGTACATCTTTGGCCAATAGATCTTTTAACTGTGAGGTGTGGGTATGTGATTGGTGGATGCAGTGTGGTGTCACAAACATAGCATTACTGTGGTAACACAAGCACCACTAGTGGTGATGAGGATGCTGTATGTTCCCATGGAGTCCATAAGAGATTAACTAGTAAACTGAATGGTGTCTTTTTGACCAGTCATTGTGTACAGAATCGTTGACGTTGGTGAAGGCAGTGATACTATAGTTCTCTTTTTTTTTTCTTTTTCTTCTAATGTGTGGTTTAACTGTGTAGCTGGATTATACCACCACATAACATTCTTCAGCGTAAGAGATAAACCTACACTGAAAGCTTCTGGAATAGATGTCTGGACCTCGCTACTCGGTTCCCAGAAACCGGCCAATATCTTCAAAATATCCCATTGGACTTTCTTTGTGGTATTTAGTGTAACTTCTTGCTCTGGAACATCTTGATGTTGCTGCAAAACTATGTATTTTTCTACTAAATGATACTCAAGACAGGTCTGAAGTGTTGTAATACAAAGTCGACTTTATTTGCCTATCCTTAATACAATCTGCTTACAGTAATAGCCAAGTCAGAACTCAGACTACAATATTTAAACAAGAGAAACTGTTGTTATTACAAGAATGTAGTCAGAGAGTATACACTTTGCATTGATTCTTATGGGGTAATGTCTGACTCCTTTCTCTATGCTGCACTTTCATGCAAAGTGTCTGCATACATACTTTATACATCTGCACAAACAGGATTTTGCACACATTACATGACTTGATCACATCAAATTCCCCAAATTTAGTCTATTTGACTACCTTACGATGATATCACGGCAAGTAGCGTAACTCGTTACACTAAAAGTGCAAGTAGGCATAGTTGCAGCATATAGAATTTTGTCCTCCCTAGACAAGAGACAGTGATCAATCTCAATGTCAGACAAAGTTCTGACCTCACCCCTCACCCCTCATGCCTCCTCTAGGAGACATATGGTGTGCCATATTGATGATGTAGATCCTAGTGGTGACTGCATGTTCCTATAGAGGAGGCACCCCAAACACTGTCATGGATTATTATGAGTAGAAAAGCTCTTTGTGTTAGTATCTCTGTTTGAGAAACCATGGTCCTGCTAATGATGTGAATGCAAATAGTGAGGCTAGCCTGAGGGTATGCGAAAGCTATTGCCTGAAATACCTCTTCCTCAGCGGCGTCGGCTCCCTCGTGACTTACAGGCCTTACATCCATGATCTGAGGCTCGCTCGATCTCATAGTCCCAGCTGCCATGCACTGTTGTAATTCTTCTCTCACAATTTGGCGTATGAGAGAAGCAAAGTCATGCTGGTCTTCCACAATGGCCATAGGGACTACATTGGGGAGGGGGCATACTTCTTCTGTCCTACCCTCCTTTGTTGCATCTCTTCAATACGCTGGCACAACTTAATGAATTCTTCCGTCGTAGCAACGTCTTTTATCAGCAGGGCTTGGTAAATGTCTTCTGCAATACCCTTCATCAAGTGCGTGATTTTGTCGGCCTCAGTCACATTCGGATTCACTATGTTACACAGGGCCAAAACATTCTGTATGTACCACTGTGTCGGCTCACCATGTTGTTGGGCCCGGTTCTTCAGTTGTTCTTCAAACATCTCCTTAAGTTCCTTCTGGAACGTCTCCCAGTCATTCAGTTTGTCTTCATTGTTCTCGAACCATTGCTGGGCTGTTCCGTCCAGGTAGAAGTAAATGTTGGCCAAGCACATCGTATGATCCCACCTGTTGTACTTGGTGACTCGGTCGAACCCTTTTAGCCATTTGTTGGGATCCTGGCCAGCGTCTCCAGAGAACACCGACGGGTGTCTGATGTGCAGCTGGCTTACCGCTGGTTTTCGTTTCCATGGTTCTTATGATGATACGGACTTTTGGAAGGATATACTCTGTAAATTCCTTGTATTTTGGTTCCAGGGTATGCGAAAGCAGAACAAACAGCAAAAATTGTATAGGCGATGGAATGTCAAAGATATTGGTAACAAAGACTCTTCCTAGTTTAGTCAGATTATTTGTCTGAATTTACAGGAGGGAACAGCCAAATATAGATAATTTTTTTTACCTATGGCTCTCATATCATCAACCACTGGGTAGAAATAGCAACAATGCTAGTTGCAATAAACCATTGAGGTCAATGGTGTTGGCATCAAACTGAGGGGGGTTAAATATTCAACCATATAGATGCGTTTCTGGATATTGGAATGAATTGGTATCTTAGGAGAGTTGCTAGTCTAGTAGAATCTGAAACCACAGCTGTTTGATAGATTTTAAGGTTTTATTTATTTATTCATTTTTAAATGTTACCGTTACTTTTGGTACTTTTTATTGTAGTAAAGTCATAGAAAGTTAATCATCTCACATGTTTTCGGCAATATTGTTTCTCCATCAATTGCACAGTAACATATTTTCAGATTTTCCCGATTACGAAATATCGTTCATTCTTTTTTGTTTTTATACCCCATAGTAATCTGTGTAAATATTACAAAGGTATTAATATTTTTAATAAATAACTAAATTAAAATGATTATAAATCCATTCATATATGAAAGTGGAAGAATAATATTGTCGCGTTGAAATGGGAGCAGGCTTGACTTCGAGGGCAACAGAACACAGCACTTATACTGAAAGCATGTTTATTACGAACTTAACATACACGCAGCACTGACTGCCTCTCAGGCAGAGTGCTCTGCTATTTATACACAGACAGAATTTACCAGAAATTAGAAGAACAGTTAACATAAGAAACAAGTAGAATTTACAAGTGAACATAAGAAAGATGTAGAACATTCTGGAATTATTAATTACAAAGAAATAAATTTTTGCCGGTGGGCGGGATTGAACTGGTGACCTTCAGCACCACAGTCCGTGACACTATCTCCTGCACCACTCCGGCAGTCCGTGTTCATCGTCTCTCACGGCAATATTGTCAAGATTGCAAAGTATTTTTATTTACATTGACAACCAGTTTTGGTACACAAAGGTACCATCTTCTGGTCACTGATAAGATGTTAATTCATGTTGTTACTTAAGACCTAGACACTGGTGAATGTACAAATAGTACATCAAAGTATAATAAATTGAAATGTATATATTGACGTTCATCATCGTACAATTCCCTTGTATTGTCAAAGCGTCTACACCCCCAACCTCAGCCCCCCTCCCCCCAATGGGGTCTTATCTCTGTGGAAGATCTACTTGGTCCACCCAACCCGCACTTCCAGTAATGTCACAGACGATCTTACCCTATTCAAGGATGGACCACCTATGAAGCAGTTATGGTTCGCCAATCGTGCTGCAATCACTGCACAGTTTCTATATGGATTTGACCAATCAGCTGCCGGACTACACTGTTACACACGATTCCTGTCAAGGTAGAAGCGCATTGCACACTCAACTCGTCACGGGGGGTAGTCTTCATCAGACAACCCGTCAAGGGATCTCTTGAAGACATACAAACCTACATGTCAGATCAGGGAGTCACAGCCGTGCATAGGGTTTTGAAAAAGTTAAATAACCAGCTGACACCGACTCGTACTGTGTTTTTGACATTCAACAGGGTTGAACTCCCGTCGAAGGTCTAAGCAGGGTACGAAGTTATCTCTGTCCGCCCTTATATTCCAAACCCAAAGCGCTGCTTCCAATGCCACAGGTGCAACCATACCCATGACTCTTGCCCAACTGCAGTAAAATGTGTCAATTGTGGTATGGACGCCCATGAGGGGGATTGCCCACCTCCGCCCCCTCACTGCCTTAACTGCAACGGTGACCATGCGGCTTCCTCTCGTGACTGCCCGGTATACAAGGATGAGAAGGTCATCCAGCAAACTCGGGTTACGGAAAAGGTGTTGACATCTGCCGCTCGAAAGTTGTTGGCGAGTTGAAAGCCAGCTGTCCTCCCAGCGGGCACATACAGTAAGGTCCTCACCTCCACTCGACCTACTAAGGATTGAAGTACCCAGACGTGTGATTTTACCTTCGCTGACACAGTTGTGCGATCCGCCAGCCCGAAGATTGCCCGTTCCACGTCCCCGCTCCCTCCTGCTGCCTCTAAGGTACAGTCTTCATCAACCTCTGGTAAACCGCGGGCACCTAAACAAGATGCCCGGACTTTAAAAAAGGAACCCGTCCGTGAGGATTTTCTGCGTTCTCAGGCTTCCCAACCATCAACTGCCTCTTTTCGCCATCACTCTTCCAGAAGAGCTGACAAGAAAAAGAGTTCCTCTCCTTCACCGCCGAGGCGTGACCCATCTGTAACGCTGTCCAACAGTTGCCGGCCTCGGCCGTCTTCTGTTTCACCGGGACGCTCCATCTGCCGGGCACCCGGCCCTTTACCGGCGGTGGAAACTGCCCCTCCTGATCAACTCAAGGAGGTGGCAGGCGCGTCGGTCGAACCTATGGACCACGACCCTTTACCCCTAGACAGCGATAGCAGTGCTCCCTCGAAATCTGGTCCTCAGCGGCCGTCGAGGTGACCCCGCTTGCTTGTTAGTTTTTATCCTTATCTCTTATCTCATTTTTATCATGGCGCTCCTTCAATGGAATATTCGCGGCATTTGTTCCAATCGGGAGGAGTTAAAACTACTCCTTCGATTGCACTGCCCGCTTCTAGTCTGCCTCCAAGAAACTAAGTTGCGTCCACGTGATCGTGCAGACTTTCCACACTACACCTCTGTGCGGTTCGACCTGCCACCCGTGGAAGGTATCCCAGCCCATGGAGGGGTTCTGATGCTCCTTCGAGACGACATCTATTTCCATCCCATTTCATTGCATACTCACCTACAGGCAGTTGCCGTCCGCATCACTTTATCCACATTCACCTTTTCCCTCTTTAATATCTATTCGCCATCGTCATCTGCGCTTACTAGGGCAGATGTGCTACACCTTGCTGACCAGCTCCCTTCACCTTTCGTGTTGGTAGGCGACTTTAATGCCCACCACCCCATATGGGGCTCTCCGGCACCTCGTCAGAGAGGCTCCCTTTTGGTGGACCTTCTCCAACACCTCGATCTTGTCTGCCTCAACACCGGTGCACCGACCTTCCTTTCCGACACAACACACACTTATTCCCATATAGACCTCGCAATATGCACTCCTCAGCTTGCCGGTCGGTTTGAGTGGTATACACTTTCTGACACGTACTCAAGTGACCATTTCCCTTGTATCATCCACTTCCTGCATCATTCCCCATCTCCTCGTCCCACCAGTTGGAACATTTCTAAAGCCGACTGGGGGCTTTATACTTCCATGGCTGTTTTTCATGATCAGAACTTTCCCAACTGTGACAGTCAGGTCGACTACCTCACAGAGGTTATTCTCACCGCTGCTGAACGTTCCATACCTAGTACATCCTCTTCTCCACGTCGCGTCCCAGTCCCTTGGTGGACTGCAGCCTGCCGCGACACGCTTAGAGCCCGGCGCGGTGCTTTACGCACCTTCCGCCGCCACCCAACTTTGGAGAATTGCATCAATTATAAACGTATGAGAGCGCAATGGCGTCGTATCATAAACGACAGCAAGAAAGCTTGCTGGACTGCTTTTACTAGTTCTTTTAACTGTTTTACTCCCTCCACGGTTGTTTGGGGTGGCCTACGCCGTTTATCCGGCATCGAGGTCCACTCCCCGATTCCTGGCCTGACCGTGGAGAACGCAGTCCTCGTGGACCCCGCGGCTGTTTCCAACGCATTGGGCCGTTTCTTTGCGGAGGTTTCTAGCTCTGCCCATTACCACCCTGCCTTTCTCCCTCGCAAACAGGTAGAGGAGGCACGGCCGCCTTCTTTCCACTCTTTTAATCGTGAAAATTATAACATCGCCTTCACCATGCAGGAGCTAGACCATGCTCTTGCCCTGTCCCGATCTTCTGTTCCCGGGCCCGATTCATATTGAGATGCTGAAGAACCTCTCTCCTGCGGGCAAGTGCTTTTTTCTTAGTACCAATCGCATATGAACTGAAGGTCATGTTCCCACAAGTTGGCGTGAAGCCATTGTTGTCTCCATCCCCAAACCAGGGAAGGACAAACACCTTCCTTCCAGTTATCGCCCCATTTCTCTCTGACGAGCTGTGTCTGTAAGGTGATAGAACGCATGGTTAACGCTCGGTTGGTCTGACTCCTCGAATCTCGCCGCCTCCTGACTAATATCCAATGCGGTTTTCGTCGACACCACTCTGCTGCTGATCACCTCGTTACGTTGTCGACCTTCATTATGAACAACTTTCTAAAGAAGTGTCAAACAGTAGCAGTGTTCTTCGACTTGGAGAAGGCATACGATACCTGTTGGAGAGCGGGCATTCTCTGCACATTGCACACATGGGGCTTTCGGGGCCGCCTTCCTCTTTTCATTCAAGCGTTTTTGGAGGATCGCAAGTTCCGGGTACGGGTGGGCTCTGTTTTGTCAGATACCTTTTGCCAGCATAATGGGGTACCACAGGGCTCCGTCTTGAGTGTGGCGCTCTTTGCCATTGCAATCAATCCAATCGTAGGATTGCCTTTCAGCCGACGTCTCCGGATCTCTTTTCGTTGACGATTTCGCAATTTATTGCAGCGCCCAGCGGACGTGTCTCTTGGAGTGTTCTCTTCAACGCTGTCTTGACCGCCTATATTGCTGGAGCATCGCAAATGGCTTCCGATTCTCCGCTGAGAAAACTGTGTATAAACTTCTGGAGATACAAGGAGTTTCTTCCACCTTCTCTACATCTCGGCCCTGTTGCTCTCCCTTTCATGGAGACTACGAAATTCTTGGGACTCATGTTGGATCGGAAACTTTGCTGGTCCACACATGTGTCCTACCTGGCTGCCTGTTGTGCCCAATCCCTTAATGTTCTTAGTGTCCTCAGTGGCACGTCATGGGGAGCGGATCGTACCATCCTGCTTCACCTTTACCAGGCCATTGTTCAGTCGAAGCTCGACTACGGAAGCCTTGTATACTCTTCTGCACGGCCATCGATTCTCCGCCGTCTCAACTCTATCCACCATCGGGGTTTACATCTTGCGACCGGTGCATTTTATACCAGCCCTGTTGAAAGTCTGTATGCCGAGGCTGCTGTATTACCCTTGACCACTCGGCGTGACATACTCTTGTGTCGGTATGCATGCCGCCTGCGGTCGATGCCCAACCATCCATCTTACCGATTATTTTTCGACGAACTCACTCGATCGCCAATATCAGTTGTCTACGATTGCCTTGCTTCCACCTGGAGTTCGGTTTCGCCGCCTGCTGTAGCGGCTCGATTTTACCCTTCCTTCCACCTTTCGGTTGAGCGAAAGCTCATTGCCACCGTGGCATCTGGCCCAGGTTCACACTCACCTTGAACTTAATTCGCTCCCCAAGGAGAGCACTCCGGATTTGGTATACCACTCGAGGCTTGTCGAACTCCGTTCGTGGTTCGATAATGCCATATTTATTTACACTGATGGTTCCAAGAGCACTGCCGGTGTCGGATCAGCCTTCGTCGTCGGGGACAACCGTTTCCAATACAAGCTCCCTGACCGGTGCTCGAATTTCACAGCTGAGCTTTTCGCCCTCCACCAGGCCGTTTTGTACACCTGCCGCCACCGCCAACCTTTCTATGCCATA